>JAPDNY010000008.1:4596751-5209622 GCA_029375565.1 Gekko gecko
TGTGATCTGCCAGCCGGGGAGGGGGACGGGAGCTTCCCTTTGGGTGTTCGGGGGAGAAGGCAGAAGGAGGGAAGGCGCTGATGCTCCGGAAACCTCGGTGCTCAAACACAAACCTTTATTTCGGCAGACTGAGTCTTTTCATACAGTACATGTATAACTATTTAAAAACAGACTTCCCCAACAACAACAGCAACAACAGCAAGAGAATCACAGAGACACATTGTCATTCGAGGCGCCACTGACGCTGCTCTACGCCCAGAGGAAGGCGAAAAACCTCCAGGAACCCGGGGCCAATCTGGCCTGGAGGAAAATTCCTTCCTGACCCCAAAGCGGCGGCCGGCATCGCCCTGGGTGTAGAAGAAAGGGCCACGAGAGCCGAGCACTGGCTGTGGGCTGCAGGCAGGAGTGCCGGCAGGGGACGCTCCGGATGCTGGGGGACGGGGTGTCCAGCTGCCCCGCGGTCCTCGGCTCTTCCGCTGCACGTTCAGGGCTCCCACGCAGGGTTCCACGGCCTCTCTGGGGAGACAGGAGGGTCAAGTGATTGGTGGGGGGCTGGCGGACGGCCCCCCAAAGTTAGACCCACAGGCCTTGGCTCTGCACCCCCTGGCCAGGGAAACCACCCCCTCAGGGCCGGGAGTCCAGCTCCTGGGGGATGCTCCCGAGCAGCATGGCGCTGTGTGGAGAAAGGAGGGACCGGAGCCGGAGGGGAAACGTGGGAGCATCCAGCGAGGTCCTCAGAGGGAGACTTCGTACAGGGCTCCCCCACCTGACCCAGAAGGGCTGCCTCCCGGCCGTGTTTCTCACCTCTGCGGAGGCTTCTGGCCCGCGGGATGCCCCACCCCACACGGAGACACTTGAATGCCGGAGGCGACCTTACCACAGGGCAGAGCGTTGGCCTGTCGCCTCTCTAGCCACGGCAGCAGGGACCTGTCCTCGGGAGGCGGGTCTTCTTCCTTCCTTCCTTCCTTCCTCCTGTCCTTCCTTCCTTCCTTCCTTCCTTCCTTCCTTCCTTCCTTCCTTCCTTCCTTCCTGCGAGTTTTCCGAGCTCCACCGGCAGGGCTTTCGAGGGCCCTTTTAAAAGGCGTCAGGCAGATGGACAGACAAAAGACATATTTACAAAGGTCAGACTGTTTAGCCTGTTGAAAACGGAGTCAGAAAGAAAGAGACAGACAAACACACAGCCAAATATGTACAGTGATATATACAGAACTGTCGAGTGGTGGTTTCTGTGGGTGGCATTTCTTTCTCCTGCCCGTCTGATCTCTGGTCAGCTGCTGGACGAAGGCCACCGTGGGCCCCCTTTGCAAGGAGTCATGCGTGCCTCCCAGGACACCGTTGCAGAAGGAAAGAGGAGGGGTCTCCTTTCGGCTTTCTTTGGGGGCTGCGTGTCAAAGCTGCACAGAGACCCACATCCCATGACACCCGGAATCCACCCCCGCGCACTCCTCCTCCTGCTCCTGATGTTGGCCAATGTTCCTCCTCCGGCCTGGTCACGGGGGAGACGTGGCTAGGGCAGCCAAGGCCGACTCCCTCGAACACCGGAATGTCTGCTCAGGCCCTGGGTGTGAGCGCAGGCAGTCGTGGGGCCCCCTCGGCCATCCGTGTGGCCTTCCCACGGTCCGGTGCCGCAGCACACCCCTCTCTGGGCTGGGGGAGACGTTGCCCATTGCCCGGGACACTCGGATGCTGAGAGTCGGAGAAAGAGAGGAGAGGCGATTCGGGCCGTGGCCAACACACCAGCCACCTGGCTGCCATGGAACCGCCATCCCCCCTTTCCCACGCCCTCCCCTTCTGCCAGGGTCCCCTAGCTCCCTCCCTCCCCCTCAAGCTCCCGCCCTTCTCCTTCTCCTCCCCTACTCAGGCAACCTACCCCCCTCTCCCTTTCGCCCCCGGCCCCTTCTCCTTCTGGAGGGGGAGAGAAAAGGGGTGGGGGCAAGCGTGAGAGGGGGTGGACTGCCTGAGAAGGGGAGGGGGGAGAGAGAAGGGGGGCCATAGCAGGGGAGGGGAGGAATGGGGGGAGGAGGTTGAGAGGGGGGTGGGTGGTCAGAGAAGGGGAGGGGGGAGAGAAGGGCTCCTTCCGAAGGCTGGTGAAGGTGAGCAGGAACACCGTGCTGCTATCCAAGCTGCGATCCTGCCTTCCCATGGCAGCCAGGTGGCTGGCATGTTCGCCATTGCCCGAATACCCGGGGGTCCAGGGGAATGGGCCGCATCTCCCCCAAGCCTGGGCAGTTGTCACGGGGAGGGGCGGAGGAAGAGGAGGGGGCTCCACACTCGCCGGGGGAGGGATGTGCTGCGGCACAGGGTCTGGGGGGCGCCATACGAAGGACTGAAGGGTCTCTCCACGAGGGCCGAAGGAGACAGGAGGACAGTCTCCGAGGGTGTGACCCGTTGTCGAGGTCAGCTGGGGTCGTTTGAAAGTGTAGAATTCGACTGGGCATTGGACCAGGCTATTCCGGAGCCCAAACAGGCCTGGATCGGGCTCCGGCACCACTGGAAATGGCCCAAGCTCTCCTCTCCACTGGTGGTGGCACCCACGGGGTCAGCCTTGGACGCCCTCGCCGGGTCTCCCCCGCCAGCCCTGCCCCCCGCTCCCACTGGTCCTGGGCAGGAGGAGGAGTCTCGGGAGTCAGTGTGGGGGGGAGAGGGGATTCGGGGTGCCATGCTGTGTAGCTCTCTCTGCAGGAGACGGTGGGTTTTCAAAGACTGCCCCCAACAGCCGGAGGGCTTCCTTTCTGCCACGGTGCCTTCTGGACAGGCAGGTCCCCCTGCAAAAGTCCCAGGGGGGTCTTTGGCCAGCAGAGCGAGGCCTCCCTTCACCACCACTCTCAGAACACTTCCCTGCTGCCACGGAGAACATCGTCCGAGGAGACCTCTGGCGCCTTCTCTCTTCTGCCGGATGTTGTGCTGGCTGATGGCCGGATGGGGTTAGACACCTGGAGCGGAGAAAGGCGGAGATGGAGCAGCCGTCCCAAAGGAGCGTGTCGGATGCAGGAGGCTGGCTTGTGCTGGAAGCTCCCGATGGGAGAGCGGAGTCGGGCCCGCGGATCTCTGCCAGGGGAGCACGGCCGGATCGGCTTGCAGAGTGCCTCCGCCCAAACATGCCCCGCGTGACTGAGGCCGTCCTCTTGGGCGCCTCCTGGGCCAGAGCTGGTCCCTCATGGACAGCGGGGCCACACAGCAGGGGACGTGGCAGCCTGGCAGGGCCTCTGCCTGGCGCGCACGAGATCCCTGGGTCAGCCCTCCCCCTCTCCAGGCCAAAGCACCTCGGGCAGCCCCCCACCCCCCCCCCCGTGACCCCGCAGAGACCAGTGATCGTGCTCATGAGAAGGCGGCCCCTGGCGTGCCTTTCCTGCCCACACAGACTCCCGGGAAGGGGACCGATGGAATGGCTGCGACCTTTGGATTGGACTGTTTCGAGTGATTTCAAGGCAATGGGATGGAATGTATCGCGAGGAGTCTCCGACTCTGTTTTGTTGTGATCCGCCCTGAGCCCACTTTCGAAAGCCAATGAATGAAGAAGTAAATGGAAACACGGAGCTTTACCTTCCGTAGATGAGCAGCAAGGCCCAAAGAGCCACCGCAGCCCTTCCCGGAGGCTCCGGCGGGCGGGGAACTGTTCGTGGAGGGCCTCCAGGAGGTTGATGGTCCGGAGGGCGGGGCTGCGGACGGACGGGTGCTGACCTGAAGTCACCTCTCTCAGTGCTAAGCAGAAGAGACAGGAAGGAGAGGTCAGCAGCCGCGCCATGGGAGACGACCTCCGAGGGTCCCCTCTGCGCCGGACACCTCTGCTCCCTCCGTGGGCCCCCTTCTCCTGGGCAGACGCCTTCCAGCACTGGGGCTGGGCTGGGAGGAGGAGGCCTGCAGAGAGAGAGGGCAGGGGGAAGAGGGGTGCTTCTGCGGCCTTCCCCCGCAGGAGGCCTCCCCGGATGCCGTGAGCCGACCTGGACCAGCGCCTGGCTGACCTGGGCGAAATCTCCACGCGGCCGCGGGCCTGGACTGAGTCGCCTTCACCTGGCCAGCCTCACAGGGCAAAAGAAGGGAGGGAACATCCCCCCGCCCGAGATCCGTCCACGAGAAGGGAGGGGGAAGCGTGACAGACGGGGGCTCCCAGGAGCGTCAGCCTTCCCCCGGGAGGAAGAGGAGGAGGAGCCTGACACCGGCCCCGGCTCACCCTTGTGGATGACGGCGAGCTTCCGCTGGTCCTGTGTCTGCATCCCGATGAACCCTGGCCGGAGGAGAAGAAGGACTTCCCTGCTGACCTCCTGCCTTCCTCAGGGGTGGCTCCGTGGGCCCCGGCGGGAAGGGGACCGGGGGAGTCTGGGGAACGTCCCCCCTCCCAGGAGGCTCACCGGCCTTGTCCGCCAGCCCCAGGGGTGAGAAGAAGCCCTGTCCGGGGAGCTGGGACAGAAGCGCCCCACTCGCTCGAGCGCCCGGGGGCAAGGCCACTCGACCCGGGCCCTGCCCCTCCAGAAGCCGCCAGGCCACGCGCAGAGTGCCTCCTGCCCCTCCGTCCACAGGCCGCTCCCGCTTCACAGGAGGAGTTACGGGGAAGTGTCCCCAGGGGACGGGGGCCACCCCGAACCCCCCCACCCCCCTCTCTCCCTGGCACGGGCTCCTGGGATCTTGCTTCCCACTCTCAGGGGGAGGAAGAGGAGGTTCCCCCGAGGGAAAGGAAACGGCTGAGGTACCGAGCATCCTGACGGCGGCCTCTCGGGTGCTGGCATGCGGGCTGTTCAGGTGACGGACGGTCTGCAGAAGGAAGTGGCATGCCGGCACTTTCCGGAACTGCTTCGCCTGGAAGACAAGCCGGAGAAGGAGGAAGCTCTTCAGGGAGGGGAGGGGATCTTTTTGCAGGCTCTCCTCTTGTGCCCCCGGGGGCCGGGGGGAGGGGGGAAGCAGGCAGCCCGATTCTGACCGGAGGCCGAACCACCTTCGGGGCCTGTGTGGGACAACTCAGCACAAGGTCTTTCCTGCTTGGACACCTGCAGTGAGATTCCAGGCGGGCGGGCGGGCGGGCGGGGGGGCAACCGGCACAAGGGTGGGGGTGGGGACACACAATGCCGGCTGCATCCCCACCTCACTTGCGTAAGCACACTGGTGTGACACTGACATCTGTCCCTTTCTCCCGTTCCCTCCCACCAGGGCACCAGTAGGGAAGGGAAGGGAAGGGAAGGGAAGGGGTCGCTGCCATGCAGCTGCCACAGCCTCCCCCCTCCCATGGTCCCTTGGAGTGGCGGCGGTCGACAGGGGCTGTGGGTGGGTGGTCTCCTGCCACAGCGGAAGCCTGCCAGCCCCAGTCCACGGCCATCCGGCCCCCTTTGCTGCTCTCCCCAAAGCTCCTGGCACTCCCGACCCGAGAGAGAAGGACCAGGGCAGGAAGAGCGGGGCACCTCACCATGACCAGACACACGGAGCTCTTGTCCCGGTCCCAGAGAAGGGGCTCCAGCTTGCGGAGCCCGACGAGGGTGGCCAGTCTCTTCAGGATGTTCCAGGAAGCCTGCAGAAGAGGGGAGGGCGTGGGGGGAGGGTGACTGACTGGAGTGGTCCGTCTCGCCCCCCAGGTAACAGAGGGGCTCTGGCGGGAGAACCCGAGGCTGGCAGGGGAAAGGAGCCGGTCGCCAGGGGCTGTGTGTGGAACGCTCTTGAACGTTGGCCCTAGACGAAAACCCGGGAGGGACGCCGGTGTGCTCTAGGAATCTGTAGAATCCAGGGTGCCAGAAGGGTTCTTGCACTTCCCAGAGTTGACTGTCAGCCGGTGACAGTTTTCAGACCTCTCTCCCCCCTCCCCAATCCGCTGCCGGAGTGGCGATGGGAAAAGGAAGCTGGGGCAGGGGATCTCCAGCCTCCCGCGGGAAGGGACCAGGCAGAGAGATGGGATCGAAATGTTCCCGAGAGAGAGAGAGAGAGAGAGAGAGAGAGAGAGAGACAGAGAGAGACAGAGACAGAGACAGAGAGAGACAGAGAGAGAGAGACAGAGAGAGAGAGAGACAGAGAGAGAGAGAGACAGAGAGAGAGAGAGAGACAAAGAGAGAGAGAGAGAGAGACAGAGAGGGAGAGAGACAGAGAGAGACAGAGAGAGACAGACAGAGAGACAGAGAGACAGAGAGAGAGAGAGACAGAGAGAGACAGAGAGACAGAGAGACAGAGAGAGAGACAGAGAGAGACAGAGAGAGACAGAGAGACAGAGAGAGAGACAGAGAGAGACAGAGAGAGAGACAGAGAGAGACAGAGAGAGACAGAGAGAGAGAGAGAGAGACAGAGAGAGACAGAGAGAGAGACAGAGAGAGAGAGAGACAAAGAGAGAGAGAGAGAGAGACAGAGAGAGACAGAGAGAGAGAGAGAGACAGAGAGAGAGACAGAGAGAGACAGAGAGAGAGAGACAGAGAGAGAGAGACAGAGAGACAGAGAGAGACAGAGAGAGAGACAGAGAGAGAGAGAGACAAAGAGAGAGAGAGAGAGAGACAGAGAGAGACAGACAGAGAGACAGAGAGAGAGAGACAGAGAGAGACAGAGAGAGAGACAGAGAGCGAGAGAGACAGAGACAGAGAGAGAGACAGAGAGAGAGCGAGAGAGACAGAGAGAGAGAGAGACAGAGAGAGAGACAGAGAGACAGAGAGAGAGAAAAAGGAACTCTCCTCCTGTGCCTCGCAGGTGGCAGCCTTGGCTTGGGCCCCTCAGCCCCGCTCTCGGCCTTGGCTTGGGCCCCCCATCCCCGCTGCTGCCTACCTCGACGACAGTGGGGCTGTCGTCCTTCAGGTGCAGGAGGACAGGCACCAGGCTGCGGAGGGCAAGATGGCGGACGTCCCTCTCGGCGCCCCGCTCCAGCATGGTCTGGAAGGTGGTGTAGCCGAAGGCGCGGAGATATTCCGGAGCCTGTTCCGGGGGAACAAGAGGTCCAAATGGAGAAGCAGGCGGCAGAGGATGCAACATGGTTCCTGCCCGGGACGTCAGCCCCGACCCCTGTGGAGTTCTGCAGGAAGAACCTTTCCGGCCTCTGCATGTTGATAAACCCGAGGAGAGCCGTGATCGTCTCTGGGAGGCCAAGCACAGGCGGCGGTGCTTTTCCCAGTTAAAACGGCTCCCTTCCTCCTCCTTTTCGCTCCTTCCCCTCCCTTCCCCCAAGGACCTGAGGGCAGCAGCTCCTCCTCCTCCTCCGTCTAGCTCCCCCCCCCCGCCCACAGTCCCCACGGAGGCAAGGAGGGAGTTGGCGACACTGCGCTTGCCGGGTCTTTCTTCTGCGTCAGCGTGCTCAGGGGCACCCCGTCAGGAGCCCTCAGACAGACAGACAGACAGACAGACCTTTCCGTCTGGGCAGAACCCAGTCCTCGCCCGCCCAAGCCCCGCGTCCTGGCCCCTCCCTCGCACCGCCCATCGGTTCCAGGGGGAAAGCCCTCCCTCCCTCCCTCCCTCCCTCCCCACATGCCCCCTCCAGAGGCCAGTCTCCAGGGACCCCCCCAGCTGGCCGGGCAGAGTTGGCAGGCCGAGCACCCTCCACCCTCATCCCTCCAGCCAGCAGGGACGGACAGCCGCTGAGCGGGACTTACCGCGTCCAGGAGCAGGAGCATGTGGCCAGCCACTTTTGGTGCCACGGCCGGACTCGTCTCTCTCTGCAGCCAGAAGTGCAGGTGGTCCAAGAGACGCTGGGCCTTGGGGTGGTCCGCCTCCTCCAAGCTGCCAACCACCTCCGCGAGGAGAGGCAGCAGCTTGTGCACCTGAAGGAGACAAGACACGGCCAGCCCCTCACACCTGCCCCTCGGTGGAGGCTCAGTGGAGAGGGCCAACCAGGCCAGGGGCAGGGAGGAGTTCTGCGGAAGGAGCTGAGCCGGGGCTTCTGGCCAAAGGACTCGACCCGGCAGCGGCAGCTCACGTCCAAGATGTGCAGCTGCCCAGGAGTGGGGCGGTGCTCCCGTGCAGCCTCCCTCCCCGGCCGGGGGTCTTGAGCAGGAGCAGAAAGTGGGCAGAACAAGGAGGAGGCAGCCCACTTCCAAACGCTTCCTGCCCCAGCGGTCCCTGAGCCCTGGTTTCCGGAGACACCCCAGGAGGTGGTCCAGAGGCTGAAGGTCTCCCCCCTCAGCGAACCCTCTGGCCAGAGGTGGGACTGCAGCTCCTCCCAAGTCAGGCCCTAGAGAGCCGCCTCTGGCCTCTGGCCTCTGGCCTCGCCCTTCAGTCCCAGCCACTCCCCACCGGGCTTGGGGCCCTGCCCACACTCCCCCCCCACACCCCGACCCATGGCTCCTTCTGCCAGCAGGTGACCAGCCCTCCTCGCGTGGGGACTGAAGTCTGTGACACCCACAGCCTCAAAAGCCCCCCCTCCCCGCAGACACACACACACAGAGCCCAAGGTGGGGCGGAGGATGCAAATACCTGTCTCAGGTTCCGGCCAAAGGAGTGGGCAAACTCCAAGGCCTCCCTCGCCACAGCCAGACTGTCCGTTCCTGGGAAGGAAATGCTTTCGTCAGGGGGTGGCCAAGAGTCTGTGAAACCACCGGCCAAGGGTGCGTGAATCTGAGTGGCCAGGGAACCAGGAGACAGGCAGAGGGGAGAGAGCAAGCCGGTCCCATCCCTGCCCGAAACTCCCCAGGGTCGAGCATTGCCAGCCTCCAGGTGGGGCCCGGGGATCTTCTGCTTTTACAGCTGATCCCAGGACTAAAGGCAGCCCCTCCCCGGGGGGGGGGGAATATGGCTGCGTTGAAAGGTGGACTCTCGGGCATTGTGCCCTGCTGGGGCCCCTCCCCTCCCTCCCTCCCCAAACCCCACCCTCTCCCGGGTGCTCCCCCAAAGTCTCCGGGTGTTTCCCAACCCAGGCCTGGCAACCCTACCGAGGCTCTGGAACTCCGACGTCTTCTGGAAGGGATAGCCCCTCCCTCTCCCCCCCCCGGCCTGTGGCTCAGGAGAGGCCAGGTGCCCTTTTTCTGCCCCAGCTGAGGGCAGGGCGGCCGCAGAGCTCTCCGGCTCTCTCAGCCCCGGCAGGGGAACTCCAAGGGCGGCTCTGGAGGGCCCAGGGCAGAGAGAGGCTGGCGACCCAAGCAGGTGCTCCTGGCTGCCGAGAAACAGCCTCCCCAGGGCCCACGACCACCCGGCCTCCCGGCCTTCCTGCCACACGCCCTGTCTGTCTGTCCGTCTGTCTGTTTGAAGAGGCCTGCCGGGAGGACATCACCTGCAGCAAGAGCTGGTTTTTGGAGCCCTCGCAGATCGCCAGGAGAGACGCACCCACAGTTTCCCCGGACACAGACACAGCGTGGCTCTTTGGGCTGCAGAGCCGGCTTGGAGGGGGCCTGTTCTCCCCCAGTCCGGACAGCCTCCCCCAGCCCACCCAGCCTCGATGTTGGGACTGCTTTCCACCCACTGCCCCCTGCCCGGGGAGCGGGCTGGGGGGCTGCAGATGCTTTGCTAAGGGTGCCCACCTTCTTCTTCGCTGGCTGGAGAGGCAGCCGGGACTGGGACCATCTCCTCCTCCGCCGGGGGCCTTCGGTGCTCCTCCTCCACGACTCTTCTTGGCCTTGGTTTCTCTCCCCAGGCGTAGATGGGGGTCGGTCTCGGGAAGGACATTCTCTGTGAGAGACGGGGAAGATTCAGGCAGTTTCCCCAACTGCAGGAGATACGGGGAGGGTCCCTCCGTCAGACAGCCCTGAAACCTCAGTCCTCCTGTCTGGCGAGCACATTGTCACCCCACCACCACCACCAGTGTTCCCTCTAGGCTGAGTTAGTGTGAGCTAGCTCACAGTTTTTCAGCCTCCGGCTCACACGTTTTTCTCTTAGCTCAGTAAGGATGGCTCCAGAGCAAACTAATTTATACAGTAGCCAAATTGCTTGCTCACAAGCTTAATGCCAGTAGCTTACAAAGCAGAATTTTTGCTCACAAGACCCCACAGCTTAGAGGGAACATTGCCCACCACCCCCAGCTCCAGGGAGCTCAGGGTGACAGACATCATTCCCCGGAGGAGGAGGAGGAGGAGGAGGAGGAGGAGTTTCTTTCCAGACTGGGCAGAACCGGCCAAGGGTGCCGGTTCTGCCCAGGGTAGAAGGCCATTGAATTTGGAGAGGAAAGTCCAGGAGCTGCCCCCGGCCCCTGGCGCGAGGGCAGGACCCAGTCTGGCACCCAGTAAACAAGCCTACGGTGGGCAAGAAGGGGGCTCCCCCCACGGGTCTTCTGGGCCTGCCCTCCCCCTCCCTCCTCCCCCGCTCTGCTTCCCTCTGGCGGCCCCCTGCCCTCCGCCCCTCTCCCGGGCACTGTTCGGGCGGCCCTTGGGGTGGGCTCCAGGGGAAGGGCCGGTGTGGTGGGGAAGGCGGGTGAGGCTCCACGACCTGCCCCCAAGGGCACAGCCTGGCCCCCTTCCTCCCCAGGAGGGGCTGGGGGTGCGGGAAGCCCTGGCAGGAGAAGCGAAGGGAGGCCGTGGGGAGGGGGCCCCTGGCTCCTGGAGGGGCAGACAAAGCGGGGAAGAGGCGGGGGGAAGGAGGGGATATGGGGGCTCAGCCGCCCCGGAGGGAGAATGCCTGCCTCCCCCCAGGAGGGTCCCGAGGAGGACGCCGGCTTTGTCCCCAGTGCCTATGGTGGGCAGCGGAACCACCTTGCAGAAGTGGGCGCTGGGCCAGGAATCCTGGTGGGCAGGAGAGACGGGAGCTCTGCCGATCGACGTCTGCCTCCCTCGAGCTCCGGACGCGCTCAGAACCACGGCAACCGGCGTCAGCACCTTTGAACTCGGAATGTTCCCTCCAACGGCCACCAACGGCTGCTTCCCTGCCAGGCCCAGCCCAAAGCCTTCTTTTTAAACCCCTTTCAGCCAATAGGAATCAAGGAAGGAGTCCATTAAAATATACCACACTGGCCAAAAACCAGCCCACCCTCAGTTGATAAGAGGAGCCTTCGCTAACGTGAACTTTTGGCCAGATGTGCCACAACGACCTAGGCCAGGGGTAGCCAAACTTGCTTAAACTAAGAGCCGCATAGAATAAATTGTCTGAGAGCTGCAAAACATGAACAAATATCACACACACAGTTTTATTGAGAAATATGCACATTTGCTTTTTATTAAGTGGGACTGCCAAAAAATAAAAACAAAAGGTAAACACAGATCTTGATAATGGTATTTATTTGTCCAATGATATTGATTTGTTTGCTAATTATATTGATTTGTCTAAGAGAGAGAGGGGTGGAAAGAAAGCAACTTTAACTTTAAATGTGTTCTCCAACCCCCCCCCCGTGCCCCTCCCGTGCCCCCATGCCAGCCGGCTTGGCTTGGAGAAGGGGTTTAAAGGGACAAATGCCTTCTCCACGCTGGCCGGTGGGGGGGGGGGCCTTTGAGAACACAGTTAAAGTTACAGTTGCTTTCTTTCTGTGTTCCCCGTCGTCGTCGTCCCCCCCGTCAAGCCTACCAAGGGAGGGGAATACTGGCTGGGGAAGAGAAGACCGACGGGGGAGGCATGCCCCCCCTTTGCCTCCCCAGCCACCCTGCCGGGAGCCGCACAATATGTGTGGAAGAGCCGCGTGTGGCCACCCTGACCTAGACAGATCCGTTTAGGCTTTGGAGCCTGGCACCTGGAAGGCTCTGGAATGTGAATCCAGGCAAAGGCACTTCTACAGGGCAAGGCTTCCGTGTCTACGCCCAGGCTGCTAGCAAGGAGCAAAGGTGTGCGGGACTTCTGAACCAAGAAACCCAAGTCAGTTGTAGCAAAACCCACATGGTGCAGGGGAACAGAAAGGCCCAGGCTGATGGAGTCCAAATTCTGCAACACAGAGCCTGAGGAGGGTGTGGATTGAGGCGGGGAGGCAGCTCCACAGGGTAGAAGGCCACTGAATTCACCCTCCAGAGCAGCTCTTTTCTCCAGAGGAAGGATCTCGATCTTCTGGAGATAAATTTTAATAGTGGGGGGTGGGGGGGTCCCTAGATGCCACCCAGAGGTTGGCAGCCCTACTTCCCTGCCTGCCTGCCACCTCTTCCCTTGAAGCCCTTGACACAGATGCAGCAGGCCTTTCCGTTTCCCTGCCTTCATTTCTCATGTCTGCGTCTCATGTCTGATGCATTTGGCAGCATGAGGGGATTAGTTTGTGCCTCGGATCCCGTCAGTCCCTGCCTTCCTCGCGGGCAGCATCTTTCGCCCTGGGGGTGATAGAGGGCCAAGAGGAATGCCAAGAGGGGCAAAAGGTCTGGAACCCGCCCTGGAGGCAGCAGGAACGCCCCTCCCACCCCCACCCCCAGAGCGCGCAGGGCTCCTCCTCTGACATCTTCCTTCCAGGGCATTTTCCCTTGGTAAGCTGTCAGCAGGCAAGGAGGGGACGGGATGATGCCCAAATTCCTGCTTCCACAGGCCTGGCCTCTCCTGTTCCTTCTTTTGGGGCCCTTTCTATGGCAGGACAACTTCCCTCTCCCATCCACAAGCCTCCCAGAAAGATGCATGGAAAGGCACAACTGGTGGAGAACCCGCCTGGATTCCAGACTGGAAGGTCTTCTGGGGACTCTCCACACTGCAGGGATGGCTGTGGTTAGAGATAGATCTAGGGTGGCCAACCTCCAGGTGGGGCCTGAAGAGCTCCTGGAATTATAACTGCACTCAGGAAGAATAAAAGAGCACGCAAATAGACATTGTGGGTATTTCAGAAACTTGATGGGATGAGGAAAATCAGTGGGATATGGTGATTCCTGGTTATAAATTATATCAGAAGGATGGGGGGGAAGGGTTGGAGGTGGGGTGGCTCTGTATGTCAGAGAGGGTATACAGTCCAGTGAGATTGAGAGGGTAATTGAATTGGATTGGCTTCTGGAAATGCCCACTCCAGAACAGCTGATTTCGGGAGGAAGTTTGAAAGACCTGAATCAGATTGCGGTGACAAGAGAGGAAGTCCTCCGACTGATGGACAATTTAAAAACTAATAAATCACCAGGCCCGGATGGCATTCATCTGAGAGTTCTGAAAGAACTCAAATGTGAACTTGTGGATCTCATTACATTAATATGTAATCTTTCTTTAAAATCTGCCTCCATTCCTGAGGACTGGAAGGTAGCTAGAGTCACTCCCATCTTTAAAAAGGGCTCCAGGGGAGATCCGGGAAATTACAGGCCAGTCAGTCTGATGTCAATACCGGGTAAGTTGGTGGAAACTGTTATTAAGGAAAGAATTAGTGGGCACATTGATGGAAAAAAGCCGGTGAAAATTGTTAGTACGCCATCTGATTTATTTAAAGATTACCATCACTAGCACTTAAATTGTTGGATTGCTTTTAATGCTCAATGTTAATGTATATATGCTGTTTTAAATTTTTGTACTTGGCTTTTATGGTACAGGGTACCAACTAGTGTAAGCTGCCATGAGCCTGCTTGCAGGGAGGGCGGGTATAAATTGAAATAATAAATAAATAAATAAATAAATAAATAAATAAATAAATAAAACCTATTGAGGCAGACTCAGCATGGGTTCTGTAAGGGAAGATCTTGTCTCACTAACATGTTAGTGTTTTTGAGGGAGTGAACAAACATGTGGACAAGGGGGACCCAATAGATGTTGTTTACCTTGACTTCCAGAAAGCTTTTGATAAGGCTCCTCAGCAAGGCTCCTAAGTAAGCTCAATAGTCACGGGATAAAAAGATGTCCTTTTGTGGATCAAAAACTGGCTAATTAATAGGAAACAGAGAGTGAATATAAATGGGAAATTTTCCCAGTGGAGGGTGGTAAGCAGTGGGGTATCACAGGGATCTGATGCTTTTTAACTTGTTCATTAATGATTTGGAGTTGGAAGTAAGCAGAGAAATGGCTAAATTTGCAGATGAGACGAAGTTGTGCAGGGTGGTGAACACCAGGGAGGATCGTGAGGCACTCCAAAGGGATCTGTTGAGGATGGGTGAGTGGGCATCAACGTGGCAAATGGGGTCCAATGTGGCCAAGTGCAAAGTGATGCATATTGGAGCCAAAAATCCTAAATATAAATGCAGGTTGATGGGGTCCGAACTGGCAGAGACTGACCAAGAGAGAGATCTTGGAATTGTAGTAGATATCTCACTGAAAATGTCTAGACAGTGTGAGACTGTGATAAAAAAAAAGGCCAACGCTATGCTGGGGATTATTAGGAAGGGAATTGAAAACAAATCAACCAATATCATAATGCCCCTGTATAAATCAATGGTGTGACCTCATTTGGAGTACTGTGTACAGTTCTGATCACCACACCTCAAAAAGGATATTATAGCATTGGAAAAAGTACAGAAAAGGACAACTAGACTGATAAAAGGGTTGGAACGCTTTCCCTATGAAGAAAAATTAAAACACCTGGGCCTCTTTAGCTTGGAGAAATGACAGCTGAGGGGTGACATGATCGAGGTTTACAAGATTATGCATGGGATAGAGCAGGTCGAGAAAGAAGTCCTTTTCTCCCTTTCTCACAATACAAGAACTCGTGGGCACTCCATGAAATTGCTGAGCAGTCGGGTTAGAACGGATAACAGGAAGTACTTCTTCACCCAAAGAGTGAGTAAGACATGGAATTCACTGCCAGAGCAGGTGGTGGCGGCTACAAGCATGGATGGCTTCAAGAGGGCATATGGAGCAGAAGTCCATCAGTGGCTATTAGCCACAACGTGTAGATAGGAACTCTCAGGCTGAGGCAGATGATGCTCTGTATTCTCGGTGCTTGGGGGGTCAACAGTGGTAGGGCTTATGGTGTCCTGGCCCCACTGCTGGACTCCTGATGGCACCTGGTATTTTTGGCCACTGTGTGACACAGAGTGTTGGACTGGATGGGCCATTGGCCTGATCCAGCATTGGCTTCTCTTACATTCCTATGTATGTTCTTATGAAATCCTAAAAATACATGGGGGGGGAATTTCCCCCAAAGTAAAATAGGGATCTCTGTGCAAGCACAGAAACCCCATCTACCTCCAGTGTTCATCGGAGGGCTTCGGGAGCCATGCTGGGCTTTGGAGAGTTAATTAAGGGCAGCCCAGCCCAGGAGCTGCACTGGGCCTGGCGAGAAATTTAGGGGGATCAAATTCCCTTCTGCATGAGGCTTGTGGGCGGGTTAACCACTTTGTATCTAAAACCCTTCTTAATAACAACAGAAAGATCAGAAAGCCAGACTGTGGCTAAACAAACTAAACTATGTGCCACAAAAGGATCAGGTGGGCATGATGCCCGGAGCCATGAAACGGCTGTAGAATTCATCTTCTGGGACCGCTTCTGTGCAATAATCAACTGTCTGTGGGATTGCAATCCAAACCAAGTGAAATCACGTGACCTAGAAAGTGACTGGAAGGGTGCAGTGAGTTGTGAAGTCCCCAATGAGCCCTTCTTCCCGTGTCTGCTGCAAGCCAGGAGTTGTTTATAGCAAAACGGTCCAGGTTGCCTCATTCCGAAGCATCTGGCACAATGAAAAAGAATGATTTTAAAGGCTCCAAATTAATCTGGAGTGGAACACATAATTCAGTATTTGGGATGAAATGCAGGCCAGTGTAGTCCATCCAGCCACATGGCTTTAATTAAGGGCCACTGTCACAAGGAACCTTAGATGACGATGTGAGTATATGCCAGAGGACTATAGAGACCTCCAGCCAAACATTTGGGTAGTCAGCTCCAATCCACATGTGAAGTTCTCTCCCTTTCAGCTGCAGCGTGTCTCTTTGGTCCAAAGTCCTCTACCCTATAAAATTTCTCTTGAGGGTCCACTTCAGCAATGCTTTTTCTGTTCCAGCCCAATTCTCTTTTTCTGTTCCAGCCCAATTCTCTAGCATCATCGCCAGAGGAAAAGAATCCTCCACCGAGTACTTGGGAGTAAGCCATGTGGAGCTTGGCGGTTAAAAGCGGAGCGGACCCAGCTGCAAGTAGAGGGGAATCCAGTTGATTCTCCTGCTGGAGCAGGGAAGAATAGTTCTCATGAGGAGACGGTGCAGCCCCTCAGCATGGGGAAGGGGCTGTGGTTGGGGAGGGGGCTGTGGCGTTTGCTTGGCATGCAGAAGGTCCCACTACTTCCTTGAGTGCCCCAGGGAACAGTCCCTTGAGGAAGGACTTGTTGATAATATCCCTTCGGGCACCCCGTAGCCCATCTCGACTCGCTTTAACTAGCCACGATGGGCATGGATGAAGGCTGCAAGTGGTAGGGTGTACTGCTGGGGGTAACTTGTTGACTTCCTCTAGGCTGAGTGGGCTGAAATGATCCAAATCCTGACCAGAAGACGTGCATGGACCCTCAAGTTCACTTACTGACTCAACTGTGGTGGGGAGGTCGTGGCGGAGCGACAAGACTTTATCTCCGAAACAGCTCGCAAAAGCCTCACAGCCAATGTCCAATTCCTTAACATTTGGTCTGCTCTGTGGCAGGGTTGTTATAGATCAAATTGTTCTAAATAATTGGGCTGGGCATGAGCTTGCAGACGCAATTGTGGCTGCATAATACTCTCTCTTAGCAGCTTTGACTGCCATCTCATAGGATCTCATAAACATCCTATAAGATGCTCTTGTGGCCTCGTCATGGGCGCGCCACCGTCTGTCTAGCCGTCTAAGGCTTCGCTTCATCAGCTGCAGCTCCTGGGTGAACCATGGAGCCAGCCTAGAGCGAGGGCACAGAGGGTGTCGGGGAGCGATCTTGTTGATGGCTGCCGAGCGTAGGCGATGCCAATCCTCCACTAGCTCATCTAACAAGCTGCCAGGGGGCATCGGATCCCGAAGGGCCATCTGAAGCCACTTAGGGTCCATTTGGCTCTGTGGGCGAGCTAAAATCCGCTCGCTGCCCAAAAAGGGTCAAAGTGGGACTTCACATGGGCCTTCAGGGCATGGTGGTCCAACCATGGCACTGCCATGGCAGTAATCTGGTCCACGGTAACCCCCGCCGTGAAGATCAGATCAAGCATGTGCCCTGCCTGGTGAGTGTTACATACTGTTACATACTGGGTGAGTCCTAGTGCCGCTATGGACGACATCAGGTCCATTGCCCGTGCGGAGGCCAGGTCATTGACATGGACACTGAAGTCACCCCGAACTATCAGTCTTGGATGCTCCAATGGACATGGCCTCCACCAGGGATGATAAGCCATTGGACGGTGCATTGGGCAGTTGGTACACCAGCCAGATAGCCAAACTCCCCCCGGCTTCCCACACCAGGCCAGTGCACTCTATGCCCGTGAGCTTTGGCGGCAGGAGCGCCCTGAACGAGTAAGTCTCCCTCACCCCTTCATTCGAGATTGGTGGAGGACCGAGAACCTGGGAGGAGCCAGCTGGGAGAGAGCTACTGTTTCCCTGTCTCAAACTCAAGTCTTGGTCACACATGCCAAATCCACATCCTGCTCCAGCAAGAAGTCACGAAGGACTGTGGTCTTATTATTCATGGACCTGGCATTGCACAGCACCAATGTCGGAGTGGGGTCTTTAATCCTCGCCCCACTGCCAGCCACCTTCAGAATGGGACGCAGGCTGGAAGGTGGCCGAGCTCCTCTGCTTCTCTATCCTCTTCCCTTCCATTCCTGCCTGGTCCCACCGCTATACTTTCCCCTCCCCAGGAGCACTGGTATCCCTTGCCCCGTCACTGCCAGTCGCTAGTGGTCTTCGCTACCCTGAGCCTCAGACCAACTAATAGCTGACTGATGGGTGGTATAGCCTAGTGTGGTGCTACTAATGGCAGTTCACAATTCTCCTAGTGTAAACCTAATCTATCCTAACAAACCATAATACCCAACTAACTAACAAACCATATCACCCAACTAGCTAGCACTTAAGTTTCAATCTTTATTTCTATTTCCCAGGTCAGTAATTTATATAAAGGCCATGGATCATCATAGTTAGGCATAAATCAATTTCCACAACAGGTATAAATCAGTTTCCACTATAGGATAAGTAGTGTGTATGTGTGTGTGTGTGTTTGTATACACTAGTAGTAAAGCCCATTGTAAAAGCAATACAACGAGCTCTAGAAAGATGTGATGTGTAATGAATGCATTGGCTGGAAGCAGATTAAGTAAGCTCCCCTTCACTGACAGCTTTCAAAAAGAGGCTGGATGAATATTTGTCAGAGATGCTTTAGGCTGGTCCTGCATTTGGCAGGGTCCTGCACTTGGCAGGGTTGGACTAGATGGTCTGTATGGCCTTTCCAACTCTATGATTCTATGATTCTATACATATTAGCAGTATGTAATAGAAAGGCACAAATGTGGAAATAAAGTCTCACATACCTGGTGTCCAAGGTTGCACAATATGGGCCAGAAAATGCAGTGCACAGGGCTGTGTGGAGTAATTTCTGCAATTGGGCAGTCTGCAAATGTAGATCTGCCTGTGACTTGTCTGTATTTGTGCTTTGCAGCATGCCTCAGGGTTTTGGCTTCCTATTTTCTGTGTGTCTGGTCCCATCCTCTGTCTTTGCTTGTGTGTGTATCCACTGGCTTTTTTTGTGATAACTTGGGCTGGTTCCCCCCCCTGCCTCTGCTACTCTGACAGCAGTTTACTTGGTGGGTTTTTTTTCTGTTGTGGAAAGTGTTGCCTCAGCAAACTTGGCTTGGAGGCTAAAAACGGTGGGTTTTGTCCCCTGAGGGAATCGTCATCTGGCGAAGAGAATGAAGACAGTAGCTATGTTCACTGGAGCAAAGCAACTGTCTTCTGAGGGAAGTTTTGGCAGGCGCTGCTTCTCTGGATGAGACTTAGGCAATGAGCCAGTGAATAGGGACAGCTTCTGAGTGATACGTCATGGAGCCAACTGATTTGGGGTGTGTGGAATGTTCAGAAAGTGCCACCCACTACTCAGTTATATATAAAGGTGTGTGTGTGTGTGTGTGTGTGTGTGTATAGTGCTGAGGAGGAGCCAGTGGTCGTGGTACACGTCGGCACCAACGATGTGGGGAAATGCAGTCGTGAGGTCCTGGAGGAGAAATTTAGGCTGCTGGGCAGGAAGCTCAAGGCCAGGACCTCCAAGGTAGCCTTCTCGGAAGTGCTACCTGTTCCACGCACAGGGCCGGAGAGACAGGCACAGATCAGGAGTCTCAATGCGTGGATGAGACGGTGGTGTAGGGTGGAAGGGTTCAAGTTTGTTAGGCACTGGGATGCTTTTTGGGACAAGAGGGAGCTGTACAAAAGGGACGGTCTCCACTTGTCCCGAGAAGGAACCAGGCTGCTGGCGCTCAAAATCAAAAAGGTGGCAGAGCAGTTTTTAAACTGAATAATGGGGGAAAGCCGACAGGAGATGAAAAGTCTCTGGTTCGGGATGGCTCATCTCAAAGAGATGAAGGGGTAGCTATTACTTTTGTACAAGGAAATGGATTACAATTGTCCACTGAGACTGTGGCTAATGATAAGAACTGTCTGGCAAGGTCTCGAGGCAGCAAGAGGAAGGCTGTGGGAAACTATAAGTGTTTATACACAAATGCTAGAAGTCTCTGAGGTAAAATCGGGGAGTTGGAATGCTTGGTGTTGGGGGGAAATAGACATTGTGGGTATTTCAGAAACTTGGTGGGATGAGGAAAATCAGTGGGATACGGTGATTCCTGGATATAAATTATATCGGAAGGATAGGGGGGGAAGGGTTGGAGGTGGGGTGGCTCTGTATGTCAGAGAGAGCATACTGTCCAGTAAGATTGAGAGGGTAAGAGAACTGGATTCGCTTCTGGAAATGCTATGGGTTGAAATAGTGGGTCCAAAAGGAAGCTTAACAGTGGGAGTTTGTTATCGCCCACCAGATCAAAAGATAGAGGAGGATTATAAAATGATGAATGAATTAAAGATAGCGGCTAGACGAAATAACTGTGTCGTAATAGGCGACTTTAACTACCCACACATTGATTGGGTCAATATGAGTTCTAGTCGGGAAAAAGAGATTGAGTTTTTAGACACTCTCAATGACTGTGCTATGGAACAGATGGTCACAGATCCTACCAGGGGAGAGGTGATCCTGGATTTGGTCCTAAATAACACCCAAGACCTGGGGAGAGATGTAAAAGTGATTGCACCACTTGGGAACAGTGACCATAATGTCACTGAGTTTAACATTTGTACAAATAGGGAGTTGCCCAAAAAGACTGATGCAACCACTTTTAACTTTAAAAGGGGTAACTTCTCTGGTATGAGGGGACATGTGAGGAAGAAATTGAAAGGAAGAGTGGAGAAGGTCAAAACCATTGGGGAAGCTTGGAGACTATTCAAAAATACAGTCCTAGAAGCTCAGAAAAAATATATACCGCAGGTTAGGAAAGGCACAAATAGGTATAAAAAAAAGCCTGCATGGTTAACAAATAAAGTAATGGAAGCTGTAAAAGGTAAGAAAGATTCCTTTAAGCGGTGGAAAGCTAGTGAGGTTGATAAAAGGGAACACAGACTATGGCAAATAAAATGCAAGTCTGTGATCAGGCAAGCAGAAAGGGAATATGAGGAGCATATCACAAAAAACATAAAGGCCAACAATAAATTTTTCTTCAAATACATTAGAAGTAGGAAGCCAGCCCAGGAGGCAGTGGGGCCCTTGGATGACCAAGGGGTAAAAGGAGTAGTGAAGGATGATAGGGAAATGGCTGAGAAACTGAATGCATTTTTTGCCTCTGTCTTCACTGTGGAAGAGGAGAAGTGCTTGCCCACTCCAGAAGCACCGATTTCGGGAGGGGGTTTGAAAGACCTGAATCAGATTGCGGTGACAAGAGAGGAAGTCCTCCAACTGATGGACAATTTAAAAACTAATAAATCACCAGGCCCAGATGGCATTCATCCGAGAGTTCTGAAAGAACTCAAATGTGAACTTGTGGATCTCCTGACAAAAATATGTAATCTTTCTTTAAAATCTGCCTCCACTCCTGAGGACTGGAAGGTAGCTAATGTCACTCCCATCTTTAAAAAGGGCTCCAGGGGAGATCCGGGAAATTACAGGCCAGTCAGTCTGACATCGATACCAGGTAAGTTGGTGGAAACTGTTATTAAGGAAAGAATTAGTAGGCACACTGATGAACAAAAACTATTGAGGCAGACTCAGCATGGGAGGATCTGTAAGGGAAGATCTTGTCTCACTAACCTGTTAGTGTTTTTTGAGGGAGTGAACAAACATGTGGACAAGGGGGACCCAATAGATATTATTTACCTTGACTTCCGGAAAGCTTTTGATACAGTTCCTCATCAAAGGCTCCTAAGGAAGCTCAATAGTCATGGGATAAAAGGACAAGTCCTCTTGTGGATCAAAAACTGGCTTATAAATAGGAAACAGAGAGTGAGTATAAATGGGAAACTTTCTCAGTGGAGGGTGGTAACCAGTGGGGTACCACAGGGATCAGTACTCGGTCTGATGCTTTTTAACTTGTTTATTAATGATTTGGAATTGGGAGTAAGCAATGAAGTGGCTAAATTTGCAGATGACACGAAGTTGTTCCGGGTAGTGAAAACCAGGGAGGAGTGTGAGGCACTCCAAAGGGATCTGTCGAGGATGGGTGAGTGGGCGTCAACGTGGCAAATGGGGTTCAATGTGGCCAAGTGCAAAGTGATGCACATTGGAGCCAAAAATCCTAAATATAAATACACGTTGATGGGGTCTGAACTGGCAGAGACGGACCAAGAGAGAGATCTTGGAGTCGTAGTGGATAACTCAATGAAAATGTCTAGACAGTGTGTAGCTGCAATAAAGAAGGCCAATGCTATGCTGGGGGTTATTAGGAAGGGAATTGAAAACAAATCAGCCAGTATCATCATGCCCCTGTATAAATCATTGGTGTGACCTCATTTGGAATACTGTGTACAGTTCTGGTCACCACATCTCAAAAAGGATATTATAGCATTGGAAAAAGTGCAGAGAAGGGCAACTAGAATGATAAACGGGTTGGAACCACCTTCCCTATGAAGAAAGGTTAAAATGCTTGGGGCTCTTTAGCTTGGAGAAACGACGGCTGAGGGGTGACATGATTGAGGTTTATAAGATTATGAATGGGATTGAGCAGGTTGAGAAAGAAGTACTTTTCTCACTTTCTCACAATACAAGAACTCGTGGGCACTCCATGAAATTGCTGAGCAGTCAGGTTAGAACAGATAAAAGGAAATACTTCTTCAACCAAAGAGTGATTAACATATGGAATTCACTGCCACTGGAGGTGGTGGCAGCTACAAGCATGGACAGTTTCAAGAGGGAATTAGATAAACATATGGAGCAGAAGTCCATCAGTGGCTATTAGCCACAGGGTATAGATGGGAATTCTCAGTCTGGGGCAGGTGATGCACTCTATTCTTGGTGCTGGAGGGGGCAGCAGTGGGAGGGCTTCTAGTGTCCTGGTCCCACTGCTGGACCTCCTGATGGCACCTGGTATATTTTGGCCGCTGTGTGGCAGAGTGTTGGACTAGATGGGCCGTTGGTCTGTTTCAACATTGGCTTCTCTTATGTTCTTATGTTCTTATGTATTTTCTTATCGTTATATGTAATGGTATTCTTTGTGGTGACACTTTGTGAACATTCCATATGCTACCAAATCAGTTGGCTCCATGATGTGTCATTCAGAAGCTGTCCCTATCCATTGGCTGTGTTGCCTGAGTCTCGCCTCCAATATTCTAAACATTTTGCTGTTCCTCTCCCCCCAACAGCCAGTTGGAACACAGAGGTCATTTACATATGCGGTTTGATTGGCCTTTGCCTCTAACATTCTAAACAATTTGCCATGCTGTTGGGAGTCATTGAATGTGTCCTGAGGTAAAATACATATCCCAATCTTCCCTTAAATGGTCACTGGAATTGCCAATCTTCCTGTGGAGATTGGAGATCTCCCAGAAATCACCGTGTTCCCCAGCAACAGCACATCATTTCCCCTACAGAAAATTTCCCAGCTATTACAATGGCTGCTTTGGACAGTGGACTCTATGGCATTATACCCTGCTGAAGTCCTTCCACACCCCAAACCCTGCCCTCCCCATGCTCCACCGCTCGAATCTACAGGTCTGGCCCTCCCCTTATTATTGCCAGCCTCCAGGCAGCACCTGGAGATCTCCAAAATCAGTTCTCCTGGAGAAAATGGCTGCTTTGGGCAATAGACTCTATGGAATTATACCTGGCTGAGGTCCCTCCGCACCCCAAACCCTGCCCTCCCCAGGCTCTTTCCCTCAAATCTACAGGTATTTCCCAACCCAGAGTTGGCAACCCTGTAACTGGCTATGGAACCCCTTTCTAGACCCTTGGAACCCAGAAGACGTGGCACAGGAGGAGGTGCTTGTCTACCTTAGCTGCCACTGCATAGCCCCAAATCAACATAAGTCAGGGGTGGAGAGAACCATACCTGTTACCATGAGGCTGTCCTCCCACTTGGGGCAGCAAAATGACTTGAGACAGCCCTGCCTTATAGCTAAGCTGAAGGAAATAAACATGGCTGGCCTCCCTCTATTTTCCCCTTCCCTCTGCCGCCCCACGAGCCACAGCCCCACCTGGAGCTTCCTTCTAGAGCTCACTGTATTTCTTCCCACAACGGGCCTTACTCCTAGTATACACGCACATCAGAAGTGAATGGAAGAAATAAACGTTGACAAAACCGCTCCATCTCTCTCCCTCCTCTAAACTCATGCCCTGTCTAGGTGGCATGCAGGGCAGGTACATGACTTCATTACTCTGGAGTAAGCTGGACAAACCTGTTCCTCAAATGGCCTCCGTCTCTGGTCTGGGAGCAGGACTAGACCTGCCTCTGCCTCCTACAAGCTCCAACACACCCACCCACTGATGGACTGACTGCCTGGCTTCCCACCCAAAGCTCCATACTATAAGCAGCAGTTCCCACTGCCCAGGCACCGGCTCTCCCTCCTGCAGCATTCTGGGGCAGATCTCCTCCTACCTTTGATGGACTTCCTGTCCTCTATAGGGAGTTGCCCTCATACTGCTGGTTGGAGACAGGAGGGGAGGGGGGGAAGGAGAAGGAGACTAGGCCAAGTTGGACAGTCTCCTGTCCAGTCCACACCAAGTTAAACACACACACAACATGGTGTTCTCCACAGAAGCAATGCTTTAGGGGAAGGGCTGTGGTTCAGTGGGAGTGCATCTGCTTTTGGCATGGAGAAGGCCCCAGGTTCAGTCCTTGCTCGCTCCAGTTAAAAAGGCCAGGCAGGAGGGGATGCGAAAGACCTTGGAGAGACCCCGGAGAGCCACTGCCGGCCTGAGTAGACAAGACTGACCTCGGTGGACCAGGGGTGTTATGTATTGGGATGTGAATCCTTGCTATACATTTCCATGTTAAGCTTGAGTTTGAATGTGGCTCTTCAGCTGTCACATTACCATTGGCTGGTTTTGGCGAAACCATTGTAAATACCCAATCACGGTGTGAGAATGTTGCAAAGAGGGAACGGTCCTGATTGGCCTTTATCCCTGTGTTATGACTGGCCTTTATCTCTGTGTTGTGATTGGCCTTTAGCTAACTGTGGGTGTGGCTTTGACAGCCCGGGAGAGTTTAAAAAGGAGCTGTGCTCCACTGTTTGTTGCTGCGTTCTGAGTTGGAGTTTGCTGTTACCAATAAAGCTGAATCACTTGCTGAAATCACTTCGTTGGCTCAAGTGGTTAAGACGCTGAACGGCAGGCTGTCGAAGGTCA
Organism: Gekko gecko; assembly: GCA_029375565.1. Taxonomy (NCBI): domain Eukaryota; kingdom Metazoa; phylum Chordata; class Lepidosauria; order Squamata; family Gekkonidae; genus Gekko; species Gekko gecko. The sequence continues at coordinate 4,621,239 of JAPDNY010000008.1, forward strand.
GTAGTTCAGCAGTTCAAGACCCGAGAGTGCCGCATGACAGGGTGAGCTCCCGTCTCTAGTTCCAGCTCCTGCCAGCCTAGCAGCTCGAAAGCAAGAAATTGCAAGTAGATAAATAGGTACCACTTCAGTGGGAAGGTAACAGCGTTCCGTGCGCCTTGGTGTTTAGTCATGCCGGCCACATGACCACGGAAATGTCTTTGGACAGCGCTGGCTCTTCAGCTTTGAAACGGAGATGAGCACCGCAACCCTAGAGTTGGATTCGACTGGCTTTCGAGCAAGGGAACCTTTACCTTTACTTTACTTAACAAGGGGTCTCACTCAGTATAGGGCAACTTCTTGCTTGACCATGGGGTGTGATTATTTCCTCATGCTCGCCCACCCGACAGAGAGCAGATGGGACCGAGGGAGTCATGGTGTGCATGTACGTCTGTCCAAAGCCAAGCTGCTGAGTTCTGCACTGCCACCACCTGCCCGAAATCGGCACCAGTTGGGGCTTCCATACATGCCCATCCTAGCAGTGCTGCGAAGGGAAGAGGAACACACGCAGCTCCATCGCCGAGCCACATTCGCACACATGCTGCCGGGGCAAGCATCCTCTCCCAACAAGTTTCAAAGGGGAGCCATGTGGGTCCGTAGTAGAACAACTAGATTATAAAGTCCAGGAGCACCTTCAAGACTGACCAGCTGATCTGGTGAAGGGAGCTTTGACTTTAGGATGCTTATCCGCCAACCCCGCCCCCCAAAGTGTGTTGGTCTGTCAGGAGCTCCTGGCCTCGGATCTAGTCGGCCTCTAGCGAGCGCAATACACTGTAGACGTCTGCTGGACAGGAGGAAGGAAATAGACGCTGCTGAAGCTGCCAACAAACCCTTCCAAGACCTGACCAAACTAACCAGGCCCTTCCTATACCACCAGAAGACAAAATTAATAAGAACGATAAAAGGTCTTCTACTCAGCAAAGTACCAACAAAAGTCCGCATGGTCAAAGCAATGGTATTCCCCGTAGTAATGTATGGCTGCCAGAGTTGGACTATAAGGAAGGCCGAGCGCCGAAGAATAGATTCTTTTGAACTATGGTGCTGGAGAAGACTCTTGAGAGTCCCTCGGACTGCAAGGAGATCAAATCAGTCAATCCTAAAGGAAATCAACCCTGACTGTTCCCTGGAAGGCCAGAGCCTGAAGCTGAAGCTCAAATCCTTTGGCCACCCAATGAGAAGGGAGCACTCACTAGAGAAGACCCTGATGCTGGGAAAGACTGAAGGTCAAAGAAGAAGGGGACGGCAGAGGATGAGATGGTTAGACAATGTCATCAATGCAACGAACATGAAATTGAGCAAACTTCAGCGGACAGCGGAAGACAGGAGGGCCTGGTGTGATCTGGTCCATGGGGTCGCAAAGAGTCGGACTCGACTGTGCGACTGAACAACAACACTCAGCAAAGGCCGAGCGTATCCCACATGCATGTGCCGAGGACAGAGGAACAGTTATCCAGATTGTGAACATAAGGATCCCAAGCACATGTCAGGGGTGGGTGTATATTTCTTTGTGGACCTTCCACATCTGGAAAAAGACACGGAGTTCTAGAGTATAAAATAGATGAAAACTGTGTTTTAATGGGTATCTGGACCTTTGCGGTTATTAGGATAGATTCAAAATGGTGTGTGTGTGCAGGGGGGGGTGTCCCGGTCCCCACGGTGTTCCACGCCGCCTGTATCCCAGGACCTGTCCCAACCACATATCAGCCTTCATGGTGTCGTGATTAAGACTGGGAAGGAGCTCCTTAAAGACTAGCAAAATTTGTGGTGAAAATCACATTATGAAGATGTCCACGCTTCCTTGACCTCAACAATGCCATCTTCCACCTGGTAAAAAAAGATTACAAACAGCGTGAAGCCTGAGAAGTGAGGGTTTGTCACCCACAAAGGCATCGCGCTTGCTCATTCAGGTTGTCAGGATGGCTCCCCCCGCTTTCCCCTAATACCTTCTGCACGGTGATTTCTAAACAAGACATTAGGAACGAGTCGTTTTTCATCATATTACTGCAGGATGAAGCTGGAAAGCTAGTCGCAAGGGAGTTCAAATTAAGGGAAGATCTTTACAGTTATAACCATTTGCTGCACACAGGGCCGGCCCCAGCTTATTTTGCACCCTAGGCGAGGATCCCTTCTGGTGCCCCCCCCCCGCCCCCATGCCCTGCTCTTCAAATGCGACCACTCCGGATCTGGAGGTTTTGAAAATGAGCACCCGAGTTTCCTGAAAGGAAATTAGCCGCCAGCCTCAAGGTCAATGAATCTGTAGTCCGGAACCCTTTTCATAGAGTGGGGCCCTGTGTCTCGTGGGCTTCGGGGGGGGGGCTGCTCTGCATTGAAATGTGGCTGCCGCTCAAGCGAGCTTGAGCAGACCGCCAATTTGCTGAAAGGGGACCGGAACTTAAGCTTCGTATTTGGCCATGGGGCACCCCAAGCTGTCCTGCCACTTCCTCCAGAGTTGTCCCATCAGTGTTCACGGAATGGCAAAGAAGCTGGTGTTGACAGCAGGGACTCGTCGGGCTCCCATTTGGGCCTGTCGTTCACTAACCCGTCAGCCCACCCCAGTCCTGGTATCCTCTCGGCCCGTCGCCTGGGACCAGCTAGGGCACGTCTCTGCCCAGCACCAGGCCACAAAGGAGCGGGTGGGCAGGGCCGTTTTCCCATTGCCCACCATGTCATGACTAATGGGCACAAGCCCTAAGGTCGTGCCTCTCTTCTTCGGGCTAGCCAGATTAGGTTTTGCCAGGTCGAATCGGACAGAGAGAGGATCTGGCACCATCTAGATAAAAGGAGAAGGGCTACATTTTGACGGGATCTCTCCCTTGGAAGCTGCAGTTCCCTGCTGCTGCCAGTCCTCGGAAGCGGCTTGTTCAGAGAATAGGGTGTGCAGGCTCTGGAAGGGAAGGCAGCATTTTGACCACTGTCAATCAAGGCACTCTGCCAGAAAGCTCCTTCAATCCGGCCCCGGCCCCCTTTGATGGAGTTCCTTTCTCGCTTCCTCTCCTCCCCCCACCCCCAATTTCCCCCGTTTACCTCTCTCACACGCCTGACATATTCAGACCCTCCTTTCGGACGTCTGCTTTGGGCTCCTGTTCTCGGTGGCATCTGTGGCAGGGAGGGCGTGCGCGATCTTCCTGGCACCACCTTGCACAGGTTTCTGATTTGGTTAACAGATGTCAGAAATTTGGACTGTATTAAAAGCAATGATGCTTCTCAATAAATATAAATGTTGCTCTGCTAAATCCATTTCATAATCCAGATAAGTCTAATCAGTTCACTAAACCCCAAAAGAATGGATGGGACCATGACGAAACGTGACATCTGATCTGCTTCAATCCGGCTACTAAACAGAGTGAACTCAATGAGGAAGGTGAACTCAGGTTTTATCAAGGAAAGGAGCAAGTCACTGTTTAATCTGCCGGGTCTCTTCTTCACCATATGAGTTTTGATTTTTATGGCCAATGTTTAACTGATGGGTATTACTTGTCTGGAAAGGGTTCAGAAATCAAGAAAGAGTTCTTCTCTGCATATGAACTTAAAAGTGCCGAAGCAGCGAGCTAGCGCCTGATAAGTACAAATCGTTTGTTCCTTGTTGTTTTATTTCCTTTGATGCCTCCCAATGCTTTATTGTGGTCTTAAGTCCCTTTTAGTATTTGCATAAAGAGCCAGTTAATGGCAGGTGGTTAAGAGCACAGACTCTAATCTGGGAGAAGTGAGTTTGATTCCCTACTCCTCCACATGCAGCTGCTGGTGTGACCTTGGGTCAGTCACAGGTTCTCTCAAGGACAGTTTCTGTCAGAAGTTCTCTCAGCCCCACCTGCCTCACAGGGTCTCTGTTGTGGGGAGGGGAAGGGAGAGGAGACTGCAGGCCGCTCCGAGACTCCCAGTGAAGGGCAGGGTACAGATCTTCTCTTTAATGACGTGCTGATCCTTAGACACTTGTGTGTCAATAACATCCTCTGAATGTACCATTGGCAGTCACACCGTGCCCCTCCGTCTGCTTTTGTTTTGGCCCTGGTTTTGGACTTTATTTATTTATTTTTAAAATGGGCCAGGATAGGAGCTTTTGTGAACCACAGCACGAGCTGCGACTCATGAAGACCCAGGCCCTGCCACACATTTTGCTAGCCTTTGAGGTGTTTCTGGACTCTTGCTGTTTTCCACGGCTACAGACAGACTAACGCAGCCACACACCTTTGTGAAGATTCCCCCATTCCTCCTCCCTGTGCAGCCTGCTGGGGGGCCTAGGGCCAATCACCTTTCGCTCAGAGTGCTCTCAGCCCCACCTGCCTCACAAGGTGCCTGTTGTGGGGAGAGGAAGGGAAGGCGATCACGAGCTGCTCTGAGAAAAGCGAGAGAATAAAGACCTGTTGTTATTTCCCATCTCTCCTTCACCTGCAGGGGCGTGGTGCTTAAGCGCGTCAGACCCAGGTCTGAAATCCTTCTTGTGCCATGGAAGCTCACTGGGTGACCTTGGGCCAGCCACATTCTCTCGGTGTGACCTACCTCACCAGGTAGTTGTGAGGATAAAATGGAGGTGAATGACCTCAGGCGCTTTGAGAGAAAGGCAGGTGCCAGAGGCCAGCAGTGCCCAGCTGCCCCAATGGATATGCCGCAGGCATGCTAAAAGAAATTGCAGATGTTATTTCAGAGCCTCTGGCTGTAATCTTTGAGAGGTCCTGGAGTACGGGTGTTGTGCCGGAAGACTGGAGAAGAGCGAATGTTGTCCCAATCTTCAAGAAGGGGGAAAAGACGGACCCGGGAAATTATAGGCCTGTCAGTTTGACATCAATACCTGGGAAAATTCTGGAGCAGATTGTTAAACGCTCTGTCTGTGAACACCTTGAACAAAATGAGTTAATTGGTAATAGCCAGCATGGGTTTATGAAGAATAAGTCATGCCAGACTAATCTTATCTCCTTTTTTGACAGAGTTACTAAAATGGTTGACTCTGGCAATGCCGTGGATATAGTGTATCTAGATTTCAGTAAAGCATTTGACAAAGTTTCTCATGATATCCTTGAGGATAAGCTGGTTAAGTGTGGGCTGGATGGCGCAACCGTTGGATGGATTCATGGTTGGTTGAAAAATCGTACCCAACGAGTGCTCGTAAATGGCTCTGCGTCTACGTGGAGGGAAGTCTCGAGTGGAGTGCCACAGGGCTCGGTCCTGGGCCCGGTGTTATTCAATGTTTTTATAAATGACCTAGATGAAGACATAGAGGGGATGCTTATCAAATTTACAGATGACACAAAGCTGGGTGGGATTGCTAATTCTGAAAAAGACAGAGTCAGGATTCAGAAGGATCTTGATAGGCCAGAACAGTGGGCTGAGACAAATAAAATGAATTTCAATAGAGATAAGTGCAAAGTCCTACACTTCGGTACAAAAAATCAAAGGCACAGATATAGAATGGGAGGGACTTGGCTTGACAGCAGCACATGTGAAAGGGATCTAGGGGTTATGGTTGATCACAAGCTAAACATGAGCCTGCAGTGTGATGCGGCTGTGAAGAAAGCTAATGCAATCTTAGGATGCATTAGCAGAAGCATTGTGTCCAGATCATGGGAGGTGGTAGTTCCGCTGTATTCTGCTATGGTCAGGCCCCACCTGGAGTACTGTGTCCAGTTTTGGGCTTCACATTTTCGGAAGGATGTTGACAAACTCGAGCGGGTCCAGAGGAGGGCAACCAGGATGGTGAGAGGGTTGGAGTCCAAGTCTTATGAGGAAAGGCTGAGGGAGTTGGGTATGTTTAGCCTGGGAAAGAGAAGGTTTGGAGGGGACATGATTGCACTCTTCAAGTATTTGAAGGGCTGTCATGTAGAAGATGGAGTGGATCTATTCTCTCTTGCTCCGGATTGCAAGACTAGATCTAATGGGTGGAAATTACAAGGGAGTCGTTACCGGCTTAATATCAGGAGAAACTTCCTGACTGTAAGAGTGGTTGAGCAGTGGAACAGACTGCCTTGGGAGGTGGTGGATGCTCCTTCGCTGGACGTGTTCAAGAGGAGACTGGACAACCATCTTTTGGGTATGTTGTAGGTATGTAGGGGGTTCGGCTGTGTTCCTGCAGAGTGCAGGGGGTTGGACTAGATGGCCTGCAAAGTCCCTTCCAACTCTAACATTCTATGATTCTATGATTCCAAACGGGCCCAGGAGCCAATGGAAAGGACATTTCATTTTCCAGGCCTGGGCACAGACTGTAGAGCAGCAGAAAGGTAGTTTCCAAGGCAGACTCTGGTGAGGGCTTGTCTCTTGCGGAAAGACTAGTTTTGCACAAAGCAACACCTAAGTAATGTGCCAAAAATGTGGGAAGGGAAGCCCAGAACCGGGGAGATAAGCCTTGATAACTTAGGGCTGCCAACTCCAGAACTGAGCCTCTCCCTGGAAGGAGACCCACCTCTGTTCCTTCAAGGACAGAACAGCAGATCCTGTTTCAACCACTGACTCTACTTCAGGTAACTGGAATTCTAATTTATTAGACAAACAGCTTCCCTTTATGGAACATTCAGTACAGCATCATTCTTTCAGATATTGTCAGACAAACAGATGGCATACTGAGATTTTGGGGTTATCTTTAAATGTATTTAAATATATTTTTTGGTAATTATGAAATTGCTGCTTGTTACTTACTAGTTCTAAGAACATAAGAGCAGCCAATGTTGGATCAGGCCAGTGGCCCATCCAGTCCAACACTCTGGGTCACACAGCTGCCAAAATATACCAGGTGCCCCCAGGAGGTCCAGCAGTGGGGCCAGTTCTCCTGTGTGTGTGTGATTTTGAAGGAATATATTTAAAGGCAACTGGGCAATACCTGGAGATTTGGAGACCGGGTCTGGAAAGGCCGGGGCATGGTGGGGGGGGGGCCTGGTGCAACCATAAGACTCCCCCCCCCCCCGCCATGCACACACCCCAAACCGGCCCCTCGTGCCAAGGGGGACGGACGATCCCCGCCGCCGGTCGGGACAGAGCCGGGGTCCCGCTCTGCGACTGCGCCGCCCGACGGAGAGTCCCCCCCGCCCACAGAGGGCGCCAGAGGCGGCTTCGTGGCCACGCCGGAGGGGGCGGTCCGTCCGCGGCCCCGGAGAAGAGCGCGCGGCGGCGCACGCGCAGTCGGCTCCCGGCGGCGGCGGGGCGTCCATCTTGCGAGGGAGAGCCGCCAGGATGGCGGAGGGCGGCGGCGGCGGCGGCGCTGCTCCGGCCGCGGGGACGGCGGTGAGTCGGGGGGAAGGGGCCGGTCCGCCGCGCAGTGGGGCCGCGGAGGAGGAGGAGGAGGAGGAGGAGGAGGAGGAGGAGGGGGGCGGGCGGGCGGGGCCTTCAAATCCTCCCCCCCCGCGGCCGCCTCCTGGCTGTGGGGCTGGCGGGGTAGACTGCCTCCGGAGGTGGAGGTTCCCTCGTTGACTGGATGGCAGGTTGTTTGGTTTCGGATCCTGTCCCGCCCGGAGCGGGCGGCGGCACCACCCCTGGGGAGTTAAACTCAGCGCCGCCTCGTCCGGTGGGGCCCGCGGGGGGGGGGGGCTTCTCTCCCTCCCCCCCCTCCCTCCCTCCCCGGCCCGGCCCGGCAGGGCGGGTGGGAGTGTTGCTGCCGCCGCCGCCGCCGCCGCTGCTCTTCTTCCCGGCTGCCCGGCGGGGGAAGGGGGCGGCGGCCCAGGAGCCGATTCCCGCCCGTGGATGAGGCCGCCTCCTGCAGGGTCTGTCGCCGGGGCCCCCCCCTCCCCCTCCCCTCCCCTTCCGTCACTCTCCCTCCCCACCTCCCCAGTCATCTCTCTTCTCAGCTGAGAAGCCCCCCCCCCCCGTCATCTTCAGCCTTTCCTGCTCCTACTGGTCTCGGTTGCCCTCTTCCGCGCTTTATCCATCTCTGCCTAGTATCTTTCAAAGGTGAACGTTAGAGAAGCCAACGTTGAATCAGGCCAATGGCCCATCTAGTCCAACACTCTCTGTGTCACACAGCGGCCAAAATATACCAGGGGCCCTCAGGAGGTCCAGCAGTGGGGCCAGGACACCAGAAGCCCTCCCACTGCTGCCCCCCCCCCCAGCACCAAGGATAGAGGGCATCACCTGCCCCAGACTGAGAGTTCCCATCTATACCCTGTTGCTAATAGCCACAGATGGACCTCTGCTCCAGATGTTTATCTAATTCCCTCTTGAAACTGCCTGTGGCCATCACTACATCCTTTGGCCACAAGTTCCATATTTTAATCACTCCTGTTGTAAGGAAGTCCTTTGGGGGCAACTAGCCACGGTGACTGAAGGGAGTCTGCAGGTACAGCGGCAGCAGCAAACCTTTGAATGCCCGTGCCAGGAGGGCATCATCCGGGGAGGGCCTTGGTCTCTGTCCTGTTCGTTGGCTTTTCAGAGTAACTGGTTGGCAGTTGTGGGAGGCAAGGTACTGGACTAGTTCCAGTGGGACTTTTACGCTGTAGCCGCAAACAGAATGCTTAGCAACCTTTCCTTATGTTTGAGCAGGCGATGCCGTCTGAAAAGCCCCTGCTAGAAGGCAGTCCTCAGGAGCAAGGTTCCGGAGCAGGTAGAAGTGACTCTTGTCCACAAGGAGGCAACTCTCCTCCCGGGGAGCATCTTGCTGGGGACTTTTGGTGGGAGGACCTTGATCCTGAGAATGAGCCGTCTACATCGTCCGCGGGAGTTTCTTCCAGAGTGTTGAGGAAAGCACCAGCTCTGCTACATATTGACCGGCAGCAGATCCAGCCTGTGATGCAGTGCGCTCAGGCAGAGGAGCTCCGAGGCCTTGGCATTGATGTGTACGACCAGGAAGTGCTGGAGCAAGGTGTTCTCAAGCAGGTGGATGATGCAATAAACGAAGCAAACAAGGCGGTTCGCATTGCTGAAGCGGAAAAGGATTACCAATCAGTCCTGGATGATCTCAGGTAAGCTGAATGAGCTGCAACTTTATTTTACAGGTTGAATTCAGAAATATCACAGTAATTAGAAACCATATATGGCAGTGTTCCGTGCGCCTTGGTGTTTAGTCATGCTGGCCACATGACCACGGAAATGTCTTCGGACAGCGCTGGCTCTTCGGCTTTGAAACGGAGATGAGCACCACAACCCTAGAGTTGGATTCGACTGGTTTTCGAGCAAGGGAACATTTACCTTTACTATGGCAGGTTGACTGTTATGAAGAGAGCATCTGCATTTAGAAGGCAATGAGTTCTTGGTGTGGATAAATATGACCTGTATTCCAGCCAGCAGCCTAGTTTTGTCCAGGCTCCTCAGGGCTTGGGAGCTAAGCAGATTTGGCCATTGTCAGTACTTGGATGGAAGACCACCCCAGAAGACCAGGGTTGCTTCTCAGGGGCAGGCAGGCAATGGCAGTCAACCTCTGCTCATCTTGAGTTGGTCACAACTTGATGGCACATTCTTCATCTACATCTGACGACATATTCCAGAACTGATTTCAAGCCATGTAGGTGTCACCTGCCTTACTTATGTGGGAGCTCAGAATCCAAGCATTCTCACCAACTGGTCTCAGATGTGGTAATCATAGGGTGAAATCCACACATCCCACACTGGGGAATTCTTGGGAAAGCCAGTGGATCTGCTCCAGGATGATATTTATAGATTAGAGCCTGCAGATTAATATCTAGCTTTGCTGATAAAAGTCCCATTGCTAACATTGTCCAAACAGAAACAAAGAGGCAGCTTGCGTTTCTTGTACTCTCCGGTATGATCCACCAATAGAAAGTTCAAGTTGTTGTTTGTGGAGATTCAGGCTGCAGTCCTTCTCAGTTGGAAGTTTGTCACGGCTATCTGTGGGGCAGATTTCTCCAGTGTTTTTATGTAAAAGCAATATGGGAGGCTGATAGTCCTCTCCAATCTGAATCGTTCTCCCTGCTTTACAATAACTTGGGCTTACACGTATGTGTAATGCACTCATAGCCCCCTCAGCTGTCTTATTTTCTTACATTTTGCGTGGGCTGCTGGATCAGTATCTCATTTAAGCTGTTATATACTCGCCTTCCAACTCCTTACCTTTCTCTGGTCTCACTGGAGTAGTGGACTTTGCTTGAGTACAAACGAAGGTGTTGATTGGTCTTTAACCCTGTTACAGTCATATAGTACTGCCCACTATAACCTACTAAGCAGACATTCCTAAATAATTTATTACTTAGTGTTCTGATATAAATAGCAATGTAAAATTAAATAATTTAGAGTTGAATGAGAGTTTTAGTGGAACAAAGTTTGAGTCCAGTGGCACCTTTAAGACCAACAAAGTTTTAATTGTTCTTCTTTCTGTAATAAAGAAGTTCTAGTTGTCATTCCTCTTTGGTTGTCATACCCACAAAATTAGCTGTTTTCATGAACTTTTGGTTTTTCAAGGACTTGGGAACCAGCTTCTGGGCTAGAAATAAAATACTATGTTTTTCATTTCAGAACGCTTGACAAACTCTTAAATCTTCTCATTGATGCCTGGATATCTGATGACTGAGTTTGTGTTTCAGGTCATGTACAGCGTCCCTGAAACAAATCGGTACAATTATCGAACAGCTCACTCCTCACGCTGCAGCCAACAAAGATATTAACAGAAAACTAGATTCTGTGAAGCGGCAGAAATACAACAAGGTAACTGGAAGTTACTAACTTTCTTTGTGTGTGTATGCACAGAGGATATCACATTAAACAGAATAATGTCCAAGGGCACGGTGAAAGTCTGCAGCCTGCGTCATCCTTCCTGAAGCAAAGTAGGACTTCGGCTGTGGTCACACACGCTAAATAATCCACTTTCAGTGCACTTTCAGTTCACACAGTAAAAATCCAGTTGGAAAGTGCATTGAAAGTGGATTATTTAGCGTGTGTGACTGCAGCCTTCCTTAATGTCTGTTTTAACCCTTGGTGAAGTTCATTTTCAATATACTGGGCAAATGCTTCTATAAGAAGCTTAGTTTGGAGGACTGGAGCTTCCAGCCTAAGAACTTGAAACTGACCAAAGTGGTCATTGCCAAATAGGGCCTTTGGGAAATAGAACAGCAACAAAAAAGCGTTCTTGGTTGTGGGGAGACCCATGCCTAATGGAGAGACAAGGTGTTTTGATGCCTTTCCTTCCTTTGGGCAGAAAGTAGTTCTTTTGCTGTAGTCCCAAGTGGAGTTACACCCTTCTAAGCACATTGACTTGAATAGTGGTGCAGTTGGAGAGCGAACAGTTGTGGCAAAGTATTGCAAGGATATGCACGCCCAAATGATTTCCTGATCTGAATTATTTGTCTGCCTCTTCACCTTAATTAAAATTATTTTATGCACTTTATGTACTTAACAGACAAGGCTCACAGCAGGAGGGATAGGAAGGGAGTGGTGGCAGGCAGCGGGAAGCTGGGAGAAGAGTGAGAACAGGTTATGCAGTTGAAAACCGAACAAGTCTGAACAAGAAGTTTGTCAAACCTTTGACTGTGCTAGATCAAGTTGAGTAGCCGTGTTAGTCTGTCTGCGGCAGTAGAAAAGAGCAGGAGGCCTGTAGCACCTTAAAGGCTAGCGAAATTGGTGGCAGGGGAGGAGCTTTCGGGAGTCACTGCTCATTTCTTCAGATACAGCTCCTCCCCTGCCACAAAATTTGTTAGTCTTGAAGGTGCTTCTTGGACTCTTGCTCTTTTCTCCTGCATCTGACTGTCCTGTTCAGCTGTGTGCAGCTTGCGAGCTGAACCATCCAGGTAATTTGGTCACCTGTGCTTGTGAGTATTCTGTAGAGGTTAAGGAAAGGCAGTAATAGGACGTGACCAACACTTTTCGTAAAGGTGGTGAAAGTTCAGTGTTGATGGGCTTTAGGAGTAGGAGCTGCCGTGGAAGAAGAACGGACAAAGGAAGGAGGGCAGGGTGGGCAGCAGGGGAAGAAGGCGTGTCTCAGGGTGGATGTGATGCAGAGAACGGTGACCGGCTGGTGGAGAGGAGAAATGAGGGCCGGTGAAAAGCTTGATAAAATCTAGAGGATTTCGGTGCATTTAACCACAAAGCAGCGTTAAAAGAACGGGGGCACAGAAGTTTATAAAAGTTCTATAAAAAGTAATTGCAGAGTATAACGTACGTGTCAAGGAAAAATAGTCCTTGGCTGCTTCCTCATGGGAATTTTGCCTGGGGTGGCCAGCTGGGTGTCCCTTCCTTTTGTGGGTAGTTTCCACAAGATGTCATGCTCACTCTGAATCCCCATGTGGCTCGCGGGCCTTGCCTCCCTTGCTCCAGCGGAAAGGAGGAAGCATGGGGGGGGGGTGGCTGTCGGCAGAGCTTCCGCGAGGAAGCTTCACACACACACACACACACACACACACCCGGGGTGGTGCCACCGGCACTTTGCTGTAGAGGGATGACTGTGGCCAAGCACTTTCCCCCTGCTTCCTGTAGCTGGGGGGGGGGCATTTTCCCACCCCCATGTGGAAGCCCGATCTGGGGATGGGGTCCCATTGGGAGCAACGCCCGTTCATTATTACCCCTGCTGCAAAAGTCTCGATGGTACTAGGCAACCCCTGGCTACGAGATCATGACCCATACATTCAGTGGAGTGGTGGGGCCCTGCACTTCCGAGACCCCCGATGCAAAGTCCATGGGTGGAATCCCGAGTGGGAGGAGGCCAGCTCCCGTTTCGGAGCATGTTTGCTTGGCGCAAGGAGTGCTCCATCTCATCCCCCCTGAGTCTAGAGACTTGACAGGAGTGTTTGGAGGAGGTAGATGAGCCCCCCCCCCCCCCGAAAGCTGGACTGTGTGATACAAATTTTGCCAGGGCACAAAATGCCCAGAGTGAAACTGTATGCAATGAGCCCAGCTGAGAAGGAGGAATTAGGCAGGTTTATGGATAAAAACCTTGACTGAGGTTTTATCCGCCCAGCCTCCCCCCACCCCCTTGCCGCTCCTGTCCTCTTCCAGAAGAAGAAGGATGGTGGGCTGCAACTGTGCACAGACTACTGGGGCTGAAACACAGCGTCTGTGTCCAATGCCTGCCCCCTCCTGCTCATCAAAGACCTCCTGGCGGAAGCTTCCCAAGGGCTCATTTTCACCAAGCTTGACTTGTGACAGGCTTCCTACAGAGTGCGCATTTCGGAGGGGGATGAATACAAAACGGCTTTCAATACCCTGTTGGGACAGTTTGAATACCTGTTGATGCCATTTGGGTTAACAGGAGCTACCAGGGTTTTCATGAACTTAATAAATGAAGTGTTGCACAAGGGGGTGCTAGTGTATCTAGATGGTATCTTTATTCAGAAGATAAAGACTCACATGTAAAGTTGGTCAGGGAAGTGCGCCAAACCCTTTACAAGTACCGGCTCTTTGTGAAGCTCTCCAAGTGTGAGTTTCATAGGGATGAACTGGACTTCCTAGGCTATCGGGTTTCGGGTAAGGGACTGGGCGTGGACCCCCATAAAGTACAGGACGCGGTGGGGTGGGAAGCTCCTCACACCTGATGCCAACTGTACTAGTTTCTCATATTTTCTAATTTCTACCACTGATTGATCCCCAACTTCGCCCAAGTAGTCCTGCCCCTTACTGACTTGTTAAAAACGAAGGGGAAGGGTCCTGACAGTAAAAAGCCAGGTACCAGACTGGACCCTGGAGTGCCAGCAGGCATTCGAAAAACTCAAGGGGTTGTCTACCTCTGAGCCCATTTTAAATTATCCTGTTGAAAATAAACCTTTAGTAATCCAAGTGGATGCTTCCGATGTGGCTAAAAGAGGGGTGATCCTGCAACTCCACCCCCTGGCATATATGTCCAAGAAGTTCTCCCCCACGGAGCGTAATTGGACTATTTGAGACAAGGAGGCGGCTGATATCAACCTGGCCTTATGACCTGGAGGCACTGTTTAGAGGGGGGCGAGGATACTGTTTGAAGTATGGACAGGCCACAAAAATCTGGAGGTATTAAGCACGCCCAGGCGCCTGAAGGCCAAGCAACTCCACTGGGCGGAGTTTTTCTCTAAATTTTGGTTCACCCTCCAGTATCTCCCCGGGAAATCCAACTCTCTGGCTGATGCACTGTCTCACCTCCGGCAACATGACAGCCAGCGAGAAGAAGTGATAGACTCGTTGTTCACACCCGCCCAATGGGGGGGGTGGGCAGTGATGACTCGCAGCCAGGCAAAAGCAGAGGCAGCCATTGAGGTTGAACCCCGGATTTCCAAATTTAAAACAGCTTTTGCAGAAGGGGACATGGAGGACATTCAAATTGACCCTTTGGCAGAGCAGAAGGAGGATGGCTGTTGGTACAGAGGTGGGAGGGTGTTTGTACCCAGAGCCTGGAAAGGGGAAATCCTGACTTTTGCACATGAAAATAACCTGGTGGGGCATTTTGGATACCTGAAAACCCTGCACCTCCTTCAAAGACAATTCTGGTGGCCACGCAAGAAGGTGGATGTTTCCCATTATGTGGGTTCCTGTCAGACCTGACTAATGGGGAAACGGAGACCAGGAAAGCCCCCTGGGACTTTACAACCCCTTGAAACACCAGAGAGACCACAGGCAGTGATTTCAATGGACTTTATAACTGATTTACCACCCAGTAAGATAAAACGGTGATTTGGGTGGTGGTCAACACGTTCTTCAAGCAGGCACATTTTATTCCTTGCAAACAACTACCCTCGGCTAAATCACTAGCCAAGCTTTTCACACACCACATTGTGAGGCTCCATTCCGTTCCTCGCAAGATCATTTCGGACAGGGGGTCGCAGTTCCTCGCGAAATTCTGGAAGGAGCTGATGTGGGTGTTGGGGGTAGAACAAGGTCTAAGCAGTTTCTATCACCCAGAGATGGACGGGCAAACTGAGAGGGTGAATCAAGTGGTTGAACAGTTCCTCCGGTGCGTCACCAGTTACTAGCGGGACAACTGGGTCAACCTCCTCCCTTACGTGGAATATAGTTATAATAACTCAGTACACAGGACCACTGGCCTCTCCCCCTTTAAGGCTGTGCAGGGGTACGAAGGGGCCCTGAGGGCCCCCTCCCCAGAGTAACTACCCAGGAGCCCAAACTGGGAGATTTGCAATGGTGGTGGGAGGACCTGAAGGAGGGATGGTCCACAACCCAAGAGACTCTGAAAAAGGCCAAAGAAGACTACAAAAAACAAGCAGATAAAGGGAGCGCTCCTGAATAGGATTTGAAGCCTGGGGACTGTGTGTACCTTTTGACAAAGAATTTGAAGGGGGATCCAGCCGGGGAGGAAATTGGGGTGGAAGCATATTGGCCCTTTCAAAGTGTCGAAGGTTTTGAACAAGGTGACTGTGGAACTTGAGTTACCCAGGAATCTGAGGCATATTCATCCTGTGTTTCGTTTCAATTAAAAAAGGATCCAGGCCCAAATGAGCGGAGACCTCGTCCAGCTACTCCACCTCCTCTGACGATTGAGGGTGAACCTCAAGTGGAAGATATCCTTGATTCTAAGTTGATACGGAACAAGCTGTACTATTTGATTAAATGGGAGGACTTTGATGAATCGCACAATGAGTGGGTGAAATGTAAATAGGTTAGAGCTCCCTCTTTAACTCGGGCATTCCATAACAAGTAGTACCCTCACAAACCGAAGGGGTAGGAGGGGGGGGGGGCTGTATGTCAGGCTCCCTGTGCATTTTGCATTTTACAGCTTGCCTGCCATTGAAAGAGGAGACTCCTCTCTCTCTCTCTCTCTTTGATGCGCCTGGAGCATGTCACCTTAGCAGTGCCAAATGTCCTGGCTTCTCAAATGTCTGTGATCCTGTTTTCCCTGCTGTGTAGAGGCTACGTGCCTATGGGGTGGTAGGAAATTGTTAATTCTGGCGGGAGGGATGCTCTGAGAAGATGTGTGCTTAGTGGGACGAGGGAGCTGACGGTTAGTTCTGGCGGGCAAATGCTGTGGGGTGATTGGGTCCCAATCTCTAGTGCCTTTACCTGAATCCTCTATATCTGCAGCCTTTGCACGTTCAACTTCCATCCTAACAGGAGATGTGTCCAGGGTGGTATCTTATCAGCTGTCTCAATAAACTTAGCTTTCTTCGAAGTGACCGGTGTTGAGAACTGATTTAACCAGGATCCTGACAGGCGGGTGTGGATCATTCCCAACTGTTCATGAACTGGCTGGCGAAACGGGATGAACCTGAATGGTGTACATAAACCTGTAAAAAGGAACAGTTCCTTTTTGTAGCAAGTCTTATAATGAATCGAGTGGTGGGCAGGACAGTCTTCAGGTTACCTGATTTCAGTTTCCATCTTCTTGTAATGCGGAGTGCAATGGGGCACGTGTGGCTGAAGCCCCTTCAGGTCCTGCTGCTTCCTCGGTGTCCTGTTGCCGCTTGGAGCGCTGTCGGAGGTATTGATGGACAGCTCCAGACTGGCCCAAACATACAAGGTGTCTCTAGTGGTTACGGCTCCCTGGCAAGGGCAGGTGAGCCCAACACACTTAAAAGCTGGTCAGACCAACAATAGGCAGATGGATGCTGACAGCGGACAGTCTCCTTGTTAGTCCAAGTTTCCAGCGTTCTCTGGTACTGGACAATCAAAGTGCTTTTGCAAGTGTTTTCTCCCAAAGAGTCCAGACCAGTGAACTGTTTCCCCAAGATCATGTGTGGTTTTTATACTCTGCGGTTCTGGTGTTGAGCACAAAGCTCAAAGCAGGGCACAGAGGTCCCTTGGCCGGGCCATGCAAGGTGTTGGGAGGACTCTCTCTCCAGTTCTTTCCCTTCTCCTCGCGAGTGGTTCTCAACATGCTCTTCTGACAGCCAGGTCCTTAACACTTACATGATGTCCCCATCTTGAAAGAATGGTTAGCCAAGGTCCTCAGTCATAGAACTGGCTTTTTCAATGTGTGTGTGATATTATTTTAATAGGGATGCTAAGGAGAAAAGTAAGCATATAGCTGGGGTGAATAAATAAATGGGAGTCTGGCATTATACTTTTTAGGTCACATCCTTGAATCTACCTCCACAAAATTTGGCCTCTTATGGAATTCCTTTTGCCAAAACCAAGGACATTTCCCTCCTTTTAGCACTTTTCCCTTCTAGCTGATGGGGAAATAGCAGTGCCTTTTCCCAGGGAGTTCACTAATTGTGACTTTTTGCCTGTATTGTAGACAAACCTATTGCTTTGTTGGTTATTCTTTGTTAATGCACCCATTGTGTTTGTCACCACTCAGACTGAAGACTAGCTATCTACAGTCTTTTGCCTACCTGGGAATGCTGTTCTAGGTTAACCTCTGAACACTGGCAAAGTGCAAATTAAGCATCCTGAATGCATTTGTTTTAACATACCTGCAGGGTGAGGTGTCATGTCACTGCCTAGAAAATGATGCAAGTACTGTTATATGAGACAAGCAAAATCTTAAGTCATCTATGAACCGCTAGTCTTCCCATTATGTCCATTTTTGTTTTTTGAGCATAGACAGTTTGAGGCTTGGTTCTAATCTTGTGTTTTCTCATTATTCCAGGAGCAGCAGTTGAAAAAGATCAGAGCCAAGCAAAGGCACCTTGAAGCTGTTCTTGGGAAAAGGACTCCTGATGACACAAACAATGCTGAGTTGGAGGAAACTGAAGGTGAGGAATGAGAAAACAGTTCATTCTGACCATTTTAGAATAATGTCGGAGTGGTCTTCGAATACCTTTTTTCAAGTTAATGTGAATTAATGAAGTTCAGTGGGTTGCTTTCTTACAGAGGAATTTAGGATTGTTTTAATCTTGTGCACCTGCAAAATTGCTCATCTGAGTATCCTTGTGGGAATCTTCAAGAAGGAAAATAAATCTCTGCTCAGTTCCTGATGTTTGCTAGAATCGCTAGAGCATTGTTCTTAATAAATTGGAAGTGTTAATCAAATTAGCGGCAAGAAAATGTTTACATTGACAAACACCATGACTGAATTACATCTTAGAGTGAAATGCTACCAATCAACATTTTCAGGTTTTTTAATATCTATAATGCTAAGAAATACTCCATACAATACAAATGAGAACAGCAGTGCTGCTTCCCTTTCCCCCAGTTCAGTTGGAAATGAACCCCCAGCTGGCCACCAACGGCTGTATCTGTATGTATTTTATTTTAATACTTGCTGAGATTCAGGGCGGATTACAGAATCTGAAACCATCAGGCATCGGTGTATTCAGTGAACTGTGCAGTACGGCTGGGATTACAGAATAGGTCAGCAGTGCAGACAAAAGGAGGGGGGGCCCTCTCTGGGGTGTGAAATACATAATGCACAAAGTAGATCACAGTTAAAAAGAAGGTTCTACGTATAGAAAACCTTGTGATAAGACTACAAACCTCTCCCTTGCAAAGCAATCATTGGTGTTGTTCCAGTATACTACAGATGTAACCCCTTTACAAAAATGCCCTCTTGGATGTTACTGTTTTGCACATTGATATAAGTGTGGAAGTCAGGCCAGTTACAAGTTTTGGGAAGCCCTGGGCCAAGAGTGTCCACCGGTCCCTTCTTTTTCTCTGTCTACCAAGCCCCCGCTCATGCCACCCTACCCACCCACCCACTCATGTGTCCCCCTGCCTGTGCATCTTTCCCACACCAATTTGCAAGCCCATCCACTCCCTCTGCTCACACATCCTGCATGCCATTTCTCCAGTTGTACAGGTTCGTCCGCACAGCTGGGAGTGCCACAATAGCAATGCCGGGCAGGATGTGGAACCAGAAATGTAGGTGGCAAAGCACTCACAGGTGTGTGGACCGGGGAGGAGGAGGTGGTAGAGCAATGGTGTGGGCCCCCAGGGTCCGGCAGCTTCCCCACCTCTGTGGATGCTGATGCTGGCACAGGTAGAGGTCTTCCTGACCTCAGGCGGGCCCATTCTGCGAGGTGGGAGCCCCTGCAGAGAACACACATGAAGTGAAGACACAGCCCACGAAGGGGTGGGGAAATGTTGTGTGTGTGTGTGGCACAGAGCCGCTGCCTCTGCCTTGCAATTGCTCTCCACATTCTCATCTAAACATCCCCTCCCTAGTCTCCACTTGGAGCAACGTGACCAGGATGCCAGGGATTGAGACCCCCTCAGGGATCAGAACCTCCTGGGTGTCTCCCAAAGCTGGCAGGGTAAGCAGGGACCTATTTTGTAGCTGGGGAGGGTGAGAAACGCTGTCGCGAGCCAGGCATACTGGGAGGATGTCAGAGGTTTGGCTGAGAGCACTTCCCCTGCTTGAGATGGGCGTACACTGGCTGGGGAGGTCTGCGGTTTGATTCCTTTGCCTGGTGAGTTGAGCTGCTGCTTCATCTGCTGTGACCTTCCTCCCTGCACATCATTTTTCTGTTGCATGTCTGTAGTTATAAGCCTGTGTTTGTCCGCCAGTTTTGGCTGGGTTTCAGGAGAAAGTGGCAGTGGAGGATGGAAGTAGACCTTGAACCTGTGTCTTGTTGTTTTGGTTGCATCCCTTTCCACCGTGTGTTACCTAGTTAGCGAAGCTGTTGCCTGTTTCCCTGTTCCTGCTGCTGTCCCCTTCTCTTTGCTTTTATGCCCCCAGATCCTATCTCAGATTCAGATATTGGCTTTCCATTTCCTGTTCCATTTCCTACTTTTCTCAACTTCTCTGTATTGGTCACCTGCTGTGTGTTAATGGATTGTCTTTTAAACATGCAGTCCTTACATTTGTTCACGCAGTACACTTAAGACAAAGAAAAAACTGTTCCTTTGAGCCACAGGGAACTTCAGAATGTCAGATACAACACTTTTCTTCCATGAAAATAAATAAGGTTTTTAGCCTTTTTAAAATGGATTTTCTCCACCTCTGAATCTTTTTGTGATGAAGGCTAAATCTCCTCTTTTAGAAGCTGGCCCCTCATCCCTTGGCAGTATGCTTACGCCAGTGCAGGAAACGGAGTGGGAGACGCTTATTCGTACTGGCCAGATGACACCTTTTGGAACAAAAATACCCCAGAAGGAAGAGAAGAAGCCCCGCCGGGTAATGCTCAATGAATCGTCTGATTTTGACAAGTATTTGGCGGATCAAGCCAAAATCTCATTTGAAAGGAAGAGGCCGTCCTTTCAAAAGGGAGCCAAGCGGAAAGCGAGTTCAGAGGACGGTCCAGCCAAAACTCCAGGCCATGGCATCAGAGGCCAAGGGGACCGGGGGAAGCGCCTGTCCAAAACGGACCGCTGTCTGCAGAAGCATATGAGGAAGCTGCAGAACCACGTCCTCCACATCCAGTCCAAGGGCAGACTTCCGAAGGCCCCGGAGAGGCAGGGAGCGGATCCACCCGAGGAGAGTGGAGAGTTTGACTGTGCCCGTGAGGAAGAGCTTTCCAGCCCCGAGGATGAACTGCTTCAGGTCAGTGATGGCCCCGATGACTATCAAGTGAACCCTCCGCTGAGGAGAAGGAAGAATTCAGCACGGACAGAGTTTCAGGAAGAACCTGAGGAGGATGACTTTTCCCCAAGCTCCGGCGAAGAGGAGGAAGAAGACCCTGTCAGAAAGCGCAGAATAAAGCGATGCAAAGATGATGGCAATGCAGAGTACTATAAGCAGAGGCTGAGGTGAGTCTAAAGCCTGTTTTTATATCATGGAAATACGAAGATTGTGGTAATAAATGTAGTGACTAGAATTGTAGTCTTTTGTTAACAGCTTCTCTCCTGCCCATTGCAACATTAACTGTCCCGTGCGTAGCAAACGTTTGACTGTCCAAGCCACTTCTCTTCAGCTGCCTTTTTGCATGGTAGTACAGTTGGCCTCATTTATTTATTTAAAACTAGGGGGGAAGCCTGTTGCGGCCGAGGCAACGGGCCCTAGGGAGAGTCCTTGGGGGTGGGCAAGGCGGCTGGGCTGGCCCCGTCACGCAGGGAGGATGGGCGGTGTTCTCCGGGCAAAGGAAGCGTCTGAGGGCCGCCGCTGACTCCGCACGCAAGCCTCGCTGCCCCGCCGTTCGGGAGGGCCCTCCGAAATGGGCAACCCCGCCCCCGCACATCGCGTTCCCGAAAGCCTTCAGGGAGGGGTGGCCGGGCAGCGCTCCCGAGGCCCGCTGCGCCCTCCCCCACAAAGCCTCCATACCCAGCTTTGGGTGAAGTCCCTCCGAGCCGGTAGCCGCCGCCGCCCCCCAGCCCGAAGCGATCGGCGGCTGGAGCAGACTGGGGGCGTGAGGCTGCGCGGTGGCTGAGTGGGAGGGCGCACAGCCACGCCGGAAGGCTAAGCAGCCAGTGGCGAGGGAGTCCGTCTCTGACTGGCAAGTCCCTCGGCCAACTGATTCCGGCGCGCATTTTCACCATATAAGGTATGACCAAAACTCAAATATATATAAGGAAGGATATTTATTACCTGCCTAGCTCCTGGTGGCTTACAGCATAGATAAAATATATAAAAAGCATGAAAACCAAAATTTAAAATCACAGTTTAGGATTGCTTTAATCAAACACAGTCCTAAATGAAACCGTCTTCAGCTGGCCACCTAACAATTGAAAACGAGGGGGAGGCTGTTCCGTAATTGGGAGGGGGCTGCCCCCGAAAAGCCCCCCCCCCTCGTGTGCTTACCCAAGTGAGCTTCTGTGGTGGGTGGGACCAGTCCGGAGGGGCCTCTCCCTGCCGACCTCGATGAGTGAGGCCTATGAAATGAAAGAAGGAAGGCGATCTGAGTGCCGGGGGGGAGGGAGGAGAGGAGGGTGCCTTCCCAGCAGAGATGAGACCAAAAAGAGTGGGAGACAATCCCGGCGCCTTGAGCAGGTAGATCTAGTTCAGTAACATCAAAATAACTGTCAAACACAAAGCGCTTACACAATTTGTATATGTTATTATAACTTTAAAACATTAACAACACAAAATATACAATATTGTGTGGTTTCACATGATCGTCCAGAATTTAACAGGACCAACAAGGAGACGGTGAACTCCGGAATGCCTTTCCCGTTTCGACTACAGAAGTCTTACCTGTTAAGTTTGTAAAGAATTTGCTCTAGAACATGAAATCCAGCCTGAAAATGTGATCAAGTTTGTGCACTGCTGTGACAGTCTTGCCATATTATTGGAGTCCAAAGTAGTCATCTACTTGGAGTCCAAAGATTCATCTTGGTCAGAAGAAGACTTTTGTAGTCGAAACGGGACTCCTTGTTGGTCCTGTTAAATTCTGGACGATCATCTGAAACCACACAATATTGTATATTTTGTGTTATTAATGTTTTAAAGTTATAATAACATATACAAATTGTGTAAGTGCTTTGTGTTTGACAGTTATTTTGATGTTACCAATTCTATTCTGTTGCTGTCACCCGTTTTGAAACAGATCTAGTTCAGTGACATCATTCCCAAAATGGATTTGATTTTTTTAAATGCTTGTAAAGCTTGACGTTTGGTCCCATACGAGGAGACAAGAGTCACTGGAAAAGGTAACATGGCTGGGAAAGTTGGGGGGAGCAGGAGAAGAGGCAGACCCGGTGTGTGAAAGGCGCCCCCCCGCCCCCCATCAAGGAAGCCACAGAAGGCCCTCACCCCGCCAGAGCCGAGCGAGGCCCTCAAGGATTCAGAAGGTCGCCATAAGTCGGCAGTGACTTGCTGAGGCCTGGGCGCCCCTTCACAGAGCTTGGCTGCTCTTGTCAGCCTCCTGCTCCTTCGGAGGCCGAGTTGCCGCTCCTCGGTTTGCAGGGCAGCCAAACGTGGGGGTGCCGGACTTTCCAGCACATTGGGGGCAGGGGGGAGGAGCTTACTGGAAATCTGTCGTCTTGTAATGTATCCTGTTACTGTGAATTCCAGCAAGCAATCCTGAATAAGCAATTAATTTTCAGCCAGTCTCTTCCTTGGTCTTTAATTAATGGTATTGGGAGAGTCTGTAGTCTTTGGCTAAGTCCCCCAAATCCACATGATGGTAGGCTTGACTGAAAGGAAGCAAGTGGCTGGCCCAGGGCCCTGTTTCCAAGCACTCGCAGAAGGGGTTGCCCAAGAGGTGGGGAGGCCGGTTCCTGCCTCTTTCCCCTGTTGGCCACAGCACTGGACACGGCATTCTTTGGCCTTGCCATTCCTGGTGGTCCCATGACCCTCAGAAGCGGATTTGCAGGGGGCTGCCGAGAGGAGCGGTCTATTCAGGAAACCTGCTGCGTTCACAGTTCGTAGGCCATTTCTTTTACTGCTGCCGCATGCAAAAGCAGTGGGTGGAGGACAGCCATTTCCACACTAGAGAACTTTGCTGCTTTGAGACAATGGGCTTGTACACTAAAATAAAATAAAAAGAATAGCTGTGTAACAAGCAGTGTGGTTAGGAAAGCAAACACACACACACACACGGGGGGGGGGTTATCTGCAAATTCAGTTTTCAAAACTGTAGTTGTAATTAGATCACCCCATATAAATTTGTCGAGAATGTAGTTTAAGAAAATAGGTAGTATGGACAGATGCTTGAAGAGCTGTAATTAAGTCAGTCGGAGGTAAAATGTTGTTCTTAACAGTGTTGACTTTGCTGCGAAGCAACTGTGTGTCTGCCAGCATGTGTGATACTGTGCTATAACCATGGCCGTATGGTGGCATAACAGTGAAAGTACGACAGGATGCTCACGTTGTTGGAGGACTCTTTCAGGGGGTTGGGCACTTCAGTTCACTTGAAGTTTGCAAGTAGGAAAAGGCTGGGGAGTGAACAAAGCACATGGTTGACCTGTGAGGCTGGTTAGGTACTTGTGTCTTGCCAAGAATGTCCTTTACGAGAGTGTGAAAAATAACTTCATCGCTCTTGGAGCGGTTGTTCTCTGTCAGTGGCAGAAGGTATCCCGAAATGGTTTGTGTTTCATACTCAGGCCGCAGGCAGGGCTATGCAAGTGTTCTATGAAGTGCTTCACTTTCTGGCTGGAGGACAAGTCCCAGTCGGTGCCCTGCCTCTGCATCAGATGAATCTCCGCAGCTCCTCCCCCCCCCACAAAAAAAAGGGGGTGAGAGACGGACACCTTCAGGCAAAGGAGGAAGTAAAGAACAACAGTATGTCAGAACATGGTCCTTGGGTGTGGCACAGCACAGACCATGAGGATGCCCCATTGGGGCCCCATTTCATTCCTACAGTGAAAATTCTACAGGTTTCCATAGTGGATGCCTCAGTATCTGCCCTTCTCTCAGGCATGGTGCTGTCCAAGAATGGAGGAAGCCCGTGCAAGGACTCCCGTGGACAGGAAAAATGAGCTGTCCCTTCAGAAGGCTCAAGAAGCCTCAGCATTAGCCGTCAGGGCCAGCTCGCCTGCTTCAGCCATTGCTAGCGCATTAGTCCTGTGGGCAGATGAGTTCCTTCAGAATTCGAACCCAGTGCCAGTCAGACAAAGACAAGCTGTGCAGAAAATCGACAGAGCTGCAGCCTTCGCAGCTGATGACAGTTTTCCCCAGAAGATCCCTTGTGACTGTGGCTGAAACACTGCGAAGAAGAAGAGATTGGATTTATACCCCACTCTTCATGACCAGAAGGAATCTCAGAGCAGCTTACAATCTTCAGTCCCTTCCCCTCCCCACAACAAACACCCTGTGAGGCAGGTGGGGCTGTGAGAGCTCTTTTGAGGACTGCCCTTGAGAGAACAGCTCTGAGAGCACTTGTGACTGACCCAAAGTCACGCCAGCTGCTGCATGTGGAGGAGTGGGGAATCAAACCTGGTTCTCCCAGGTGAGAGTCCACGCTCCTAACCACTTCACCAAGCTTGCTCTTGAAGTGGATCGCCTGTCCAAAAACAACCTCTCCTCCACGCCTTTCCAAGGAGAAGAACTGCTTGTGGTCACAGCCCCAGGACGAGGTATTAGTCGAGACAAAGAAGAAAAGGGCTATTCCCTCGTGCTCCAAATGAGAGGAAAACCAGTCAAGCCCTATCCTGAGCTCCAGTCCTACCATTCCTTTTGCAGCTCCTACGGGACAGTGTGGCTCCAGAAGCTCCAGGTATTCTAAGCCCTCCTAGAACAAAGAAAGATTCACCCCCCCCTCCCCCCAGCCCAGCCAGGCCACTTCTTCTACGGAACAGGTAAATTCCCTCTCCAAGCACAACCAAAAGCAATCAAGCCATAAGGCACCTCTTGGGAATGCAGGCAATAGGGCGTGTCCCAGAGGCTCAGAGATTTCCCAGAACATACTCTGTCTTGTTTGTGCCCAACAGAACAGGCGAATGAAGAGCCGTCCTAGATTTAAGACGCCCCACTAAATGGTTCTGGAAGAGGCACTTCCGCATGGAGACCCTGCGCTCTGTAGTAGAGGCCCTCCAACCAGGGGTGTCGGGACCCCAAGGGGGTATACATAGACCTACAAGTGCCTGTTCACCCAGTCCCCAGGAAGTCCCTTTGCTTCATCTGTTGCAGCCAGCATTTTCAGAACCAGCCAGTCCCATTTGGCCTTTCACCCTCCCCTTGGATTCTCAGCAAGTTGACAATCACCCTAAGGATGGTGGGAGTGCATGGATATCCCCACCTGGACAATCTTACCGGGTCACCATCTTAAGGGCAAAGGGACCGGGCGGGGATCTGTGTGCATCGCTGGAGGTGCTAACAAAGCATGGGTTCTTAGTGAGCCATCTAAAGATCTTGCCAGCTGTCACAGTCCATCACACCTACAGACAGAAGTACTTGGAAGACCTCTCTCCTGAAGGAGAGAATATTGAACGTCCAGCAGGCTCCCATCCCCCTCGCGTGAGCCAGTTTTACCAACTTAATGACTCGCACAATAGCTGGGACTCATGATTTCCTGCATCAATGTAGTTCCATGGGCCAGGCTGCATTCACACCCACTACAGTGTCTCCTTCACCAGACAGCGTCCTGCAGCGCAGCCCCAAGCAAATCCTCCTCCAAAAGAGAGTGCACGCCTTCTGTCTTTGGTGGACAAGAGGGGACAACCTGATGAAGGCAACCTGCTTCCCGGATCCCCTGGTTGGAAATCACATATGCCAGCCTGTAGGGCTAGGGAGACCATTGCTGGCATCAAACGGCTCCGGACGCAGGGAGGCTCTTTGGAACCAGAAGCGGCATAATTTGGTTAGAGCTCAGAGCCATCCAAATGGCACACCTGGCCTTTAATCCCCCAAGCAGGGGGAACTTACCTGCTCTTCACAGACAACATGACAGCCAAGGCCCCCGTCAGTCAGCAGCAAGAAACCAGGCCCAGCATGCTGCAAAGGGAAGTCCTTCTCTTCCTCCAGTGGGCAGAGACTCACATGGCCTCTCTGCAAGTCCAGCACCTCCAAGGCACTGCAGCTTGAACGCACACTGGCTCATCCACCAAGACGCAGACTCCAGTGAGTGGGTACTAAACTAGTTTTCCA
Organism: Gekko gecko; assembly: GCA_029375565.1. Taxonomy (NCBI): domain Eukaryota; kingdom Metazoa; phylum Chordata; class Lepidosauria; order Squamata; family Gekkonidae; genus Gekko; species Gekko gecko. The sequence goes on from JAPDNY010000008.1 coordinate 4,647,400, forward strand.
GGCAGTGACCAGAAGATATTAGATTTATATCCCTCCCTTCACGTGGAGTCTCAGAGCGGTTTACGATCCCCTTCCCTTCCCTTCCCTTCCCTTCCCCACAGCAGACACCCTGTGAGGGAGGTGGGGCTGAGAGAGCTCTTTCCAGAACTGCTCTTCAGAGAACAGCTCCAAAAAAACTTGTAATTGACCCAAGGTCACACCAGCAGCTGCATATAGAGGAGTGGGGAATCAAACCCAGTTCTCCCAGATGAGAGTCCACCACTCTTAACCACTACACCAAACTGACAACAGTTAATACAGCTGAGATCTAAATTTAAAGAAGCGATTTAAAATACACACACACACAACACCCCATAAACAATTGTGTATGTCTCCTGGCTGGGATGGCCCAGGTGAGCCCGATCTCAGCCCGTTCTGGGAAACTATGCAGGGTCAGCCCTGGTTAGTATCTGGATGGGAGACTGCCCAGGGAGTCCAGGCTTGCTGTCAAGACACTGCCAAGGGCCGACCACCTTCTTGCCTGGAAGCCCTGCGGAGGGGGCAGGGTCGCCCAGGGCCAGCTGTGGCTTGAGGGCACCCCCCCCCCTCCTCCACCACCGTGTCTCCTGGAGACGTTTTTTGCCTGTGAGCGGGGTTACTAGCAGGGTTTGCTTCTAGTTTTCCTGGAGCATCCCAACGTTAGGCTGTTGCTAGGCAGGATGATGTTATCTTGGAATTTATTTGAAAGATGGTAAATGATTTTTTCCTCCCAAACCTCACAAGATCTTCCCTGAAGGGTCTCCTGTGGAAATGAACCTGAATGATACCTCTGGCTAAAGGAATAAAGCCTTTCTGAGGGATATGCTAAATAATTAATAAATGTATTAATCCGTAAAATATTTCCTTTTTTATTGAATGTAGCTGTACTTTTTCCATTGATTTAGCACAATATTAAATCATTTTTAATTCAGTGTTTTCATCAAGAGTAATTTATTTTGATTGAAAGTTTTAATATGATTCACAGCTTAAAATCCATTCAGACAAGTTTTTTTTAATAACATTAAGAACGTAACAATTTATCCTTGCTTGAGTCATACATTTCCTTCAGTCGCTAAAGTTACAATAAAAGCCTAAATGAATTTTAGAAATATCAATAACTGTAATTGCCACCAAAACATTACATCTCCTAAAATTTCATAGCTCCAGTTATTGTGGCTGTTAAACTGCAGCTGTCCACATTGACGATTTTATACTAACGCTCCCCAGGTAATCTGTGCCGTGGGAAATGCTGCTCTGAGATAAAGTGGAGCGGATTTGCCATATAAATGTCATTTGCTCCCATTTCCATCTCATTCATTGTCAGGTTTTTTTAGTTGTTGATGAAAACAACTGCATGGGAGTCAGGCAAGCCTGGTCCCCGGGCGAGAGAAGCAGTCCTCTTGGATTGCTCTGCTGCGCGCTTTGCTGTGCAGGGAGTCCCACTTACTTCAAAAGACGGAAAATTAGTTTTCTTTCCCACAATGAAGCTTTCGGGATGGCTGCTGGGGAAATGGTGCCCGCATCAAGGTGGAAATATTGTGCCGTTAAAGCTTGACAGTCCGCCAGCTGTGATTCTCCTCTGAACATCAGAAGCAAGAGACCAATTAAAAGTTTTGCGGTGGGGGGGGATGCCAAGAAGGTGCCTCTCTGGTGGTGCCGGCTTCTGGGTTTTCTGTCCCCACATGGTGTGGAGGGGGAGCCAGGGGCACATGAACCCCAATTTCAAGGAAAGGAAGGCCTTTAAGGGTAGATGAGAGGAGGTGTTCTAACGTGCTCCGTGCAAGCAGGGACCCTGAGTGAACGGAATTATTTTACTTCTGACTTATGCTGGAATGAGGAGCTGCGGTGGCTCAAGTGGTTAAGACGCTGAACTGCAGGCTGTGGAAGGTCAGTAGTTCAGCAGTTCGAGACCCGGGTGCCACATGACAGGGTGAGCTCCTGTCTCTAGTTCCAGCTCCTGCCAACCTAGCAGTCTGAAAGCAAGAAATTGCAAGTAGATAAATAGGTACCACTTCAGTGGGAAGGTAACAGCGTTCCGTGCACCTTGGTGTTTAGTCATGCCGGCCACATGACCACGGAAACGTCTTCGGACAGCGCTGGCTCTTCGGCTTTGAAACGGAGATGAGCACCGCAACCCTAGGGTCGGATTCGACTGGCTTTCGAGCAAGGGAACCTTTACCTTTACCTTTATGCTGGAATGAAGACCATAAATGGAAGTAAAATAGTCTTTCTGATGGTGTTCATGTGTGATGCAAAGGCTTTTTTCGAAAACAAAGAAGCTACCAGGTTTGTGTTTCAATTCCGTGGTAGCGTTTCTGTTGTTACAAGATAGATGAACCCTGATTCACCTACAAGCAAGTTTGGGGAAAAAATGTTACCAGTCTTGCTAACGTAGAATTTCATGTGATCCTCCGCAGGTTTCTTCCTATTAAAACTTCAGCAGAATCTGAATCTGGGTTGTGGAAGAGGCGAGACCCATGCCCAGGCGTGTCCTGCGGTAGAAGCAACTGACCGTGGCTGGCCTTTCCTGCTCAGGCTCCCCTTCTCCTGAATACGTCCAGCGTCTCTCGAACGAGCAATAAAGCTGCACCCGCTGCTTGCTCTCTCTCTCTCTCTTTTGCATCGTTCTCTGGTGGGGAAAACTGCTGTCCAGTCGCAGCTGACCGATGGAGGCTCCGTAGAGTTTCCAAGGCAAGGGATGCTCAGAGGGGGGTGGCCATGGCCGGCCTCTGCCTAGCAGTCCCGGAGGACTCCCTTGGGGGTGGTCTCCCATCCAAGGCCTCCCCAGAGCTGACGTTGCTCAGTTTCTGAGATCTGATGAGATCAGGCTAGTTGGGCCCATCCTGGTTGGGGCATCGCTCTTCATAACGCTGCACCCCACCTTGAGTCTCCACGAGAGAGGCCGGGAAGAAGTGAGGAATTTGTGAGCATTAGACCTGAGTTGCCCATCAGAAGGCAGAGGAGGCGTTAAGCATGTCTCTGGCCTCTATAACTTGGGGCGGGGGGGAGCGTGTGGTTGCATCTTCTGCCATTCAAAACACACGTTACACGTGTACGAACGTAGCTTATTTTGGAGGCTAAGCTAGAACTCTTCCTCGGCCAGGCAGACAGTTGAATTCATGTAAAAGATTTATTTCCTGCACTCTCCAGAGTCTGTGCAATGCAGCTTACAACATAAAATGAAGCAATAAATATACATTTTACGAGTTAAAATAACTAAAACCAAAGCAGGCTTCAACAGCAACAAAAGAATTATGCTGTCGTCATCCTCCACCTACAGTCCAGGGTGGGATTATTGCCTCGTTGGTCGTTCCGGGTGCCTAATGCCCAGAGGGGAACAGCCCAGGCTGGCCCAGTCGCATCACGTCTTGGAAGCAGGCTCCGCCCCCCCCCCCGGTTCGTCCTTGGATGGAGACTGGGCCGCCAAGGAAGCCCAGGGTTGCTACGCAGGGGCAGGCAATGGCAAACTCCCTCTGGGCATCTCTTGCCTAGAAAACCCCATGAGGGCTTGCCATAAGCTGGCTGCCACTCGATGCCGCTTTCCACACACAAAGCCATGTTGGTCTAGCAGTGCCCTCTTCGAGAAGGAGACTGTTGTGCTCAGTCTTCTCTTGATGCAGGCTGGCTGACTAGAAGGTGCAACAACTCTCCTCAATCCCCCCCCCAATCCCACCGTATGAAAAGCAGCCGCTGGGGCTGCAGCTGAAGGTGGGCGGCCACAGGTGACTTAACGCTGCCCCCTCCTTTTGTTTCCTTGCTGACAGGCACTCCCCCAGTCTAGGTTTACTTATGCTGGGGTGAAAGCAGGTTGAAGGCTTCTGTTTCCAGCGGGGAAACAAGGCCAGTGGAAAAGGATTTAAAGAGCCCTCCCGCCCTCCCAAACCCCTCTGACATGCTGCCCCGTTGGATGCTTTTTGCTTGGTCTCGGAACTCCTGAAAGAGAATTGCTGAGCGCCATGTAATGTGCATTTCTGTGCTCAGGGCAAGTTGTAACGCTGGAGTATGCAGCAAGCGTCATCTTCCATACTTGTGTTGGGAGACAAAACAGTTTTCCCAGACAAGTATACTTTGCACCCCAGCCTTGTGCGGCATTCAGCCGAGAGGCAGGGGCTGCCCATGGTGCGCTTTGTCGCTGAGCTGGGGTTTGAAGTGAGCTCTCCGTTCCTCTGCTGGGCTGCACTGGCTCCAGAAGGACTAAGGAGCCTGAGAGAGGGTTCCCGAGGTGGTTAAATTGGTCAGCTCAGAGCTCGAGAATTTCTTCTTCTTTGAAGTCAAAAGATCTGGTTATGTATCAAGTAAGGAAATGCTTTGCAAACTTCTGGTATTTTACCCAGAGGGAATCAGCCTGCGCAGCACATTTCTGTCCCGTACAAATGTGTTTTATACTGCTGGTGCCTCAGAGGAGCCCAGGGCGCACTTCTGTGCTTTCTAGGTGGTGGTATTTCCCTGGCCCGAAAGACGTCCAGCTGTCCTCGACCAGGGCCAGGTGAAACTCTCTGCCTAGCGACATCCCTGCCTTGTGGGATCTGGCACGGTTCCCCAGGGCCTGCAAGACAGAGATGTTCCGCCAGGCCTTTGGTGGAGGAGAGCGACCGTCCACCACTGAGCCGGGCTTCCCCCCCTCGCCCTCCCCACGGGGGGGGGTATAAACTGACTTCAGACGAGCATACTGTTGCACTGTATTGTACTGTTTTTACTGAAATGGTTTAAAGTGTGTTTATTTATTGATGGTATATCTTGTACACCGCCCCGAGCCCTCTGGGGGGAGGGCGCTTGATAAAGCCCATCAATCTATGGGTTGTCCGCCTTGCTCAGATTCCTGGATGGAGCCAGGTCAGGAGCTCTTGTGTCTGGCATCTCTTTCACCACCCGCAGCAGCCACAAGCTGGGATGGAGGTATCCATCACGCGTGGCCTCAGGGATGGGGCTTGTGGGAATAAGGCCGGAGCCATGTTCCTGGGACCTCCGTGGGCCCAAGTAGCTTCACTGTCTCTCAGTGTCCCTTTCTCCTCAGGGTGGCTGGTCCCTGCCCTTTCCCGTCAGCAGGAAGCAGCCATGAAGCTCACAGACTCCCGTTCGTTCCCCTGCCCGCTGTTTGGTTTCCGTTCTCTGGGAGGCCTCCCGGGCCAGCTCCTCCCCCCTGAACCGGGCTTGGGCTGCTTGTTGAGCACCGAGCTCTGCTTGCCTGCTCTGCCTGCGCTTGTGCCTTGCTCCTCCATCGGTTCATGCATCTTGACTGACTCATCGAAAGACACCGGTCCTCATCCCTCCTCATGTCCCTCTTGGGGCAGGGGGTTGTCCTAACCCTGTAGGGAACACGGGGCCCCCTCGGGCTTGGAACGGCACCTCTTTGCTGTAACGTCTGCATAGTGTCAGGCTGCTGGCTGCTAGGCGAAGCTTCCCCACCTCTGTTGCTGGCTGAGGGTTGATCCAAACGTTTGGCACAGCAGCCAGCCTCCGTTGGGCCCAGCTGCATGGGCAGGGATGCCCTGTGCAAACTGGTAATCACGTGTGCAAATAATATATGCCCAACTAACCTGGGAAGGGTTGTGGTGTGCTGGAGTGCCCGACTCTCACGGCATCCTTTGTGTGGCAACGGACATGCCGCTTGCTGTGCATCAGTTTTTCAGCTGGCGGGGGGAAGAGGTGCAAAGTCACAGCTGACCTATAGCGGCCCCAGAGGGTTTTCAAGGCAAGGGCTGTTCACAGGTGGTTTGCCATTACCGGCCTCCGCGTCACGACCCTGGTATTCTTTGGAGGTCTCCCATTTGAATTCTAGCCCTGCTTCGCTTTCAAGATCTGGCAAGAGCGGGCTAGCCCACAGCACCCAGGTCAGAGCTGGCCCTGTGAAAATCTTCTCTGTGCAATTTGTGGAGCCTGACCAGTTTTCCTGGTGGGCACCAGGGGGCGCCCTGCTTCCTCCTCCTCTTCCTCCTCCTCCTCTGAAGGGAATAAAGCTTGCCATGTCAGGTTACACAGGGAAGCCATTGAAATTCATAAACATAAGCACCATTTCAACAGGAAGGAAAGAGAGTTTAAAAATAAATAGGGCACGGTTTCCTGTCCTGAAAAACACAAAATGCTCTACATCTTACAACAGCACGACAGATAAGATTAGAATTTCAACAGCCAATCTGTATGCAAAAGGACCTCCTCAGGAAAGCTGCTCCATTAGCATGTCACAGCCTGGGGAACTCCTACAAGATAATGATTCAGCCCTACCCCACCTTCCTGAGGAGATATAAATTACCTGCCTACCTTTTTTCTGCTCACCTTGATACAGAGAGTACTCCATCTTTCTATGTTATACCTCTGAGGATGCCAGTCACAGCTGCTGACAAAACATCAGGTACAATGCCAAGATCATGGCCAGTCAGCCCGGAAAATCTACAACAACTAAGGAATAAAGCTTATTCATTGGGCATGATTCTTATCTTGCCGATAAAATTAGAAATGCAGTCTGCTCTTACACAAGCCTTCTACAAATTTTGAGTCCCGTGGGGCACCATCAAGACCAACAAAGGCTTATTCAAGGTGGGAGCTTTTGCGTGCAAGGAGCACTTCCTCAGATACAGGCACACGAAAGCTCATACCTTAAATAAACTTTTGTTGGTCGTAAAGGTGCCACTGGAATCAAAATTAGTTCAACTGTTTCAGACCAACGTGGTTGCCCATCCGGACAAACCTACTGTTTCATAAATTCAGCCACAAAGAGGGACTGTCCTATTCTTCCTTGGCAGAGACAGTCGGGGGCAAGCATGTGGACACCGGAGCAAAACTGGGTTTTTTCCCCCCTTGGGATGTTTTCTTGGACTTATTTATCTGGCTAGAGATTAGAGGGCTTGATGGAATCTGAACATGGTATCTTCTGGCACAAGCTGGGACATCTGCCAAAGCATGGAAGAACAGTGTTGTGGTTTTGGTCCGCTTTGGTAAGCTCCTTGTAAGTTTTGGCAGCTGGAGGCACACAAGGGTTGTTTTGTTATGGTTGTTTTCCAGGGCTGGGACTCATTTGTAAGAGTGGCAGTAGCTCATGATGTGGCCGTCTGTCTTTCCCTTGTCTGTTTAAACAGTTTGGCCAGAAGCGAATGGAGCGGGTGCAGAGGAGAGGGGTGAGGGTGATCAGGGGCCTGGAGACCAAGACGCCCTACGAGGAAAGGCCGAGGGACTTGGGGATGTTCACTGTGGGGAAGAGGAAGTTGAGGTGGGACATGGTTGCTCTCTTGAAGTTTTTGAAAGTATTTATCACTTAGAGGAGGGCGGGGAGCTGTTCCTGTTGGCAGCAGAGGACAGGACTTGCAGTAATGGGTCTGGAAGGCAGAAAGGTCCCGGATGGATAGTAGGAAAGCTTTTTACCGGAAGACAAGGAATAGGAAGAAATTGGATTTATACCCCACCCTTCACTCGGAGTCTCAGTGCGACTTACAAACTCCTTCCCCTTCCCCTCCCCACAACAGACACCTTGTGAGGTAGGTGGGGCTGAGAGAGCTCTTTCCAGAACTGCCCTTTCAAGGACAGCTCTGACAGAACTATGGCTTGCCCAAGGTCATCCAGCAGCTGCAAGTGGAGGAGTGGGGAATCAAACCCGGTTCTCCCAGATTAGAGTCCGCGCACTGAACCACTGCACCAAACTGGCTCAGAGTGGAATCAGCTGCCTTAGGAGGTGGAGAGCTCCCCCTCACTGGCAGTCCCCCAACAGCGACTAGAGAAAAACTGGTCAGGGACGCTCTAGGGTGATCCTGCACCGAGCCGGGGGGTTGGACTCATGGCCCCTTCCAACTCTGTGATTCTCTGAGAATGAGATTAAAAAGCTTGTGTGTGCACATATGGGAAATGGAACCTTACAAATGGCTTTTACATTTTAAAAAGTAATTTCCCTAATCCATTCTCTGTTTCTGTCATAATAACCGAAACTCATCTGAATCAGCAAGGGGATCCATCTTGCAAGTCCTTCCTTTCTTGCTGGTGTGAAGGTTTTTATTCTTGGGGCGTGGCGGTGGTAGGGGGGAACTGTATGGATGTGTTATGCCAAGTGGTTTTCCATATGCAAGTGAATAGCTGGACTGGGAGGTTCCTGGCAAGTGACCCCGTCCAGGCAGGGGGGCACACGGACCCCACCCCCCGCTGGAATGTATTGATGCTCCATCTTGGGTTTAGTGTTTGTTTTATTATTATTAAGGGTCTTGGTAGCACCTAAGATCATAAATGTGGGTGCGGAAAGGGCAGGGTCTGGTTTGCTTGGCTCTTGAACCCTGTAGCGCTTCCTCCACTGTTTCTGAGTTGCCTTCCTAGAAGACCTGTGAAGTTGCGCCCTCCTGTATCTAGTGAGCACCCTGTATTCAGTGCATAAACCCAGTCTGGGCACATTTGCCCTGTCTGAGATCCCCCAGAGAGTGTGCGGCTCACCTGGGCCCAGGATTCCTGTGTCAAAATCCACCCTCCTCTGCTGGTCCACAGCGGTGGTTTCCTTTCCTTCTGGTTTAGCTTTTCTTCCATGCTGGTTGCATCAACTGCCACAGCACGTGTTGTCTGCTATCGTCAAGGCAAGCGGTGACTCTTTCTGTCGTTGCAGGAGGTGGCGAAAACAGCAGCTGAAAGACCGCCATGAACGACTGATGGCGGGGGAAGATTTGGAGGAAAGCGATGCCGAATTTGACGAGAGTTTCCGTGTGCCAGGTTTTCTCTTTAAAAAGCTTTTCAAGTATGTATCACAGTTGGGGCAAGTGGGAAAAGTTTGGTAACTTAAACTAATAATAATTATTATTGTATGGCAGTGCGTGTGTAGAATAGTCAGGAGATCCTAAGATTGTCTGGCAGCCAGATTTCTAGCTCTCTTAGCATTATGCACCACCAGGTGGTGAGCTAGACCTGTTTTTAAGGCAAGCGACGTTTCGGAGGTGGTTTGCCATTGCCCGCCTCTGTGCCACATCCCTCATATTCCTTTGAGGTCCCCCATCCAAGTACTAGCCAGGACTGACCCTGCTTAGCTTCCGAGATCTGATGGGGTCGGGCTGGCCTCATGTAAGCAGTGGCTGGATTCCCACTCTGTGCAGCTAAACGTGTTTCCTTCCGTGAAGATAGTTTCAGGAGGGTAGTCGTGTTGGTCTGCACTGAATGAGCACTATTTCGAATCCAGAAGCACCTCAAAGACCAAGATTTCTCGGCTATAACCTTCGGGGAGTCAGAGCTCCCTGTGTGATACGTCATGAAGGGATCTGACCGAGGGAGATTGGATTCTGGAAGGCCTCTCCCCTGGGAATCTTGTGGGCCGGTGAGGTGCTGCCGCTGCCGGTGCCGGACTCTCACCTTGCTCTCCTGCTCCCTGCTTGGAGGCATCACACCTCTGAACCCCCAGAGAGCCAGGAGGCAACGTCAGGGGAAGGCCTCGGCCTCTCTGTGCCTCATTGCTGGCCCTCCAGAGGAACCGGCTGGCCACGGTGAGAGGCGGGATGCTGGACTGGTTGGACCCTCCCTGGTCTGAATCCTGCAGGGCTCTTCTAATGGAAGCGGGGAGAGGATAAAAAGTATGGCACAGTGTGTAAGTCTGCGCTGGCATTCTGCAGCACACTGAAGACTCTCTCTTGTCTGCATCTGCCCACTTGTCTCTCTCTTGTTTGCATCTGCCCACTTTTTATCTAGCTGAGTAGCTAGATGCCCCATCCTATGTGGGCATCAGGATTGCGAAACCCCGAGGGGCCGTTGCTGCCTAATCGGTCAGTTTTAAGCAAACAATCCCGACTGGGCGAGTGGGAAGCTGCCTCAATATACCACTTCCTGTTGACGGTGGAATTTTCAGCCGAGTTTTTGCGCATCAGTGGAACTCCGCTTGGTCAACAGGGTCCCCTGCCGCTGCTGTGTGGACCCAGTAGTGTAGCGGGTGAGGCTGCTGGAGCCATCCTCCAAAACCCCGGGTCTGTTACCAGGGCTCTCCAAAGGGAACTTGACCAAGACAGGCAACGGAAGGTGGATCTTGGCAAGAAGAGCTTCCCTGATGCAGGGCATCCCCCGCGTGTCCATGACTCAGCTGGCACAACCTCCTGAGTGGTTAAGAAAGATCAATGGAGCTGAATGATGTGTCTGACTCGCAGAGCTGTCGAGCGGCGGGGCTCTCTGCAGCGGGAAAGGGAGCGTGCCGTCAGCAGGCACCCGAGAGCCCGGCCTGGCCCTAGTGGAGGAGGAAGACGGCAGGAGGGACCGCAGGCAGCTGGGCCTGATCTGAAACGAGTGTGCCCCCCCCGGCTTTATTTCTCTCGGCCAGGCTTCTGAAGCCCCCAGAATCTTGTCTTGGGCTTTCTGTTTTCATGGAAATGGTGAACAAGGGCAGGGGCATGGTCCTTGTTGGGGGAAAAGCTCATTTTCCAAAAGGCCTGTTTCTGCACTTTCTGGTCACCCAGAGAAGAAGAAGAGGTTGGATTTTTACCCCGCCCTTCACGTGAAGTCTCAGAGCGGCTTACAAACTCAGTTCCCTTCCCCTCCCCACATCAAGACTCCCTGTGAGGTAGGTGGGGCTGAGAGAGCTCTGACGGAAACTGCTCTTGAGAGGACAGCTCTGAGAGAACTGTGACTGACCCAAGGTCACTCCAGCAGCTGCATGAGGAGGAGGAGGAGGAGTGGGGTATCAAACCCAGTTCTCCCAGGTTAAGCATCCGCCGCTCTTAACCGCTACACCAAACTGGCTCTTTAGCAACAGATTTGAGTCCAGCAGCGCCATAGAAACCAGCAAGAGTTTCAGCATCTAAGCTTCCAAGGGTCAGAGTTCCCTTGGCCAGACACAAGTTGGAATGGAGAGTCACGGCCCTGAACCTAGAATGGGGGTGGGGAGGAGTAGAGATTATTGTTGTTGTTATATTCAATTTCAGTGCGTATGCATCAAGACAATAAACAATTAAAAAGGACAGTAAGCAGATGTCCCAACAGCCGTTGACTTCCTTTTGTGCCCCTGAAAATTGTGTTATAATTAGGTTAGTTGCAGGTAGCGAAACACCCAGTTGGGGCTGCTTTCCGTGGAAGAGTATTGAGGGAAGCAGGAGAGGCAGAAGAGAGCGCGGATTCTGGGTGCTCCACTTGAATTTACTTTTTGTCAGCTCCTTTCCCTGCTTTTCTCTGCAGCTGCCCTTTTGTTAAAACTCCTCCTCTGAACCTCGTGGTTCCCATTTAGCTGCTGAATTCTGTGGATATGTGGATTCTGCTTTCATAATTGTTTTGAAGACTGTCTTGTTCCTGTGGTGAGACATATTTCTTCATTTCAGGAATGTTTTTTTTAAAAACTAGGTTAAAAACGTGCATAGATTGACATGCTTTGCGTTACACAAAAGCTTGTGCCATGTACACTGTTCAAGCAGCCACCTTCTCCAGTTAAGCAGGTTGATGGTCCTGCAGTCTCATAAACCAATAACAATCAAAGCAGTTAGATAAAATTTACATAGAAATCATAGCAATAAAATAAGACACACTCCCTAATTAGTAGAATTTCACTAATAGACTTGGACTTGACTTCCACACAAAGCTGCCATTGCAGGAACTGACGGCCATTCATACCCATACAAAGATCTTAGTAGGTACTCGCTGGTGCCCTGGCGTGGATGGCCCAGGGGAGCCCAACCTCATCAGAACTCAGAAGCTACGCCGGATCAGCCCTGCTTAGTCCGTGGGTGGGAAACAGCCAAGGAAGTCCAGGGTCGCTACGCAGAGGCAAGCCAACAGCCAGCCGCCTCTGCTTGTTTCTTGCCCTGAAAACCCCAGAAGAGGTTGCCGCAAGCTGACTGCACCCTGGCCGCACATTCCGCCACCGCTGCCACTCGCTGGGTCTGTCAGCAGAGAGTCGAGCATCTCTAAACCTGTTCAGAAAGTGCTGTTATAATGACGGCATCCCCTCTTTATTGGGCACGCTGTCGTTTTCTTAAGGCCTGATTCAGGTGGGTAGCAGTGTTGGTTTGAAGCAGCAGAACAAAGTTTGAGTCCCGTGGCACCTTTAAGGCCAACCAAGTTTCATGCAAGGTCCAAGCTTTCGTACAGTAATATTTGGTTGGTCTTAAGGGTGCCAGTTGGACGCAGCGTTTGTTCCAGAGGGCCTGTACATTTTGTCCAGAGTGTGCTCTTTAGGCTTTCTTCTCTTCCTCCCCCCTTTCCCCAGCTACCAGGTAGGGTCAAGAGTTGACTGTCATTGTTGCCACCTGGTGTGTGGTTTTGGAGTAGAAAGGAAAGACGCTCTACCTTGATGTGGGAGTGGAAACAAATGAAAACTGCAGGCCGTGGGGTGCTGCATGGGCCACAGTGGAGCAGAAAGGGTCTTTCTTTGGTCTCCTGCAGCCTTACCCAGAGAAGCAAGCACCGCAGAGCCAGTCTTTGTGCTCACGGAACCTTGTGCTCTTGTGGGTGACAAATAGCCAAAAGCAGAAGGGGTGTTGAAGTGTGCAGACTGCCTCCCAGGGCAGGGTTTGCATGAGCTAAATTTTGGGAGGAAGGAGACAGGGCCACTCTCCTCATTTAAAGGCTTCTCGGGCTAAACTGTGCAGCCCGTTCCATGCCCTGAAACAAAGTGATGCCTCTCCCTCAGTAAATGTCGTCAGAAGTATCCGTGGTAGTGAGCCAATCAGCAAACTGTCAAAGGAGGTGGGAGAGTTCTTCTGCTGCAGTAGAGCACGTCTTTGTGCTGCCAGTTGCATTCCAAGATTGTCGAATTACAAGATTATGGAATTTGCGAGATGTCCTTTGTAGCTGTACCCGATTATTCCTTTAAGGGAGTGGAGTTTTATCCTATCGATCTTCTTGGAATGCTCTGCCAGCATTTTACATCCTTGTTTGTTGGCAACCACACTCTGTACTCCAGTCTGAAGCGCTTATTGGACTATCATCTGTATTTTCCTTGTTTGTAAGTGAAGTCTTATCCACCTCACAGTTGACTGTGCTGAACTGACGTAGCTGTTCATTTCAGCTTGCTTTCGCAACAGGAACGGGTCGTAACTCCCCCCCCCCAGCCCGCCACCTTCATCACACAATCTTTTGGTGGTGCCCTGCTCTCGAGTGGCTCACTTCTCCTCTGCCACGTCCGGGGTCTTCTCTGTGGTGGCCCCATCCTGGCAGAATGGGGCGTTGTTAGCTTCTGCAGGGCCTGCAAGACTTCTTCTGACAGGCTTTTAGTTGGTAGTTATGTATGTCTTGTGACTCTTGTGTTGTTTCCACTGGATCATTTCATTGTTGGATTATTGAATGCAGCCATGCTCAATAGGAGGTTTATAGAGTTGGTTTTAAATTGTGTTTTTAAAATTATTATTATTATTAATTATTTTTCTGTTTATTGAATTGTGTTTTACTTTGATGTAAGCTACCCAGAGCCTCATGTCAAGGAAACGGTGGGGTGTATAGCTTTGACAAATAAAACGGTGCTTGCTGACTATATGGCCCTTCCCCCTTGCCTCCAAATTATGAGGGACAGAGAGCAGAACTCTTTGATTTCTGTCTTGTTCCTGCTAAGTCACACCTTGTGGTATCAGGTGGTGCTGCTGCTAAGGAACCCCCCTCTCTTCTTTCATTGTTTACTGTGCGTGTCTTTCAACAGCAGCTGCTTGGTAACTGAGCCCTCCCCTCTGTCACACTCCATTACCTTTTAACAGTCCTCCTTTATAATGGACTGGCAAAACCATTGTATTTGGTGGTCGAAAGAAACATCAGGGCCTGCGCTCACAAAAATACACAAAGTAAAATACCCTCTAATTATCATGTCTTGGTTTAATTAGAACTCCTTGAACGCTGCATGAGAAGGATGACTGTATCGCATCTGATGCCTGACGATATAAAAAATGCATGATGTTGTAAATACAGGGCTCATGTAAAACACACATGCTGCATGTTACGGTAACTGGCTTTTGAACCTTGCTGTGAATGACTAATTCATGAGTACTTTCTGTTACGACCACTCTTTGCCGTCTCCTTTTGCTTTCTTATTTGTAGGTACCAGCAGACAGGTGTTAGGTGGCTCTGGGAATTGCACTGCCAGCAGGCGGGAGGAATTCTGGGAGACGAGATGGGATTGGGCAAGACCATCCAGATAATTGCCTTCTTGGCAGGTCTGAGCTACAGCAAGATCAGGACTCGCGGTTCAAATTACAGGCAAGTGCTCTTCTGCAGACAATCAGTCTGTGGAGCTCAATTAATATTTCATTGGATGGATTGCTGGGGAGGAGGGCCCTGTGAATTATTAACGACATTTCAATTACAGTATTCCTTTAATTCTTTTAGTGTGGGGGGGGACATCAAAGGGAAAATTTTTACGAGACAATGGAGCTGGAGGGCAGGAAAAATTAAACATGTAACACTCTTAATGAATTCCAGGCACTGATGGCTCATTTTGCAGATGAGCCTCACCAGATATTTTTGGGTCAATATTGTGTCTAAGGTTAGCTAGCACAAATGGATTGCTTACAAATTCAATTATGTTAATATCAATAGTTTACACAGTATGGAATTTTCAATTAGATGCAGTACCTTTAGGTGGACGTATTATGTTTTATGGCACAGTATTTGCAGTGGCAAGGCAGGAAGTCACGAGCCTCTCGGTGGCGATGAACATGAGAGCCGAGGGTGGTTCTGAGCGTGAGATCTCACTTCCTTCACGCTGGCTCCTTATCCCTCCTCCCCTTCTTCCCATCACCCCTCCTTGGAACCTCAAGTAGGAAGTTATTTGTGGCTCTGAGTCCAGGAGGAAGTTGGGAAAGCAGCTCCAGACTCCTGGAAAACCCAGTGAGTGGCTAGGTCTATAGTTGGACTCTTCTTCCTGCAGAGGCCTGTATGTGTGTGTCACATTGGAGACCAGAAGGCTGGGATAGCTCTTTGGCTGGACATATGGGCTGATTCAGTTTTTAGTTTTCCAAATTTATATTGGAAGGGTGGGCAGGGTCACAGAACTTGCAATCCCTGTGGCGGCACCTTTGATACTCAGATTAATGGGGTACCATAACTTATTGCACCGGCTGTGTGCTTCAAATGCAGCGTAAGCTCCTTCACATATGCATATTCCTAGAGGCTCCCCCGCTATTCTTTAGCATAACTTGATTTGTAAGGAGACCTTACTCAGCATAATTCTATATAATACAGTCTGTTCCTAACTCCCAATAGCCACCTCCCCCCCCCCCCATATGTGTCTTCAAGATATCTATAGTTTTCAAAGCACAGGCACTTGGAAGGATTTCCCATGTCAATCCCCTGGACTTAATGGGAGTGTCCAAAAGGTGCATCTGTACTGTGGCTCCCCTCCCTTTTATTTCCGGAGAAAGAGGCCGGCTGTGTGTCTGCTTCGGCTCTTGAACGCTAACGCACGAGAGAGAATCCACTTCACTATTATTTATCAAATTTTGTTTTGTTCTTCTCTCCTGTCCCCACCCATTTTATCCTCGCAGCAACTGTGTGAAATTAGGCTGGGAGGTGGTGACAGTCCCAAAGTTATGCCACTTACTTGCCGGGGGGGGGGGGGATTTGAGCTCAGGCCTTCCTGGTTCTGGTCGGAGATGCTTGCCGTTGCCCTGTGCCGGACGCGGGGCCTGTTTGTGGCCAGCACCTGACCCAGGGGTTGCGAGGATGTGAATTCATGTGTGTCGCCCAGATTCCCTGTATTATGCTGAGGCCCTGAGGACACGCCGGGCACTGTGATGCTCTGCGGGGTCCCCCTGTGTTCACGCAAGCTGCCCGTGCACCGCGCTGCATCCGCGCCTGTTTGTGTCGATCTTTGTTGGTATCTGTATTATTAATAATTTTGTTTGCTGCATCCTTTTTTGATTCTGTCTTTTGTGTGTCCGTAAATCTTGCTGATTTTTAAGCTTGAGGTTTAGCCAGCTCAGTTCCCTGACCCCCACCGTCTGAAGTAGGGTTCTCCCTGTAGCGTTTCTGACTGACTGGCCTCCTGCGCCCGTGACGGGAGTAATTGCCCGCATGAGGGTGAAGAGCTGCCCCGAAACGCAACGGCTTAGTTTTTGGATCTTGGCACAAGTCGCAGAGAGGACTGTGCGTGTCCTGATGGGTTACGTGCTTTGGCAGCTCCCCCCCTTCCTGTGACATCACGTTGCCATTTTATTTTTGTTGCTTTGAGGATTCATTCCCAAGACTTGCCGTGGCAGCTGTGGCCACGGGTATTGTGGAAAGCGCGGCTCCTTTTACTTGAAATACACGTCCAGCCAGGCCACATTTGGTTCATGGGGGCCGCTGGAGGCTTCTTGACTAAGCACGAAGAGACGTGGGCATCCCCGCTTGTTGTTTTTTTAAATACGCTTTCTGAGACCAATAGGAGCTGCTGTGCCTTTGGAGTAGGAGCTCGTTCACCCAGGAGAGAGAGCAGGTGACTTGTTTCAGAAGCCCAGCCTCACGGCAGAGATTCCAAGCCCTTAGTGTCTGGAAGGAAGCCACAGCTCATGGAATGTAGTTCTTTCAGTAATGGACAGATAGTTTGAGGAGGGGAGCCCTGTTGGCCTGCCGTAGAAGGACTTGGTTTGAGTCCAGGGGCACTTTGGAGATCATTGAGATTTGATTCTCAAAAGCTTCTGCCCTGGAAATCTTATTGGTCTCCAGGATGCTCCGGGACTGGAGTCCAGCTCTGCACAATAACACTGTCTCTGCTTTTTGTCTTTTAAATCACACACCTTCCTTCCTTCTTTCAATTGGCTTGCTTTAAGACTAAGGAAACAAAATGATCTCTGAAGTTGGAAGTGAAAATTGGATCTTTGCTTCCTTGGTAGCATCACCCCTTCTTTAAAAAAAATAAACTACTACTAGTATCTAACCAGTAGAGTCAGTCAGTTAGCCAGCACTGTTCACGTCCTGTGATCCATAATGAAGAAGCGAGGTGCCTTGGATTGTAGCCCAGATCTCATTATTAATATGGCATCGAGGGATATATAATTCAATTTTTTTAAAGTACCTGATATATTAACCTGAGAACTGAATCATTTATGAATGAGAGGGTCCCCCCGGGAACATCCTGTCCTGCAAAAAGCTGACTAATCCCCAAGAGACAGAGTAGTGTAGGGTGGTCCTCCTTTCTTGATTGCCCAGGAGCCTGGAATAATCGTGTTCCCTTTCTTCTTCATTTTTGATCTTTATTCATCTCTAGGTGGGAGAGCCATAGTTAATGTGTTCAGCTTTATGTGAAATCTGGTGGGGTACTTCCTGTGGAAATGGAGAGATGAATGTGGCATCACATTAAATAACACAATATACCAGCTGGTCTTGCCAAATTTTGTTGCTAGGAAAAGATAGCAAAAGGAAGACAAGAGGTAGACAACTGCATGCTTTGAGGATACTGTAGCTGTTAGTTCTAGTTTCAGGAATGAGACCTCACTAGTCATTGGCCTGGCTACTGAGGAGCTCTGAAATGTTTATGAACATTCCAGTTGCCCAGTGTTTGAAAAGCAAATGGTGAGCAGGTTGGCCCTGGGAACCAAAGGTGGCGCTGTTGGTAGAAAGAAGTTCAGATGAGAGAAAGGATGCTTTCCCAGGTGTGGCCAGATGTGTGAACAGGTGCGTGAATGGCACATGCAGCTAGCGTAAGGGAGTGTTGTGTGAGCAGCGGTGTCATAGAAGGTGACTCAGTGGCAGAGCGTCTCCTTTGCACGCAGAAAGGCCCCGGCTACTCCTGCTCAAAGCATCAGGATGGAAGTGCTGCGAAAGAGAACTTGTGCCAGGCTGGGGAGACGATGATGACCTTGATTAATTGAGGGTCTGATCCAGTATAAGGCAGCTTCAGGTGTTCATGAAACACAAACACAAACCACCTCTGTGAACATCTGAGTGTTTCTGCTTACGTTTGCCAGTTGCTATTTTCTGAATTACTGGGTTTTTTAAAAATGCTAAGTGCTTTTCTTTACCATGTTGCATTAGTGTCGTTCAGCTCCATCTGGGGAGAAAGCGGCAACTCTTCCCTTCACCTTGGATCGTAACCCTCAAGCTAGCCTCCTCTGCGCACACGACACTGGTCTGTGCTCCCTTCTCCCTCAAACACTGCACCAAGCTACCTCTTGTTCTGCAGCTTGTATACATCGTGCAAACAAGCTCTCAGATCCACCATCCCTTCCTCCCTATTACAAAAAAACAAAAAACAAACCCTAAGTAAAATCATGACACCGTTGCCACTAATAGCCATTGTGTGCACTGATTGTGCAGACGGGTGCCCACGGGCACCAGGCTGGGTATCCCTGGACAAGGGACACCTGGGTACAGATGTGCACTATCCCATGCTGCTCTCCCGGAGGTCTTGGGCCAGGCACTCCCCCACGCCGTCTCACAGGATGGCCATCTAGATGAAGTGCAGGGCCAGGGAGCCCATGGGAGTTGGGAAGGTGTTTTGGCAAGGCAAGGGGCCACTTTCCTCCTTCTGCAAGTGACAGATTCTTCACGCAGTGGTGGTGCTTCCCTGGTGATTTTGTCTGGCCGTCTGCTTGTTACAGGTTCAGAGGCCTGGGCCCAGCCGTGATTGTGTGTCCGGCCACTGTGATGCATCAGTGGGTGAAAGAGTTCCACACTTGGTGGCCTCCGTTCCGAGTGGCAATTCTTCACGAGACGGGCTCTTATACCAACAAAAAGGTACCTTACGCATCCAGACCTTCAAGCTCTGTGCTTTTGTAGAAGAATGCTTTATTAAATGTAGCTCTTATGAGAGTTTCATCACCAATATAGGGAGCCAGCGTGGTGTAGTGATTAAGAGTGGAGGACTCTAACTGGGAGTACCGGGTTTGATTCCCCACTCCTCCTCCTCCTCCTCTACATGAAGCCTGCTGGGCGACCTGGGCCCAGTCGCTGTTCTCAGAACCAACGTTCCCTCTAAGCTGTTGAGTCCTTTGAGCAAAAAATCTACTTTGTGAGCTACTGGCAGTAAAGCTGTGAGCAAGCGAAGCGATTTGGCTACTGCACAAATTAGTTTGCTCTGGAGCCATCCTTCCTGAGCTAAGACAAAAATGTGTGAGCTGGAGGCTAACATAACATAACATAAATATTTATTACGGTCAGAGACCCATCAAACAGCATACAGGCTCAGAATACAGACCTGGGTTACCAACATTACGGGGGAGAAATGTCGTAAGAAGAATTAAGGAGGTGCTTGCGCTTTGAGATTGCAATAAAAAGAAATTTGGCCACCTTCCTTGAAATTTCAATGGATTTGTCCTCCAATTGGTATCTCAACATAAGTTCCTCGGAGTGGATTACTAGTTGTCCTTGGCACCTAAATGACCTTAATACAGGTGCAATCAAAAGAGCTCTTTCTTCGGCATAGTAAGCACAATGAAATAAAATATGAGGAAGGGTCTCAATGGACTCGGAGGGGCATGAGCAAAGTCTCAAATGCCTGGGAATGCGTTGGAATCTTCCAAAAAGAACTGCTGATGGAAAAGTGTCAAATCTGGCTCTGGAGAAAGCCCACCTGTGGTCTGGGTTAGAGATATTAGCTAGATATGGAGAAGCGGTCATATAGTTTTTAGAATTCAGAGATTTGTAAGGAGACGGGAGTGCAGCGTGAGACTTTTGCAGCTCAATATCTCTGAGGCGTTGGTAAATAATAGATTTTGCCCTGACATAGCCGCTTTCCAGAAGTTGGTGCGGGTCTAATCCTAAAGTTCTCAATTTAATAATAGCTCTGGAAGACCACTGGGGGTAAGGAGATGCGGCCAACAGCACTGGAATTAACCCAGCAGGAGTAAGGTGAGCTTTCAACCAGAAGCAGAAAGTGCGCAGCCATATGTCCAGTTCGACTGTGCTGAGGCCGGCTTCTTGTCTCAAAATGCCATTAGCAGTACATCTTGGAGTATTGAATAATGATCTCAGGAATTTTGATTTGACCAGTTCTAGCACCTGAAAATTTGTAGATCTCATGATTTGTGTTCCAAATCTCATTTGGGCTAGAACTTTAGCAGAAAAAAGTTTCAGGGCAGCTGGAATGAAGTATGCACCATCCTTTCTATAGAATCTTAAATGAGCTGGAGGCTAAAAAACTGTGAGCTAGCTCACACTAACTCAGCTTAGAGGTAACACTGCTCAGAACTCTCTCAACCCCACCTATCTCATAAAGTGCCTGTTGTGGGGAGAAGAAGGGACGGTCCCCACTCTGTGACTCCTTAGGGTGGGGTATAAAAACCAGCTTGCCTTCTTCAGTATTAAACAATACTTTATCTCTAGCTGATGTCACAGAATCGCTTTTTCTGTAAAACTGCGGCCTTCTGATTGGACAATAGTATCTGCTTTATCACTGGAGTACTTTTAACATTCTTTGTCATTTCTTCATATTTAGCAAGTCACGTGGCAGGGAGCTGTTGACATTCAGCACCACTAAAATCTAGCTACCAGACCCTCTGTGGCTTTGTAACCCCTCTCTCCCTGCGCAGTTAAAGACAAACACAGCTTGCAGTGTTTAATATCCTTCTTTCCACTGAAACAGCCTGCTTTCCTTTGTGTTCTGGACGGCCTTCTCATGTGCCTTCTGGCTAGCAGAGTCCCGCCTTTCCGTTTTTATAGGCTACATGATTCCAGATAGACAATAACGTCTTCCTCCCTAGCTGTAAGAGTCCCGGGTATCGATCCTGTGCAGTGGTTTCATAAACCTGTAATTCTTTCACACCCTCCCCTTCCTCTCTCAGCTTCCACCCCTCCCCAACCCCATCTTCCAAAATACTGGTACTGCACTTGACAGGAGCCACATGGGCTTGGACGGCTGAAGTGAGGAGGGGGACAAGAACAATAGAGCCCTTCCCTCCTGCCACCAGAAACCTCACTGGAACAATGACAGTGCCAGCTGGCCTGGTTCCCCTGCCTCAGAGCAGCCCCCAAGACCCTGTAGATCTTTGTCCATAGGAGTCCTGCAACTTCCAGCATCAGTATTTCCAGCTTCAAAGGTTCCTAAGTAAGCTCAGTAGTCACGGGATAAAAGGACAAGTCCTCTTGTGGATCAAAAACTGGCTAATTCATAGGAAACAGAGAGTGAGTATAAATGGGACATTTTCTCAGTGGAGGTTGGTAAGCAGTGGGGTACCACAGGGATCAGTACTCTGTCCGATGCTTTTTAACTTGTTTATTAATGATTTGGAGTTTGGAGTAAGCAGTGAAGTGGCTAAATTTGCAGATGATACGAAGTTGTTCAGGGTGGTGAGAACCAGGGAGGATTGTGAGGCACTCCAAAGGGATCTGTCGAGGATGGGTGTCAGGTAGACCTTGGAGAGTCTAGCTGCGAGCTTTCCTATCGCTTTCAAAGCTGCAGCTTTGCTAAGATTAATGGGGGCGGTGGGAACTTCATTAGAGTAGTAACTTTCGATTCCCAGTCGCATGTTATTCCCTGATTGGTAGAAGGGGGGGTCCCCATTCACCCCCTTCCCTGTATAACTGCCTGCTCTGTGTAACCAAGTTATTCTGAACAATGTATCTGCTCCAGTAACCTTTCTATTGCAGCTTTTCAATAAACGCTATTCTTGTTTGAACCACAAGGCATGGTGTTTGGCTGACTAAGTTAGGACTTCTGACAATGGGCAAGTGGGCATCAACGTGGCAAATGGGGTCCAGTGTGGCCAAGTGCAAAGTGATGCACATTGGAGCCAAAAGTCCTAAATATAAATACATGTTGATGGGGCCCGAACGGGCAGAGACTGACCAAGAGAGAGATCTTGGAGTCATAGTAGATAACTCACTGAAAATGTCTAGACAGTATGTGACTGTGATAAAAAAGGCCAACGCTGTGCTGGGGATTATTAGGAAAGGAATTGAAAACCAATCAGCCAGTATCATCATGCCCCTGTGTAAATCGATGGTGCGACCTCATTTGGAGTACTGTGTACAGTTCTGGTCACCACACCTCAAAAAGGATATTATAGCATTGGGAAAAGTGCAGAAAAGGGCAACTAGAATGAAAAAAGAGTTGGAACATTTTCCCTATGAAGAAAGGTTAAAGCGCTTGGAGCGCTTTAGCTTGGAGCATCGATGGCTGAGGGGTGACATGATCGAGGTCTATAAGATTATGTATGGGATAGAGCAGGTAGAGAAAGAAGTCCTTTTCTTCCTTTCTCACAAGACAAGAACTCGTGGTCACTCAATGAAATTGCTGAGCAGTCGGGTTAGAACAGATAAAAGGAAGTCCTTCTTCACCCAAAGAGAGATTAACACATGGAATTCCCTGCCACAGGAGGTGGTGGCAGCTACAAGCATGGACAGTTTCAAGAGGGAATTAGATAAGTATATGGAGCAGAAGTCCATCAGTGGCTATTAGCCACAAGGTATAGATAGGGACTCTCAGGCTGGTGCAAGTGATGCTCTGTATTCTAGATGCTTGGGGCGGGGGGTGACAACATAAGAACATAAGAGAAGCCAATGTTGAATCAGGCCAATGGCCCATCCAGTCCAACACTCTATCACACAGCGGCCAAAATATACCAGGTGCCATCAGGAGGTCCAGCAGTGGGGCCAGGACACTAGAAGCCCTCCCACCTCTGCCCCCCCCAGCACCAAGAATAGAGTGCATCACCTGCCCCACTGTAGGAGGGCTTCTAGTGTCTTGGCCCCACTGCTGGACCTCCTGATGGCACCTGGTATATTTTGGCCGCTGTGTGACAGAGTGTTGGACTAGATGGGCCATTGGCCCGATCCAACATTGGCTTCTCTTATGTTCTTATGGAGGTCTTGGTGGCTTGAGTGGAAAGGGGAGGAGAGGAAAGTATTTAGTTTTATTTAGAGAATTAATACAGCACTTTTCTAGAGTCCTGCTTCAGGCAGATCCCAAAGTTTAAATCAAAAATTAGTAAGTATAATGAATATTAAATACAAGCCAGGGACACAGAATAGGATAAAATGACATTAAGCTGCCAAAAATTATATCCGTGAAACAGTCCTCTGACTGGAAGCAGACCGTGAAAACAGCTCATTGAAAAAAGATGGAACTCAACTGGATACGTAGTACAACTCAGTGCAGAAAATATATTGTTAAATAGATGGAATCCAAATGACTATGGTTCCAGTCTATTAAGAGAGTAACAATTCTGTTAGTGGCAGCAAAAAATACAGTCGCTTATCTATTGGTCCTTCTAGACAACAATGGCATACAAAACTCTGGAATATTTATAGAATGGATAAAATAACAGAAAATATTAGTGAAAAACACAATCTTAATACTTCATCTTCCTTTACATCAGTTTGGTTCCCAATTATACAATATTTGACAGAACAGAGTGTAGTCCCTCCAATAATGGATACCTTGCATCTTTGGCAGTTTTTGTTAGAGAACTGTTATTACATTATGATCATAGCTACGTTTTCCTGTTTGGTTTGCTTCTTTTCCCTTTTTGTTTTGGCCATTGTTGTATATATATATGCAAGTTATATTCTTACCTGGTGTATGTTATTCTATGCTGTATTTGTAAAAGTTAAAAGTTAATAAAATGTTTGTCAAAAAAAAAGAAAGAAAAAAGATGGAACGCCTCGATTCAGAGCTCGGAGAAAGAGAAATGTTTTGGCTTGGCACCTTTAAGGACAGTCAGGTGTCAGGTGGGTTGAAAGGCCCAGGTGCCACCCCTGAAGACGGCTCAGCCACCTGTCTTCAGGGGATGGACAGGGTGTGGACAGGGGATCTTAACTGGAGGGCTGGACATATGATTCAAACTGTTGTGTTGAGACTGAAAAGGATTTAGCTGAGGAAGAGCTCTACCAATAAAATCCCATTTAAATTAGTCTCTTTTCCCCTCCAAAGACCCTCTTTCTCAATTTCTTTTAGCCAGTATGGTTGACCCGTTATTGCTGATTGTATCAGCCTGATTCCTTCTGCAACGTAAAATCTAAATCCTACGAGCATTCCACTGGGATAATGTTCAGAACAAGGTGAGAGCTGTTTAGCTGTTACCAGAGTGCAATGATTTTTCACAGTGCATCAAAATATCCCTTTAAATGTTTATATCATTGTAATATTCAACTGGAATGAAGCATAATTGAACCAGATTATGCAGATTGTGAATAATCAATATTGTGATAATGTACACTTTTAAAAATGACTTTTACATTTCTGAAATCAGGTGGTGGTGTTTTTTAAGATGCTCACTCCTCCTTCAAGAAGCTTGGGGTGACACCCATCCGTTTTATGACCTCAGTAGCCCTTTTGAGGTTGGGTTGAGTGGCTGTGATTGGTCCAGGCTGTGACCTCGTATGACTGAATGGGGAGATCCGGTCCTAGTACATCATTCTAATCACCATACCGCCTTGTGTCCCATGGTGGGGGTCATTATATGGGTTTGAAGCAGTAGGGGAAGATCACATTCATAGTTTCATGAAGGTCAGTTAACCTGGACTCCCCACCTACCAAGAACTTGTTCAGAAGCACTGAAATAAGTAAGCCTGGTATGCTGCAAGGTTCTTATCCAGAACATCCGCTGATGTGTGTTTCTGGACATTACAAATGGTCATATAACTTGATTTACTTGTGCATAGTCAAACACATGTAGCATGGTGCTTGTTTTGCTTCTTGGCAAACTTTCAACACTGATGCAGAACCTAGATAAGGGCACAGATCCTTGCTAGTCATCAGCCTTGGTCTTTTTATCCAAAGTAAAAACTGTCCAGCTTGCAAAGGGTGCTTTTTATTATTTTGGGCTAGAAGCAACTGAAGTGTGGAAGAAGAGATTCTCAGACTATTAGTGAGAAACCGCTGGGCTCCCCAGCATGCCTTGCGCTAAGTGGAAAGAAGCCATGGAGCGTTTATAAATTCCTACCAGTTCACACATTAAACCCCATCAGGTATAATGGAGAATTGATCCAGGGGTATTTGGGGGGGGGGTAGCTGTTTTTGAGGTAGAGGCATCAAATTTGGAGCATAGCTACTAAAAAAAGACCCACCCAAGTTTAAAAAAGATTGGACAGGGGGTCCAGTTCTATGGGCCCCCAAAGAAGATTCCCAAATCCTCCATTGATTTCAGTGGAGGAAAAAAGGCATTTAAAAGGATCGTGATCCCTTTAAATGCCTTCTCCAGGCTGCATGACTCCATGGCTTGGAGAACTCTGAAGGCGTTTAAAGGGCTCAGAAGCCCTTTAAATGCCTTCCAGGTGTACTCACTGTGTCCATAAAGAGGTAGCCATAAGTCATCTGTGACTTATCTGGAAATTGCAACTGTTCCAGAATGCAGCTGCGCGGGTTCTGACAGGAACATCCTTTGGAAGCACCTATTCAGCTGGTGCTCTGCCGGCTGCACTGGCTCCAGATTGAGGACCAGATCAGGTTTGAGGTTTTGGTGTTGACCTTTAAAGCCCTGAATGGTCTGGGGCCAGCATATCTTTGGGGCCGCCTTTCCTGATATGAATGCTGTGCTCTAGTGATCAAGATCTACGGGTGATCCCTTTCCCAAAGGGCATACGGCTGTCCTCCGACAGAGCCCAGGGCCTTTTCAGCCCTGGCTCCAGCCTGGTGGAACAGTCTTCCGGGACACATCCAGGGCCCTGCGTGGCTTGTCACAGTTCCTCAGGGGCTGTAAAACAGAGTTGCTCCGCCAGGCCTATGGTTGAGGGCAGCGACGGTCTCCATCTTGACAGGTTCTATCTCGGATTGGCCTCCCCCTTTCCTCCCTTCACCTCCCCTTTCCTCCTTATCAGACGGCCACGCATTACTCCCCCCTGAGATCTTACGCCATCTTTTAGTTGTATAGCTGGTTATACTCATTATGTATTTTACTGTGTTTATTGTAATTATGTATTAGAATTAGGATGTTTATTTATTTATTTATATTTACATTTATAGATCCCGCCTCCCCCTAGTTGGTTGAATGTTTTTATAAAATGATGTTACCCGCTCTGAGCCCGGTTGCTGGGGTGAGTGGGGCATAAATCCAGTAACTGAAATGAAATGACTTGATGGCAAAATAGTAATAATAAGCCCAGCACTGGGGTTAAACTGGGGTCATAATTCTTGCGATAATTAAGGAAGTCACTTCGGTTCAGGTCCCAAATCAACCAGAAACCTTATTTTTAAATATTTGGCCTGATGACCTGTCAGATAGGGTACACAAAGAGACCATCGAGATAATGCTAGATGCTGCAAAGACCCCGATTGCGAATAAATGGAAGGACGTTGCAATCCCCTCTACTGAAATGTGGTTCCGTAAACTATGGAAGCTGTCACAAACAAACTAAATGTTAATTCCAAAATGTCTCGTCAGGAGGACTTTATTGGAAAGTGGTTCCCCATTATGCAGTATATGGCCAAGCATGAATTTGTTTCCTCTGAGTGGTCCCAATACTATAAATGGATTTAGAGTGATGTACTCTTCCCCTTCTTGGCTCTTTATTTTTATTTTTATTTTACTTTATTGTTTCACGATGTATGTAATGTATTTTATTTCATAAAAATTAAACTTTATTTAAAAACAACCTGGGGTCATCCTTTGGCTACTGCTGTGCCTTCCGTCTGGGATTCAGCACCTCCATCGCCCAGCAGAGGACAGTTTGCAGGACTTCTGCCGGGGCTTCTGCCCCAGCCTTTGCTCGCTGTGACCACACGGCTGAACTTTGGCAGGAAGGCTCTGCAGAACTGTCTTGAATTCAGCCACTGTCTCATCCAGGGACCCCGCTGTGACTGTATATAGCCCAGTTTGCTCTGCATGCACTGGACAGGGGGATATTGGGGGGGGGTACTTACCAGTGGATTTCTCTTCCTGCTGTCAAAAATAAGGCAGGCTTTCCCACCCTTAATAGTCTAGTGGCACCTTTAAGATCAGTAAAATTTAATTCTGGGTATAAGCTTTCGTATGCATGCACACAAAAGCTTATACCCAGAATAAAACTTTCTTGGTCTTAAAGGTGCCCCTGGGCTCAAACTTCGTTCTGTTGCTTCAGACCAACACAGCTGCCCACCTGAGGCCATCCTTAATAGGCTTGATGCTACACGTACAGATTGAGGGAAGCAGAGGAGAGCTCTTTCCCTGTTCTGTGGCATTTCTCTGTAACCTTTAGCAGGTGTAGCTCCCTTTCTGCGTGGAGGAGGGAGGGGGGTTCTTCTTAAGGATGCGCCAGCGCCGTCTGAGCGAATAGGCATCCCCTCCTCCCAGGGGAAGACATAATTGCCAAAGACCTTTCCTGCTGCTTGGAGGAAGTACCATGCCGAACGGCAATACTTCTATTACGAAAAGGAAGAATTTATTGTGAAGTAACAAAATTCCTCGGTTTCTTTTGTACAGCACGTCTCTTGAACACATAAAGTTGCCTTATACTGAATCAGACCCTTGGTCCATCAAGTCGGTATTATCTACTCTCTCCGGCAGTGGTTCTTCAGGGTCCCAGAGGGAGGAGTTTTACATCACCAGCCACCTGACCCTTTTAGCTGGAGATGTCAGGGATTAAACTTGGGACCTTCTGCAGGCCAAACAGATGCTCTGCCAATGGTCTGCAGCCCCTCCTACCATCCCAGGTCCCCCCCCCCCGTCTCCTCAGAAGGAAGAATAGAGAAGGCTATGAGGAGGCCACAATTCTGTTTAGAAACTGATAGAGGGCTGTAAACTTTGTTACGATAGCTTAAGGGGCTAGGAAATTGTTGTGACTTCTGTCACTTTTTGCTGGAGAGAATATGGGGAAGAGATGATTATAAGGTTTCTTCTTCGGGCAAATAGAGCCAATGGAGCTGTGAGTGAGGGATGGGTGGCAAGAGAAAACTGATGCTACAATGAAAAGAGGGAGAAAAGTAAAAACACTCTGGATAGATTGACAGTGTCGTCACTGTCAGATAGTGCTATTCACTTCGTGGCCATGCTTCACTGGGAAACACTTGACCTCTTTGCCCTTAAGTGATGCACAGCTGACATTTTTGATTTTCATAAGTCCATTGGCAAAAACAGCATTAACTTGCAAGGTTAAGGTACTCAGTTGCCACAGTTTCAAGGCAAGCCTGGATTCATAGATATACTTAGGAGCATTGCAATGGCTGCCGTCTTGTTTTCATTCCCTTTCCTGATAATCCAGAGAATCAGATTTGCTCTTTCATCACTATCATGTGTCCTGATTTGGCATCTTCATGGAGCTATCCACCATGACCCCAAGATCTCTTTCCTGGTCAGTCACTGCCTGGTCAGACGCCGTGGGTGTGTAGGGGTCCCGTCCTGCCCCCCCCCCCCCGATCTGCATTACTTTTACACTTAAATTGGATTCAATTGACCATGGTTTTTACCCAGAAATCCTTTCAGAACTCTTTACTGTTCACTTAGGTTCTCATCATCCAGGATAAACATGGCCACCTTGCAGCTCTTCCTCAAGAATTCAAGCTACTATGGGATTGATATACATATGACAGCTTGCCACAGTTACATACACACATGTACGTATGAAGCTGTTGTATAGTCAGACTGTGGGTCGATCCCGATGAGTAATTGTCTGCTTGGACTGGCAGTGGCTCTCCAGAGTCTCAGGTGGAGTTCTTTGCATCCATTACTACCTGGGCCTCGTACCTGCAGATGCTGGGGGTTGGACCTGGGACTTTCTACATTCCAAGCTATGTATTCAAATCTAGCAGTGTTCCCTTTCCGTCCATCACCACCACCCTTAACTCATGGAGCATTTCCCCCTTTGGGGTGATTTTTTGCCACTGTACCTCATCCTGTTTCTAATGTTCCTCTGCTTAGCTGACTTTCCTTCTGTTCCGGACCCTGGCTCCTTTGTGGTCCTGTCTCAGTCCTGTACTTTTTCTTTTTTTCTTTTCCTGCATACAAAGCAGGGTGCAGTTATGGGAGAGAAAACACTCAGTAAAGCAAAAAACTAGAAACTTAGGCCTGTGACTCCTGAGCAGTGAAGGAGATGCAAGAATTAGTTCCTGGGCAGGGAAAGAGTCAGATGTAAACTGAAGAGCAACAGGAGAGCTGGTGTGAATGCTTCTGTGAAGTCTGCTGATGCTGCTGGAATATGTTTATAAAATCCTGGGTAACGCCTGGGGTGCGCCAAGGTCCCTCTGACTCCTGTAAGTCCCCCCTCCCTGGTAGAATTTGGTACCTGTTAGCAAACCTTACCTTACCTTACCCTGAACCAGGGAAGTGGTCGGTGATGAATGTGCACTGTTAAAAGGCCTCTGTTGCGTCACTGTGTTTTTCCTTCATTGTCAGCACAAATCCTTGTTTAATAAAGATTTGGCTTGAAGGAAATTTTAATTAATTACAGGTTCAGTAAATCCTGAGTAGGGATCCGCCGCGCTGTGTGTACAGAGAATGGCCTTCGTGTGCTTGTACTCCTGTTCTCTCCGCTGGCTGACAATGTGATTTATGGCTGTTGTTTTCTACCACTCCACTGTTTGCCCTCTAGGAGGGATTGGTCTCCTGAGCCCCCCATAATAACAGCAGCACTTTCGCAAAACATCTTTTAATGACAACACTGTAGCCGCCTTCTGTAAGTCAGGCTAATTGCAGACGTACCCTATTAATTGCAAAATCTAGGAGAGGTTACATATTTTACAAGCTTTTAATTTGAAATCGCCTGAGATGATTTGTCTTAAGTGTTTGAGTAGAGATGCCTATATTATTTTTTCAATAGACTTTGCCCGGAAATAAAGACAGTTAAAATCTGTATTCAGAAAAACACATGCATTGCTTGCTCTCCTGGAATGATTGTCTCTTCTTTCATGTAGGGCTGGTTTCATAAAATTGCAGATGTTGCTGATGGGAGCAAGAAAGCTCCTGTTTTTCAGCCAGTTTTCAAAAAGCAGAGACACTTTCCCACAATCTATATTAATTACTTATATGGTAGGATTTTCTCCTCCTAAAAGAAAAATAAATAATACACATAGATCGTGGAGAAATACCTCCCAGTTCTTGGAAAATAAAAATATTGCAGAATTCAGTAGTATCAAATGTCTCTAATACAGAATTTTGTGAAGAATTTACAAAAGAATATAAGCTATTGGCATGTACTAGAAACTCTTGTGCTCATTTTAGACGCAAAGCTACAAGTTAAGCTTGCTAGTTGCTATCTAAGGACAGCGTGGTGTGGAGGAGGCAAAAGTCATTCAGACAAAGGAAGAACGGGACACGGAATGTGGGAGTACCAGAGGGTACATGTGGCATTTGTGCACCAAACTATGCAGGACGCTGTGGGAGTTCCGCATTGCGCTTTCTGTTAATTTCTGGTGTCCTGCAACCTACCAGCAGAAGGGGCTGATGACTGCATATATTGCCCATGTTCTCCCCCCCCCTCCCCCAAACCCACAGTCTTCTCAGACCCTAGGACGATTGAGTCCGCTGGTTATAGGACTGATGTGGATTAACAGTCACATAGGTTGGGGGGCTGAACTGTGGATGGAGAAAGGCACAGTCCAGCTTGGTTTCCTCCCCCACCCCTTCCTGTTCGCCTAGTCAGACCTCACTTCCAGAAGTCCTTGATCTGAAACATTACATCTGTATTTAGATGGTATCAAGAGATGTGGATGTTAGCTTGGAACTGTGCGGTCCAGTAATTGTAAAATATATTTAGTTGCCATTTATTTGGGCTGAGGAAGAATATTAAGGGAATCCATATGTGCCGTCTCAATGTATATTTACCAAGTGAACAAGATTGGACTTTGTTATCCAGGGGCTGCTTGAGAGAAATGGTCCCAAGGATTTCCCTTGAGACCATTTTTCTGTATTACCAGATTGGCATAGACCAAATTTCAGGGAAACCTGTCTCTCAGAGTCTTTTTTAGAAAAAAGGTCTATTTGATGTTTCTCACTGAGTCCATTGTTATGTGTTCCCTATTTGGCTTTGCGCTTGCGTAGGTATGCAGGCAGTAACGTGGGAGCTTCTTCCCTTGCCGCTTCTCCTTATCACGGTGGCCTTGAATGTGGGCTTTGGGCTATTCTTGTGTTGATGAGAATTTTCCAGTCCTGTGAATGCGAGGGGAGGGGGAGACGTCTCCCGCTCATGAAGTAACTCTCCCGCCGGGAGTTTCCACGCGCGCGCTTACAGTTGATTTGCTAGTCGCTTGCTTGCATCATACTATAACCCTGCTCGCTTCACTATTGCCCCCCATTCCTGACAATGACCTTCTACTGTGGGTTTTAGCACTGTAATCCAAATAAAGCCTTTCTTCTTACCAAGAATGCCTGGACCTACTTGCTTTTGAATCTGACAGTCTTACAGGCTCTCATCTTTTGTCTGCAGCCCACTTCTTGATCTGTTGGTAACTGGCCATTTTATTTTTCTCTTTGTAGGAGAAGCTGATTCGAGAGATGGTGGCCTGTAATGGTATTTTGATCACCTCCTATTCGTTTATTCGCTTGCTGCAAGACAGCATCCACGGTTATGACTGGCATTACGTGATTCTAGATGAGGGGCATAAAATCCGGAACCCAAATGCTGCGGTTACAGTTGCTTGCAAACAGGTACAAATAAGGGAGCTTTTTGGAAGCTTTAAAAAGAAGCTCCTTGCACCATAATAAGGTCAGGCGTGGGCCTTGAGGGTCATTTGCTGCCCTGAAATACTCCAGATCCTATCCTTGAGAGGGCCCTGTTTGCATGGCACAGGGAGCCCCAGGGAGGGAGGGAGGGCGGGCAGAAGGGCTGTTAGAGGTGAGTGGGCAAAGATCAGATGCAGAAAAGAAGGTGCCAGGCAGGGGAGAGGTGGGGACGAGTGTAAGCAGGGAGAAGGAATGTGGCACGTTTAGGATGTTTTCCGTGCCCAAAAGGAAGAGGGCCAGCTATGTTACAGCAAATAACAAACTGAAGCTTGATGTTAGACGATGTACAGTTAAAATGCAACAGTTCATTGACAATCATATTTTTCTGTATTTGCACTTTTTTTTTTTTTTTTTTACAAAAACCATTTATAGTTCCGTACTCCGCATCGAATCATCTTGTCTGGCTCACCGATGCAAAACAACCTAAAGGAGCTCTGGTCTCTCATTGACTTTGTATTTCCTGGGAAACTTGGAACACTGCCTGTCTTCATGGAGCAATTTTCCGTTCCAATAACCATGGGGGGGTATGCCAATGCTTCTCCGGTCCAGGTAAAGTTAACATAGCACCGTCCATGGTGAGTGTGTGATGTGCGGGTCCCACTGGAAGCTCAGCTGTAGATTGGCAGTGCGTGTTCTGCTCCATTATCCTGCACACGCTGAAACTCATTAGCCGGGAAAGACAAATAGGCAGAAAAGGATCTAGGAGTCCAAATTAACTGCAAAATGGAACGCATGATATAAATACGGCACTTTGTACCCCTGGGAAATGCAGTGGGAACCACACAACCAGAAGTGGCTGCAGCCCTCCTGGTGTGTTTTAAGCACAGTGGCCAGTATCCCAAGAACTGCAGGGACGTCTGAGAGGCCCCATCCCATCTCCATCACAAGGGAAATCCCTCTTGAGACACAGGAACTTCTCTAAAGCAGGTTGTTTGATTTGTTGCTCAAAGAAAAAAAATTGGAGCGGGGGGGAGTTTAGACACCTGGTACTTTTTCCTGCACATGTAACACAGTGTGGGGTTCAGTGGCTGAAGCACAGCAGGTGGGGGCCATCTCCAAGAAACTCTGTGTGTGTCTGAAATGTATGTCAGAGACTTTGGTGATGATTGGCAGTCCCCATGAGGGGTCTCTGTCAGCTGGCTGCAGTTTGATGGCACAAAAGCACAGGTTCTTTGTTTGCCATGAAGAAAAACATACACTTGGCAGGCATTGATGTTGTCTCTTCAGACAGTGACTGAACTGCAAAGTCCGTTTTCAGCCGGAATGGCCATGCGCTTACGGTCTCAGAAGGAAGTCTTGTACTGCGGGCTCACAGGTGGCAGTGCTCCTGTCTGGCCCAGGAACATGCCCAGCTGGAGATCTGCAGCCTTCAGTTTCTGTTCAGGCTGTTCCGCCTGGGCTTTCTGGGCGTGCAGAGATAACGCATGCCAGTTGGCAGGTACTCGAGACACTCCTTCTGCAGTTCGGTTTGGCTGTTTGTTTGTATGTGGGGAGGTGGTCAGAACCCAGTAAATGAAGCTGCTTTCACCATGTTACAAAAGGGATGATACTGAGATTATATACTGATTTATTTAAACAGCGTGTTTACACATGATAACTTTTTGATATAAGTTGCGTTTTCTTGCAAATTCGATTTTAAGTAGTAGATAAAAACACAGGTGCCTCCAAAAATGTCAGCATGTGCACCTGTTCATATATTAGCTTTGCAGAGTATCCTGGTGCAGCTTTTGGTGGTGGCAAGTGCCATCATGTCCCTGCTGACTTAGGACCCCCCTGCAGGGTCTTCAAGGGAAGGGGTGGGCAGAGGAGGTTTGTCGTTGCCTCCCTGGACTCCCCGGGTGGTGGCCCCCCCTCCACGTCCTGGCCAGGGCCGACCCTGCTTCGCTTCCCTGATCTGATGAAGTCAGGCCAGCCTGGGCCATCCGGGTCAAGGCAAGGGGCGAGCAGAGGTGGTTAATGCCCTTGCCTGCCTCTGCACAGTGACCCTGGATGTCGCTGCTGGTCTCCTGTCCAAGAAGGAACCAGAGCTGGCCCTGATTAGCTTCCCAGATCTGACCACTTCGGGATCACCTGGGCCATCCAGGTCAGCATAATTTTTAGGTACATCAAAATAAGCCAGTGGAGTTCAGTGGCGGGAGTGTCACTTTGCTTAGCCTTCAAGTTCACTTAAGAGGGGCTTAAGGTCACCCTGGTCTTCCTCACAGGATTGTGGTGAGCGTAGAATGGGGGGTAGCCTTCGTATGTGCAGCCATAAGGGCTTTAGAAGAAACGTGGGTAAAAATTGCGTTCTTCTTCCAAAGGTGAAAACTGCCTACAAATGTGCTTGTGTTTTGCGGGATACCATTAATCCTTACCTGCTGCGAAGGATGAAGTCAGATGTCCAAATGAGCCTCTCACTACCAGATAAGAATGAACAGGTGATGTCCTGTTGTGTGATTGACTTTTCTCGATCCTTTTCTCAGAGCAGCTTGGCTTTGTTATGAAGGAATACAGCGAGGGATAATTCGCCTTTATGTAATACCCCAGAAACACAAAGGCACAGTCCATTTGCACCTACTTTCTCCTAACAGATGAAGGTGCGTGAGAAGAAGAAAAATTCCATTGGATTGTAAATTAGAATGAGAAGAAGAAAATTTCAGTCATCCTCCATGTGTATGGAGGGGAGGTGGGAGGGAGCACATGAAAATGCCAGCAGGCTGCATTTGTGTGCCTGTCGTGGCCGAAGAGAGGTTCGTCATGACTGGTGACCTTGGCCTGTTCTGCCTCCAGCCATTGGTGACCACCTCTACCATCGGCATAGGTTGGGGGCGGCACGCATTCCACGACCGATGTGGCCCATATGGTGAGCCTGGGGCCTGGGAAGTTCTTCATGGGGATTCTGACCTTTGTGATGAAAACAGGAACATTGCCAATTGTTAGGCTGTTAACTCCTTGGGGAGGGGCCCACATCTTTGTGATTTTATGCTCCCCTGTAATGTGCAACATCATCTGATCATGGTGTAAAATATGACTTTCTGTATCGTCTCTGCAGGTTCTGTTTTGCCGTTTGACAGATGAGCAATACCAAGTTTACAAGAACTTTATCGATTCCAAAGAAGTTTATCAGATGCTCAATGGAGACATGCAGGTTAGTGCAGCTGAAATTGGAGGATAACCAGGGTTGCCAGTTGCCTGGAGGAAGACCGTGTCCCCTCCCTCGAACAGAGGCTTATATACCAGGAGATGTTATTTGTCTCCATATGGCTGAAAACTTCAGCTGCCCATTTCCAGCTTCTGTTCAAGGGACAGGACATTTCCCCCAGTCCTCTTAGCAGCCCTATCGATAACAAGTAAAATACTGAAAGAGTAAAGAAATGAAGCTGAGAGGTGAGAGGAGAACCATCTTCAAGTACTTGAAAGGCTGCCCTACAGAGGATGGTGCAGAGTTGTTTTCTGTTGCCCCAGAAGGTTGGACCAGAACCAATGGGTTGAAATTGAATCAGAAGAGTTTTCGGCTAAACATTAGGAAGAACCTCCAGACAGAGCGGAACAGGCTCAGTGGAACAGGTTTGGAGGTTTTCAAAGAGGCAAGATGGCCACCTGACAGCCATGCTGATTCTGTGGACTTGGGCAGATCATGAGGGGGAGGGCAGGGAGGGTTGCCTCAGTGCTTAGTTCTCATGGTCCTTTCTTACATGCCCAGGGAAATGCCGGTTGCCACTTTGGGGTCAGGTAGCAATTTGGCCAGTGATCCTGGAGGGTTTTTTTGCCATCTTCTGAGGTCACTGTGTGTGTGTGGGGGGGGGGATTTGTGAATTTTCTGTATTGTGCTGGGGGTTGGACTAGATGACCCCGGAGGCCCCTTCCAACTCTTTGATTCTATGGAGCATCAGGTTATGTGAGAGGGGGAAATTGTTGTTCTCCTTCAGTGGGGGAAGTCATCCAGACTGGTTAGGCCACGCCTCCTCTCCCTCCAGGCAGAGCTATGCAAATTTGTGTAGACTTGCATTGGCTCAGAGGGAGGCTAACCCTCCAGTTTCAATAGCCCTGCCGCTCTGGCACTGCTTTCTTGGAGACTCTTGCCTTATATGGAAGCCTTGAAGAAAGGCCCCATCGTCGATCTTAAAATAAGAACAAAGACCGTTAAGACAAGCCTCTCCCGCCTACGGTCCCAGGCACCAGAGACTGGCCAACAGCAGAAACATCTGCAAGGCCACCAGCTGCCCTCAGTGAGAGACCCTTGTGGCAGGCCTCTCCTACCTGAGGATTCAGGCATCGGAGACTGGCACGGGCCTCTGTCAGTGCTGCCAGACAGAGGGAAAACCCAGCAGAGCTCTACTGGGTCCAGCAACCACGAGGAGATCACAGCATCTGGCCTGCGCCATACAAACTCGGAGGCTTCCAGGCCTACAGGGAGTGAGAGGGCTGGAGCTGAAGGTCAGATCCCCCCCCCCCAAGAGACATAGGGACAGTGGGATGAGGACCCCCAAGGCGAGCAAAGGGCCAATCCAAGCAAATGCAGCAGAGAAGGGGGGGGGGCAGGCCTACTCTGAGGCCTTTCCCAGCATTGGTTCCGGCAGTTTAGGGAAATTCCAATGGGGCGGCTGCTCAGGGTTCCCTGCACTTTTTCTGCCCTCCCTCTTTAGACCTTTAGTGTGGCCTGGGCCTGCCCCAGCCCAGTGCGTGTGCAACCAGGAGTCAGGTTGGCCTTTCCATGGCTAAGAGTACCTGGCCAAGCAGTGGCTGTGGCTGATCTCGCCGATAAGGACACCAGCACCGGCAACATCAGGAGCTTCTGAGCTCCCTCCTAACAAACAGGGCAGGAACCAACAAAACAAAGACCAGCCACCTGACTATACGGTTGGGGGTCAGTTCTAGCAGTTTCCTCACTTTTGTGCTTCCCCACTTCCCAAGACACCTTTTCTTCTGTCATGACCTATTCAGATTTAACGCACGTAGGGACAGTGGAACCGGTGCCCTTGGAACAGCATTTCCATGGGATTTGTTCCATTCCATTTGTAGTCCCATAAAGAGCCGGGGACTGCGAGCAGTTCTAAATTAAAAAAAGAGTTGAAGCTATAGGTATTTGAAGAACTGAGCGGTGTCTCACAAAAGCTCGTGCCCTGCCACATATTTTGTTGGTCTTTAAGGTGCTACTGGGCTTTTGCTCTTTGCTACGGCTACAGACTAACATGGCTGCCCGTCTTGACCTAGGAGTAAAGAAGCACAAGTTCCAGTTTAAAATCTCTTCACTGCATTCTGCAGAGTATTCAGCAGGACGACCGCGTGATGTCCTTCGGCCTTCAAGATGTTTACCTGCATATTCCACCTTCCAGACAGTTCTTCCCTTTTTGATTTTCAGGGCCAGCATTTCCAATGCAAGGCCTTACCCTTTGGGCTGACATGATCTCCAAGGGTGTTTGCCAAGGTCCTGGTAGTTCTATTAGCCTAACTACAACAACAAAGAATCCACCTTTATCCTTACCTGGACTATATCCTCCGCGGTACCTAGGCAGCAGAGGTGAGCTAGGACACCAAGTCCATTAGGCAACCTCTTCAGGCACAAGGATGCCTGATTAATGTGTAAAAAAGTAATATTAATAATCTCACCCCCTCCAGGGACATAGTCCACTTAGGGGCCAGGATTCAGATGAGGATAGCCAAAGTGTTTCCACCTGCAAAGAAGCAGGAATAAAATGCTGGAGGGGGCGAAAGAAATCCGGCAGATGGTCGGACCTCATGCACTGGTTGACAATACTGGGCCTGAGGATGTAGTTCATAGATCTGATTCCTTGGGCCTGCTTCCATGCCAGGCCTTTGCAATGGACTTTTCTCCCTTGTCAGAAGGACACACACACACACACAAGGGAGCACAGGTTGTCCCCCCACTCACAAAGAAGTCACTAAACTAGTGTTCTTCACAATGAAATCTGACAAGGGGAGTCAGTTTCCTCCAGCCTCCTTACCTGACGGCAGTTATGGCCACCAGCAGTGGAGGCCGGGGAACACAATGCCGGGATCAGATTGTCCAAGGCAGAGGGAGCCCGTTGGAAGATATAAACAGTATGGACTGGCTGGAACTTGTGGCAGTTAGACTAGCACTGTGTGCTTTCCAAATCTTTTTTGCAAGACCAAACTATAACCAAGTTGCCAGGTTTCTGATCATTTTCTATGATTTCAGGGCAAGGGCACACGCACTTGTTGGTGATGCCGTGGTCTGCTGTACGCTTTTCCTCTGACCACACTGATCAGCTGAGGCCTGAACAAAGTGTCAAAGGAGACAACAGAGGTGATTTTCGTGTCTCCTTTCTGGCACAGATGTTTTTGGGTCTCAAAGCTAGTGAAGATGTCAGTGTCTCCACCGTGGAGATTGCCAAGCGATGGGTTCTCCTTGTACAAGAATCCACTTGCCACCCGGACCCTATTTGACTCCAGCTGACAGCTTAGAGATTGAACTGGCAGATTTAGTAGGACTGGGCCTTCCAAGTTAAGTAGTTGACACCATGGTGCAGTCCAGAATACCTGCTGCCAGTCGTACATGGCAGACATTCAAAAGTGGACCAGTACCACAAAGCTGGATCCACTGAAACTTACTTACAGAGACATAATTCCCTTTCTACACCAAGGTTTGGAATCAGGTTCTAAGACCAAATACCTTAAGAGACAGGTTGCAGCACTGTCCTCTATGTGGGGCTGCATAAGGCTGCCTAATTTTTCTTCTCATGGGCAATTTAAGCTTCCCTGAAACGAACCATGCAGTGGGCACCTCCCATTAGGCATAAGTTGTTTACTGGGAACCTGTCGAAAGTGTTACAGGCCTTGAGCAATCCTCCATTTGATCCTTTCAGATCATCAGAATCTAAAGTCTCCTTTTCAAAAGACTCCTTTTTTCTTGCAGAGATGACTTCTGCAAGAAGGATTTCTGAATTAGGGGCTTTATTGGCCGGGACGGAATTGTGTATATTTCACAAGATCTCGGAGGTATTCAGGAGGGATCCTTCCTTTGTGCCAAAGGTTTCTTCCCTTATCACGTTAACCAAGAGCTGACACTGCCATCTTTTTGTCCTACACCATGTTCCCCCAACGAGAGAGTCTGGCACAAACTGGATGTGCTCAGAGCTCAGTGTGCCTCCTTCATAGGATGGCACAGATTAGGCTAAAGGATTTTCTGTCTCTGTCTCACAGCTCAGCCTTTAAGTAAAAAGGCCTCAAGCCACGTATCTGAGGGACATAGGAAGTGCCAGGCCTAGGAGCTCCAAAGGATGTGACAGCCCACTGCACCAGATCTGCAGTCACATAGTGACCTTTCCCACCAGTGTTCTAGTGGAAGAAATCGTTAGAGTTGCGTCCTGGTCCACCTTTTATACCTGTGTGAGACACCGTAGGTGGGACCAGTTAAAATCAGCAGAGGTTTCATCTGGTAGAAAGATGTGCAGCATAGTGGTAGAACAGATAAAAATAAGAATGAGGGTCCCACCCAGGTAGTAGCTTGGGCATATAACCAGTTTGGATGACTTCCCCCACTGAAGGAGAACGAAACAGTGGAACTTACCTGAAGGTTTCTTCTCTTCCGTGGGGCGAAGTCATCCACATCCCACCCAAAATAAAATAAAACAGAATAAAATCTAGTTGGATGTAAAATCTGTTATGGAGCTGGGCTGTACTAAGACTGGAGGGTCAGCCTCACTCTGAGCCAATACAGTCTGCACAGATTTGCATAGCCCTGCCTGGAGCAAGAGGAGGCGTGGCCTAACCGTCTGGATGACTTCGCCCCACTGGAGAGAAGGAACCCTCAGGTAAGTTCCAATGTTTCGCTCTTCCTCATTGGCTGTCAGGCTGCTTTTGCAAATCACGCTGCTGTTAGCTCTGCTGAAATGACAATGTAGGATGAAAGTTACCTCGTATGCATCCAGGTATGTTCTGTAGATGGCCTTGTGAGCTCAAGAGCTGGAGGAAGAGAAGACAACTAGGGAGCTTCCCTTATAGGGCTGTGGTTTAGGTGAAGAGCTGTCTGTCTCGGGAAAGGATGCCTTGCGTGTGGAGCAAATGCTTTCAGGTTCTGTGGCACCTCCAGTCAAAGGATCGTGGACTACAGGCACTCAGAGAGCAACTTGTGTGTGTTGTGTTGCCGCAGCATGCTACCTTGTGCCAACTGCAGTGTTAAGGAGGAGGCTTGGACAGTTAAAACTGTCATATTCACATATGCCTCTTAATTCTTTTCCTGAATATTTTTGGTTACTTTTGAAAGCACTTAATGATGAAGGAAGGCTGTTTCTATGCCTCATTTGCTCCAGTGTGGCATGAGAAGGAGGCAAGATCAGGGGGAGGCCTGGGCATCTCTCTGCCCTGTTGCTGGCCCTCCAGCGGATCTGGTTGGCTACTTTGTGAGACGGGAGGCTGGACCCTCTCTGGTTAGATCCTGCAGGGCTCTTCTTATATTCCTATATGCACAGGTGTTTTGGTTTTGCTTGATGGGGCAGGATGCGGAGTGAAGGGAATGCCGTTCCCAGCCCATTAGTCTCTTCTGTAGGTGCCTTTTGTCCAAGAGAAGATTTGAACAGAATGTTACCCTTCTTTCAGATTGGAAATCTGATAGACTTTTTCATTGAAAGCAGGACTTGGGAAGGGGGTTGTAACACATTCTGAAGGGAAGGGACAATGGTGCAGAAATCTGTGCTTTGGGCGGGGGGGGATTTAATCATTTCAGTGATTAAGAGATGTACAGCCCTTTTCAGTACTCAGCATTTGCATAGCACTTTTTAGTACACACAACTCCCATTCCTTGCTTGTGTCAGATCTTCAGCAGGGACATGGAGCCCTTGTGTAAGCCAAGTTTTCTCTGTCGACTTCCAATATTCAGGGAAGTTTTCAGGGCAGGTGGTTGCCTCCGATGCTGAATTTGAAGGGGACGCCCCAGGCCATGCGCGCGTTAGAGCAGTCAGGGACTTCAGATTGGTGTGAATAAGGTGTCCGGCACAACAATTTACAATCTAATTCATGATTCCATTATGATTCCATTATCAAATGCGACTTAAGTGTATAAAATGACTTTCAGACTCCCAAGTTCAGAAGCTATATAAACGTTTTTGGGGTTTTTTTTAATGAGGATTTAATAAATATAAAATTAGTTGGGGAAGTATTCTGCTTTTCCCATTCATTTCAGTGAAGCTTGTGCGAAGTGTCCCAGAGAATTGTCTGTCATTCCTCTGGTACAGAATTTATGTGAACCCTATTTGCTTGTGTTAACTATATATTTTTATCTTTTACCCCAAAGAACTCAAGGCAATGTAATCCCTCCCCCATTTTCCTTACAACAGTCTTGTGAGGTGGGTTAGGCTCAGAGATAGTGACTGAACTAAGGTTATCTGGTGGGCTTTCTTGCTGAGGGGGATTTGAACCTGGGTCTCCCAAATGCCCTGACCCGAATGGCCAGGCTAGCCTGACCTTGCCAGATCTTGGAAGCCAAACGGGGTCAGCCCTGGTTACTCCTTGGGTGAAAGGCTGCCAAGAAAGCCCAGGGTCGCTCCGCAGAGTTACAAACGGCTTCTGTTCCTCTCTTGCCTTGAAAACCCTCCTGGCTGACTTGAAGGCACTTTCCACCACCTCCTAGTTTGGTGTAGTGGTTAAGTGCGCGGACTCTAATCTGGGAGAACCACGTTTGATTCCCCACTCCTCCACTTGCACCTGCTGATGTGACCTTGGGTCAGTCACAAGCTTTGGCACAGCTGTTCCTGAAAGAGCAGCTTGTGTTAGAGCTCTCTCAGCCCCACCTACCTCTCAGGGTGTCTGTTGTGAGGAGGGGAAGGGAAAGGAGTTTGTAAGCTGCTCTGAGACTCCAAGTGAAGGGTGGGGTATAAATCCAATCTCTTCTTCTTCTCTCCCAAATCTAAGGTTAACTTAATAAGCAGTTCACCACTAGACCTTGACTATTCTGTCAATGCTGTAACTCTTGGGTTACCACTGGAAAAAAAGCCCTGCTGTTGAAAATTTACAGACATATATAACTATATGCTTTCGTTCTGTCCTGTCCTGGTGGTGCCTTAAAATGGATAGGGTGGGAATGTTTTGTGAATGAAAACTTAGGCTGTGTGTTCTGTGTAGATTTTTTCTGGACTGGTCACCTTGAGAAAGATCTGCAACCACCCAGACCTCTTCTCTGGGGGCCCGAAGATTTTGAAGGGTGTTCCTGATGAAGAGCTGGACGAAGAAGAACATTTTGGATACTGGAAGCGTTCCGGAAAAATGATAGTCATTGATTCTCTGCTGAAAATCTGGCGCAAGCAGGGCCACAGAGTGCTGCTCTTCACGCAATCACGGCAGGTGGGTGGCCCTGACACGGGCTGGGTCACTGCTTGGGCAGAGGCCAGCAACGCAGTTTGTGTGTTGCAGTTAGGAAGTCGTTTGTGGAATCCTCCAAGGAACATGATGCTTTAATGCTGTGCAAATGGAACCATAGCTCTTCCTTGCTGGTTAGTTCTGGTCAGCAGAGGAGGGGAGAATGATCTAAGCTGATCTGGGACCCTGTGGGGGAGAAGGGCAGGGAATAAATAAAGCAAAGAAATAAAGAAAGTCCAAAGAGTGCATGAAATACTTTCAGCAATTTTACACTGGGAAGAGAACTCCCTTGCTTAGGTCCAGTTTCCCAGTACTGCCTTTGCTTTTTCATATATACACACACACTAGGAATAAGGTCTGTTGTGGAAACAAATACAACAAGCTCTAGAAAGAGGCTCTGGGCAGGTGCCCTGGCCTTGGGCACTCAGCGTCAGTTTGCTGTGGTGACCTCAGCAGGGTATAATGACACAGAGCTTACTGTTTTCTCCAGGTGAACTGATCTCTGC
The DNA here is from genome assembly GCA_029375565.1 of Gekko gecko. NCBI lineage: Eukaryota > Metazoa > Chordata > Lepidosauria > Squamata > Gekkonidae > Gekko > Gekko gecko. The sequence goes on from JAPDNY010000008.1 coordinate 4,689,638, forward strand.
CATCTGAAGAGCAGTTGTAATTGAGTCATCTTTAGCCCTTCCCTGGAGATTGGCAACAGTGGTTCCCCAGGATGAAATGGTTGGTTTGGAGGGTAGAGTCTATGGCATTGTACCTGTCTGAGTACCCACCTCTCCTCAAACCTCACCCTCCCTAGGCTCCACCCCGCAAATCTCCAGGAATTTCCCAACCTAGAATTGGCAACCCTATGTCCTTCCCAGCCAACCATCAACCCTATGTCCTTCCCGGCGAACCATCCATCTCTTCCCCCCTCCTTGTAGCCTCTACCTAGGAAAAGTACAGTCTTTCTCCACAGTGGTGTTCCAAGCAGGAGGGAAGCAACCTCAGCAAGGTATAATGACACAGAGTCCATCATTTTCTTCAGGAGAACTGATCTCTGCCATCTGGAAAGCAATTGTAAGTCTGAGTCATCTCCAGCCATCACCTGTGGTTTCCCAGGAGGAAATGGCTGGTTTGGAGGGTGGAGTCTGGCATTGTACCTGTGTGAGGTCCCAGCCCTCCTCAAACCCTACCCTCTTCAGGTTCCACCTCTCAAATCTCCAGGAATTTCCAAACCTGGTACTGGCAACCCTATCTCCTTCCCAGCTCGCCATCAGCCCACCATTATCTGCCCCTTTGACTTCAGCTTTCCATCTCTCTCCCCCCCACCACCACCCCAAGCCTCTGCCTAGGAAAACTACAGTCTTTCTCCACAGTGGGGACCCAAGCAGGCGAGAAGCGACCTCAGTAGGGTATAATGACACAGAGTCCACCCTGCAGAGCAGCTGTTTTTTTCCAGGGGAGCTGATCTCTGCCATCTGGAGAGCAGTTTTAATTCTGAGTAATCTCCAGCCCTCACCTGGAGATTGGCAGCAGTGGTTCCCCAGGAGGAAAAGTACAGTCTTACTCTGCAGCGGAGACCAAAGCAGCTTACATCATTCTCCTTTCCCCCTTTTGATCTGCACGACAACCCTGTGAGGTAGGTTAGGCTGAAAGTCTGTGACTGGTTCAAAATCACCCACTCAACTTCCGCAGCAAGAACCTGGGTCTGGCAGACCCTGCTCTGAAGCGCTAACTGCTATGCCTAGAGTAGCCAACCTCCTCATGGAGCCTGAAGATCGCTGGGTATCACAACTCAACTCCAGACAACAGATTTGTCTGGAGGGTGCTTTGGAGGGTGGGCTCTATGGCATTCTATTCATCTGAGGCCTCTCCCCTCCCCAAACTCTGTCTTCTGTAAACTCCACCACAAAATAGACTCCTGCCTTTGCCTTTTTACTGACAGAACCAAGCTTGGTTGCCTAGCAACAGCCACTGAGGGAAATATTAGTCCCACAGGAGCCAAGCAGGAGAAGTGTCTTAGTCAGGAGACACAACCATTTTGGCAGTTTATTCTCTGAGGGAAGATTGTCCAGGCTGGCATTGGGCAGGAGAGAGAAGTGGACCCAGCACTCAGCCAATGGCATGCAAGTACTCTTTTGAGTGGCAGTTGATGGACCAATGCCTGATGGAGCACACAGCACAGCCAATGGGAGATCTGGAAATGGCCAATGCGTTAGGGCAATTATATATATAGGAGATAGATATGTACACACACACATATATATATATACACACACACACATCTACACATAAAGAGGTGAATTTGAGTTTGTTGCTGTTTATTGCTAAGCAGCAAGGAATAGTGGGAAGGAGCTCTTCTGAAACTGCCAAAAGAGTTCTTCGGATGAGGCCATTTCACAAATCACGTTTGCACAGCATGGGGGGAGCACCCTTGCAACCCTGTAGCTGGGAATTTGGGGGGGGGAGGCAATCAAATTAAAGTAAAAGTACTTACAATTAATTAAAGTAAAGTAAAATTAAAAGTTATCCAGAAGGAGGGTTCCTGCGGACAGTGTCTCCAAAGCAGCGCAGAGCGAGGCGAGTTTGGCAGTGGGTCGTCCACCTCACCATCACAAGACTCTGCCTGCCCACAGCCGCCCCCTGAGCCACCCAGTCCTGTTTTGCTTCCCTGCTTACACTGCCCACCTTCTTGCGCAGCCCCAATTCACGCGCCCCCTTTGAGCAGCCGTGTGCTCTGGCTCAGCCGTGACTGGACAGAGTGCCATTCCTGGCCGGCCGGCTGGCACTTAAAGCCCCTTGAGAGAAGCCTTAAGCAAACGGGCTGCTTCTGCCCAGGCCCCCCCCATGCTGACGCGGGAGTCAGGCCATTACAAGTCTTTGCACACTATTTACCCAGGAGTAAGACCATAGCAATGAGTGAGGCATTCAGCTGTTTTCCCCGCTAGCTCCAGCGTCAACTATAAGAACATAAGAGAAGCCAATGTTGAATCAGGCCAATGGCCCATCTAGTCCAACACTCTGCCACACAGTGGCCAAAAATATACCATGTGCCATCAGGAGGTCTGAACTATGAACATTGGTGGGGTGGAAGTGGAGTGGAGCCTGGGTGGTGGTGGCAACAAGGTGGTTGCGCACAGGCTTGGGGGGGTGGGGATTGGCATGGGGGCAATGTTCCCTCTAAGCTGAGTTAGTGTGAGCCAATTCAGTTTTTTAGCCTCCGGCTCACACCTTTTTGTCTTTGCTCAGGAAGGATGGGGCTCCAGAGCAAACTAATTTATGCAGCAGCCAAATCGCTGTCTCACAACTTTAATGCCAGTAGCTCACAAAGTGGAATTTTTGCTCCCAAGACTCCACATCTTAGAGGGAGCATTGCATGGGGGTGCTGGAAATTCAAGAGGGGGCACCGACCTGTGTGCCCCACCACTGGTTACAGCCCTGCAGCCTTGTATGCAGAACTGCATCTGCTGAGAGTAGCGTGTAAAACGGCTCTGACACCTATGCCAGGAAGGCCGTGGTTGACTTCTGGTGTGCCGCCAAATGCTTTCCCCTCGTTGTTGCAGATGCTGCACATCCTGGAAGCGTTTCTGAAGCAGAAGAGCTATTCCTACTTGAGGATGGACGGCACCACAGCAGTCGGGTCGAGGCAGCCGCTTGTAGCAAGATACAACGAGGTGAGGAACTCCCAGCTGCTGCTGCTGCGGCTGCCTGCTTGTCATTTGCAGCCTGTGGATTTAAGCATTTGAGCTGGGCAAGCTGTGCAGCCAGCGGGCTTCTCTGACTACACCCAGAAGCCACCCGACAGTCCGGCACGTGCAGAACTCTAGGGGAGGGTATGTCTGCCATATAAATCACCTGGCTGGAGCAGCAGTGCGGTTAATAGCCCGGATAACAGCTGGCCATCGATTGCAGTGGTGTTTGGACCTACACATGTTGGATTTTACACACGTCCGTGCTCACGTTATCCCTGCAGTGGGTGTCCAGAGGGATGGAGGACGGCATCCAGGCCATCTTCTATGAGGTTGTTATCTCTGTGCTGAGACGTTAGGGCAGGAGAGGAAGGTAAAGCTCAAATAAGAGTGATGAATTATTTTTAATATTTCTCTATTACATTTTTTATCCTGCCCTTTCCCCCAAGGAGCTCAAGGTGACAGAGGTGTTTCTCCTCTCTCACAACAGTCCTGCGAGGTAGGCTGGGCAGAGAGCAGCTGGCCAAAAGTCGCCAAGTGAGGTTTTGCAGTCCGGTCTTCTGGTTCAGAATCTGCTGTGTCAAACACACAGCCTGCCACACAATACAGATTTCTGGTTGCAGTCAAACACATAAAACACAAATGCCTGATACATTTTGATGAACTTCCTCAGAAGAATTATTGAGATCAGAAATGTATCTGGGATTTTGTATTATTTATTTCTGGACCCTTTTCTTCTTCTCATCTGCACCAGTGTTTGGCTTGCCCTCCTTTTCCTTTGCTAGACATCACAGATGTCCACCATCGTATAATAGCCGCCATCACCAATTTGACCCTTGACTGTTTGTTGAACAAAATTCCAGGAGCACCTTAGAGACAGCAAGACTTTTGGGGGATGAGCTTTTGAGAGTCAGATTACCCAAACCAAAACTACTCCTCCAAATAGTTGTCTAAAGGAGCTACAGAGATAAAAAATGAAGAAGAGGAGACTGATGCAAATCCCTTTGGATCCTTGTTGTGGAGAAAGGTGGGGAGGGGGTTAAATGTAGTTAAAAAATTAATATTCTGGTGAGCTTGGTGGCGATGAAGTAGCAAATGTGTGAAGTGCTTTTTTCTCTACAATCTTCCAGGAAGTTTTTACTTCTTTGCGCTTAGCTCTTGTTCCTGGATTGAGTTCATCTCGTTCCATGTGACCTTGGCAGACCTTGGAAGCGAAGCAGGGTCAGCCCTGGTTCCTACTTGGATGGGGGACCACCCAGGCAGCCCTCCAGGGTCACTGTGCAGAGGCAGGCCAGGGCAGGCCCCCTCTGAACATCTCTTGCCTTGAAAACCCCGGGGGGGGGTGCTTTATGGGGTCTCCATGCTTAGTTGTGACTCGACAGCACCTTTATACTATTCTTAGACTAATTTATTGCAGTTAATTTTCTTCGTACTCCCGTCTGATATCAGTGGAACTGGATCTCAAGTATAAGCATTCTTAGCCTTCAGCAGCTTGAATACACATTTAATTCCATTCTCAGACCCCCTCTTGGTTCTTCCAAATCCGTGTTTTCCAGGAAGACTTTTCGCCCAGCCTCTTAGCCTCCCTCCTCTCCTCATATCAGGCCTAGACCTCCTTTCTTTCCCTGTTCCCCTCCGTCCCCCGCCTGGGAGAAAACCCCGTCGATGGTTGGAGGGGAAGCACCACGGGGCCGGGGGCTGCTGTCCTGTACTCTGTGCCAACCACACGTGGCATAGCAGCAATAAGTCAGTGGAGCCTGCCCAGACGGTTTGAAAGCTTTCCTGAGTAGGTTTGCCAACCTCCAGGTGGGGGACTGAAGGTCTTCTGGAATTACAGCCCGTCTCCACGTGGCAGAGGCCAGTGTTCCCCTGGTGGAGGTGGCTGGTTTGGAGAATAAGCTCTGTCGTCTTCTGCCTTGCCGAGGTCCCCCCCCCCACCTGTACCTGTGCCGTCTCCAGGACTTCCCACACCCAGAGCTGGCAGCCCCCTTCTTCTGAGTGTTCCTTGTGCTGTGTCTTTTGCAGGATACATCCATATTTGTATTCCTTCTTACAACTCGGGTCGGCGGGCTTGGCATAAACCTGACCGGGGCGGACAGAGTGATTATCTATGACCCAGACTGGAATCCCAGCACAGATACCCAGGTAGGTCCCCTGGCAAAGAAGTATGAATCCGGGGGGGGGGGGGGGCCCTAGGGAAGGAATGCCACCCAGCCTCAGCTCCAAGTCAGGATCCCTGAACCATGGGGTGTATCTTCCTGACACCCAGCCAGCTTTTTCTCAAAGAACGGGGAGGGGGAAGAAAGGCGTTCTGAGGCTTGCGAGGTTCTGGGTAAAAAAGAGTTTGAAGTTGTGTAACGTCAAGGGCATTGTCTCCACCTCCCCTGAGTGGTATCCGAAGATGCCACGTTCCAAAAGGTGTCTTTGTTCTAGGCTCGGGAGCGTGCGTGGCGAATAGGGCAGACGAAAGACGTGACGGTTTACAGGCTTCTGACTGCAGGGACCATTGAAGAAAAGATTTACCACAGGTCAGTGGAAGGGAGGCAGTGCCCAGATTTGCACCAGCAGCCGCGCTAAGGAGCAGCACTTGTTTCTTCCTAAAGCGCTGTGTCTCTGTCCCTCCTTTCTTCCGTAGAACCTGAGGCTGCGTCCTCCTGGGCAGCCCCTCATCCAGGGCGGGACCCTTGCTAGCTCGGCCAGAGAACTGTGAACTCTGGGATCGAGATACTGCTCAGGCGTAAAACAGAAATGAAATGTCTTTCAGCATCGACAAGATTTTCTCTGTTCTGTTTTACACACACACACACACAAATGTTGTTATCTGTGTGTTTGTAGAAGCTGGAGTTATTCCCCTGTTCGGGGGGGGTGGGGTTTGCTGTCACCTGCCTCTGCGTAGAAGTGCTGTCAAGTCACAGTGGACTCATGGCAACTCTGTACGGTTTTCGGGGCAGGGGACGAGTAGAGGTGGTTTGCCGTTGCCTGCCTCTGCTTAGTGACCCTGGACTTCCTTGCTGGTCTCCCATTCACGTAGAGACCAGGGTTGACCCTGCCCAGCTCTCGCGATCGGATGAGACGGGCAAGCCTGGGCCCTCCAGGGCAGGGTGGCTGTGCATTGATGGGAAATGCTGTCAAGTCACAGCGGACTCATATGGCGACCCTGTAGGGTTTTCAGGGCCAGAGGCATACAGGAGTGTAGAACAGGGTTTGATTCCCCACTCCTCCTCATGCAGCTGCTGGTGTGACCTTGGGTCAGGCACAAGTTCTTTCAGAGCTCTTCTCTCAAGGGCAGTTCTCAAGAGAGCTCTCTGAGCCCCCCCCCCCCCACCTCCCAGGGTGTCTGTTGTGGGGAGGGGAAGGGAAAGGAGATTGTGAGCTGCTCTGGGACTCCTTCGGGTACTGAAGAGCGGGGCATCTATCCAGCCTCCTCCTCCTCCTGCCTCTGCAGGCAACCCTGGACTTTCTTCGTGGTCTCCCATCTAAGTATTGACCAGGGCCAACCCAGCTTAACCACTGGACTAGTCTGGTCTCTCCAGGTTGGGGTGGGGGGTTACCTGGTGCCACTTATCCCTTGTGCAGGTTTTTTGTTTGAAAGGTCTGAATGGCAGATCTGAATGCTGCCTGCCACACACGGGCACCTGTTTGCCATCCTGTGGTTTTGCCGGAACACACAGTCGATGCAGCGTGGCAGGGGCTTGGCTAAGACTGTAAAATAAATTTGAAAACACACTCACGGTCACTGTATTCCAACATGGAATAAAGACAGGCTGAAGGCCAAGATGGGTCAAGGCGATCCGTCCCCCTGTCCATCCGCCCCCCTGCCCCCCCCCGCCCCCCGCTGCTTGAGGGGAAAATTTAAATTCCTTGTAAATCTCAAAACATTTGGATTGCTGATCTCGCCAGGTCTTAGAAGCTAAGCAGGGTCAGCCCTGGTTCATATTTGGATGGGAGACCACCGAGGAACTCCAGGGTTGCTACGCAGAGGCAGGTGACAGCAAACTACCGCCTCCGGTCCTGAAAACCGCGCGAAGGAGGGCCTTAAGGGCAGCTGCACCTTGACTGCACTTTGCACCCCCCACAGTCTTTTCCTCTGGAGTCAACTAGTTCTCGGTCTCTCCTGGGGCACGATTGCCCTGGAACCAAGTGCCAGCATACGGCAGCTCATCCCTTCAGTAAACCGGGGCTGGTCTCCAAGGTACCTGGGTTTTAGCTGCCAGCCAGGCAAGTTGCAGCACTGAATGAAGCCATAGAAAATTGGTTTTTATTTAATAGACCTGAGTTGATGATCTTCCCCCGTTGATAGCCCACAGACTCCCCAAGCTGGTGCGATCTCCTAACTTTTTTGTCCTCTTGTCAGTTGGGGTTGACTCAGCTTTTTCACTCTGCAGCTGTGCCAGAAAAGTGTCACTTTGCTTATTTGGAAAAGCCGGTTCTACTTGTGACTGGGGAGAGACGTGGTGTTGCTCAGGGAGGGGCCAGTGCCCACCAGAGCCGTGTCCTCTCGCTCTTCCCAGAGGCCCTTTGTTTTTGTCTTTCTCGGGGGCTCTGAATTGACTTTCATTACGGCTCTTTGGTTTAGCTGCCTCTGTCAGCATCTAGCTGCAGTTAACACAACTGTCTGCTTGCCATCTCTCCTTTATGGGGATTTCTTTTCTTGTTGTAAAACAGAATGCACAGTTTTGAGTTGTCACAAATTATATTCTACTAGGGACAAACAGCACCTCCCAGGATATTTCCTTGGTGCATTCTGGGATTGTTAACTGCAGTTAGACTCATATGGTTAGCAGTTGGTGAATTGCTTAAAAGTTATTGAAATAAATCAGCACATCTATGTGAAACGGGGTTCTCATCACTCAGTGTATATTGTTCCCTGGGGTCAAATTCACATCACATAAGTTTTTCTCATAGAGTTTAGCATTTAGCGCTTTCAGCAAAGAGTCACACGTGTCTTAACACACAAATGCTGCATGTCTTCCAGACAAATCTTCAAGCAGTTCCTCACAAACAGAGTGTTGAAGGACCCAAAGCAAAGGCGCTTTTTCAAACCCAATGATCTCTATGAACTCTTCACCTTGACCAGCCCAGATGGGACTCAGGGGACAGAAACCAGTGCTATTTTTGCAGGTATGTCAAGGCAGAGGGCCTCTGGTGCTGGGACGGCCAAGAGGGGGCAAGAACTGCTGATGACTTCCCTGTAATGCATTGCAGGCACTGGCTCTGACATCCCGACACCAAAGAGAGCACCAAAGCGCAAATCTGTGGCCCTCACTGCTGCTTCCAAAACACACGCTCCTCCTCCCGAGCACACGTTGCCCAGACTCCGCAAACTGTCCGACTCCCTCTCAGCCAGGCCGCGTGCCAGTTCACCTACCACTACAGTGGATTCCGTTCAGAATACCAAGGAAGAGGCAGGAGCCTTCCTGCGGACTTCTAACTTCCCAAAGGAGGATGCCCAGATGGCGACTGGTAGTGCAGATTCATTCCCCAGAGAGGAAGAGAAGGGTCTGCAAACCCCTGAGAACAGGGGATCTGAGGACACGGGACATTCGAGCCCCTTTCCTGTTGGAGAATCAAGTGCCGGTAGAGAGAGGCTGCAGAATTTTGCACATGGAAAGACCAGCCAGTATGAGGAGCAAGGCGGAGGCTTTCGAAGTGAGCCATCAGACCACAGTCCCAACAAGTGCACTTCGAAATCAAAACACGGTCGTCGGGAGCACGGAGGTGGCAAGGGCCCGTTGAAAAGGGCCAGGTGCTCTCGCGACGCCAGGTTTGAGGGTGAGCGAATTCCTCACCTAGTGAAGAAAAGGAAGTACCAGGGGGAAGACAAGAAGGAAGAGAGAGATTCCAGGAAAAACGATGATTATGTTTTGGAGAAGCTGTTCAAAAAATCAGGTAACCCTCCTTTTGCGTTTCTTGTAGAAGAGGGTCAGGCCTGGGAGAGCCCCCTCCTCAGGAGCTGGTGACGGCCACAGTACAGTGCTGGAAGTTAACCCAAATCCTGTGATTTCAGGTAATTTCTTCAGGTGTGACTATATTGGCTTATTTTACAATATTCAGGGTTTTCTGAAATGTTTGGGGAAGAGACAGGGAGAAAGGATCCAGGAAAACTCCAAGATGTTATTTCTTTCTACAGAGAACTTGCGTTTATCTCTCATATCAGATTGGCTGGGGCCTCGTAAGAGATTGGCTGTCAAAGTAAAGGGCTAAAAATGTTTGTGAATCCTGGGAAACGGGGTTCAGATTGGGGATCCCCAGAGTGGTGCCCATGGATGCCGTGGCCCCTGCCAAGCGCCTTTCTGGGCTGCCGCCAGGTGTTCTCGAAGGTGGGCGGGGCCCAGCAAGGCATCCGCTTGGCCACTGGGGATTTGATTGGCTGCTCAGATTTTTAAAAATGTGGCTTTGGCAGCAGCTGCCACCATGGCACAAGGTAAGCCAGTCTGGTGTGGTGGTTAAGTGTGCGGACTCTAATCTGGGAGAACCGGGTTTGATTTCCCACTCCTCCACTCGCAGCTGCTGGATGACCTTGGGCAAGCCATAGAGCTGTTCTTGAAAAAGAGAAGTTTCTGTCAGAGCTCTCTCAGCCTGACTGACCTCACAGGGTGTTTGTTGTGGGTAGGGGAAGAGAAAAGAATTTGTAAGCCGCTCTGAGACTCCTTTGGGTAGTGAAAGGCGGGGTATAAATCCAACCTCTTCTTCTTCTTCTTCTTCTACCTCACAGGGTGTCTGTTGTGGGGAGGGGAAGGGAAAGGAGATGGTAAGCGGCTCTGAGACGCCTTTGGGCAGTGAAGGGGGGGTATAAATCCAATCCCTTCTCTTCTTCTACCTCACAGGGCGTCTGTTGTGGGGAGGGGAAGGGAAAGGAGTTTGTAAGCCGCTCTGAGACTCCTTTGGGTAGTGAAGGGTGGGGTATAAATCCAATCTCTTCTCTTCTTCTTCTAAGCTGCGGCCACCACTTTGTGGCTGTGCCCACCATGCCGTGTCACAATTCCAGAGGTCCCTGCGGGCTTAAAGTGGTTGGGGACCTTGATGCAGATGCTTGGAGTGAAACGCGTTCCCTTCTCTTCCTCCCAGGCATCCACAGCGTCATGAAGCACGATGCCATCGTGGAAGCCTCCAGTCCAGATTATGTGCTGGTAGAGGCAGAAGCCAATCGCGTTGCCCAGGATGCTCTCCGCGCTCTGAAGCTGTCCCGGCAGCGGTCCCGAGGAGCTGCTTCCAGTGTGCCCGCTTGGACTGGCCCCAGGGACCCTTCCGGCTCGCCAGGAAGAGTCAAGTGAGGCTCACAGTCTCTCTTAAGTGTTCATGGGCTTGGGAGTTGTCATGCATCCATCTGCAAAGCAGAACTTAGGAGATGGCACCTCTTCGGCAAGGGGAACCTCATAATAAATACACGCTCCATGTGTTGGCATTTTTGCCCGTGGCTCCCCCTCCTTGGCTTTACGATCTCCCACGGAGCACCCTTAAACTAGGCCAGGGATTGCATGGAGGACCTTCAAGATGTGCCGCAGCTGCTGTTCAGCGGCAGGAGGGGATCGTGAGCTGAAGCTCTGGTGTCCTTGGCCGTGTGATTCTTTCTGCTTGTGTAATCGTTTCTAGAACTCGGGCGAGGGGACGCTGCACTCCTCCCTGGGGGTGGGGGGTGGGTATTTGCCGCTCCCATTTTATAAGTATTAAGCCAAGGCTGATGAACAGTGGCCTGCTTAACGCCAAGGGAGTCCCAAGTTCTGGGCACGTCTCTCTTTTATTTTTATTTTTTTGGTACTTTTTGGTATTTTTATATATATGTGTGTCCGTGTGTGTGCGCCTGGAAGTCACGTTGACCTCTGGTGACTGACCCCTCCTGAGGGCCTCTTCAGAGAGGTGGCTGAACGCAGCCTGCCCCTGCCTCCCAACTGCTAGTATTCCCAGGAGGTCTCCCATCCAGGTACTTGCTAGAGTCGACCCTGCTGAGCTTCCGAGGTCTGACAAAGTCGGGCTTGCTGGGGCTACCCAGGTCAGGGCTGTATTTGGGCTCTCCTGTGCTTCGGGTGTACCAGGGTGCCAGACGAGGCTCTAGGAGGACCAGGTTTGAGTCCCTGTGTTGCCATGGCAGTTTGCTGGGCGACCTTGTGCCAGTCACACAACCCACAGCCTCACTCGCCTGCCTCACGGTGTGCTTGTTGTGAAGATCAAATGGAGAAGAGAGCGACATCAAATTGCTCTGGGTCTCCACTGGAGGGGGGGGGATGTAAGTGGAGGACGGCCAGGAGCGGGACGCCAGAAGGGACCTCTGGAGTCATCAAGTCCAGCCTCCTGCACCATGCAGGAAATTCACAAATATCTTACCACCACCACCCCAGCACACACACCCCTGTTCCATGCCCAGAAGACGACAGGCCAGATTCCTCAGTAGGGGCCGCTGATGGCCAGGGTTCCCTCTAAGCTGTGTGGAGTCCCCTAAGCAGAATTTCTACTTTGTGAGCCACTGGCATTAAAGTTCTGAGCGAGCGATTTGGCTCCTGCATAAATTAGTTTGCCCTTCTGGAGCCTCACCCTTCCTGAGCTCAGACAGAAATGTGTGAGCCAGAGGCTAAAAAACTGTGAGCTAGCTCACACTCACTCGGCTTAGAGGGAACACTGCTGATAACCCCTTCAGCCGGAGGGGATGTTTCCGGGGAAGCTGCTGGAAGCCTGACGCACAGTCCCCGTGCTCCTAAGTTCTGTGCTGCTGCGGGAGGCACGTGGGCAGAGCCGGCCTCTCATTTTTGTGTCGTGCTTCCCCAGCAGGTTTGGACAGAAGAAGAACCCAGCCTTGGCAGTGCCGCTGTTGTCGTCTCCATCTCCAGGAGCGGGTTGCAAGGTGAGAGGCGGGCGTAGTCTGGCTAACGTGGGAGCTCTGAAACTTTGCTCTGCATTGAACACTCCCGGCAGAGGGGAGCATCCTGAGCCTTTCGACGTTCCAGTTGAGCGAGAGTGGCCAACGCTGTGCCTGCCCCTGTTGTGCGGGTCGCTGGGAGTGCCTGGCATTTTATAGTGGCGCTTCTCAAGCATTCCATGCACCTTCCCACTCGAGAGATCCGTAATCCGTGCAGCAGAGGCAGGTCGGTGTCGGAGCATCACACTGCAGATGGAGGACCGAGAATGGGTGGGATCCCACCGGCTTGGAGGAGGGGGCCCCTTTGAACCTGTAGGGAGGCCGTGCCAGGGCTGCTGGGAGTCGTGGAGGAAAAGGGGTGTGGGCTGGGGCTTCAGTCTGCAAGCCAGTCAAGCAAGACCATTCCTCGTCTTTCTTGCACTAGCGGAAAAACCAGTAGGATCCACTCCAGTGACTTGTCCAATTGTGTTTGGGGCTTAGAGGTGATTCGGCCCTGGGCAGGCGGGGTGCCCAACAGTAGTCCTGTTATTTTTTGTACCAGCTGCAGACTGCGGCGTCTTTCGTAAGAGGCCGAGTTCTGTGTCCACGAAAGCTCCTCCTGAGATTCTGTCTTTCCCCTTTCTGTCTGCAGGACACGGGAAGAGTGAGGAAGGAGAGCAAGAGCAGAGCCTCCCCCAGCGCCCACTTTGACGGCCGGGGCGGGGGGGGAGGAGGAGGAGGAGAGTCCTCTGCAGCTGCCCTGGACTCCGCCTCTCTGCTGGCCAAAATGAGGGCAAGGAACCAGCTGGTGGGAGCCCAGAGCAGGGACGGTGTGGGAGAGGAGAGTCCCCTGCCGGCATCGGGGGCTGCGCCCTCCACAGAGACGGAGCACGACGAGTTGCTTGTGGACATTCGAAACTTCATCGCTTTCCAAGCCCAGGTGGACGGTCAGGCCACCACTCGGGAGCTGCTGCAGGAGTTTGAATCCCGGCTGACGGTGGAGCAGTCCTGCATCTTTCGAGAACTCTTGAGAAACCTCTGCACTTTTCACAGGAGCCCCGGTGGGGAGGGGCGCTGGAAGCTCAAGCCAGAATTTTCCTGATGGCGCTTTTGGGGCTGCACGGTCCGACCCGCTTAGTGGCTCTTTTAAAACTGACAGGCGGGTTTTTGTATTGCGCTCATGGTCTGTCGTGAGCTGATGCCCACGGGTGGCCCTTTGCCCTTCTTCCGTGTGCTGCTTCAGGCCAGCGGTGCTCTCTGCCTCCCAGGGCAGCAGCAAGCGGCCACGGGGGACCTTCCTTGGTTGTCAAGGGCAGCCCTGCAGGGATTGGGACGCTGGGTGCCTCGGCAGTCGCTGGTGGGCCTCCTGTTGGCGCTTTCTGATTTCCGTGGCTCAGCGGACCAGAAGGGTGGTCTGCATGTTCTCTGGCATTCCTGGGATTCGCAGGAATTATTTTCAGTGCGGAGATACATTTGCACTGGTGGTGGTTTTCAGGAAACAGCATATGTAGAAGAGAAATTCTGGTACCTGGAACAGTTTGTTGAAAGGTTCGGAGGCTGAATCGCTGTGCCTCAGGGCAGGAGTCCCTCTCTGTGACCAGTTCAGGGGCAACAGTTCCTTCTGCTTGTCCTTTCTGCCCTGTTGGAACGGCTCAGAGTGAAAGCACCGGGCACGGTCGTGCAGCGCCCTTCCCCTCTTGTGGCTGCCAAAGGGAGAGGATGGGGGCCCCTTGGACAGATTTTATCATTCCACTGGGCTGGGAAACACTATTGGTGAGGAAATCTCTAGATTGTAACAACCAAACATTTGTTTTGTTATGGCCAATTCTGAGTGCATCCTTATTGTCTACCCAAGGAACATCTGGTTGCCTCCTGCCAAAATGTGGGACAAGTGATGCGTGCACCGTGGGGTCCTTAGAGCAAGGGCGCAGGTATGATGAGAGGGAGCGCATGGTGTTCAGGTCCTCCCCTTCCCCAGAGGGCATTCCTGTGGCCACAGTCTCTGCGCCTTCTTTCTGAACGGGGAGGACCTGATTCCAGAGAGCTGTTCCTGGGGCTCGTTTCAGCCTGTCTCCTGGCCACCTCAGGGAAGGATGGAGCGGTGCCTTGTGGCTCTCACACGCCTTCCGTCACGGCTTCCAGAACAAGGGAAGGGATCAGCCTCAGGCGGCTGCTGTCAGCTGAGGATTCCAGCAAGCGGGGAAGAAGGAAATCCTAAAGCATCTGCAGGGAAGTTTGGAGAGCCGAACCCCCCTTGGTTTTGGTATCTCCCAGTAACCGTGATGCTTTGGGAAGCCTCTTGGCATTAACACTGCTGGTTTCCAGGGCGGCTGGCTAAACGATGCTCTTATTGGTTTAGGGATAAGAGCTGGAAAGATATTTTGAGCTGATGTGTTGAAAAGGAGGAGAGAGAGAGATCCCTGGTTTGGCCTGTCGTTTTCGTCCAGCGTCCAAGTGAGTGGGTAGAGCAGTGTCCGGCTGGGACTTAGAGTGTCTGGCTAGGGCAGAGTTAAAATCCCAGTAAAATCCTAGCAGCACCTTTAAGACTTAACAAGCTTTTTTGAAGCATCAGATGCATCTGACGAAGAGAGCTGTGTTTCTCGAAAGCTTATGCCACAATAAAGCTTGTTAGTCTTAAAGGTGCTGCTGGGCTATTCACTATTTTGCAGCCACAGACAAACACGGCTGCCTCCTCTGGATCTAAGACTAGGATGTGAGAGATCAGCTTCAAATCCCCATAATGCCCGAAAGCTCTCTGGGCGACTCAGGGCGGGTTCCTTTTCTCAGCTGCATCTACCTCACAGGGTTGTCGTGGAGGGGGGGGATATGAGAGGGGGCGACCAGCTCTGCCAGCCTGGGCTTCTTGCAGGGAGGGTAGAAGTGTGATGAAAGGTCACAAGAGGCAGCCCCTGGAAAGCCCCGCCTTCCTTACAGTGGTTGCCCCCCCCCCCATTCCAACCCACACAGCGCTTAGTTTGCATCTCTGCCTGTTTGCACCCCCCCAAAAAAAAGTCTGAGCGTCTCCCTCCAGGCAGGGAGAAGAAAGCGGGGGGGGGGGCAATAATTAGAAAGAAGGTGCCCCTCTGATCAACTGGGGGCGGGGTCAGGGGCCACGTGGGGAAGCCTCCTCCTTTCTTGGGAAGGAAGCTGAGCCACAGATCTAGGGCCGGCCGGCCTCTCTGGGGCTGGCACCGTGAACGCCGGGACAGGAAACGTGAACCATCCCCGGACTACAGGAGATCTGCCTCTTCAGAGTCCTTGTTGGGAGGGGAGGGGGGCATCGGCTGTGCAGTGTTTTATAGCCATGATCTGGGGTTCCTTTCCACTAGCAGAACATTACTAATTGAGATCGTAAGAACCTCTCTGGAAGGCCAGTTGCCTGTAGCAGAAGCTGGAGTTGCGGGGTGTGTGTGTGTGTCCGTGCTGAACGAAGGGAGTCAGTCCTGCATGGCGAGGAGGATTCGCTGCCGGTTCTGGCTCCTGCTGCTGAGCCTTCCCTCCTGGGCCGAGGGAGAGAGGAGGAGCCTGGATCGCTTCTGCGGTCAGCAGTGCAAGGGCCAGTGGCAGCACCGACGAGGGCCTCTCTGGAGGGACGAGGGCCTCTCTGGAGGAGGAAGCGCTCACTGGCATCCTTCCAAGCAGTTTGCCCACGCCTCCTTTCCTTGCTCAAAGGCAGGCAGGCAGTGGGCCTGGGGCTGGTTGGAATAAGCCATCTGGCAACCCAAAAGGGGTGGGTGGGCGGGCCATGGCAGGGGGTGGTGGCGCCTGATTGCCGGCAGCCTCGCCTGGGCCCAGCTGGACCCTCACGGCTCAGTTGGGTCTGAAGCTTGAATTGCCGACACTCAGCCCTCCAGATCAAGCTACTTCTGCAGCTTCAACAGAGGTCCAGCCATTTGTGCCTGCAGACCCAGGGCTCCTTGAAGGGTAATTGCATTTATAGCATTAAACTGTAGAACTGTTATTAATCCAATTTATGAATCGCCCCATCCCTGCAAAACCAGGGCTCTGGGCAATCTCCGTCAATGACAAAACAGTCGAGGAAAACGTACAGTGATTCAGATAAATAACGTCATTGAAAGACTAAAATCCAAGATGGATTTAGACTCAGTTCTTGGTATCATTCTAGTTGCAACTGAGCATTGAGTTCTTAGTTGCAGACTTAACTAGTTCTTCTAAAGCTTGGCTTTATAATAAGGTTACAGCTTTTTAAAGGCTGCAAGTTTGGAAGGACTGTCGTTTTGTGTGTCTGGTTTGGTGTCAAGAGCTTCCTTGATGGTCAGAATCTAGAATTCAACAGGGAAGGGTGGCTGGGAAGTCCCTCTGACTCTGCTCAATGTGTCAACAGCACTTGCTGTTTTTGACTCTGACTTCCTACTCCAGTTGCAACAGGCACTTGACACTCTTAGGCTTGTCCCAGCTTGGTTTTATTCTCTTCTTTCCAATCTGGCGGACGGCTATCAGATTCCATGGGGATTGGTGCTCCGATAGACATTAGCATCCCTCTGAAGGCCCCCAGTGCAGCCGTCTAGAGCTCCGCCAGGCCTCTCTTGCCATGTGCAGCTAAGCTGAAGCAGCTGCTCTGCCTTTTGCCGGAGGGCTGCTGGGCTGGGGAATAAGAACCAGCAGGCTGAGACACGGAGGTGGTGCTGTTGGGGGAGTCCCAGCATTTTCCGACACATGCACACACACACACCCCTTGCCAGATCAGCTGTGCAGCGTGTTGCTGCCACAAGGACTTTTAAGGCATGTTTGTTGGGTGTATCTTTCCTAGAGAAGGAGGCTCTTGGATCAGTGTCATAATGCCCTTGTCTTCTCCGTGAACATCTAATGCGCTCCTTTGTAGAGGGGCTGTGGCTGTGGGGAGCCTAGGTGGACTTATGGACTAGGAGCTGCGTCTCTCAGTGCACTTTTCTCGTCTGAGTTTGTCGTAGGGAAAGGAAGGGCCCTGCTCCATCCTTTTGATGGGGCTCCAGGGAGTGGAGCATTTTTCATCAGGCCCCCACGGGTTTGGAAGAAGTCAGATGCTCCTCCCTGCAGGAGGCTTGCCGTTTTAAGATGGGGATCTTCACGATCAAGCCTGACTGTGTCTCGTTCTGTCCACTGTTGTCCTACGTTGATGCTGCTTCATCAGTTTTTAATGTACCACTACAAGTGTCTGTACTGAGGAGAGGGGGAGTCTCGGGTTATGTAAACTGCCCTGAAGCAGTATGCTAATATATAAAATAACTGTAGATTAAACTATAGTTGAACGGCTGCAAATTTTTTTCTCTGTAACTCGAGCTGCCCCTTGGTGTTTGGTGTAGAGGTTAAGAGTAGAGATATTAAGGCCCGGGAAAAAAACCGGAAAAATTCGGGGGGATAACAATTTTTTTCCCGTTTTTTTTCCTGAAGCCTTTTTCATTTTTTTCTGAAAAATTGGAAAAATTGAAAAAAGAAAAAAAAATATCATGGAACATTTTATTTTAACATGATGAATAAAATATTTTAAGACAAAGTGTTCAAATATTTTCCAAATCATTTCTAAAAAATATGTATCTAATTTCTGTGCACTGAGGACAAGCGAGTCCTAGGTTACAAACTGAACTCTCCCATGCAAGAACAAGATGCATTTCTTCCTTTAGGAGGTGCTGTTGTCATAAGAAAAGGAAAAGGTTTCAGTTTTGTTTTTGCCTGTGGGCGGGTCTCCTGGCATTCAGGCTTCACTGGGCCTCAAAGCATCGGAAAAGCTGATAATTACAGCTCAGAAAATGATTCTGATTAAATTTCATGCCCATTCATTGAAACTTAGTCCCACCCTCCCTTCTATACACTTCCCCCCTCTTCAATTCTTTTTATGAGAATGGTTGTTTTTGTTTTTATTTAATACCATGGAGAGGAAATATGAATAATAGTTACTTCTGGATTTTTTAAAATTGTTTTGTGGAGGGTTTTTTGTCTGTTCCACAAACTAGTAAACAGTTCAGGAGCTTGTTGCTCCATTTGTTGCAATTACAAATAAATATAAAAAAAGTAAATTCTGTTTGTAATAATTGTTTGGATACACTATATTTTTAATATGCTAGTTGTGATAATTTCATTCCAAGTAAAATTGTCCATAGTCATATTTTATGTTCCTAAAGTAACAAAATGACTTTCAATCTGGAAAAGAAAAAAGAAGTCCTAATGTACCATTTTTTTCGATTTTTCCAAAAATTTCCATTTTTTTCCGGGGAAAACGGGTTTTTTCCAAGCTTCAAAATTTCTGGAAATGTTACATCTCTAGTTAAGAGCCAGTTTGGTGTAGAGGTTAAGTGTGCGGACTCTAATCTGGGAGAACCAGGTTTGGTTCCCCACTCCTCCACTTGCACCTGGCTGGATGACCTTGGGAAAGCCGTAGTTCTGATAAGAGCTGTTCTTGAAAAAGAGCAGTTTCTGTCAAAGCTCTCTCGGCCCCACTTATCTCACAGGGTGTCTGTTGTGGGGAGGGGAAGGGGAAGGGAAAGGAGTTTGTAATCCGCTCTGAGACGCCTTTGGGCAGTGAAGGGCTGGGTATGAATCCAGTCTCCTCCTCTTCTTCATTTCATGGCAGACTTCCTGGTACTCCTCCTTGTTTGAGGTTGAAAGGCCACTGTGTGAAAATGAGTGAAACGGTCAAGAATCGGAGCTGGAAGGGGCCAGGGAAGCCATCTAGTCCAGCCCTCTACTGAGTGCCGGATCAGCCTAGAGCATCCCTGACAAGGGTCCTCAAAGACTGCCAGTGAGGGGGCGTTCATCAGCTTCCCTGCTGAACTACTCTTACTGTCAAAAGAAAAAAGTATCCCAAATTTCCAGCCAGTATCTCCCCCCCGCCCCATAAGTCAAACCCATTCTTGCAAGTCCTGTCCTCTGCTGCCAACAAGAACAGGTCCCTGCCCTCCTCCAAGTGGCAGCCTCTCAAATACTTAGTCTGCAAGAGGGTGTGAACGAAGAGTAATGTGGATGCCAATGTGTCAAAACTCATTCGTTACGAGGGCCGGATCTGACGTAAACGTTACTTTGCTGGGCCAGGCCATGCGTGCCATAAAGGACACGGGCAAACCCAGTTATCTATCTTATTTCTAACTCAAAATACCAACATGCTTTAAAAATTAACATTCTCTACAGTATTTCCTTAAAATATATCACTGATGCCCACTCTCCCAGTTCCACTGCCCATTACTCATTAGCAGTGGGACCGTATACAGGGACAGAATGCACCGCCTTTGGCCATCTGGCATTGACGGTAATGTCCAGAGGCTTGTGAGCCAGATCAGGGCCCTCGGTGGGCTGTCTCCAGCCTACAGACCGTACGTTTGACACCTCTGCTAGAAGAAGAAGCAGCCTTTGGATTCATACCCCGCTCTTCACCACCCAAGGGAGTCTCAGAGCGGCTCACAACCTCCTCTCCCTTCCCCTCCCCGCAACAGACACCCTGCGAGGTAGGTGGGGCTGAGAGAGCTCTGTCAAGGACTGCTCTTGCGGGAACAGCTCTGAGACAACGAGTAACTGACCCAAGGTCACACCAGCAGCTGCATGTGGAGGAGTGGGGAATCAAACCCGGTTCTCCCAAATTAGAGTCCACGCTCCTAACCACTGCACCAAACTGTGGGGAGGGGGTCCGTCCTTTCCAGTGTATAAGTGGATGTTGTAGAAATATTCATCCACATTGATGCTTTGGGGCTCTTTCCATTTCAGCAGCGCTATGGGAACTTTCCCCTCTGTGCTTTCATTCCACAGCACTACGTTAAGACTGGCAGTTCATCCCCACCCGCCCGTTGGCTGGGGGGGGAGGGGGGGCTGCGTTCTTCTGGTCGAGGGGCACAGGGACTGTCCAGCGCAGCACCACCTCCTGGCCTTACAGAAGATCAAGCATGCACCAGCGTGTCAGATGTGATTATAGCTTAGTCCTGCTGCTTTCACCCCAGAGAATAGGAAGGTGAAGTGGCGATCAGCCATGCCGTGTTCTGTCCTGTGCTACCACGGTCACACAGTTTGTCAAATGTGCAACGGCTGTCTCTTTAGGGTTCTTAAAGTGTTTAGCACCAGCCGTTTGTTTGGGCCAACCTGTCAAAAGACTGACGCAACCACTTTTAACTTTAAAAGGGGTAACTTCTCTGGTATGAGGGGACATGTGAGGAAGAAATTGAAAGGAAGAGTGGAGAAGGTCAAAACCATTGGGGAAGCTTGGAGACTATTTAAAAAGACAATCCTAGAAGCTCAGAAAAAATATATACCGCAGGTTAGGAAAGGTACAAATAGGTATAGAAGAAAGCCTGCATGGTTAACAAATAAAGTAATGGAAGCTGTAAAAGGTAAGAAGGATTCCTTTAAGCGGTGGAAAGCTAGTCTTAGTGAGGTTGATAAAAGGGAACACAGACTATGGCAAATAAAATGCAAGTCTGTGATCAGGCAAGCAAAAAGGGAATATGAGGAGCATATCGCAAAAAACATAAAGACCAACAATAAAACTTTCTTCAAATACATTAGAAGTAGGAAGCCAGCCAGGGAGGCAGTGGGGCCCTTGGATGACCAAGGGGTAAAAGGAGTAGTGAAGGATGATAGGGAAATGGCTGAGAAGCTGAATGCATTTTTTGCCTCTGTCTTCACTGTGGAAGAGGAGAAGTGTTTGCCCACTCCAGAAGCACCGATTTCGGGAGGGGTTTGAAAGACCTGAATCAGATTGCGGTGACAAGAGAGGAAGTCCTCCGACTGATGGACAATTTAAAAACTAATAAATCACCAGGCCCAGATGGCATTCATCCGAGAGTTCTGAAAGAACTCAAATGTGAACTTGTGGATCTCCTGACAAAAATATGTAATCTTTCTTTAAAATCTGCCTCCATTCCTGAGGACTGGAAGGTAGCTAATGTCATTCCCATCTTTAAAAAGGGCTCCAGGGGAGATCCGGGAAATTACAGGCCAGTCAGTCTGACATTGATACCGGGTAAGTTGGTGGAAACTGTTATTAAGGAAAGAATTAGTAGGCACATTGATGAACAAAAACTATTGAGGCAGACTCAGCATGGGTTCTGTAAGGGAAGATCTTGTCTCACTAACCTGTTAGTGTTTTTTGAGGGAGTGAACAAACATGTGGACAAGGGGGACCCAATAGATAGTATTTACCTTGACTTCCGGAAAGCTTTTGATACAGTTCCTCATCAAAGGCTCCTAAGTAAGCTCAATAGTCATGGGATAAGAGGACAAGTCCTCTTGTGGATCAAAAACTGGCTTATAAATAGGAAACAGAGAGTGAGTATAAATGGGAAACTTTCTCAGTGGAGGGTGGTAAGCAGTGGGGTACCACAGGGATCAGTACTCGGTCCGATGCTTTTTAACTTGTTTATTAACGATTTGGAATTGGGAGTAAGCAGTGATGTGGCTAAATTTGCAGATGACACAAAGTTGTTCAGGGTGGTGAAAACCAGGGAGGAGTGTGAGGCACTCCAAAGGGATCTGTTGAGGATGGGTGAGTGGGCGTCAACGTGGCAAATGGGGTTCAATGTGGCCAAGTGCAAAGTGATGCACATTGGAGCCAAAAATCCTAAATATAAATACACGTTGATGGGGCTGATCTGGCAAAGACGGACCAAGAGAGAGATCTTGGAGTCGTAGTGGATAACTCGCTGAAAATGTCTACACAATGTGT
Source organism: Gekko gecko (assembly GCA_029375565.1). Classification (NCBI taxonomy): domain Eukaryota; kingdom Metazoa; phylum Chordata; class Lepidosauria; order Squamata; family Gekkonidae; genus Gekko; species Gekko gecko. The sequence goes on from JAPDNY010000008.1 coordinate 4,711,138, forward strand.
AGCTGCAATAAAGAAGGCCAACGCTATGCCGGGGATTATTAGGAAGGGAATTGATAACAAATCAGCCAGTATCATCATGCCCCTGTATAAATCATTGGTGCGACCTCATTTGGAATACTGTGTACAGTTCTGGTCACCACATCTCAAAAAGGATATTATAGCATTGGAAAAAGTGCAGAGAAGGGCAACTAGAATGATAAAAGGGTTGGAACACCTTCCCTATGAAGAAAGGTTAAAATGCTTGGGGCTCTTTAGCTTGGAGAAACGACGGCTGAGAGGTGACATGATCGAGGTTTATAAGATTATGAATGGGATTGAGAAGGTTGAGAAAGAAGTACTTTTCTCCCTTTCTCACAATACAAGAACTCGTGGGCACTCTATGAAATTGCTGAGCAGTCGGGTTAGAACAGATAAAAGGAAGTACTTCTTCACCCAAAGAGTGATTAACATATGGAATTCACTGCCACAGGAGGTCGTGGCAGCTGCAAGCATGGACAGTTTCAAGAGGGAATTAGATAAACACAAGTGGAGACCCGCAAGAAACTTGCGGGATGGTTATCTCATTCATCACACCTTTGCTTCCTCTGCTCACCCCCTACCTCTCTCACACTATTTCTCCCCTCTGCTCCCCTTTTCTTACTTTATTTCTGCTCCATGCATGTGATTTCCTCTCTCTTTCTGATCTGTCATCTTTCTCTTTGTTTTTCTGCCCCCCACTTCATCACTCTTTCTCTCTTTCTGCCCCCCACCCCATCATTCTTTCTTTCTGCCCCCAGCCTCCTGGCTGCTTTCCCCCAGCCTCCTGGCTGCTTTCTGCCCCCAGCCTCTCTCCCAGCCTCCTGCCTGCTTCTTCCCCCACTCCGCAGAGCAGCAGTAGCAGTGGTGGCAGTGCTCTCAGCCACCCACCTGCTTTCTCTCCCCCACAGCAGCAGTGGCAGCACTCTGGGAATCACAATGGATCTCCCAGCTACAGAGATCAATTCACCTTAGGGTTGCCAGCTCCAGGTTGGGAATTTCCTGGAGATTTGGGGGTGGAGCCTTAGGACAGTGAGGCTTGGGGAGGCAAGCAGCCTCATCAGGGTATGATGCCATAGACTCAACCCTCCAAAACAGCCATTTTCTCCAGGGGAACTGATTTCTGTCTCCTGGACAACAGTTGTAATTCTGGGTGATCTCCAGTCCTCACCCAGAGGTTGGCAATGGTGGTTCTCATGGAGGAAATGGCTGGAGGGTGGAGTCTATGGCATTACACCAGTCCAAAGTTCCTCCCCTCCTTAAATCCCACCCTCTCCAGGCTTCACCCCTCAAATGTCCAGGGATTTCCCAACCTGGAGTTGGCAACCCTATTTCCTTCCCAACCAACAGCCAACCTACCTTTATCTGCCTCTCTGTCTCCTGTTTTCCATCTTTACCCTCCAGCCTCTACCTAGGAAAATTACAGTCTTTCTCCACAGTGAGGGCCAAAGCAGCTTTCATTATTCCCTCCTCCTTTTTTTCTGCACAACAACCCTGTGAGGTTGGTTAGGCTGAAATATGTGACTGGTCCAAAATCACACAGTCACCTTCCACTGCAAGATGGGAATCTGAACCTGGGCCTTGCAGATCCTACTTTGAAGCTCTAACTGCTGCACCTCACTGGCTTTCATAGGGTGGCTGCTGATGAATGGTAGCAAGCAGCCGAGGCTAGGTGAGTCATGCAAATCAGGGGGACCTGGCAAGCCTAGAATGCTGCCAGGCCTAGAGTGGCCAACCTGCAAATGTGCCCTGGAGACCCCCCAGAATTACAACTGGACTCTAGACAGCAGAGGTCTGTCTCCCTGCAGAAAATGGCTGCTTTGGAGGGTGGAAACTGTGGCATTATACCCAGCTGAGGCCTCTCCCTTCCCAAACCCAGCCCTCCTCCTTAGAGTCCACCACAAAATCTCTAGAAATCCCCCAGCCTGGCCCTGGCAACTTTTGTGAGGCCTGGCCCCAAGGCTTCCCCCCTCCCTCCCTCCCTCCCTCCAAGGCTGGAAGAGGCCTGGAAAGAAAGGGCCCTCCCCCCACCCCTTCCACCGACAGAGCCAGTCAGAAGCCTCTCCCTCCCCCCCCCCCAACGTTCTAATCTCTCACCGTTGCTGCCTGGAGCCAGGTCCCTGCAGAGGCCATTTCAGAAGGCTTTTGGGGGGAATTCAACTGTCCCTGAAGGGATGTCCCCACTTTTCAGATTTTTCTACAAACCCAGGAAGTCTACTGACTATGCAGGAAAAGCTGTTGGGGGAGAGTGAGGCCCCTGTTGGAGGGAATAGGTATCCGCACTTTTTGGCTATTAGAATAAGGATATGGAGCAGAAGTCCACCAGTGGCTATTAGCCACAGGGTTTAGATGGGAACTCTCAGTCTGGGGCAGGTGATGCACTCTATTCTTGGTGCTGGAGGGGGCAGCAGTGGGAGGGCTTCTCGTGTCCTGGCCCCACTGCTGGACCTCCTGATGGCACCTGGTATATTTTGGCCGCTGTGTGACAGAGTGTTGGCCTGGATGGGCCATTGGCCTGATTCAACATTGGCTTCTCTGATGTTCTTATGTTCTTATGTTCTTATGTTCTTATGTCAACAGATTTGGAGATCTGAGAACTCTCTTGCCTGACCCTGGACTCATAGTCAGCTGCAGGATATTGTCTGAGCTTTCATATTAGCAATAGATCGACCTGTATATTGTAACAAATGGGGGACCTCATTGCTGCAGCAGCCAAATCGCGCTCGCTCACCACTTTAATGCCAGCCGCTCACAAGGTAGAATTTGTGGGAGCCTTGCCTGTGGCCTCTCCCCCTTCCCTGCTTCCTTCTCCCACCCACCAGCCACCCGTACCTTTCTTTCCCCACCGCCACCGTCTTCAGCCTTCCCTCCCCCAGCAGCCGGTCCCTGGGAAAACCGGGCAAGGGTCTCCTCACCGGGCTGGCCCAGTCACACATGGGAACCCTGCAAGGGCTTGTGGGGAGGGGGGTCTTCTTTTCCTCTTCCTGGAAACCCCCAGGATGTTAATTTTTAAAGCATGTTTGTATTTTGAGTTAAAAATAATATTGATAATTGGGTTTGCCCGAGTCCTCTATACGGCCCACTGGCGTTCACTTCTCCCTACTTTCCTCCTTCCCACCCACACACCGGCCAGCCGGCTGTCTTTAGCTTCACTTATACCCGGCCTTTCTGCTCAATAGGAAAGCGGACAGCATTCTCCTCCATTTTATCCTCACAACAACCCTTTGAGGTAGGTTAGGTTGAGAATATGTAACCGGCCCAAATTCACCCAGAAAGCTTCTATGACAGACTGGGGATTTGAACCTGGGACTTCCAGATCCTGGCCGTGTTGCATCTCACTGGCTTTTGCGCGGCGGCTACTGCGGGACGGGATCAAGCAGCCGGCCCTGGGTGAGTCGTGCAAGTCTGCTGGTCGCAAATTTCCAGCTGGCTGTTGCTGGCCTGGCCCGGATGAGTCCTCCCTGCAGAAGGCGCCCCCCCCTCCCTCCCCCCCTCTGCCTTTTACTGACAGAACTCAGGGCTGGAAGGCCGGTAATACTGTGTGGTTGCCTAGCAGCGGCCCCTGAGGGCATTTGTTTCTTAAAGCTACACGCCCGGTTTCTGTGATGGGGTTTTTTTTTTCCTAACCCTCCCTTTTTTAAGATCGCGGATTTTTCTGCAAACCTGGGGGTTTTCTCAGGTTTGTGGAAAGATTTGCCTCGTCTGTTCATGGCTCCAGATTTAAGTGTCCACACAGGGGGGCCATGTTAAGCATTAGGTACCTTGACAGAACCGATTGATATGAAACCCCGCATATGGCTCCTCTCCAACCGGCTGGAGAGCCAGAGCCCAGCAGCACCTGAAAGACTAACAACATTTGTGGCCGGGGAGGAGCTTTCAGGAGTCACGTGGCCCACGTCTTCCGACGCAGACCAACGGTCCCTCTCCATTCTGCCAGGTAATGACTGCGTGAGGCAGCCCGTTTGCCTTTGAGAGGAGAGCACAACTTCCAGCCACGCTCCCCGTGTGGCAGGTGGAACACAGTCCGAGCCCAGTCAGGCCCCTCTAAGGCCAACAAAGGTCTGTTCAAGGTATGAGCTTTCGTGGGAACGCACACTTTTTCAAATACCTTTTGCACGCACACGAAAGCTCATCCCTTGAATAAACCTTTGTTGGTCTTAAAGGTGCCCAACTGGACTCTGAACTTGTTCTACCGCTTCAGACCAGCGCGGCTGCCCTGCCTGGAACTATCATCATGTGGCAGGTTGCAGCTCTGTGAATGTTGGTAACTCACTAGTTCCATCCAACGCAGACGCTTGTCTAAAAAGCCCGTTGGGTAGCCTGCCTGTAGGTCAGAATGTTACTGAACCCTAATCTAACACACCTTGGCTTTGCCAGCTCCCACATAAAACACAGCACCGGAAGTGTGACCCCCCCACCCCTTCCCCATCACCCACGGGAGAACAAGGGAGACCTTATCCCCAGGGCATGGGAAGATAAGAGTGATACACGGATCACTCAGAGGCCGTGTTCCCTCTCAGCTGAGTGAGTGTGAGCTAGCTCACAGTTTTTTAGCCTCCGGCTCACGCATTTTTGTCTTAGCTCAGGAAGGGTGGCTCCAGAGCAAACTAATTTATGCCGCAGCCAAATCACTCGCTCACAAAGTGGAATTTCTGCTCACAAGAAGACTTCCCCACTTGGAGGGAGCACGTGGTTGGGGACTCCTTGGGTCAGCAGGAGACGGTTGCTGCTGCCCAACAGAAGCCAGTGCCCCCCGCGCCCCCCCGCGCCTTCCAGGCCCTTCATGGATGCGGCTCAAACTGCCACCAGGAGAGGTGGGATATATTTATTTATTTATTTATTTCTTCGGCTTATATCCCGCTCGAACCTCCGAAGGGGTCTCTGAGCGGCTTACAGTTACTCTCAAGTCCTATCTAAGGCCACATAGATGATTGGGAAGGGACTGCCCTACCAGCACCCCGTGGAGAGATGTTCTTGTTAATTCCATCCTGGGTCGGGTCGGCGTCCGCAGGTCCCTCCGGCGTGTGGTTCCTGCGTCAGCGCGGCTCCGGCTCTGTCCTCCGACTCTGCCGCGCCTGCCCTTCTACGCTCCCCTCACGCCGTCCTGGTTCCGCCTTCTGCCATCTGGAGTTCTCGCCATCTTGCCGCCCACCTCGCTGCTGCCGGTGCCCCACTACCCCCACAAGGGGGAAGAAGGGTGCTCCCTGCCATCTAAGACAGGTACCCATTTTATCTACTTCTTTTTTTGTTGTTATTTTACAGCTTTCAAACCGCTGGGTAGACGGGAGCTGGGACTTGGGCCAGGTGCTCACCCTGGCAGCGGCGAGATTCGAATAGCCGTAATGCCTGTTCGTAGATGTTACCAGCAGGCTATTAGTTGCCTGCGCCACCGCTCCCTATAAATGGAACTAGCTCAGCATCAGAATCGTGGAGGTCCCGGAGTGTTTGGATCCGGGCGACCCCGCTAAGTTAGCCAAAGAGGCATCTTTTCAGCACCGTCTAAAGAGCAGAGGCCTCAGTGGGGAACAGCTGCAGTGTGGTGCTGGCAAGGGCTGTCGACTTGCAGCTAACGGTGAACCCACAACGGTTTTTCAAGGCAAGAGACCTTTTCAGAGGTGGGCTGTGCCGTTGCCTGCCCCCACAGGGCGGCCCTGGACTTCCTTGGTGGTCTCCCATCCAAGTACCCACCAGAACTGACCCTGCTTGGCTTCCCAGAGCTGGCGAGATCAAGCTAGTGTTGGCCACCCAGGTCAGGGCGAATGCCTGAATGTCAAGTGGAATGGGCTCCCAGACACCTCTGGCCTCACGCCGGGCAGAGGAGCAGTCACGGGAGCCCTTGAACGAGGGCCAGGGGAAAGGCCAGTCCCCTGGGAGGTCTTCCTCACCCCCAGGGCAACAATCTTGCTCTTTTCAACGATGGAGCAAAGGAGATCCGTCGTGGAAGTGTCCTGAACAGCTGAAGAGCAAAGCAGAAAAGTTTTGCTTTCCTCCACCATTTTCCATATTCACTGTGAAGGGTGGACTTAGATGGCGCCGGACGCGTCAGAAGTGGAGGATTTCAGCGGTGGGTTGCTGTTGCCTGGACCTCTGCCTAGCAACCCCGGCAGCCAATTTCTCCAGAACAGATGGCGAACAGAGACCTGTGAAGCTGCCAGGTGTCTAACACGCAAATGGCAGGTATTTTAACACCAATTCAAGGTGCAATTTATTTCATCTTTTTATGTGTGTGAGTATTGTGTGTGCGCACGTGTTTTCAAGCCTGGAAGTCGTGGTGACTTCTGGCGACCACTAGTGGGGCAAGACAAAGGTGAACAAACACGACCTAATCAGAGAACAAGTATAAAGAAAACAGTCGTAAGACCCACAAATCAAGCAGTCAACAAGACTTGCAAAGAAAATGCTTACTATGTATTACAGTCTGAAGCACTACAACACAATAAATAAATTCCTACACATCATAAGAAAATCCTTGTGCAAAGGTACATCATCAACGTCGTCTCCGGATTATATAAGAATGTTTCAAAATTGGATCTTCCTCAGGAAATGTTAAGAGTAGTACCAAAGTTCTCTTGTTCATAAAGTGCTTTACAGCAAGTCATGAGAGAGAACACATTCAGGCAAGACGCTGACCTCAGCGAATGTTCAGGCTCACATATGCTGCTAAGCGCCGCCTAGGATCCATTAGGGCCAGGATTGGCCCTGCTTAGCTTTCAAGATCTGACAAGGTCAGGCTGGCCTAGGATATCCAGTTCAGGGCCAAAGTGCAACTTAAGGTACAGTCTAATGGATATTGTGACTTGACTATATGCCGCAGCATGACCTCTCACCCAGGAAGTCTTCCTCGTTGCGTCTGGAGCGTGAGGAGGGACCCTGCCGTGGCCCGCTCGCTCTGCTTGCGCCTTCTCCCCTCCCGGGGCCTGTCTTTTCAACACACACAGCTTTCTTCCTTTCAGTCTCCTCCCCAAAGGAGAGCCTTCTCCCGTTGCCTTAGTTGCAGTACCTAAATCATCATCATCATCATCATCATTAATATTAATTAAATTTCTATCCCGCTCTCCTTGCAGGGTGGGCTCACATTCAGTGGCACCATGTGCCAGGTCAAATAAAACACATAAGTACCTAGAAAATGAGATAAAGCAATCACATATTATACAGTTAAAATTACAGTTAAAATGCTCGCAATGATGGTCCGTCTGGTCAGTTAGTGATGGCAGGCAATAAGATGTAAGTCCAAGTTCCAATTCAGCGGTATCTGGCCCGACACGATGCTGTATCTTGATCTCCAAAATGGCCGGCCTAGTATCACGATGTTAATAGTGATAATAGTTGGTGGTAGTCGTTGGTAGCAGTGGGCGGCTCCTAATTGAAAGCCTGGTGGAAGAGCTCCGTCTTGCAGGCCCTGCGGAACTGTAAAAGATCCCGCGGGGCCCTGATTTCCTCCGGGAGCTCATTCCACCAGGTAGGAGCAGCCACTAAAAAGGCCCTGGCCCTGGTTGCTGCGAGCCTGGCCTCCTTGGGGCCTGAAATCATTAGACAATGTTGTGCTCTCTGGGGTATACGTGGGGAAAGGCGGTCCCTCAGGTATGCCAGACTCTGGCCATATAGGGCTTTAAAGGTCAATACCAGCACCTTGAAGCAAATTCGGTATGCTGTTGGCAGCCAGTGCAGTGCTTTCAGCGCAGGCCAGATGTGTTCCCATCTAGGGAGACCCATCAACAGTCTGGCCGCCGCATTCTGCATTTCTGGATTAGCGACAAGGGCAGCCCCATGTAGAGAGTGTTACAGTAGTCTAATCTCGAGGTGACCATCACATGGATCACTGTAGCCAGGTTGTCGTGGCTGAGGAAGGGAACCAACTGCTGGATTAGTGGTAAAAGGTCGACTTGGCAGTGGCTGCCGCCTGGTCCTCCACAGTTAAGGAGGGGTCCAGGGGCATTCCCAAGCTCCTTGCCTCCCGCGCTGGCATCAATGGCGCCCCGCCAAAGGTCGGGGGTGGAATCCCCACCCCCAGGCCATCCCGACTCAGGCACGGGACCTCTGTCTTCGCCAGGTTCAGCTTCAGCCGGCTCAGTCTAAGCCAACCAGCCGTGGCCTGTAACGCCTGGTCCAGGTCTTCCGGGCTGGAGTCCGACCAGCTGCCCAACCTCAGATAGAGCTGGCTGTCGTCAGCGTACTGGTGACACCCCAGCCCATGCCTCTGGGCAATCTGGGCAAGGGGTGCATGTAGATGTTAAACAACATTGGGGAGAGCACCGCCCCTGAGGCATGCCGCACTCAAATGGGTATCTTCTGGACTGCCAGCGCCACCCTTTGTCCCTGACCCTGGAGAAAGGAAGCAAGCCATTGCAGGGCAAGCCCCTGGATCCCCACATCGGCGAGGCAGTGGGTCAGTAACTGGTGGGTAACCATGTCATACCGCCCCGATCCAGGTGCCTCCGGAGGTTGTCAGGAAGGGCAACCAGCGCTGTCTCTGTCCCATGTCCCAGGTGAAAGCCGGACTGGATCTAAGACGGAAGCGTCATCCAGTTAGGTGGCATTTCATGCCAGTCTCTTCCTGAGGTTCAGATGAGACTATCTCTGTGCCTTCCCTTCCATCAAGTTGCTAAACAAACTGGGGTCGGGGCGGGGGGGGGAAGGCATGAGAAAATAGAGCAAATGCCCTGCGTAGCACTACATTGATTCCCAAATCGTGCCCTGGGGTGTCCTAGTCAGAGTGAAGAAGAAGAGTTGGATTTGGACTCTGCCCTTCACTACCCAAAGGAGTCTCAGAGCGGCTCACAATTGCCTTCCTTTCCTCTCTCCACAACAGGCACCCTGGGAGGTAGGTGGGGCCGAGAGAGCTCTTTGGAGGACTGCTTGTGAGAGAACTGCTCTGAAAGAAGTTGCAAGTGACCCAAGGTCACACCGGCAGGTGCAAGTGGAGGAGGAGTGGGAAGTCAAACCGGGTTCCCCCAGATTAGAGTCCGCGCTCCTCACCACTACCCCAGACCGAGCCTCCTGGCGCCCCGCGTGCTTCTTCCCTGGCATTTCTCCCTGCCTTTGGAGCAGGAGGTGCCGCCCCCAGGAGAGCCCAGGGCTGCAGGGAGTGGCCCATTGTCAGGTAGCCCTGCCATGATGGATGGAGAAGGGAGGGAGGATGGGCTTTATTTTGTGAAGGGAGGGTGGATGGGATCCTGGGGTGTTGATTTATGCACCTGGAGTGTTCGAATGGAATGTGGGGAGCTGCCTCGGCTGCCTGGCCGTGCAAGCCGTATCTGTTGTAGACTTCACACACTGACCTTGGAGGAGACAGGCTGTTCGCTTCCTATTGCTTTCTCAAGCAACAGCTAGGCTGAGACAATGGGGGCGGTGGGAACTACATTAATTATTATTGTCTCCAGTTCCCGTGCGCGCTATGCTTCTATTGGTGGAGGGGGGGGGGTCCCCATTCTCCCCCCTTCTGGTATAACTGCTTGCTTCATGTAACCACGTCATTCTTAACAATGTTCCTGTTACAGTAACCTACTATTGCAGCTTCAAAATAAATACTATTCTTGCTTCACTGAACAAGGCCTGGTATTTTGCTGACTAAGTTAAGGACTCTGACAGTTTGTTAAGAATCCTCATTTTTGGGACTGGTCGGAAACCCGCGACTCCAACATGAGTGGCGGTGAAGAAGACACTCTCCCGAACAAAGATGAAAAGAAGGAGGACAAGAAACCTCCTGTGACAACGGTACCCTCAGAAGCCCCTGGCCTGTATGTGCCGGTGACATGGGGGCAGGAGTACGACTTTGGGGGGCCCTACGGGGACCCTTATGGAGCGGCCTATGGAGGGGTGACCACCCGACCCAAGCAAAGACGAGATTGGGTGAAACCGCTGGTCGAAACCCATGAGACGTGGTTCACGACTCCGCGAGCCTCGGTGCGAATGAGTCAAACCGAGAGGTCAGTCCGCAGACTGATCACCGCCGAAGGGCTGGAAGACACCTATCGGGACCCCGGAGACCTGGAAGGGGCCGTGGGGAGCCGGAGGTGGAGTGGCGATACGAGCCAAGACCGCCTGTTCCGCATCCTAGATGAATCCCTCGCACGCATCCCCCAGATGATCGCGGAGGGCATCTGAGAGGAGCGGGAACGGCAACGGCGGGAGGAGCCTCCCGATCAGCATCCTCAAGATCAGCAACAGGTGCCGGTTCCAGACCAGCAGAATGTGCCGGCCCAGCCCCTTGATCAACCAGTGGGGCCGGGACCGCAGGGACCCCCGGTACAGCAACCCCAGCGACCATGGGATTTCCTACCACTGAAACCATCCGAACTACTTGATGCAGACTTTGATGGGACCCCAGAGAAGTTCCCCTTCTTCCTGGTGAGAGCTGAAAAATTCATTGAAACCTGGGGCCACCTATTCCAATGCGAAGACCGGATGGTGGATGTTATAGCCTCGCACCTGAAGGATGCAGCTGCCGACTGGTATGTAGCGCTCCACCAGGCTGTCGGGAGAGAGCTGAGAGAGATCGATGCATTCATGTGGGCCATGAAGGAACATTTTTAAGATGTCAACGCCAATAAGACGGCCAGAGCGGCTATCTGGGCCCTTAAGCAAGGCTCCAAATCCGTGAGAGAATACACCGCAGAATTTCGCAGGTGCGCTGCTAAAACCCGAGGTTGGCAAGACGGGGTCCTGGCAGACCACTACAAGTTGGGGCTCAACGCAGAGATCCGCCGTTCCGTCACGAGAACCCAGGATCCGGACATGCTGACGGGATGGATACAAGCGGCTATCACCATGGAGAACCGCCTGAAAACCATCCGACTTGATGATGTGGCGGCGATGAGTAAAGGGGGCCAATCGGGTCCTACACCTGCCCCGCGAGGGAAGAATCAACCACTGAACCCAAAACCCAAAGATGGCACGAGGGAGATCCGGATGAAGCAAGGGCTCTGCCTGAAGTGCGAGGAGGGGGGCCACTTTGCCGTGAATTGCCCAGGCTCCCCCGCACCAACTGGGGCCCCGAAAGGGACCAAAAAGAAGTTTGACACCTCCACCCCGAAACCGTTGGCGAAACCGAGAGGGGAGAGGGCCCTGCAAGCCAAACCCCTCAGCGAGGCGTCAGATTCATCGGATGGCGAGACCGCGCAGCCGGGAAACGAGACGGACCTGCTGTAAATAGCGCTGAACAGCAGGTCCCGGACTCTCAAGCGCAAATCCCGGTGAGCCGACCCCCCTCTCTTTTCTTTCTCACAGTGACTTTAATGGACCCGGGTCTACTGACCCATGTGAGAGTGCGAGCTCTCATTGACTCTGGGTGTGGGAAAGACCTCATTAACCCCACACTGGTGACGGGACTGGGGGCGAAGGTGGTGAAATTGACTGATCCCCTGATTTTCACGCAAATGGCCGGCTCTACAATGAAAGAGCCGTGCAAGTATGAAACTATTCCCTTACGGGTGGGAATTGGGAATCACTGGGAAGAGAGGCCCTTCGTCGTCACCCCTTCTGCTCGTTTTCCCCTAGTGCTGGGTAGCGCGTGGTTCTTCTACCATGATCCCCACATCCTATGGGGAGAGGGGAAAGTTAATTTCATTTCCAAGAAATGCCAACCCCACTTGTGGAAAAGGGAGTGGGGTGCCCCGATGGCGGGGGGAGACCTCATAATGGCGGGGGTGGCTGAAACGGAACTGGAGGCGATTCCCCCAGAGTACCGAGATTTAGCCGCCGTTTTTGGGGAGGAGGAAGTGGATGAACTACCCCCCACAGAAACTCTGACTGTGCCATTGAGATTTTACCAAACCAAAAGTTACCCAAGGGGAAATTATACTCCATGAGCCCCTCGGAGAAGGTGGAGTTGAGAAAGTTTATTGATAAAAACTTAGAGAGGGGGTTCATACGACCCGCATCATCTCCGTTTGCTGCTCCTGTTCTTTTCCGGAAAAAGAAGGACGGGGGGCTACGGCTGTGCACTGACTATCGAGGGCTGAACGCAGTTTCTAACACAAACACTTACCCCATGCCTCTGATCAAAGACTTGTTGGCCGCAGTGGCAGGGGGGAAGGTATTCTCAAAGCTAGACTTGAGGGATGCCTACTTCAGGGTGCGGATAAGGGAAGGGGATGAGTTCAAAACGGCTTTCAATACCCCACTGGGTCAGTTTGAATACTTAGTCATGCCGTTCGGACTCCAGGGAGCGCCGGGAGTCCTCATGAACTTAATTAATGAGGTGCTCCACAAGTATTTGTTCAAAGGGGTCCTTGTTTACCTTGATGACATACTTTTGTATTCCCCCGACCTAAAATCACACGTTAAACTGGTGAGAGAAGTTCTTCAAACGTTGCACAAGCACAAACTCTTTGCTAAGCTGTCCAAATGCGAATTTCACAAGTCGGAGATCCCCTTCCTGGGCTACCGCATATCGCAGAGGGGAATTGAGATGGATCCTGACAAAGTAAAAGACGTGGTGGGGTGGGAAACCCCTAAAACCCGGAGGCAACTCCAGGGTTTCCTCGGATTCGCGAACTTTTACAGATCATTCCTCTCAAACTTTGCTCAAGTGGCTCTCCCCCTAACTGACTTGCTTAAAATGAAGGGGAAGCCTCCTGACTGCACACGTCCCGGGGCAAAGTTAGACTTGTCCCCGGAATGTCAACGCGCCTTCGACCGGTTAAAAGCTCTCTTTACGTCGGAGCCTGTGTTGGCGCACCCAAATGAACTTAAAAAATTCATTGTACAAGTCGACGCATCAGATGTTGCAATGGGAGGGGCGATCCTCCAAGAGGGGGACGATGGTAAACTACACCCCCTCACCTATGTCTCCAGAAAATTTAATGATACTGAACGAAATTGGTCGGTGTGGGAGAAAGAAGCGGGATCGATCCGCTTAGCGCTGGCGACCTGGCGTCATTGGCTTGAGGGGGCGCGGGTTCCATTTGAGGTTTGGACTGATCATAAAAACCTTGAGCTCCTCCGCTCCCCCTGCTCCTTGAACGCCAAACAGCTACGTTGGGCTGATTTCTTCTCAAAGTTCAACTTCACTCTGCACCATTTTCCTGGTAAATCTAACTCGCTGGCTGACTCACTTTCATGCCTCCCACAACACGACAGTAAGAGGGAGGAGATTCGTGACTCTGTCTTTACGCCTTCCCAATTGGGAGGAGCAGTAACCACTCGCAAGCAAGCGAAACTTCCCCCCCCTTCCCCTACCCCTCCCACAGACGACTGGGCCGCTAAATTCTCTACGGCTATGTCCGATGCCGACAGGGAGGAGGTGGGGGGGGAGGCCGGGATTACTCAGGATGCACAAGGCTGCTGGTGGAAAAATGACAAACTGTTTGTTCCCCGTTCCCTTCGGGGGGAGGTGATGAGTTGGGCGCACGAATCGAAACTGGCGGGGCACACGGGGTTTGTTAAATCGCTCCAACTATTACAGAGACAGTTCTGGTGGCCTGGGTTACGCAAAGACATTTCTTTATTCACGTCTGCTTGTCAAACATGCTTAATGAGCAAACCCAGGCCAGGTAAACCCCCAGGTGCGCTGCAACCCCTCCCCACGCCAACTCGGCCATGGGAAGTGATTTCAATGGACTTCATTACGGACCTACCCCCTAGCGGGGGGAATACTGTTATTTGGGTTGTGGTGGATCTTTTCACTAAACAAGCCCACTTCGTTCCGTTTGCATCAATCCCCTCGGCCAAGAAGTTAGCCTCGGCGTTCCTTCAACACCTAGTGAGGCTCCACACTTTGCCAGCTAAAGTGATCTCGGACCGGGGGGTGCAATTTGTTTCTCATTTCTGGAGTGAACTTATGTCACTGCTTGGGGTGGAGCGGGGGGTTGGCAGTGCGTACCACCCAGAGACTGATGGGCAGACCGAACGTGTCAATCAAACCCTTGAACAATACTTAAGGTGTTTTACGAACTTTCAACAAGATAATTGGCATTCCCTTTTGCCTTTAGCTGAGTTCTGTTACAATAACACTCAGCACTCTTCGACCGGTATGTCCCCATTTAAGGCGGTCCACGGATATGAAGCCCCGCCTCTACCGTTTTTGACTTCTCCCGACCTCCCGGTGGGAGATGCAGGCGACTGGTGCAAAAAGCTGCAAGCGGCTTGGCCGTTGTTGTCTCAAACTCTGAATGAGGCTAAGGAGGCTTATAAGACCCAAACTGATAAAAAACGCAATCTTTCCTGGGTCCCAAAAAGCGGAGAGTTTGCCTACCTTTCCACTCAAAACTTGCGTGGAATTCAACCGAGCCGTAAACTAGGCTGGAAGTTTGTTGGGCCTTTTGAAATTGTGTGAGTGATTAACAATGTGACTGTAGAACTTTTTTTTTTTTTATAAACATTTTATTGAGTTTTTCTGTTAAAAAAAAGATAAATTACAGTACAGAACAGAGTATTCAAATGCAAACTTTTAAATAACCAAACTATCAACCATACAACAGTATAAGACATACAGTATAAGGGGCATGTAGATTATTCAGTACATCAATATGTTACATATTACCAACACCTTGTGCCTTAGAGTATCATCCTTAGTTAACAAAAGGTAAGTATTTTAAATTTGGGTTCTTTGAAGGTTTCCCAATCTAGTTTATCTAGGTTCATTTTTTCCAATAGAGGATACCATTTATCTAAAGGATTTAGTAGATACCTTTCCACATCTTTCTGGTGTAACCATAATGATACCTTTTCTTGCAGGAAAAAGTCCCAAACTTTGTGTAACCACTGTTGAGTAGAGGGAAGGATGTTTGTTTTCCATTTGCATGCAAGTGATGATTTGGCAGCAATTAACATTATATTGATTAATGCTTTACTGTTTTCAGGTGGACCATCTGCAGGCCAGTGATGAAGAAGTATCAGCATCGGGTCGTAAGGTAAGTTACATCCAGTTAGCTTGTGTATTGAAGATAAGATTCGGTACCAGTAGTTGGCCACTTTAGGGCATTCCCACCACGAGTGAAAATAGGTCGCTTTTTGACCACATTGCTTCCAGCATAGCGGGGAGGAGTTTGGATAAATGTGCGAAAGTTTCGCTGGGGTAAGGTACCACCTGTGAAGAACCTTAAATGCTGTCTCTTGAATTAATGATGAAGGTGATATCTTTGCGAGGTTTTTGCATATATCAGTCCATTGATCTTGAGAGATATCATGTCCCAAGTCTTTTTGCCATGCTGCTTGATAGCTAGGTATCCTATCGAGTTGCGTGTCCAAGAGTAGTCTATATATCATTGAAATTGCACCCCTTTTGGGTAGGTGTTTCCAGAGTAGTTGTTCAAAACCCGTAAGAGGCTTCTGTAAGTTAGGTTTAGTAGTGGAGTCATGCAGTAGATGTTGAACTTGTAAATATTCGAACCAGGCTAACTTGGAGTGTGATTTTTTGTCTAGATCCAGTTTTGACAGTGGTTTGCCTTTGGCTAAAAGGTCTATGATTCTCGTTAGTCCCAACAATATCCATGCTTGAAAGGAATTCGAGTCTTCCGCCAGAGGAAACCATTTTTGGTTTGTAAAAGTACTTAAAATGGAACGTGTTGATGTTAGTTGAGATTTATATTTGTACCAAATTTTTAAAGTTGTCTATAAATAAGGGTTACGTACTTGTTTCAGTTGTTTGTATGGTTGATCATGCCATAGTAATTCTTTGAAGGCATATGGTTTGATTGTGGATTCTTCAATGTAATGCCAGTCTAAATCGTCCTCATTGTGATATTGTTTCAGAAGCTTGGACAGTTGTGTTGCTACATAATAAAGTCGTAGATCAGGGACCGCGAGGCCACCATTTCGGACTGGTCTTCTAGCTGTGGCATGTTTGATTCTCGGAGCTTTATAATGCCATAAAAATCTAGAGATGTTGCGTTGCCATTTTTTCAGCAGCGGGTCTGAGAGGAAAATGGGCAGAGCCCTGAAACAGTATAAAAATTTAGGAAAGATTAAAGTTTTGAATGATTGAATTCTTTCAAGCCACGATAGCGGTTTAAGATCCCATTTCTTAAGTAGTTCACTTACTTCATTGTCAATTTTGTTATAGTTCCATTTAATAAGATCCAAAAGGTGTAATGGCAGATTGACACCAAGATATGGATGATAGGTTTTAACCCATTGGAAGGGATATTTAGACTGAATTTGCACTGTTGTGGCATTAGATAGCCGAATTGGATAAATAGTTGACTTGGAGTGATTGATTCTCAAGCCAGCCAATTCACCAAAATCATTCAGAGTGTTTTGAATTTCAAGGAGGGAGGATTGAGGCTCGGAGACGTAGATAGTCATGTCATCTGCGAAGAGGCTGACCTTGAATTCTTTCCCCTCTATATTAACACCTTTTATATTTGGATTATTCCGGATGTTAGAAGCCAGCGGTTCTATGGCAAGAGCAAACAGTAGTGGTGATAAGGGGCAGCCTTGTCGGGTGCCCCTATATAGATTAATACCGGAAGAAGCATCACCATTAAGTAAAAGCTTAGCTTTGGGTTTTTTATATAGAGCCGAAAGTGATCTGATAAAAATGTCACCAAATTTCATGCGGCGTAGAAGGTTGTCTAAATATACAAATTCCAAGGTATCAAAGGTTTTTTCGATGTCCAGCATCAGGATCAGAGAGTCATTCGTTGCTTGCGATCTGCCATGGTGAATTATATTCAGTGTTTTCCTGATGTTATCGGTTATGTCTCTAGACGGAATGAATCCTGTCTGATCCTTGAGGATATAATCTCCTATTATATTTTTCAATCTGTTGGACAAAATAGGGGTGAAAATTTTATAGTCTGTGTTGAGTAAAGAGATTGGGCGATATGCCCTAGGATCCGTGACATCTTTCCCTTTTTTCGGTATGAGGATTACGTTTGCCTTGGTCCAAGTATCCGGCAATATTCCTGTTAGCATGATTTGGTTAAAGACATCCAGTAAAGGTTGTAGTAGAATAGATGTGAAGGATTTATAGTATTCCGGTTGAAACCCGTCAGGGCCGGGCGCTTTATTCAATTTAAGAGCTTTGATAGCTTGTTCCACTTCTTCTTTAACTATGGGTGAGTCCAGAAGCAGTCTGTGGTCATCTGAGAGTTCTTTAATATTAGTGCTGGTTTCTAAGAAGACTCGTATACCCTCTTCAGAAGGGTTAGATGAAGTATAGAGTGATGCATAGAATGTTTCCAACGTTTTAACAATACAATCTGGGTCTGTTTGTAGGAGTCCATTCGAATCTTTGATACTGTGAATCCATCTGTCTACTCGTTGTTTTTTCAGTTTCCAGGACAAATAGCGGAGTTTCTTAGGACAAGAACTTGAAATTTCATGTTTAAAGAATAGTTCTGTTTGCGTTAAAAAAGAGGATTCTAACAGTTCTAGTTGTTTCCGAAGGTCAATTAGACATTTGTAAATTTTGTTGCTGCAAGTACGTTTATGTCTTATTTCGAGTTGTCTTATCTGGGCTGCAAGTTCTGACTTTTTTTCTGTTTTTTCTCTCTTACAGGCTATTGCAAGTGCCTTAGATTTGCCTCGTAGAACGGCTTTGGAGGCCTCCCAGACCATGTAACTAGAGGTTCCACAGGATTGATTACATTGGAAGTAATCTTCAAGTTCTAGTTGGAGTTCAATCCTTGTTTTGGGATCCATCAATAAATATTTATTAAAAATCATGTTGGGTGTCCTTCTTTTAGTTTTTCCACATGTAAAAATGCATTCTATAGGGGCATGATCAGACCATCGAAAACTACCGATTTCAGAGGATTGAAAAAGTGGGAGTGATTCAGTTGATACAACAATGTAGTCGAGCCTGGTATATACGTTGTCTTTTACGGAATAATAGGAATAATCTCTTTTGGATCCATGTTGCATCCGCCAAACATCTTTAAAATTAAAATCGTTAAGCAATTTATGGAGAGGACTCAGAGAGACATTTACATCGAATTTCTTTATATAAGATGATTTATCCAGTCGTTTGTCTAACAACGAGTTGAAATCACCTCCAACTATAGTATAGCCCGATCTAAACTGATTTAGTTTGGTAAAAGTGGTTCTCAGAAATTCTATTTGTCCCACATTAGGTGCATAAACTGATGCCAGCGTGACTGCACTATCATGTAATTTTCCCCTTACAAAGACATAGCGACCATCATTGTTTTTTTCAACTGCCTCAATCTTAAAAGGGACATTCTTTGCTATTATAATGGCCACTCCTCGTGATTTTGAAGTGCCAGGAGCGAGGATTTGAGTGTTGAACCAGTTAGAATTAAACACCCTTTGATTGCTTTTAATGTATGTTTCTTGAAGGAGTGCAAAGGCAGTCCTATGGTTTTTCAAATCGGAGGCTATACGTTTCGCTTTAATTTTGTTATTCAATCCCCTACAATTAAGAGAGGTGACTTTGTAGTTCAATGATGCCATTTGGGAGTTGTATAGTAGATAGATCTAAACACGAAAAAGCCAAGGAAATTAAGGTACCTTCTGTATAAATATACAGCTAACTGAAGAAAAGGTATCATATGATTATTAGTATCCCCTATAAGTAAGATAGCATTCTGTATGTATGAGCTACTATCTTGTAAAATAACCACTAGGGTAACAACATTGATGAAAAACCAATACATTACGCAATACTGTACTGTATAGAATGAGAACAACCAGACAACAAAACCCTTCCCACCCTCTCCCTCCCCAACCATGACCCTCCCCAAACTCAAACCCCATTGAGAACAAGAATTCCATGATATAACTTCATCAATTTCAGTGAACAGAATAACAACGTTAAGATTAATGAAAGGTGATCTTTCAGGGACCTTCAGAGTGTGGTGAATAACCACACGGAGCGGTATTCGCTCCATCGTAAGGTCAACGCAAAGAAACAAGAAAAACAACACCACGGCCTTCAGGCCTGGAAACATAGCTATGGGCTTCATGTCGGAACCTGACACGAATCCCCCCCCCCCGCCGATGCATTATACTCAATATAACATTTAAAGGAACAGTGCAATAAAACATCTACTCAGTAATAATTAAACTTTAAATTAACTTTAACCATAATTAGTTATTTAAGGAGACAACGGGAGTCTGCTAGGAATTTTGTTCCACTTCGTCGGAGTACCAGAGGCATCTCGTTTTCTCTTTTTGGAGTCGGAGGTGTCCATTGCTTGAGTCTCCTCCAAACCGATTGCCTTGAGGAGTGCCTGACCTGAGTCAAGGTCATCAGCAAAGTAAGTATGTCCTCGGTGCCTGAGTTGCAGGTAGCCTGTTGCCAGCCATCGATATTTCAAGTTTGCCTCATGAAGACGTTTTGTGATCGGTTTGAGGGACCTGCGAATTTGAAGAGCTTCCGGGGCTACATCAGGGAAAATGGAAATCTCACTCTCATTATATTTGAAGGTGCCTTTCATTTTTGCTTCATGCAGTATTTTATATTTGTTTCGGATGTCGAGTAGCTCTATAACAATGTCTCTGGGGCCTTTACGACGTTCCGAAATTGGCGGGCCCAGTCTAAACGCTCTAACTATCATTGGGGTGGCATCTTCGTCAAACGCGACAGCGGAGACTAGCCAGGATGAAATAAAAGAGGCCAGATCTTCAGTACCTTCAATTTTTTCCCCAAAGCCTCGAAGTTTAAGAAATCTTTCCCTAGCGCGGTGCTCTAGGGCTAGAATTCGTTCTCTCGCCCATGTTTCATTCTTTTGCAATTCTTTAATATCTTCCTGGTTAGAGATGGAAGTTTCTAAAGCCAATTCAGTGGACTGAGAGATAGCATGAATGGATTCTTGCATAGTTTCCAGTCTCTCCGACATGGGCTGAAGTATTTCCATTATTTCAGATTTGAAGGCGCTCAGTGTTTCTAGAAAGTCTTTTTTTGTTAAGGCAGATTGTTGCGCCTGAGCTTCAGAGGCCCCGGCGGCCATTTTATGTTGCGAATCGCAAACGCTGCGCGCCGCTCCGAGAGCTGATTCCGAGCCAAAATAGGGTTTTATTTTAGAAGTACTTAAGACTCCTGAATTACTACGGTGTCCTCCGGATTTACCCATAACATTAGGTAATAATCTGTACCTTTAGCTTATATAAGTCGGCGAAAGGGGAGAGGGTTCGTCAGAGCTCGTTCATTTGGCGTCCGCCATCTTCCGCGCCGACGCCCCGCCCCCTCCTGACTGTAGAACTTGCCTTACCTAAATCACTAAAGTCTGTTCATCCTGTCTTTCATGTAAGGCTTCTACGCCGCGCGCCTGAGGAGAACAAATGGAGACCGCGACAACCCACCCCGCCTCCGCTGCTGGTGGGGGGGGAACCACACTATGAAGTTTCGCAAATCTTGGACTCTAAAATCTCTCGCAATCGCCTGTTTTATCTAGTGGAATGGACGGACTTTGGGCCTGAACAGAGGGAGTGGGTGCGGGCGGAACATGTTCTGGCCCCTAAGATGATCCGTGTTTTTCATAAATTGTATCCCCACAAACCAAACGGATAGATTTGTTTTCGAGAGGGCAGCATGTCAGGTAGCCCTGCCATGATGGATGGAGAAGGGAGGGAGGATGGGCTTTATTTTGTGAAGGGAGGGTGGATGGGATCCTGGGGTGTTGATTTATGCACCTGGAGTGTTCGAATGGAATGCGGGGAGCTGCCTCAGCTGCCTGGCCGTGCAAGCCGTATCTGTTGTAGACTTCACACACTGACCTTGGAGGAGACAGGCTGTTCGCTTCCTATCGCTTTCTCAAGCAACAGCTAGGCTGAGACAATGGGGGCGGTGGGAACTACATTAATTATTATTGTCTCCAGTTCCCGCGCGTGCGCTATGCTTCTATTGGTGGAGGGGGGGGGTCCCCATTCTCCCCCCTTCTGGTATAACTGCTTGCTTCATGTAACCACGTTATTCTTAACAATGTTCCTGTTACAGTAACCTACTATTGCAGCTTCAAAATAAATACTATTCTTGCTTCACTGAACAAGGCCTGGTATTTTGCTGACTAAGTTAAGGACTCTGACACCCATTCACGAAGGGCTGCCTCCAGGACACAGGGGATGCCTGATGGGAAGCCTCCCAAGACCTTGCGACAGGCCCAGCATCCCGTGGCGGCTTTTTTTGGGGGGGGGAGGGCTGCACCCACTCCTTGTTTGCCTAATCCCAGAAGTTCCTTTGCGGGCGCACACAAGGTCAAGGACTCCTGCACGAGGGCGACGGGATGCTCTACTCGCCTGTGCTCTTGTCTCCGTTCAGTTTGTTCTTTCCTCCTCCTCAGTGACATTGACGTATCCTTTCCCTGCGGAGAGCAAACCTAAGTGTCCGCGAAGCCTCGGGTGGAGCGAGGGCTCTCTTACTCTCAGGTATTTTCTCCCCAAGGGGAGCCCGGAGCAGCTCGCGGAGAGGCCTGGCATTGGCGGGCAAGATTTATCTCCCTCCTTTCAGCCCAAGCAGATCCACCAAGGCCGCCATCTGCTAAAAGCAGCAATATAAAAAACAAGAAGGAGAAATGGTTTTTATACCCCGCTTCTCTCTGCCCTGAGGAGTCTCAAAGCAGCCTAGAATCGCCTTCCCTTCCTCTCCCCACGACAGGCACCCTGTCAGGCCGGTGGGGCTGAGAGCACTCCAAGAGAGGGAAGGGTGACTGGCCCAAGGTCACCCAGCAGGCTTCGTGGGGAGGAGGACTGGGGAGGCTCTCCAGGTGAGAGTCCAGCGCCCTGAGCCGCAGCACCAAGCCGGGGGTTCCCTCTTCATCCAGTTTTGATTGACAGCCCTGGGGATGGCGGAAAGTGCCGACTTGCGGCAACCCCCGAGAGGGGCTTTCAAGGCAAGGGACGGACAGAGGTGGTTGGCCATGGCCCGCCTCTGCACAGCCACCCTGGGCTTCCCACCCAAGGACCGACCAGGGCCGGCCCCGCTCAGCTTCCGAGATCTGGTGAGATCAGGCTGGCCGGGCCGTCCCATCCCGGTCAGGGCTTTCAGCACCAGAGTACGCAGCATTATTCCGTTAAACAAAACCCGTCCCAATACCTTGTGGGACTCTGTTGCTCACTTCCCTCCTTTGTGGGAACGGTTCATGTTATTCCTGTTCTCTGTTTCCTGTGAGTTAACCAGTTTTTAATCCCTCAGAGGAGCTGGTCTCTTAACCCGTGATTGCAAAGCTGGTCTCTTAACCCGTCTTTGGAGAGGAACTTCCGTAAGTGCTCACAAAAGCTCGCCTTCCTTAATGTAAGATCAGGCCCTAATGTAGATTTCAGTGCAATGTAGACTAACCTTCTTGACAAAGTCCCCATCCTGCAAATCCCAGATGTCAGTTTCAGCAGCGACATCTTGGCTCTAACCGAGTAATCACCAGGGAGAGACTCCTTGGTGGCGGAAAGTGCCACTGAGTCACAGCTGACTTTTGGCGACCCTGCACCGTGTTCAAGGCAAGAGCCGACCAGAGGTGGGTGGCCATGGCTCTGGGCTTCCTCGGTGGCCTCCCGTCCAAGGAACAACCAGGGCTGACCCTGCCTCACTCCAGGTCACGGGCTGCCCTTACCTCTCACTTTGTCACCACATCGGC
Organism: Gekko gecko; assembly: GCA_029375565.1. Lineage (NCBI taxonomy): Eukaryota > Metazoa > Chordata > Lepidosauria > Squamata > Gekkonidae > Gekko > Gekko gecko. Next base: position 4,733,625 of record JAPDNY010000008.1, read on the forward strand.
TTTCACCGTCCTAGACTATTTTCAGGCACCTTCCACCTCACAGTCATTAACAGGATCTCAGTTGATTACTTTCAGCATTCCACAATTAAGAAAGATAGATCTGCCCATCTATCTCTGCTTTTGATATATTTATTTCCTCCACTGTGTTTTCTCCTGGAATTAAACGGAAACAGAGAGTGACCATAAAAACCAAGCTTGTTCTTCTGGTTTGTTCCTTGCATCTGTTTAACACCATTTATTGTGCTAATTTGCTACTCACCGTCTACCTGTACATGTGCACCGGTAACTTCCATTTTGATGTCCCTGAAGAAGTGTGCGTGCACACGAAATCTTACACTTTGATTAAAACTTTGTCGGTCTTAAAGATGTCCTGCTGGACTCAAACTTTGTTCTGCTGCTTCAGACCAACTTTAGAAGTTTCCTGAACCTCTAGTCATAGCAAGTTATTGGACTAATGGCAGTACCAGTGTTCCCTCTAAGCTGAGTTAGTGTGAGCTAGCTCACAGTTTTTTAGCCTCCAGCTCACACATTTTTGTCTTAGCTCCGGAAGGATGGGGCTCCAGAGCAAGCTAATTTAAGCAGTAGCCAAATCGTTCACTCACAACTTTAATGCCAGTAGCTCAAGTAGAATTTTTGCTCACAAGACTCCACAGCTTAGAGGGAGCATATGCTTGGGAACTCCTTGTGTGATTAGAAGACGGTTGCTGCCCAATAGAAACCAATATCTTTGCATAGGGAGCAGATACTCGACTTGGGGGGTTTACCCCTTTGCTCCTTAATTATTCAAAATTCTTGAACATGCTGAAGAAGTCTGCATTTTTAAAACAAGTGGAATAGAATCCAGACACCTCATCCTGCAATATTTACCATCTATAGTATCATCGTATCTTTATATTTACCATCTATTTTGGACTTTATATTCTTGATTTGGAACAGATATTATTAAATATCCAGAGGCCTTTGTGCTGCTTGGATGGTTACCAAAGGGCACTGTTTAGAGGGAATTTCACATTACCGAGATTCTGCCGGATTGAAGCCGTTTCTGATTTGTCTTGAAGTAAACCGGTACAGGGCTGCCATTTCACACATGGCTTTCCCTGACCGGAAAAGAGCCGAATCAGAAGTGGTTTGGCAATTCAGACTGCACCGCTTTGTTTTCCTGCCATTTCCCGCCGTGCCTTTTTTTTTTAATGTTCGCTTTCGAACGCTATAGCACTATAGTGCTATTAAAAAAACACTGCAGGTATTCCAATGGGGTTACTATGATGCTATTGCGCTATAGCGCTATAACGCTATAGCGCTCTAAAGTGAACGTTAAAAAAAAAAAAGCCGGAGATCGCCCGCGCGGGCGAAAAAAGGCGGGAAAAAAGCGTATCAGATCCGGGAGAAGAAACTGACGACTACTTGGAAGCGGTTGACAGGTAAAACGTTTCAGCCCCGTTTCCTGAATGGGACAGAAACGATTCTGTGTGAAATTACAAATATATTCCGGTAGGGAACCAGTTCTAAAACAGTTCTATCTGAAATTCCAGACCAGAAACCGTTTGGGAACTGTTCCTCTTCCGGATTATATCATCTGTCTGAAATGCCCATAGGTGTCTCAGGACCAGTTTCTGTTAATTCAGGTTGTTCTGATTATTACGTGGATATTTTTCTAGAGGCTTTTGCACTAACTGGATTGTTATCAAATAACTCTTATATGTCTTAGGAACATTTTCTGTTGATTCAAGCTGTTCTGATTATTATGTGAATGTCTTGAAAAAGAGCAGTCCTCGAAAGAGCTCTCTCAGCCCCGCCTCCCTCCCAGGGAGTCTGTTGTGGGGAGGGGAAGGGAAGGGAGACTGTGAGCTGCTCTGAGACTCCTTTGGGTAGTGAAGGGCGGGGTAGAAATCAAATATCATCATCATCATCATCATCATCATCTTTCACCCACCTGAATTGGTCATTAGCTATGCCACTTATAAGGTGAAGTGACACATTTAAAGAGTCAGAAAAGGCAGTTTTTAAAGAAATTGCCTCCCCTCCCACCCTGGAAGCACAAACGCCTCTGACTCGCTCAAGATATAAATAGGGCAGACTCTGCACTTGGGAGGCAGAACTGGCACCCGCAACACCTCCCGCAGCAGCCCAGGAAACGATTATCAGACCATCTAAAGCAAAGGCAAAACAGAAGCATTGTGCCATTAATCAGAGCGAACATAAAAATCACAGGACACCAGAAGCAATTAATGGCCAGTTTCAGGAATCCTGTTGGAGGCCTCGGACGCGGTTGACTCGGAGCCCCGCTGGTGCGACCCCTCACGACCCCTGGCAGATAAGGCAGCGGACGGGCAACTTGAGATTTCTGCCCGGCAGCAGCAGTCTTGGCCATGAGGAGGGAGCCCAGGCATGGGGTGCATCTCGCACGGAGGTAGCCCTGGGGAGCTCAGTGCTTCAGAACGGGAGCCCTGGCCGGAGACCCAAACACCACTCAGCTCAGTCCACTTCAGGAAAATGGGGCGAATGATACCTGGTTTGAGCATCGTGGCTGAGGGCCTGGAGTCCCCTTCGCTCCTGGGAACTAGGCAGAAAATGAAACCTGCAGTATTGGTTTATAAACATTTGTCATTGATTAATAAATATGAGATGCAGAGTCTCAAGAATGAGTAGAACAAAAGACTGGCCGATTTTGCCAAAGCGACGGGATCTGGCCTTACAGTTTCTGCCTGCTGTCTCTGTGGATTTTAAGTTGCAACTCATTCAGCAAGCGGAACAAAGTTTGAGTCCAGCGGCACCTTTTAAGGCCAACAAAGTTTCATTCTGGGTATAAGCTTTTGTCTGCATTGTTGCCTGCACACAAACGCTTATACCCAGAATTAAACTTTGTTGACATTAAAGGTACTCCTGCTGGACCCAAACTTTGTTCCTTTGCTTCAGACCAACACAGCTGCAAACCTGAATCTATATTCAGCAAATAGTTATGTTTAGGATGTATTGGACCCCACAGCCCCTCTCTAGTAAAGGATTGAGCAAAGTGACTAATTGCTGGCGCTTTAACTGACAGGATGTGTCCCTTCAACGTAGGCTTTGGCTGTGCCCAGTCATTCAGTTTTTCTGGGAGGAATTACATCAGGTTTGCATTAGAACGCTCACTGATTTTTTTTTTTTTTTTGGAGATTCTGATATACTTTTAAACTATTTGCCTGTCTCTTGGAGGCTAACCAAGGGTCAACGAAAATTGAACCTCCATGCCCTTATGACTACATCGTTACATCAACTGTTTTAAATTTAAATTGTTTATTATGGATTTTTATACTGAGATGCAGATTATTTTATTGGTTTTATGGAAGCCGACCTGAGCCTGCCTTCGCCGGGTGTGTGTGTGTGTTAAAGTGATAAATAAAGTAAAAAATAAATAAAAGACTTGGTATCACAACACTGGAAAGATAAAGACCCACCTCCGGTAAATCAGTCGGTTGACTGAGGACCTTAGAACTCAATCAGTATTTAAATCCATGGCATATGGGTGACAATTGCATATGGACATTTTTAGATACTTGGGAAAAAAATTATAGAAACTTGTATGTAGCTCTGCCACCATTCATTATATTTTTGTTTCTACTTCATACATTCTCCCCCCAGCCCCAATTTTTAAAATAACTTGCAGGATTTTGAGTTATTTTTCCTTCTTGTTCTTTTTTCTGCATTGTTTTTGTTTTTGAAGGAAAGCAATTTTCAAAAATAGTCTCTAACTACATGACACCTTCTGCCCCGGGCTCTGCCCAAAAGATGTGTGCGGGGGAGCCCCCCCAGGCAAAGCTTGCCTTGCTGGCTTCCCCAAGAGCCATTGTTTGCCCCAGAGGGGGACCTTCCATGGACCTTCCATCCCCACTCCCTTCCGTGTACCGGTGGCCATAAGGGCCTGTCTGGCATGCTAAACATTTGCACAGAATAGTTTCAAGTAGAAGGAAAGCTCCTAAACAGAAAGAGAAATTTGTCCTTGTGTCCAAACTTCCCTTTCTGTGGAGATTTCCTTCTGTTTGAAGCTGCTCTGTATGGATGTTTAGCAGGTCAAACTTCTTAATGAGTTCTAGTTCAGCAATCTCACTTTGTGCTCTCGCTTTGAAGCTTCTCGGCAGGAGAACGGCCACTCTTTGCTCAACAAGGGAATGTCCTGGAGGATTAAAAGGTCCTTCCACTGTTTTCTCAGTACCGTGATTTTTAATGCCAGATTTATGTCCATTTATTCTTTTGCGTAGTGTCTGGCCTGTTTGTACCATGTGGGGACTTGGATTTTTAACCCATTACAGATGATAATTGTCTCCTTATTCTAACCAAGCAGATTATGTTTTGCACTGTACCTCCTGTCGGACTCCTGGGCAAGTTACTCTCGACTGACTTTGGCAGTTAAAGGCTGTGTTGAGATGTAATCAAGTTCCAGGCCTTCACAGTACTGAGTCAGTTCTAAAGATTTTGGCAGGTACATGCAAAGATATAAGTAATTCAAAGGTGACCCTTCCCCATCTTGATTCCAACCTGGAAAATTGAGTGGCCTCTAAAGTGCTGCTGGGCTTAAATGTTGTCCATCCTCCAGAAAGGCTTGCCTTCAGACAACTCCTTTGCTGTAGCTGGCAAAAACTCAGGGCAAGATCAAAATAAGCTTTAAAATAAGTCAGTACAGAAACAAAGAGCATCAATTGTTCCTTGTAATTCTGGGCATAGAATTTGTTTCCTGGTCACAGAATTCAGAATCCTTATTATGTCATTCAGTGGTTGAACATCTGCTCAGCATGCAGAAGATCCCAGATAAAAGGACCAAGCAGGAGGTGATGTGAAAGACCTCCACCAGAGACCCTGGAGAGTTGTAAAGAGGGGCCATGGCTCAGTGGCAGAGCCTCTGCTTGGCATGCAGAAGGTCCCCGGTTCAGTCCCTGGCATCTCCAGTTAAAAAGGACCAGGCAGGAGGTGATGCGAAAGACCTCCACCAGAGACCCTGGAGAGCTGTTAAGAGGGGCTGTGGCTCAGTGGAAAAGCCTCTGCCTGGCATGCAGAAGGTCAGAAGCTCAGAGGGAATTAGATAAACATACGGAGCAGAAGTCCATCAGTGGCTATTAGCCACAGGGTATAGATGGGAACTCTTAGTCTGGGGCAGGTGATGCACTCTATTCTTGGTGCTGGAGGGGGCAGCCGTGGGAGGGCTTCTGGTGTCCTGGCCCCACTGCTGGACCTCCTGATGGCACCTGGTATATTTTGGCCACTGTGTGACAGAGTGTTGGACTAGATGGGCCATTGGCCTGATTCAACATTGGCTTCTCTTATGTTCTTATGTTCTTATGTTCTCTGCTTGGAGTGCAGAAAGTCCCAGGTTCAATCCCCAGCATCTCCAGTTAAAAAGGACCAGGCAGGAGGTGATGTGAAAGACCTCCGCCAGAGACCCTGGAGAGCTGTAAAGAGGGGCTGTGGCTCAGGGTAGAGCCTCTGCTTGGCATGCAGAAGGTCCCAGGTTCAATCCCCAGCATCTCCAGCTAAAAGGGACCAGGCAGGAGGTGATGCGAAAGATCTCCTCCGCCTGAGACCCTGGGAGCTGCTGCTGCCCAGTCTGAGGAGGCGACTCTGACCCCGATGGGCCAACGGTCTGATTCAGCAGAAGGCAGCTTGGGGTGTTTGAGGGATGGCCCAGAATCAGCCAGTGCCCAGGACCACTTCACGTGGTATGTCTTTAATGCACGCGGGCCTAATAGACTCGGGGGACAAATTTGAAGGATGCGTATCCTTTGACTTTGCCAAAACTGCAGCCGCTGTAGCCGGAATTGCTCCCTTGGGCACCAAGCCGCTCTCCCCCTGCCGTTATTTCTGGGGGCCATCTTTTGCAGGGGGTCTGTCTCCTGGCACAGGGGCAATGGTAGGCTCATTAGGAAGGTAAGGGATGGCTCTGCTCAGAAGGAGGTGATCCTTTGTCTGCCCGCCATAGGTGAAATATACCCAGCCAAGTTCCAGGACTCAGCACTGCAATTTAAATTATTTTTCCCCGCACCACTCAACACTGTCTTATTATGGCCCATTAAACACCGATAATTAAAACAAAATATATTGGAATTGTTTATCCTGGACTTTGTAAGGAAATGAGGTCCATAATAATGCTGAAGGGGGAGGGGAAAAAACTACGCCAGGACTTGTAATTAGAATAACAATTAAGCAAAAGTCAGCTTTGGGGAGGGGAGAGAGAGAGAGAAAGTGCTGCTCACGACTCATCTGAGACATACAGATGCTAAAAATGAAGAGTTGTCAGAGTCTGTGGTGTCACGCAAGGACCAAATGGGCTGCTGCACGGAGAAGGTTTGAAGCAAAGACTTGGGCTCTTAGCTTGTCCACAAGATCATTTAAACTGGGAACAAACTGGGACGGAGTCGGGTGGGCACAAGATGCTTCCCCACCGTGTTGGTCCCCCCCCATCTTTGCTTGACTTCAAAGGGAGGCCTGGCACTGTGCAAGGGGGAGGTGTCGCTCTGCTACGAGTATCCCACGGGAAAGGGACTTCACACTACCTTCATCATTATTTAGACCTCTCTGGGGTTCAAAAGGGCTTTTAGAATGTTGTCCTTCCCTCCTCCATCTTCTAACAACAACTCTGTGAGGCAGGACCAGGTTGAGAGTTTGTGAGGGGCCGAGGTCCCCTTCCTGCAAGCCTCCATGGCTGAGGTGGGGATTCGAACCCAGCTGGCCCAGGGTCCTAGACAGCTACTCTGTCCACACTGGCTCTCAGTGTGAGAACTAAACAAAGCCCCCAGTTTTGCTTTTGATCTGGCAGGACAGAATCATAGAATTGGAAGAGGGTCTCCAAGGTCATCTAGTCCAACCCCCAGCATGATGCAGGAAATTCACAAAAACCTTTCCCCCCAACACCCCCAGTGACCCCCGTTCCATGCCCAGAAGATGACAAAAAAAACTGTCCAGGATCTCCAGCCAAACTGCCCCGGAGAACAATTGCTGCCCTACTCCGGTGTGGCCGTCAGCCTTTCCCTGGGCGTGTCAGGAAGGGCCACGAGAACTAAGCACTGAGGCAACCCTCCCCGCCCTCCCTTCTCGTGACCTGCCCAAGTCCACAAAATCAGCATTGCTGTCACATGTTTGAAAACCTCCCAAGAAGGAGAGCCCACCACCTCCCAAGGAAGCCTGTTCCACTGAGGAACCGCTCTCACTGCCAGGAAGTTCTTCCTCGTGTTTAGCCGGAAACCCTCTTGGTTTAATTTCAGTCCGTTGGTTCTGGTCCGACCTTCTGGGGCAACAGAAAACCACTCCGCACCATCCTCTCTATGGCAGCCCTTCAGGTACTTGGAGACGGTTCTCATCTCACCTCTCAGTCGTCTCCTCTCCAGGCTAAACATACTCAGCTCCTTCAACCTTTCCTCACAGGACTTGGTCTCCAGACCCCCCAGCATCTTCGTTGCCCTCTTCTGGACATGTTCCAGCTTGTCTATATCCTTCTTTAATTGTGGTGCCCAAAACTGAACACGATATCCCAGGTGAGGCCTAACCAGAGCACAGAGTAAAGCAGTACCAGAGAGCCAGCTCTGGCATGCCCGGACACACCTCTCACTCACGGGTTTTCCATCCCGGGCTCCTGGCTGGGGGGCAGTTTGGGAGGGGGGAGAGACAATGAGAATGACACCAGTCGCCAGGGTGGGGGTGGGCGTCCGTTTCCCAGGCCAGACACCTGGAGGAGCACCGGCTGGGGCCCGGGGGGGTGGGGGTGGAGCAAGTTTCCCACAACGAATCCTTTGCTGGTGTGCCAGACTTTAGCATTTCTTTCATTCCAAAGAATAGAAAAGAATGGGGGGGGGACCCTCAAAATCCACCAACTAAAAAGAATCTTAAAAGAAGAGACGAACGTGTAGCAGGAGCGGTGGCAGAGTCACATGCAGACTCCTGGAGAAGGTTTTCAGAGGTCGGCCCCCCTGCCAGGCCTTCGGAGGCTGGCCAGAGGCCGGAGGGCCTCAGTCCATTGATTTCCGGGAGGAGGGCATTTCTGTTTGCCAGATGCCAGTAAGTGGCAAGTATACAAATTAGCCCCTGGGAAGAACACACACCTGTAGAGGGCAAGCCAAAAAAGCCAGCTTGATGTAGGAGTTAGAATATCAGACTAGGATCTGGGAGACCCAGGTTCGAATCCCCACTCTGACAAAGAAGCTTGCTGGGTGGCCTCGGGCCAGTCACCCACGCTCAGCCTCCCCTCCCCCACAAGGGATGTTGTGTGCCTAAAATGGAGGAGGGGAGCCCCCCGCGCACGCTGTCTGGGCAAACCCGAGGGTGAACCTTTGCTCATCTGCTGAAGGGGCCCAACAGTGCGTGGATGCTCAGGCCAGAGAAGAACGTGTCAGGCGCTAGAGTGGTCTTTGCTGTGACAGACCAACGGGGCTCCTCTCTGGAACATTATAAGAACATCCCATTTTTCATGTGCCTCTTTAACCGAGGGGGGGGATCCCTCGCTGACACCTCAGCTGCAGCTCAGGTGAGTCTCCTGCCTCGGCTTGGGAAGACCACTCCTTCCCCCCCAGGAACCAGAGGGACCCCTTCAAAAGAAAACTCTGTGAAGGCTGTGAGTTGCCACTGTTTTGTGCAACAGGGTCCACAGCACGATTCTTTGTTCTCAGATTTAAACTCGGATGGTGCTGGGCTATAGCTACAAGTTACCAACACTTTCAATCATTATAGAGTTAATTGCACCTTTGCAGGTAAACAGGATATTGTCTTCTAGCTGTAACCAATAGAGGTAGAGATAAGTTAGCCTGGGAAATGTGTGGGGGGTAGTTAGTAAAATAGAGTGATCTGTAACCTCTTTATTGGCTAATCAATATATTGGTTAGAGAAATGCTTTGATTATGCATGCATCTGCTTGCAAATTTTATTATAGGTCTCCTGCTCTTTGTTTGTAAGGAGAAGAGGAGGAGGAGATTGAATTTATACCTTGCCCTTTACTTGGAGTCTCAGAGCGGCTTACAATCCTCCCCCCCACACACACAATAGACACCTTGTGAGGTAGGTGGGGCTGAGAGAGCTCTGACAGAAACTGCCCATGAGAGAACAGCTCTGAGAGAACTTGTGACTGACCCAAGGTCACACCAGCAGCTGCATGTGGAAGAGTGGGGAATCAAACCTGGTTCTCCCAGATTAGAGTCCACGCACTTAACCACTAAACCAAACTGAGCAAGAAGAAGAAGCCATTAAGCTGTTTGCCTTTTAACAGTGAACATGTAGTCTGTTTAGGTCAGACAGAAATACTGGGTTTTTTCCCCCTCCAAAACGTCATTCCCTCCCTCATTAGCTCGAGATGAAGTATTTTTCTCCTTGAAGCAACACGTGAGAGCCAGCTCTTGTTCATTTACTCTGCTAATTAATGTAGAAAACCTTCATCAGCAGGTGGGCTACTGGCTGCTGGACTCCCCGCCCCCAGCCGACACAGGGCAGGCCGCCTGCTGATGACGTTCACCCCCTGCCCTGCCCGGTGGCTGGTACAGCGGGCAAGGGTGGAGCCTGGGGAGCCTGGTGGGACCCTCTTAGACCACTTTGGCCTGAACTTGTCAATGCTTGGCTCCTACTTGGATGGGAGACCCCTCAGGAAGACTGAGGCCCCTATGCCAAGGAAGGCCAGGCCACAACCCACCTCTGCTCATCTCTGGCCTGGAACTTCCCATGGATGGAGTTGCCATCCACAGGCTGTGGCCTGGAAACGTCCTCCTCTTCAGGAAGGAAGGAAGGAAGGAAGGAAGGAAGGAAGGAAGGAAGGAAGGAAGGAAGGAAGGAAGGAAGGAAGAAAGAATCCCACTTACATGGGGAGGGGAGGAATATCTGGAAAGCAAGACTTCCAGGACATGTGGGAAAAGGCTTAATGTGCCGACCTATTGGCTACCCATGTGCCACATCATTCCCCCCTCCGCATCTCTGAAGAAAACTCTTCTTTGTGAATATAGAAAGATCACCGAAAACAGAGCATTGCCCATCCACAAAGACATGGCTGATGTGGGCCTATCCAGACTAGGATTCCGACACCCAGCAATAAGATCCACACAAATCCCGCCATCACAAAATTTCGATCTAGGGAATGAATGGTTGTGAACATGGGTGCAATCAGTTCCACCCAATATCCATAACCTCTTAAACACCAACGAGAGGCCCGCGGGATTTCACTTGCCTTGTAGAGTAGGGAAGACGGTGAACAGGCTTTGGCAGCTGGGCAGACCTCTTGTTTAAATGGGGCAAAACACCGGGACCCGAATGTGATTGTGGTGCAGCCAGCCAAACTATTTTCCACCTGTCACGGGAATGTGAGCATTGTGCTTTTCAGGGAGATGTGATGGAGCTCTTCGAACTCTCCCCAGCTGTGACTGAGTGGACTGAAAATCTAGATATTAGCATTTAGGGGGACTGCCCAATTGGTCTGCAGACCTGCTGTGTCAACTTGGTTCCGTATTTTATATTATATATTTATCTGACATATGATAAATAAATAATTTGTGGGGGGTAAGGCCTTAAGTGGCTCCCAGCTACTAAAACTAATGTGGCCGGTAATGGGACCGTGAGGTCCCCCCCCGTCCCCCTGCACAGAATAATCCAGCAAAGCCTGTCTAGAAGGGAAAGGACAGGCACGAGGACAGGTGGAAGTCAACTCACCTGGCAGCATTCAGAATCTTGCCTGTCCCAATGGAGGGAGAAAATTTTGCTGACTGAGTGTGTTGTGGAATTTATGCCATAAGGTAGGAGTGACCAGCCCGTGTGCTCTGCACTGAACTTGGCTGGCCTCCATCTGGCCTTGGCTGTGCATTCACCCAGGGGCCTGTGGCCAACCACCGGCTTCCCCTCTCCCCCAGCAGGAGATAACCACATGGACTTACCATAGGAGGTGGCTTTGCAGTCTGGTTTCGGCCGCACATCGCACAATCCCACCACCACGTGCTGCGCTGCTGGCTTGCCTGGGAGTGACCTAGGAAGGATGTGGTCTCCCATGCCAGCCCCTCCCAAAAACTGCTCCCTCCTGCCCCAGCCACACCCGTCTCTCTGGGCAGTGGCCCGGCCAGTGCTGTTGGCAGCTGGGATCCCCGGCAAACGGTCCTGCATCGTTTGCAATCTCCCTCTCTTTCTGCACAGTGATGGCTTCGGAGAGGTTTTTCCTGGGCAGTCTCGCTCCCCTTCTCTTTCCCACATGCAACAGCCGCCTTCCTGACGGGTCTCCCAGTGCTGCAAAAAACAGGCAGGCAGAATCGAGAGCTGCAAACAAGGCCACGTCATGCTGGCCCAGCCCGGCCTCCTCCCTTGACCCCGCGGCTGGTGTAGAAGACAGGCCCAAGTCAGTCCGCTTAGTCCGGCCCCTGGATGCTGCTGAGGAAGTGAGAATTAGGCAAGCAGTGACATTATGGGGTGAGCAGGAAGCACCAGACTGAAGAGGGTGGGAGCTGCTGGTCGACTGGCGGCCTCTCTGGAGAAGGAATGCCCTGAGTGACTCTGGGCCACTCGTTCACTCTCTGCCTCACCTACCTCGGAGGCTTGTTGTGAGGATAAAATGAAGGAGGGACACATCATACAAGCTGCCCCAAGCTATGCTGGACTCGTGTGAACACACTAATCCGACCTTTGGCCCATCAAGGTCATCATTGTCTACTCAGACTGGCAGCAGCTCTCCTGGGCCTCACAGGGAGGAGGAGGAGGAGGAGTCTTTCCCATCACCTATGACCTCAGCCTTTTAACTGGAGGTGCCTAGGATTGAACAGGGGACCTTCTGTGTACCAAGCAGATGCTCAGCCACTAAGCCACAGCCTCTGGTGGGAGGGCCCTTTTAAAATAACTTCTAATGACAGAATGGGCTCTGTGCTTTTGATGGGGTGGCTGATTCGGATGTGGTTGGAAACGCACAAAAGAGGAAGCAAAAGATCCAGTAGACTGGAGGGGTGGCAGGCAGAAGCAACAGTGGTGTTCTTTTTTGGGGGGGCTCACAATTCATTTGAGGGGAGCCCCTTCTGTAGTGGTTAAGTGTGTGGACTCCAATCTGGGAGAAGTGGGTTTGATTCCCCCACGCCTCCACATGCAGCTGCTGGATGACCTTGGGCAAGCCATAGTTCTTGAAAAGGAGCAGTTTCTGTCAGAGCTCTCTCAGCCCCACCTGCCTCACAGGGTGTCTGTTGTGGGGAGGGGAAGGGAAAGGAGTCTGTAAGCCACTCTGAGACTCTGTGTGTATAAATCCCATAAGAACATAAGAGAGAAGCCCATGTTGGATCAGGCCAGCAGGCCCTCCAGTCCAACGCTCAGTCACCCAGGGCCCAAAAGACCAGGGGCCCCCAGGAGGTCCAGCCGTGGGGCTTCTCCTCCTCCTCCTACACCCCAAATCACCCTTCTTCTTACAGAGGAAACATAAGAACATAAGAGAAGTCAGTGTTGAATCAGGCCAATGGCCCATCCAGTCCAACACTCTGTGTCACACAGCGGCCAAAAATACCAGGTGCCATCAGGAGGTCCAGCAGTGGGGCCAGGACACTAGAAGCCCTCCTACTGCTGCCCCCTCCAGCACCAAGAATAGAGTGCATCACCTGCCCCAGACTGAGAGTCCCCATCTATACCCTGTGACTAATAGCCACTGATGGACTTCTGCTCCAGATGTTTATCTAATTCCCTCTTGAAACTGTCCATGCTTGTAGCTGCCACCACCTCCTGTGGCAGTGAATTCCATGTGTTAATCACTCTTTGGGTGAAGAAGGACTTCCTTTTATCTGTTCTAACCCGACTGCTCAGCAATTTCATGGAGTGCTCACGAGTTCTTGTATTGTGAGAAAGGGAGAAAAGTACTTCTTTCTCAACCTGCTCAATCCCATTCATAATCTTATAAACCTCGATCATGTCACCTCTCAGCCGTCGTTTCTCCAAGCTGAAGAGTCCCAAGTGTTTTAACCTTTCTTCATAGGGAAGGTGTTCCAACCCTTTTATCATTCTAGTTGCCCTTCTCTGCACTTTTTCCAATGCTATAATATCCTTTTTGAGATGTGGCGACCAGAACTGTACACAGTATTCCAAATGAGGTTGCACCAATGATTTATACAGGGGCATGATGATACTGGCTGATTTGTTTTCAGTTCCCTTCCTAATAATCCCCAGCATACGCAGTTACACACTGTCTAGACATTTTCATTGAGTTATCTACTATGACTCCAAGATCTCTCTCTTGGTCCATCTCTGCCAGTTCAGACCCCATCCACGTGTATTTATATTTAGGATTTTTGGCTCCAATGTGCATGACTTGGCCACATTGAACTCCATTTGCCACGTTGACACCCACTCATGTGCAGGGTCTATATCTGAGCCCAAGAAATTTGTTCCAGAAGCATGTTCATGTTTTATGTTTTAAAAAACCAAAAGACAAAAAAAACCACAACCCACCATTCCATTCACTCCCCATGATAGGGCACCTCTATAAAAGTCCTTAGTGATTTTTGGACCTCAGGGGGGGGGGGGCACACCTCCCCAAAGTCTGAGCCGGGTCCTTTCGGTGCCCCCAACCCGAGGCCAGTTTTCGGCTCAGGCCAGAGCAGGTTCCAGGTTCACCTTTAGACCTGGCCCAGCGGGGTGGGCGGTGGGGGCTTCTGATGAAGCTCGGCGGAGCTGCGAGGAGGGAGAGAGGGAGAGCCCCGGGGTCGAGCCCGAAGGGGTTAGATCTGGGAAGGACAGTCCGTAGGGTCGGTGCCTGGATGGGAGACCACCCAGGAAGGCTCTGCAGAGGAAGGCGAGGGCCGGTCTGGCCACCTCCGCATCCCCCTTGCCCAGTAAGCCCCCGACTGGGGTCGCCCGAAGCCTGCTGCGGGCGGCTTGACTTGAGGGCGGGTCCCCGGGCAGGGCGTGGGCGAGGCGTTGGCCGGATCCTGCCTGGGCTCGGCTCCCCCCCTCCCTCCCTCCCCTCCCCAGAGGCCCATGTCCTCCTCGCCCACCCCTGCCTCGCCAGCCCTCTCTGCGTTCCTGCCGCAGGCCTGTGCCAGAGAGCGCTGCCCGCCGCTCAGAGGACCCCCCCCCCTCCCCTCCCCCCCTCCCCCCCCTCCCCCCCACAGAGTCCGCCCACGGGTGTTGCAAGGGATCAGGCCCCGCTTCGGGCAGGTGCTCCACCGCTCCCTCCTCTTTTCGGAAAGGGGGGGCTATGCGTCTCCCCCAGCGGCCCATCTCCCCCCCGCCCCCGCCCGCGCTCCAGGCAGCATCTGGTCCGCGCGGGCGGGCGGGCAGGCAGGGAGACGCCTTCGCTGATCACACAGATACCTCGCAAAGGCTATTTTCAGGCGCGGCAAGAATTAATCCTTTGTAGACCCGCGACTCTGGCTGATTCTGCAGGGGCTTTTCCCTCCGTCGTTTTAGCAAACCCAGGTCGGAACAGAAATTCCCCTCCGCACCGCATGCCGCTCTCCCTTCCTTTGACCGTCGGGTTTTATGGCACCGTCTGCATAGATCTGTGGCCAGTCAGGGGTGACTTTGCAGTCAGCAGGGCGTGGCCCCGCCCCGGGGGTATTTGAATGTGGTTTTGAGCTGCCCTTTCCCCTCCTCCCAGTTGAGAAAACGTGGAGCTCCATGGCCGGTGCAGAACCGCCCAGTCTGTATCCTACTCGGGCCGCCTTATAGGTCCCGCGGGGCTCCGCAGAAATATGCAGTCCCCCCGCTACCCGAGCCCGCTTTTGCCGCCAGGAGGTCAGCGAATTTCTCCGGACTGGGCTTCCCAGCAGCAACCCGCCGCCGCCGCCACCGCCCGGGTTGGCCCTCGACGGCCGGGAGGCGCCGTCTCCAGGGGCCCTTCCCAAAGGCCGAGCGGTCTCTTCACCCCGCTCCGTCCGGGCCCCGCTCCGTCCGGGCCCCGGTCGGCTTGACGCCGGCGAGGCTTCCCCTGGGCGGCGGCGGCAGCACGCGAATGCCCCGTCCTCACGGCCGGGTCTCCCCCCGCCCCAAGGGCCTCGTCGGTACGTCTGTGAGCCAAGGGCGGCTGGCTCCCCGGGGCAGGGGGACGAGGACGGCGAGGGGAAACGCCCCAGCCCGGCCGGGGTCCTCCCAGCGCCGCAGGGCGGAGGGCGCAGTCGGCCGGGCCCCCGGGCCGGGAGAGGAGAAGTGGGTCCCCGGAGTCCTCCCGGGCGCGCACGCCTGGCTCTGGGAAGGCGCCCCGCTCCCCCCCCGCCCCAGCCCGCAGGAGAGCGCGGCCGTCGGACACGGAGGGCCATAAAGCACCGCGCGGAGGATTTATTCCCTCGTGAAACTGATGATCCGTCCCGGGAGCCAATTAACGTTATGAGCCTGGCGGACGTCGGAGTGCGGACGGGGCGCGCGGCAAGGGGGAACAGTCACCTTGGCCCGGGGGGAGGGGAGGGGGAGGGGGAGGGGGGACCCGCGCCTTCGCCTGCGCCTCCCCCGGCGGGAGGGACCCGCGGCCAATGTGACTCCCGGGGGGGGGGCGGGGGGGCATCTCGCTGCGATACGGAGGACGGGGAAAGAGACCCGGCCGCGGAGGCTTCGGTCAGGCAGGAGGCGGCCGCTTGGACCGCTCCGGCCGGGCCAGCCACGGGCTTCCTCCGACCTGTCTCCGGCTCTCGGACTCCGTGTCCGCGGTCGGTTCCCCGGAAAGCGAGACCGAGGGGGGGGTGGAGGCGGTTCCGTGCCTTCAAGGGGGAGACACCAAGGCCCCCCCTCCGCCCTCCCCCGAAACGGTTCCAAGGGCACCAGCCGAATTCTCACTGACGCCCGCCCCCCCCCGGTCCTACTTCAAGCAGGGCCCGCCGCCTCCCCGCCCCGCCTCCGCTCTCCGCTGCCCTCGGGGAAACCCTCTCCCTCCCCCCCGCCCCCGAGATCGCGGTCTCCTGCCGGAGGCTGTTCAGACGCCCCGCGATCCGCACCTGCCCCAGGGGATGTCCGGGCCTGGCAAGGGCGGTCCCCCGAGACGGCGACGCCGCCGGCCTCTCTCCCTCCACGGTCCTCCGTCCGCTTCCCGGGCCCACAGGGCTCTCCGGCCCGCTCCCGAGCTGCAGACTGCGGAGCCGGCCGGGCGGCGACCCCAGCAGCGACGCACCGTTCGCGGGAGAGGCCGCGGCGAGGAGGGGGGGGAGCCTGCTCTGCCGCTGTCCGCGGTGCTGAAACCCGAAGGCTCGGTCGGGGAGAGGGAAGCGATCCCGGGGCTGGCTTCCCTCGGCCCCGAAAGGCCGTCTCCTCGGTGGGGAGCGGGACCCCCTCGCGCCTCCCTGGCCCGGCCCGGCCCGGCTCGGCATGCACGGCGGCGGCAGGCGAGGGGCGCTCCGGCTCGCTCTCGCCTCCCTCCTTCCCTCCCGGCCGGCCGGGCGCCTGCAGGAGGCTCCGGAGGACCAGCTCCTCCCTCGGCCGTCTCGGGGTCGGACGGGCTGTGCTTCCGGACCGACTCGTGCCCCGACTCCTCCGACGAGCGCGACGGCGGCCCTCTCGGGCTCTGCGCGCCCCCTCGGCGTCAGGCAGGGAGTCCAGAGCGGCCGCCCCCCCCCAGGCCGGCTCCCGGGGGGCTGGCAGGGCAGGGCAGGGCAGGGCAGGGCAGGGGGCACCGTCCGGCCTCTGTGGGCCAGCCTCTCCGCCCGAGGGTCTTGAGGCGAGCCAAGGGGGACCCGGCGGGGGGGCCCCTCGGCTCTTGTGCCCCCATTTCTGCAGTGCCCCCCTCCCCCTCCCTTTCTGCGCCGGGCCTGCCCCTCCGGCTCTCGGCCTGCCCCGTCGGTTCTCCCGACCTCTCCCGCCGGCCTTCCCCAACCGGCGGCGGAGGACATTGGTTGGGGCGGGGGGGGGATGCGGGTCCGGCCCCTTCGAGGCAGAAAGTGTGTGTGGGGGGGTCCGCGCGCAGCAACAGTTTGCCTGCCTCTTCCTCCGCCTCTGGAGCGGGCCCTACTTTATTTTCAGCGGTGCATAAATTAATTACACGCATTTAATAACCCAAATATCGTTCTCTGCCCCCTCCTTTCATCTCGTCAAGGCCTTCCGCGAGGGACGCCCTCCGCCGGGCGGGCGGGGCTGGGGGGGGGGCACCGGCGGCGATTAGCTCTCCGCGATGCTATTAGGCAGCCCATTATGCGCCATTCCCGCGCCCCCCGCCCCCGCCCTGCCTGGAGAGCCGCCGCGGGGGCCTGCTAGGCGCGCTTGCCCCCCGGCGGCGGGGCTAGCCCGCCCGTCTCGGATGCGCTTTAAAAGTAATTGCGCCGGTCCCAGCGCATCTCATTTGCAGACGGGAAGCGAGCGGCAGCCGGAGGCCCCCCGCCGCGAACAAAATCAAACTTCGCCTCGGCAAGGCGAGGCGGCCCATTAGCGGGCGGGGAAGGCGGGGGGGGGCGGGCAGCGCGCCGGCCCGGCCCCAGCGCCAGCGCCTCCCCCGGCCTCGCCTCCCTGGCCCGGCCCGCCCCGCCCCACACCCCACCCCACCCGGCGGAGCGAGGCAGCGCAGCTTGGGCCGGACCGGGCTCGGCCTCCCTCCCTCCCTCCCTCCCTCCCTCCCTCCCTCCCTCCTTCCTCGGTGGCGGAACTGGCCGGCGGAGCGAGGCGGGCGGTGGTCCCCCTCCGCGCACCACGTGGCTCCCGGGGAAGGCCCAGTAGACCTATCCAAGTTACTCGCTGTAGACGGCGCTGGAAATAATCCGATTAAGGCCAATTACGCGTGAGATTATAAAAGGCGGCGCGGAGCGGCGGCGCGGGCGGCAGACGGCCTGGCCAAGACAGCTGCCCGTCGGCACCGGGGCGGGAGGGCGCTTCGACGACGCCAGAGCAGCGCCACCGGCCCCGCTTTACCTCCTCGCCGCTCAGGGTAGGGCGCGCCTGGCTGGTCCGGGGGGACTCGGCGGGGGCGGGGGCGGGGCTGGGCAGCCGAGGAGGACGCAGGAGCCGGCTAGGGGCCCGCTGGCCCAGCGGAGGCCTCCCGGAGCCGGGATGGGCAAGGCCGGGTCCACACGGGAACAGCCTCGGCGTCCCGGCCCCGAAACTTTCTGGCAGCGCGCCGCTTGAGCTGTGCCGCCCTTTCTGCAGACGAAGCTCCCTCCCGGCGACCCCGTCCCGGAGCCTCGGCCGCCGGGCCCTCCTCGCCTCTTCCTCCGGCTCCTCTTCCCAGCCGCCGCGCCAGCAGCCGCCCGGACCGGCCCGGACCGCCGCCACCATGTTCTACTTCCACTGCCCGCCGCAGCTCGAGGGTGAGTGTCGGGCCGGGCCAGCGGGCCGTAGCCGCCAGGAGGGGCCGGGAGGGGGTCGGGCCGGGCCAGCGGGGCTCCCGGCCGGGGGGACTGGGGCTTTTCCCCGCCGGGGGGGGCTGGAGCAGGCGGAAGAAAGGTGGCTCGCCTCGGCCTCGGGGTCGCCTCCCGCCTCCCAGGGACACTTGGCCACCTGCCTCCCCTCTCCGGCTGGCAGAGCCGCGGGCGACCGAGAGGCAGCGCAGATGTTCCTGTTCCGCCTCTAATCGGGCCGCTTCCAGGCGCGGGGGCGGCGGCGGCGGCAGCAGCAGCAGGCCACCCCCGCCACCCCCCCGGTCGCCCGCGGGCAGTAGCAGCCGCCGCCACCTCCCCGGCCCTTTCCCGAAGGGGGCTGGGGAAAAGGAAGGCCGTCCAGCCGGGCGCGGCAATTTCAGAAGGTAGGTAGGTGGGTGGGTGAGTGGGTGGGGGAGGGGGTTGTTTCGGTGAATTTCGCCAAGAAGGCCGGCCTGGGAGGGAGGGAGGGAGGGCGGCAGCGGGCCGGGCCAGGTCCGAGTCCAACCGGCGGCGAGCGCCGAAGGACTCAGGGCGGCGGTGGCGGCGGCGGCCTTGCTGGGGAGTAAGGCCAATTGAGCCGAGTGGAGCTGGCCTCTGAGGAAGCGCGTTCCCCCCTGCCGGTTCTGGGAGGAGATTTGGGGGGTCCCGGCTCTGGTTTCCCTCGCTCTGGGTCTGGGTAAGCGCCGGGGCGCGCCACCCGGGCAGTGCCCCGCGTCGATTCTTCTCGGGGGGCAGGCAGCTCTGCCCGGCCAAGAGTCTGACGCCG
Organism: Gekko gecko; assembly: GCA_029375565.1. Lineage (NCBI taxonomy): Eukaryota > Metazoa > Chordata > Lepidosauria > Squamata > Gekkonidae > Gekko > Gekko gecko. The sequence continues at coordinate 4,752,609 of JAPDNY010000008.1, forward strand.
GGGCGGCCGCCCGCAGCCTCCGACCTCGCTCCCCGCGGCCCACGACCGAGCTCCGGGCCTGAGAGGTCGAAAGCGGCGCGCCTTTACTTGGAAGTAAACCCCGCTGACCTGGATGCCGCTTCCGGCCGAGCAAGCCGCCGCGCAGACCGGCTTCGGGGATCCAGCCCCCCCCCCGGGCGCCCCGTTCGGGTTCTCGGGCTCAGTGCGGCCTACTTCCAAGTAGCAGGTGTGGATCGGGACGGCGGGCCTCCTTAATTCGTTGTCGAATTCCGTATTAACTGGAGGGGAAACGGGGCGAGGGCGGCGGTCCGCTTTCCCGGGGAGCGTCTTGTCAAAAGCCTGCTCTGGGTACCAGCCCAGTCCGGCAGGTTCGTAGTGCGGTGCTGTGTCACACATCGAATGGGGCTACTCTAGAGTAGATGACCGGGGCCGGCCGTTGAGATCAGCGGTAATTCCCAGGGAGCCTTTTGTAGCGGCTTGAATGGGCACCCAGCCCGGGCGGACGGAAGACGCGAGAAAGCGACGCGCTTTGCCGGCGGGGCGGGGCGGGAGAGGCGGCGGCCCAGCGCGGCCCGGGACCCTCGAAAGATCCGCCACGGGGCTGCCGGCTCAACGTCCGCCGCGCCTCCGCCCGCCGCGATCGTTCCGGGTGGTGCTCAGTCAACGGCGGCGGGGGGGGGGGCCTTCAGCCTGAAAGTGTTTTTAGGACGCGGGTCCCTTCGGATCCAGACGGACGGGTGAGGCGCTGAGGAGCCCAGGAAGACCCCGCTCGATCCTGGCCCGAGGGGGCTTCGTGGATGGATCCGAGGACGGGGGTGGGGTGGGGGACGCCAGAGCACGGCGCCCAGGTCGGAGTGGGGGGCTGCAACCAAACACACACACACAGGGCTGGGCCCCGCTCCCCGCCCTCGGCATTTCTCTCCGGCCAAGACCTCTGTCCCCCACCTCGCCTTCCTCCAAAGGACTCGAACCCGGAACCCTGCCGCTGGCTTCGAAGGCTACGGGCAGAGTGACCCGTCTTGACCGAGGCTGCATTCCTCTGTTGCGGGGTGGTGGGGGGGAGGAGATCTTGGCAGGCCTTGGGGAGAGGGGGTTCAGATCCCCGCGGCGGCCGCGGGCCGAGGGAGCAGCCGGGTCCATCCAGAATGGAAGCCCCCGCGGCCCTGTCACTCTCCTTCCCCTCCCCTCCCCTCCCCTCCCCCCTGCGAGGGTCTTCTGGAGTCCCACGGGGTGCGCCGAGGGGCGCGGGCGGGTCCCCGCCTTTCCCCTCCCGGGGCGTCTTTCGCTGCCTTGAACGTCTTCCTTCTCCTGGTTTGGTTTTTCTTCAGCACGGGCGGGGGGAGGGGGGCAGGAAAGGGCTCGAAGAGGCCAGAGCGGAGGGAAGCGGCTGAAACTCCGCGGCGGCCCCGAAACCCCCGCCAGGGTCTGGGCCGAGCCGGCTTTCGGCCTTTGCTGATCCGAGAGCCGGACGCGGCTCCAGCAGGCCGGGGACTGGCTGGGCTGGGTCCTCCCCCCACCCCCGCTTGCCCGGGAGCCTTCGAGACGAGAGCCCCGCAGGACGGAGGGGGCGACTGGCTGCTGGGGCGCGGGGGGGGGCGAGGCGCGCCTGCCAAAAGGCCCCGTCGGAGGGCGGGTCGGAGGGGGAGGGGGAGAAGACCGGGTCGCGTCCCTTGGGCCGGGGGAGCGCAGGGCCGGGGCCGTCGGGGCCGTCGGGGCCGTCGGGGCTGGGCTTTGACTGAGGCCCCGTCTCTGCCTGGCCGCAGGTGCCGCGCCCTTCGGGGGCCCTTCCACGGCCGACTTCGACGACGGCTTCTTGCGCCGGAAGCAGCGGCGGAACCGAACCACCTTCACCCTGCAGCAGGTACCTGCCGGCCCCCCGCCGCCCCCTCCCGTCCCCCGCCCCCTCGGCCTCCCGCGCCCCAGCTCCAGAGAGGAGGGTGGGCGGAGGGGGCGGCCGGTGGGGAGGAGGGCCGGGTCGGAACCACTTCGGGGAGCTCCGCTTCTTTGGGGGCGGAGGCTCAACCTAGGGCTGCCGGTGTCCAGGTGGGGCCTGGAGAGCTCCCGGAATGACACCTGACCTCTGGACTTACCGGGATCCTCCCCCCCCCGGAGAACAGGGCTACTTAGGAGGACGGATTCCAGGGCTTTATAGGTCCCTTCCTCTCCATATCACCCCCCCCAAATCCCCCGGAATTTCCCATCCTGGAGCTGGCGACCCCACCCAGGAAGCCCGCCCTCCGCATCTCCGCCCCCACCCGTTATGCCCCCCCCGGCTGATTCCCCCCCCCGCTTGTCTGCCCAGCTGGAAGCCCTGGAGGCCGTCTTCGCCCAGACCCACTACCCGGACGTCTTCACGCGCGAGGAGCTGGCCATGAAGATCAACCTGACGGAAGCCCGCGTCCAGGTACGCGCCCCCCCGTCCCTCCGCCCCCCGCCCTGCCTCCCGGCCCCGCGTCCCGAGGGCCCCCCGGGGGGAGCTGCGAGGAGGGGGGGCTTTCTGCCCATTTGGCCCCCGCCTGCAAATGAAGCCGATCTGTCATTTTCATGATGCACTTTAATAACATCAACATAATGTGGAATATTAGATTAGGTTGATTAATCGGTCATTCATAATTAACCAGTGATAATGTTCTACACTAATTTGTCCGCGTCTCTGCGGTACTAAATTACATCAATGCGCATCCATTTCCTTGCGTCGGGGAGGGAGAGGGCCGGGCCGGGCCGGGGGCGGGGGCGGGGGGGGAGAGGTGCTGGGAAGGGCTGCGGAGGGCTGCGGCGCTCCCCGCCGGCTCCGGCAAGACGGCGGGCGGGGGGGGGCAGGGCGGGGGGGGGCAGCGGCCGCCGGGAAGGGAAGCCCCCTCGCCCCCAGGCCGCCCCGGCCCACTCCCCCGAGGGCGCCTTCGTTCCAGGAGGGAAGCCTCTGAGCTCCCCCCCCCGCCCCCGGACTGTTCTTTCGGGGCAAACGCGGTGCAATCGAAATCTTGAAGCCGCCTGAGGAGGCCCTGCCCGGGAGCCCTCCGGCCGCCGCCCCTCCGCCAGCCCGGAGCCCGGAGCCCGGCCGCCTTTCCTCCCTCCCGCGGGCTGGCTGGCTGGGTGGGTGGGTGGGAGCCGCTTCCCCCGAGATCCGGGGGCTTCCTTGCAGAAGGAGGCGGCAGGCGCTGGGGAGCGGGGTGGGGGGGGGGATAAGGCCGCCCTTCTGCTTGGCAGTTTCCTTTGGGGGGAAGTGGAGCCGCCCGCCCGCCCGCCCGCCCGCCCGCCCTGGGCGCCAGCCAGCGCTCCCTCTAAGCCCTCGGGTGGTCTTGTGAGCAAAGACTCTACTTTGTGAGCTACGGGCATTAAAGTTGTGAGCCAGCGATCTGGCTATACTGCATAAATTAGTTGGCTCTGGAGCCCCATCCTTCCTGAGCTAGGACGAAAATGTGTGCGCCGGAGGCTAAAAAACTGGGGGCTAGCTCACACCGACTCGGCTTCGAGGGAACACTGGCTCCAACCGCACCGGGGTCCCTTGCCTGGTTTCCCGGGCCGCCCGTCAGATTCGTCCTGCCCGCTCCCCTCGGGGGTCGGTCGGTCCCTTCATTTATTCATCTCTTTGCGCCTGGGGTTCCGTTTCAATCCCGCCCTGCCCGCGAACGGCCTCCGGGCGGGTTACAGGCACCGATCCAAGACTAGAAGGATAAACTGGACCCGTGAAAGGGCTGGGGACCAAGGGACGCCGCGGCTCCTACAGCGGTGCCACCGGGGGTGGGCTGGGGAAACGTTCTTCTTCAGTGGCCCCTCCGAAGGGCACCGGCGGGAGCAGCGGACGGGACCCTGCCTCCTGCCCAGGAAGCCAACCGGCTGCGCGAACCCTTTCCCGGGAAGACAGCCGGAGGCGGGTTCGGGTCCCGGGGGCAGAGAGGAAGGGAAAGGCCTCCCGTCTCCTTCGGGCTCTGCGGGGAGGGTCTTTGGGGCGGGGGTGGGTCGTGGGCTCCCCCAGCCCCCAGCCTTCCTTCCGCCCCCCAGCGGCTGACACGGCAGGAGAGAGGCGCGCCTCAGCGGGTGACGGCTCTGGCTCCGCCGCGGGACGCCGAGAGAGCCCTTCCTCGGCCAGGAGGCCACCCTCGGAAAGGGCCAGGGCGGGCCCCGGAGGAGGAGCGGTGCCTGCAGAGGGCGAGCAGGGCTTGGTGTCGTGGCTTGGTGTCGTGGAGAAGTGCGCGGACTCTTATCTGGGAGAACCTGGTTTGATTCCCCACTCCTCCACTTGCACCTGCTGATGTGACCTTGGGTCAGTCACAAGCTCTGGCACAGCAGTTCTTGGAAAAGAGCAGTTTCCGTCAAGAGCTTTCCCAGCCCCACCCACCTCACAGGGTGTCTGCTGTGGGGCGGGGAAGGGAAAGGAGTTTGTAAGCCGCTCTGAGACTCAAAAGTGAAGGGCGGGGTATAAATCCAATCTCCTCCTCCTCCTCCTCCTCTTCTCCTCCTCCTCCTCCTCCTCCTCTTCTTCTCCTCCTCCTCCTCCTCCTCCTCCTCCTCCTCCTCCTCCTCCTCCTCCTTCTTCTCCTTCTTCTTCTCCTTCTTCTCCTCCTCCTCCTCTTGGGGCGGGGGGGGGAGCCTTCGGGAATCGAGCGAGGCGGCGGTGGCCGCAGGAAACAAGCCCCTGCCCGCGCCCTGCCCACGGGGGTTGTGCCAGCCTCTGCGGCTGAATGCAGACGGGACGGGGCTCCGTGTCCGCTTGTCTGTAGCGGCGGGTGGGGGGGGAGGGCCGGCGTCCAGGAGCGCCGCTGGAGCCCCACCCTGACATTTTCCTCACTTGTTTGTCCTCCCACCCCCCAAAGTGTTTAGGCTCTCCCTAGTAGTCCCTTGCCTGGGGGAGCAAACGCATGTGGGGGGGGGGAGGAGGACCCAAAGCAATGGGGGAAAACCGAGTGACAAAAATGTCCGTGCGGAGACACCTCTCGAGGGGGGCGCGCCTGGAGAAGGGAGCCGCGTCTCCCTAAAGCTACCCATGGTGGGGCGCGTCTTTCGGGCGCCCCGGGACTCTCGACTCCCCCCCCCCGCAGCCGCCCCAGACAGGCGAGCAGGGCGACCCCTCCGGGCGGCGCTCCTCAGGAGGGGGGGAGGGGGGTCTTCTCCACAGCTGGCGGGAGGGGGGGCCGCGCAGCCCTTCTCCTTCCTCCTGCCCCAGCGAGCGAGGACAGCTCTGGACGGAGCCGCTCGGGTCCCTCCTGCCTCCCGGGCGCAAACGCTGGTGGGCCTCTCGCGACGGGGCGGCTCTGCGGGAGCCGAGAGTCCCTCCCCGGGCGCCCAGGATCCGCCGGCCCTGCTCGCTCCGCCGCCGGAGGCAGGGACTGGTGGATGCCGCGGAGAGCCCCCCCCCCTCCGCCCCGGCGCAGAGCCCGGCCGGGTTCTCGGGGCTGCCTGGCGGTGTCTGTGGACCACACCTCGCCCGCCGCCCCCGTCCCCGTCCGGGCCCGGGGCTGGCCGTCGGGGCTCAGGCCGCGCAGCAGAGCTCTCCCGTTGCAGGCCTCCGTGGCACCGCGCGCGGGCAGCCTCCTTCCCCCGGGCCGTGCGAGCATCTGGGCGGAGAGAGACCGGCGCCCCCCGCCGTCGATCCGGGGTGGAGAACAAATCCTTTCTCCCCTAATCTGATTAGGCCGGCCTGATTATTAAATCTGAACATGAATCCTTGGTCTCGGGCGGGGGGAATTAAGCGGGTTATTATGATTGGGATTATGATTTGGACATTCCAATCTCCTTTGCTTGCCGGCACCACGCGGGAAGCGGCGGCTCGGGGGGGGGGGTTCTGCGCCCCCCGCCCGCCCGCCCGCCTTAAAATGCCATTTTAGCCATTGGTGCCTAAAGAGCGGGCTGCAAATTGAGATAAATGGGACAATTATTGGGGATTCAGAAGGGGGAAGATCATAACTTCTCCCTGGAAGGTGCAAGGGCGAGATAGGGGGTGGGGGGGAGCGGCCTCGGTCCCCGCTATTATGCCGGCAGACAATAGGTGCCGGGTGCGGGGGGGGCTGGTTCGGGTGGGCTTTCATGCCGGGGCATGGGGGGGGGACGACACACCCCGTGTTTGCACTGCCGGCCCCGGCTCATTCAAATATGATTAATGTGCTGGGAAGCCACGTCTTAATCGAAGATGATGTTGTCAAACAAAAACTAAATAGGGAAATAAACGACTTCATCAGGCGGCTTTCCTCAGAAGCCGGCAAACTGTCACGAGGAAGTCATTAAAATATGATAATGAAAAATAGCTCAATTAAATGTTGTTATAGCCGTGACCTTCATTCAATTAAGACACAAGGAAGGCGCCGCCGCCGGCTTTGCATTCAGCGCTCCTAAATTTAGCACGCGGCGGCAGAGACCGTCCCCATTCAGCCGGCGCGGGGGCGGGCAATTAAAAGCGCGCTAAATAATAATCACAATAACAACAACAACAACAACAATATATATAAAAAACCCTTGAATGGCAGATTGCAAAAATGACAGTCTGCAGCAGCAGCAGCGGCGGCGCTGTAATCCTCTCTCAGACGGGGCATTTTCTCCACCGTCGCTCAGGCAGGGAGCTTTTCTGTAGATGTGATGGAGACACCCCGCTCTGCCGCCGCCCGGAGCCAAAGGCGCTGGGTTCCTCTGGGCAGGCCGGTGGCATCCCCGCCAACCGCCGCCTCCTCCTCCTCCTCCCCCCCCGCCCCCCCCCGCCCCAGGCATTCTGCAGTGCAGCGTTGGTGCCGTGGTCGACGCATTTCCCGGCCCAGACAGTGGTCACGGAACCCTACTGACATCATGGGCCCAAATGGGCTGAACGCCTGGTGCTTTCCGGTTTCCGGCAGTCCAGGTTATCGCCTGTGCAGGTGCGCAGGATTAGGGGACCGATTTTTTTTAAAAAAACCCTCTGCATCCACTGTGCCAGTCAAAGAAATGTTCTGATCTTTTTTGTTTGTTTTATAGATTTTATACACCAATTTTAATGGATAGGTTTTTATTAGATTTTGTGTCACCCCAAAGCCCTGACAGGGGTGGCTCCAGCTGGCCCAGGTGCCTTGGGATCTCAGCAGGGTCAGCCCCGGTCAGTACCTGGGTGGGAAGGAAGTCCAGGGTTGCGAGGCAGAGGCAGGCAAGGGCCAGCCACCTTCCTTTGTCTCTTGCCTCAGAAGCCCTACAGGGCTGGCATAAGTCGACTATGAGTTGAGGACGCTTTCCACCCCAGTGCAAAAGGCAGGAGGCTTAAGGGAGGCACCCTCTGATTCTTTCCGCGCGATTTCGCAGCGGTGGCAGCACCAGCCTTTCTGGTAGGCTGACATTCATAAGCCCTTGCTGGGGAGGGAGCATGGCTCAGTGGAAGGGGTCCCGGGTTCAACCCCTGGCACCTCCAGTTTAAAAGGACCTTGATAGACTGATGGTCTGATTCAGGAAAAGGGAGTTTCATGTATGAAATGCTGCTTTGGGAGAAGAGCTGTGGCTCAGTGGAAGACTAGAGCATCTCCTTTCCCCCCCCCCTTTTTTTGAGCCCCCCCAAAGGGGATTTTTATTGATTTTTTTTTTAATAACTACAAAAAACTACAACAGAAATGGGAAAGGGAAACTACATCTAAGGGATAAAGTAAAGAAACCCACACTAACTAAAACCCCAAGAGTAGGAGATCTTAATTTTGTTGTCTAGGTAACCCTGTTAGTATGAAAATGTTAGTAAGCAATATACTTGTTGAGTATCTGGCTAACTTAACTTTTGTCCTAACAAGTTACTTGTTATGAGGAGACCTCCAGAGCATCCCCCCTATGCTCACTTCGTAAAGGCACCTTTCAGAGTCTTTCAGCTTTTACCCTATCTAGGCTTTCTATCTCTCAGTTTATATTTTATTTTCAGGGCCGCCGCTCCTAATTCCGAGTCACCTTTGCTGCTCGACTTGGTTTCTTCATCTTTTGATTCTTCCTCAGCTTCCAAGTGGCATTTCAGAAATTCTCTTGTTTTGAGTACAGAGTCAATCTTTTCCCTTTTATCATTTAATTTAAAGATGACACACTCAGGGATGTTCCATCTGTAACTGATACTGTTTGTTTGAAGAAAAAGGATTAAGTTTTTATATTTCTTCCTTTTCTATCTAATTTCAAATGAAATGTCTTTTAGAGTTTTAATGCTTAGATTTCCCAATTTCAGTGGAGTTGCTGAAATTGCTTTCAATATTGCATCTCTGGTCTGTTTTCTCAAAAATCTGACCACAATTTCATCCGGTAGACTGTTTTTCTTGATATAATTGGAGTAAGCTCTATAAGCTACCTCCATATCGCTTACACTGTCCTCTGCTTTTAAGTCTACTACTGGGGCTACTATTTTTTCTTCAGATTCTCATCGCTTGATTCTGGAATTCCCTGGAACCTGAGAAGCATGTTTGTTTTTTCCATTTGTAGATGCAACCGCTGTTTCTCTTGTATACTTTGCTTTTCCACGATTCTCACCATCTTTTTCTTCATTTTCTGGTTTGTGGTGTCCATCTCTTTAACTTTCTCAGCTGTCTGCTCTGTTTTTTAGATGTTTCTGCCAGTTGGAGCTGCTGAGCTGTAAAATTTTGGTTCATAGTGGTCAGCTGCTGATTAATACTTGCTATCTGTTCTATCACCGGCCACATAGTTTCTGCTAAAAGCCTGGTGACCTCAGCCCCCTCTTCCGGTCTCAGAATCTGACTCCCTGGTGGTTTCACTTTTGCTGTCTTTTTTCCTATGCCTGACATTTTCCAGAGTTTGTTTACTCTTTAAAACAGCTTCTTCACACACTCTCAAAGTAGCCAAAAGCTAATTTTAAGCTTGGTTAAGTCTCTCAAAACAAGTTGTTCACTTGTGTTCTCTCCCCCCTCCCATTTATTCAAGCGCCCGAGAGGCGTCCCTCTCTTCGCATACTTTTCTCAACGTCCCATTTTTTACAGAGGGAGGTATGAGATTCTTTTAAAAGTTCATAGATTTGCTTATTGTTGGTCTTCACATTCATTGTTGGTCTTGTCCGACCTTGCTCTGCTCCGCTACTTCCTTCCGCCCCTTTCCTTTTTTCCTGGAGTCACATGCATCTCCATGTGACGCATCTAATTGTACAAAGGCCTGAAGGAGGTGCAGATATTCTGGCTGCAGTTCTCTGGCCCAGTCCCGGTCTTCCACGCAGAGTAGCGATAGGACCGTTCCACCAAAGGAGGGCTAATCCACACATGATAGACACTCAGTACCCAAGCCAGGCTGCCTGTCACTGCTCCTCTTCCTCCCGATTCAGGTCTGGTTCCAGAACAGAAGAGCTAAGTGGAGAAAAACAGAGCGAGGAGCTTCGGATCAGGAAGGGCCGAAGGAGACCATAGCTGAGGTGACCCCCCTGGAAGGAATTTGAACTCCCCCTCCCCAGTGGACCAAGCCAGGAATAAGAAGGAAACTCTGGAGATTCAACAGAGGTAAGGCTTCCGGGAACTTCTGTTTGGCCTCAGCAATGTGGAGCAGTAAAGGATGCTGGGAGTCTCTGCTCAAGAGGCTTATGAGGCATCTCCTGGATTGTAAACAGGTCACATGGAAGCAAGCCCTGGCACCATCTACCATTGCAGGCCTTATGAGGCAATGGAGGGTTGGACAGCCTGGGGGTGGGGGCGGGGGTGCTGCTGCTGAAGCAGTGGGTAGACTTGTGCAGGGGGGAGGAAGGCGGCCACTGGACTCCTTGGAGATGTTCCCAGAATGGCCAAAGATACAAAAGGAAGAACAGAAAGAAAATTGGGGAGCAGGAAGGACAGTGAATGAGTCAGCATGGAAGAGGTAGAGCTAGAAAGGGCACTGGAAAGGGGAAGCTTCAGCAGAAGGCAGTAAAGGTGCAATAACAGTACGGGCAAAGAGTTCCAGGAGGGCAGTAATTGTGCAATAGTTGTGCCATAAATTTGCAACAAATGTGAAATAACTGAATGGGAGAAGAGCTCCAGGTTTGCTGTATTTGTAATGACCGGTCTGTTAGGTTTGGGGACTGAAGCCAACTTCATCAGATGTGTGAGTTGTTAGCCTCAGTTTCCAGATCAGTGCATGAGTGGTTAGGCAGGAAAAAAACCCCTATAAGGGAAGGAAGGAAGGAAGGAAGGAAGGAAGGAAGGAAGGAAGGAAGGAAGGAAGGAAGGAAGGAAGGAAGGAAGGAAGGAAGGAAGGAAGGGGCTGTAGCAGGAAAACAAAAGCCCGGCCCCGGGGATCAGGGACATGCCGGCTTCCTCACCTCACCCGGCTGTTGCGACCCTTGCAGAGGGAAAGGAGCCCAAGATCCCAGCTGAGCCAAAACCCACCCGATCCACTGGCGTTCCCTCGGGTCCTGGCACCAGAAGAGTGGGTTGCTCCCGGTATCTGGCCTGGGGTCCTTTGTTCAACCATCGGGTCGGTGCAGATGGGTGCATCAGGGTATGCTCCAGTGCATGCCTGCTTGAAAACGTGGTGCCCAGTAGCAGCTGGGAAAGGAAGATGATGTGGCAGATTCAGCAATAAGGAACAGTGGCTCACGGGCAACGAACGTTTTGTGCACTAGCCTGTGCTAGTCCAAATGACTGGGGTGGTGAGCACAGTCCGGGTGGCAAGGGAAGAGTTGGAATGCCTCCATGAAGACGGACGGACGCCCAGGCAAGCGCAGGAGTGGGCTGGGACATGACAAGGGCCCTGGAGAGTGTGAAGCCGAGCCGCTCCTGGGGAGCTACAAACCGGCATCGCAGGGACCCTCCGGCTCAGTGGGGCTGACAGGGCATCCCCAAGAAGAAGGTGCCATCTTTGGGGCGGGTCAAGCCACAACCCTCCTGACATGGCTGTTGCGAGGCTGAATGTCCCGAGCCAAGGAAACCCTCTTCAGCGAGGGGCCGAAGGCAGGGTCAGCAGGGGGGACGGCCTTCTCACCCCCTTCCCTCCTTCTCCTCACAGCCTCAGCAGAGCCGTGGGCCCTTCGGGGCCTTTCTTCCCCTCGTGCCTGCCTGGGACCCTCCTCAACACGGCCACTTACGCCCAGGCCTTATCCCACGTGGCATCCCTCAAAGGTAAGGGACGGCTGCCTTGAATCACAGGGGGAGGGAGGGGAGGGAGGGGTGTGTGTGCCTCACATCCTGGGCTCTCACCCCCAATTGCCCCCATTTGGCTAAGCCCACAAGCCTCTCACTTTAATGCCAGAGGTGGGGTAGGGGAGGCTCTGCTTGGTGAAAGTGCTGCCCAGTTCTCTTTCGAGGCTGCGATCACACACACTAAACAATCCACTTCCAACACACTTTCCAACTGGATTTTACTGTGTGAACTGGCAAAATCTGGTTGGAAAGTGGATTGAAAGTGGATTATTTATTGTGTGTGATTGTAGCCCTAATGTAACTTCTTCTTTTCCCTTCTGGTTGGATGCTTTCTTTCTTTCATTACATCTGTTGCTATGAAGGGTGTATTCGCTGTGGAGTTGATGTTGCAAATGGTTGGGGAAATCCTGGAGATTTGGGGGTGGAGCCTGGGGAAGGAGGGGTTTGGGGAGGGGAGGGGCCTCAGTGGACCCTTCAGAGCATCCAGGTCCTCCCACCAGAGGAACTGGCCTCTCCACCCTGGAGATCAGCTCTATTTCTGGGGAGATCACCAGACCCCACCTGGAGGTTGGCAACAGTGGTTAGGCCGTGCAGAGTGAGTCTTTGGCTGGTCTGAAGTTGCGAGGCTTCAGGACTGGGCCGCTAGCCCAGCAATTCCTGGCCTTCATTCCAGGGGAAGCTGAGGCTGCCTTCGGCAGATCTCCGCAGCCCCCCTCCCTGGCATGGCCGCCAGTCTCTCTCCCACCTCTTCCCAGCCCTCGTATTCCCTTGGAGAGGCCCCGTCCACATCTGAGCAGTGGACACATAGGAAAGGGCCAACTGGCAGTCACTTTGCAAATGAAACCAGGGATCAGGACCTGGACACATGTGATAAGGGTGCCAGCCTCCCGGTGAGGCCTGGGGATCCCCCGGAATGGCAGTTCATCTCCAGTCTCCCTGGAGAAAGCGGGTGCTTTGGAGGGGGGACTCTGTGGCATTGGTGCCCACCGAAGCCCCTGTCCTCCCTCGGCTCCCCGGGCTCCATCCCCAAATCTCCAGGAGTTCCCCAGCCTCTTCCCGGCAGCCCTGGATCCTGCACCAGTGGCCGGGGCAGGGGAGCTGGCAACCCTGAATGTGCTGGGACGTGACGCAAGAATTATTCAACCCACGTAGAAGAGAGATCGAGTGCACGCTGCGCACAGATCGTATGTGCATCTGTCGTCGCTTGTGAACAGTGCTTGCATCGTTGAGCAAAGAGGTCCTGGGGAGGGGGAATTTCAGCAAAGGGGCTTCCCCTTCTGTCAGGGCAGGCTCTGCTTTTTGGGAAGGCATCAGTGTTCATGCTCCGGAACCAGCTCAAGCGGAATCTCCCCCCTCCTAGTGTGTTTGGGACACATGGAAGCATTTCCTTGCGCACAGAGTTTGTACTTTGCACAGGGAGGCCTTCTTCCTGCTTGGAAACTGACACAGGATATTCTGGACTCTTCACTGGAGCCCCAGAGAGGGAGATTCGGCAACGTTTCTCTGGAGTTGGGTGGCTCCAGTGGTCAAGAGCTCTTCCTGTCTCTACCCACCCCCCGCCCCCCGCATTTGACCTAACTCTGCCAGGCTGTTCTGTGGAAGTGGAAGTATAATTTCTTGGCCTCGTCCCCGTGGATCTGGTAAATGGTCAAATTTTCTCTTCCATTTCCCTTCTAAGGATCTGGAAAATGCCCTTTAGGACAGATGTGCAATAATTCCAGAGTCCCTTCAGCCGTCCTTCCTGTGACTTGCCTTGTCTTGGGTACTTCATCTTCTTGGATCTCTTCTCTCTTTGGGCCAAGCCAGTACGGGGCAGTGGGCAGAGCAAGGGGGTGCCCGACCTACTTGAGCCTGCAGGAACAGTTGGAATTCTGGGAGGAGGTGGTGAGCGCCTCTCTGAAAGTGGCTTTCCACTATGGCAACTTCATGTGAAATAAATTGCTGGTGGAATAATTAGCAAAAATGGGCCCAATCCATTGCAATCTTTCCTGAACTGGGAAGCATTGTGTTATAGCCAATTTGCAGAGGAAAAGAGACCGGGTCAGACTCCTAGTTATTCGTGAAGCCGCTGGGGTGCATTTTCTGGACTGCTGTCTGAGGAAACGGCCTGGAGTAAGACAAATGTTGGGGACTGGGGGGGGGAGGCAAAACTCCAGCCCATCTCCAGTAACCAGCTGCTTCCGCAGGCTTTAGAGTTAATTTATAGCCCATGAAGCAGAGGGGGAGATAGAGATGAAATATTTAAAAGGGACAGCTCTCCATCTTATGCCTCAGTTGGGGCTCCCTGAGACCAGGAGGGAGTTCTCGTAGCCACCAAACATCTTGTAAATGCCCCCCTCCCGTTACTTGAGGTCATTTTGTGGGCTGTGCTGGGGGCGGGGGGGGGAGGTTTTCCGGAAGGCACGGGGCGTGCGCAGGCTCTCCTCCTTGCTCGGAATCCCAGTGAGGGCAGCTCAGGAGGCTGAGGGAGGATTTCCTCCTTGGTCAGGTTGGTAAGCAGCCCTTGGGAATCATGGCGCATTCTCCCCGAGTCTGTGGCTTGGTTCATGTGCTTGCAGCATCGAGGTTGCTTGATCAATGAAACAGAGAGGCGTCCTCTTCTTTCAGCTTGTTGTGTTTGAGGACAGACCCTGCGTTGAGGAAAACGGCTGGGGAGGGTCAGTGTGTGGACTAATGGTTACAGTGTTGCTCTGGGACCAGGATTCAGTCGTCGTCGTCCCCCCCACCCCCCGCCAACACAATGCTTGCGGGGTGTCTTGGGGCCAGCAATTCTTTCCCAGCTTGCCCTACTTGATAGGCTTGTTGTGAAGATAAAACGGGTGAGAGGAGAGGAGAACCAGGCCTGCCGTCTTGTAGTGCCTGGGGTGGGGGGGACAGAGCAAGCAGAGAGGACCCGAGGAGAGGCTGACCTTGGCTGGGGTTGCCAACATGCAGGTGCTCGGCTTGTTCCGGGGCATGGCTACCCCCTTCCCCCCATTTCCAGGGCTAGGACTCAGCACAGGAATAAATGAAGTGAGGGCCACGTTCGGAGTACAATTCCCTCACCGTGGACTAAGAAAGGAGGCTTCTGGGACACAACGGATTATGGGCAATGGTGTCCACACCGCTCCTGTTTTCAGAAATTAAGCTCTGAATGGGGGACTGGAAATGATGATGTTCACCTTGTGAGCGTGGAGCTGAGTTTGCTGTCCTGAGGGCCAGGTCAGTGCCCCAGCTAGAGCTGTCCATGTGCCATGCACAGAGGCTGTATTCAAATGTGTTCTGTGCCAGACACCTGTTGGGTCACTGGACTCACAGTCAGAAGAACATCAGGGGAGCTCACCTGAAACGGCTTCCGTCCGCTTGACACAGCGAGGAGGGAGGGGGGACTTCTGGTTTCCTTCCCACCCTGCTTCTGCTCCTTTCCTCTGTTGTCTTGAGAAGGCTGTTTCCACTGGTGACAGTGGGGTGGGAGGGAAACCAGAAGCTCCTTCTTCCTCCTTGCACGACTGAGTGAATGAGTGCCATTTAAGGTGAGTTCCCCTGTCATGCACCTGTGACCTGGAATTCTTTGGGAGGGGGCCTCAGGGGGCCCGCCAGCTAATTAAATGAAAGTACAGTGCAGGTGGTAAGTTGGAGCACTTCGGGGGCAGCCTGGGAGGGAGGGGGCCCAGAAGAAACACTAGGGGGCCAGACCCCGTGGGCCCCATGTTAGCTACGGGCCAGGACCTAACATGTGTCAGGTCTGCGATGTATTTGAGGCCAGCGAGACCTCGACAAACCTCTTTGCACCAGAGTCTCTAAGCAGGTCTGGCCTGCCAGTCTGGACCCTCAGCTTCATGCGCTCCTCCAGCCCAGCAGGCAGCAACACAGCCGTATCCCCTGAGAGCACCTCCTCACTGTCCAGGCAGGAGAGCCAAGTGCAGATTGTGTCCAAAGGCACATCCTGAAGACCAGTTCCAAAGGCCGGGGGAGGCAGTGGGGTGTGTGTGTGTGTGGTAGGGAGGTTAACCCTTTGTCACTTTCATTCAAGCCACACTGCTCCCTTGAGGCCGACAGGCACAAAACCAACCCAGCCTACAGATGTTCTAGTTCTCCATTTGGACATCCCTGAAATGAGCCTTTGGTTCCTGGCCTATTTATCACCAAAGGGAATTCTTAGCAATTGGGATAGACATCCCCCCCCCCAAATGAGCTTCCTAATTTAAGAAGGAACATGTGGGCTGCTGCTTTTCACATTAGAGGCAATGCAAAGGGATTGCGATTAACTTACGTACCATCCACCCCCCCCTGGGAAGTTGCTTGCTGGTGAGTCTCTCTCCCCTGGCCCAGAATAGCGAGGCTATTCATGTTGTTGCATTGTGGAACCTTTGATCGAATGCTGAATTACAAAGGGAAAATACCTTTGATTTATTTATGTGCTGGGCGAAATCAGCAAGCTTAAAAGCCAGAACCTCCGAGCGGCTTCTTAATGGACAGAGGCAGCAGTGCAATTCATTAATGGGGAGGAGGTTATTAACGAGGTAAACAAGTATCTCCACTTTTCCGGGGGATTATCCGTCGCTGTGGGGAGGGGGCTGAGGAGCATCCACTCGACTCATGCAGGGCTTCCTCGGGACCCTTCTTGCCCCGGTGCACCTTGCGAGGGGGGAAATAATTACACTTGCCACGGAACGAGCGGCATCATTCATCCCCAGATGGCCCCCCCCCCCGCTCCGGTGCATTGCTGCTTGCTGTGCTGGCAGAGCAGCCCGAGAGCCATTGATGGGAAAGCAGCGCTTGCATTATACATCAAGGCCCTGGACAGGATCGATCAGGATCATTCAGGGCCTGATTGCTGCTGGGGCTGCAGGAGGAAGCGTTTTATGGAGGCTTAATTGGGGCATGCTCCAGGCTAGCGCTGGGGCCGCAAGGGCCCTGGGTGAGTGGGCCTGGTGGCAGTCCTGAGTCCCTTGCCATCCAGGCAGGCAGGCAGCTGGGGCCCTGAGAGGGGGACCTGGAGATCTCCCAGGGTCACAATGGATCTCTGGAGATCAGTTCCCCTGGAGGAAAAGGCAGCTTTGGAAGTCCTGCCGAGGTCCCTCCCCAAAGCCCAGCCTCCCCAGCCCCCCCCCAAATCTCCAGGAACTTCCCAACCTGGGTCTGGCCACCCTAGGACCTCAGTACCGCCCCCCCTGCACATACTGATGTGTGACGGTTCAGAGTCTCGAACCCCCTGCCCATCCAGGAAAGGGTTCCCAGCGGTACTTGGTTTTGGCCACTGTTCCCTTGACGTGGGTGGTTTCATCCTGACTCTTATTTAGCAGAGCTGCAGGCCAGGATAGAAGTCTGCATTTTGAGTCTTGACCTGTCTGTCTGTAGCCTGTTTTTATGGTCTGTGTTTCCATCCGGGGTTGGGTTTCTTTCATGCTGGAGTCTAACACCTTTTCATGTTTTTATTATTCTTACTGATTCCATAAGCCATCTCAGGCAGGTTCCAGGAGAGCCCGCATAAATGTTTTCAGAATAAAGGCAATATTGATGTTTTGTTTTAAAAATTGGGGTTGTTTCTGTGGCTTTGTTCTGGTTTGTGTCCTGAGCGAGGGTTGCCAGCTCCGGGTTGGGGGATTCCTGGAGATTTGGGGGTGGAGGGGAGGGGCCTTCGGTGGGGCGCGGTGCCCTAGAGCCCGCCCTCCAAAGCGACCATTTCCTCCAGGGGAAGGGATCTCCGCAGTCTGGAGATAAGCTGTAGTTCCGGGGGATCCCCAGGCCCCACCTGGAGGTTGGGAACACTAGTTCTGAAGGGCGCACGAGGGCTCTGCCGGTTTCAGAGAACTGGGAGTGGGGAAGGAAGGTGCCATTGCCAGACTTCCAGCTTTAATTGACTGTTGCCCATTTAAAAAAGTAAAAACACAGAGAGATAAGAACATAAGAGCAGCCAATGTCGGATCAGGCCAGTGGCCCATCCAGTCCAGCACTCCGTGTCAGGCAGTGGCCAAAAATACCAGATGTCACATATGGCTGGTCTTCCCAGCGTGTTTCATGTAGCTCCCCTCCCTAAAAAAAAAAAGATGGCAGGTTCGTTCAGGAGTTTACTTTTGCTGCATGCCTCTCAGACAGGTAGAAGCTGAGAACAGGCTGCATAAGATCAGAAAAGCAGTTAATTCAATTACTTGTGAATACAAATGCAAGGCACAGATATACCCCCACCCGCACCCCCGGTCTCAGGAGGCCAAATGAATGCTGCTCTTTCCTGTTGGTCACGGCTGGTCCAGTTTCCTTATCATTTGCTCACCTTAAGAACTTGAGAAGCCACGCGTTGGGTCAGGCCAGTGGCCCATCCAGTCCAGCACTCCGTGTCAGGCAGCGGCCAAAACCCAGGTGCCATCAGGAGGTCCACCAGCGGGGCCAGAACTCCAGAAGCCTTCCCACGGTTGCCCCCCCAAGCACCAAGAAGACAGAGCGTCACTGACCCCTCCCTTGATGAGGAAGGGCGGGGGGAGCCTCTCATATGGGCTGGCTGAGAGATCCCTTAAGATTTCCACCAAGGCTCCCTCGAAGCTGCGGAGTCCTGTGAGCAAAAATTCTACTTTCTGAGCTCCTGGCATTAAAGTTGTGAGCGAGCGATTTGGCTACTGCATAAATTAGTTGGCTCTGGAGCCCTCCTTCCTGAGGTCAGACAAAAATGGGTGAGCCGGAGGCTAAAAAACTGTGAGCTAGCTCACACTCACTCAGCTTAGAGGGAACACTGGCTCCAACTCCAGGCCGGGAAATACCTGGAGGCTTGGGGGTGGAGCCTGAGGAGGGGCCAGATTTGCAGAGGGGAGGGGCCTCAGCAGAGCGGTGATGACATCATCTGCCCCTCCCAAGCAGCCATTTTCTCTGGAGAAGCTGATCTCTGTCGTCTGGAGCTCCGTTGTAATTAGGTGAGATCTCCAGGCCCTGCCTGGAGGCTGACGACCCCAGCTTACCTGGATGAGTGAGGGTCTCCCTGATACTGGCGGTGGGAGAGATCCCTCCCTACGCAAGCCCCCTCCCCTCCCCTCCCCTTCTCCTCCCGAGCCACAGAAACTCCGGACGCCCTTCAGCCATTTGATTTTCAGGGTTCTTTTAAAATGCAGGTTGTGAGAAGCAAAAAAAGCCGAGTGGTCCTGGAAGGTGATGAGGGCTCCTGAAGGGGCCTCGGCAGGGCACGGCTTGGGGAAGGGAGGGGAGAGCCCCCCGGAGGGCACGATGGTGCCACCACCCACCCCAGGGAAGTTGGTCTCTGCCACCTGGGAATCTGTTGTGATTCCAGGAGATCTCCAGGCTCCACCTGGAGGTTGGCAACACTAGTGGGAGGGAAGACCGGGGCTGCTCTCCAGAGGAAGCCGGGGCAAACTGCCTCTGCTCCTCTCTGGCCCCTGAGGGGGGTCGCTCGCCATATGCCGGCTGCCACTTGATGGCACATTCCGATTATTCATCATTGAGAAGGCTGCCCCGGCCGCTGTGCCCGCTCCAAGTGCTGAAATGCTCTGGCACCGTCTGGCGAGGCTCCGGTTTCAAATGGTGCAGTCTTGGTTCAGGAAACTACAGGGAAGTTATAGTTTACTTATCTTTTTATCCAGGGGGACCCATTCAGATTCATGGGCACAGTTAATGCAGAAGCGATTCATCGGCCGCAGCATTTTGAGACGACACCTATAGCTAGCATGTCAATGGGAATGTAACAGAGGTCTTTTATCTTGGGGGTAGTTCTAGGAATCACCAGGAACTCTGTGGTCTGAACATCTTATTTTTCTTTTTAAATTTTCCTCTGTACAATTGCTCTTCCCCTTTGGCCCCGGTTTCCTCCCCCCCCCCGCCATCAGGTAAGCATCAGAGGGCAAGGGCCGCAGCTACCTGGACATGTCCCACCATAAGTGGGCAAATGGGAACCCCATTTCCACCAGGGTTGTTAACCTCCAGGTGGTGGCTGGAGATCTGGGGTGCCTCTTGTCTCCAGGATACAGAGGTCAGTTCCCCTAAAGCAAATGGCAGCTTTGGAAGGTGGCCTCTGTGGCACTGTACCCTGCTGAAGGCCCTCCCCTCCCCAGATTCCACCCCCCAAATCTCCAGGAATTTCCCAACCCAGAGCTGGAAACTCTGGGCCCCACCTGGAGGCGGGCTACCCTATGTGGAGCCCATGTAGGGTAGCAGCACAGTACCATTGTCATGCCTCTTATCCCCACCCAGGGGAAAGGCAAGGCCAAAAGAGGGTGCTTGCATCTTCTCTCCTATGATTGCCAACCTCCAGGTGGTAGCTGGAGATCTCCCACTATTACAACTGCTCTCCGGTCAACAGAGATTAGTTCACCTGGAGAAAATGGCCTCTTTGGAAGGTGGACTCTGTGGCACTGTGCCCCACTGAAGTCCCACTCCTCCCCAAGCCCTGCCCTCCTCAAGCTCCACTCCCCAAATGTCCAGGTATTTCTCAGCCTGGTGCTGGCAGCTCTATCCTCTCCTTGCGCAAAGTGGAGAGTCAGGTTTTGTGAGGGTTGCCAGGTCCCCTCTGGCCACCAGCGGAGGACGGCAGAGGTAGAGTTTTCTTATCCAGCCTGGGAAACTCCTTGAGTTTGCGGGAAGGAGCCTGGAGAGGACAGGGGTACAATAATTGTACCCTCAGTGGGAAGCCGTGTTAAATCAGGCCAGTGGCCCATCCAGTCCAACACGGCATCACACAGTGGCCAAAACCCTGGTGCCATCAGGAGGTCCACCCGTGGAGCCCATGTCATGCCTAACTCTCACCCCCACCTGGGGGCTTTTGCATCTTCTCTCCTTGGGTTGCCGACCTCCAGGTGGTGGTCCCAGAGTTCACCCTCCAAAGGATCAAAGTTTTCCAGGGAAACGGATCTCTGTAGTCTGAAGATGAGCTGTAATTTTGGGGGATTCCTGGGTCCCACCCGCAGGCTGGCATCCTAGGGTGTGGTTTGGGGAGGAGGGAGTCGCATCATCCCAGTGCGTTGGGGGGCAACACTCTGCTTTTTGGACAAAAACGGCCTGAAGCCATAGCGTTTTGCCCCAAAAGCCGATTGTCGCCCCCTGATGTCACCGGCATGCTGACATCACTTCCAGGTAACATCGGCATGAATCTTCTCCCGCTAGCAAAAGTGCGCGATCCCCCTGCCCGCCCCCGGGGAACGGCACCCCTCTGTCTTGCCTGCTTCCCGAAAGAGTTGCTTTAATCTGCTGGGCAGGGGACTGGGTGACGGTGGGGGGGAAGCAGGAGGCCGGTCGAGGTGTGTTCAGGTACGGAGCAGCTGTGTGAACAGGGCCTCCTTCCCGTCCCTCTGCTGGGGCCCAGCGGCCCAAGCAGTCAGCGGTGGTGTGCTCCAGGCCTTGCTGTGCGGCCGCTGCTTTCCAGCTTGACTTGTAACCGCCTCATCTTTTGGTCTTCAGTAAAGTCAGCTGAGACCACCTGTTGCCTTTGTGTGAAGCCAAGGGAAGGTGCGCTTCAAGGCAGCTCTCAAACTCCGGGTGGCGCCTGGAGACCTCCTGGGATTGCGGCTGTTCTCCAGGCCACAGAGGCCAGTTCCCCTGGAGAAAAACGGCTGCTTTGGAGCATGACCCCTGTGTCGTGGCGCTGCACCCTGCGGAGGCCCCTCCCCAAGCCCCTCCCTCCTCAGGCTCCACCCCCAAACCTCAACCCAGAGCTGGCAGCCCCCCTTTCCAATCCACCCCGAATTTGGCCCCCCCCGGTTGTGGGGTCTGTGCCGAAGGAATCCCTTTGCGAGGCAGAGCGTGGCTTGGGTACCCCCCTTCGGATCGAAATGGGCTCTTGGCAGAGCCGAGGCAGGGCTAATTTAATTTTTCCTGTCAGTCTCTCTCTAGCAGATCAATTAAACTGCCAAGTGGATCAAATATTTCAGACTGTATTTATTACATTAAGTATTTATGTCCAGGCCTGGCCTTTCAAGGGTGATGTCATAACAGCAGGGGAAGGTGCTTCGGATCAATTCTGCAGAATCTGCTGCAACCCCTAATGGAGACCTAATTGTGTGTTTTAATTTAGGATCCAAGAGACGGGTGGGGGTGGGGCGGGGGCAGCATCTGGTCCTGCAAAGGCCCAGGCCAGTGGCCGTGGCTGGGGGGGGGTTCCCACAGACCGAGGCACTCGGGGAGTCTGTCCTTTGCAGCCACGCTCAGAGTTAGGGGTGCCAACTCCGGCCTGGGAGAGCCCTGAAGGTTTGGGAGCGGAACCTGAAGGGGGTGTTGTTTGGGGAGGGGAGGGACCTCAGCAGGTAGGGTTGCCAGCCTCCAGGTGGTAGCTGGGGATATCCTGGGATTGCAACAGAGATCAGTTCCCCTGGAGGAAACGGCCACTTTGGAAGGGGGACTCTGTGGCACTGTACCCCCGCACTGAAGCCCCTCCCCTCCCCTCCCCAAACCCTGCCTCCCTCAGGCTCCACCCCCGCAATCTCCAGGTATTTCCCAGCCCAGAGCTGGCAACCCTGTCGGCTGATAAGGATGCCATAAAAATCCAGCCTCCAGCTGAGTCAGGCCCCACCCCGAGGCTCCTAAAACCGTTCGGGACCCTCCAGAGCCAGCAGTGCAACGGGGCCGGGGCCACCGAGGCAAGCCAAAGGGGGGGGGGTCCCTGCCGTGACGGCCTGCTTTCCTTTCGGGTGGGGCTTCCCTTTAGACATTTCCCCACAAAATGCAGTGGAGGCGCATTTGAGCCTCTCTTCCCCAGTGCGCCACGTCCGTGGGTGCATGCGGTGTGGTGCTTCCTCTTTGTATGCTTGTGGGTGCTGCTATTCATTCATCAGGTACGACAACATCAGTTATAAACCATACTTGTCACGGCTCAAGGCAGGTTAAGGGGGGGGAAAGGAAGTATAAGGCTGCTGTTGGGAACCGGCTTGTGCCTTTGAGCCAATGAGAAATACCGGCCGCGCTTTGTGTGACTTTTGCCAGGACTTGGAGAGGGAGGGGATGAAGGGGATGCCAGCCTCCAGGTGGGACCTGGGGATCCCCTGGAATTACAGCTCATCTCCACACTGCAGAGATCTGTTGCCCTGGGGAAAATGGATGCTTTGGAGGGTGGACTGTATGGCAGGGTTGCCAAGGTGCCCCCGGCCACTGGTGGGGGATGGGGGGGGGAGTTGCCAGGTCCAGGGTGGGAAACTCCTGGAGATTTGGGGATGGACCTGGAGAGGACGGGGACCTCAGTGGGGCACAAGGCCATAGACAGTCCACCCTCCCAAGCATCCATTTTCTTTAGGGGAAATGATCTCTGTAGTCTGGAGATGAGCTGTAATTCCGGGGGACCTCCAAGTCCCCCCTGGAGGCTGGCATCCCTATTTGTTGTACCCCGCAGAGGTTCCTGTCCTCCCCAGGCTCCATCGCCAAATCACCAGGAGGTTCCCAGCCTGGAGCTGGCAACCCCAGCCCCCCACCTGTGGCCCGGGGGGATGTGGCCACAGTAAGGAGGACTGAACTCGCCCTGTGGCATACTGATGTCTACATTGCAAGGGAACAGTCTCCTCTCTCCCCCCTCCGCCATGTTTGCATGCATTGAGTCAAGACTCACTGGGTGGACTTTCCCTGCTGGTTTATCCTGTTCGTTAGTTAGAACTGTAGCCCGCCAGAGCTCCCTTCTCCCGAAACCAGTTGCTCCCATCCCCGGACTGCCTTGCTAATAAATGGATGTAGTTTGGACCACCGCTGCTTCTGCTGTGTGGACCGAAGAGCAGGAGCCTGACTGAGTGCCCTACTCCTAAGGTTGCCAGCCTCAAGGTGGGGCCTGGAGAACTCCTGGCGTTATAGCATCTCCAGTTGGCCAATATACCAGTTTCCCTGGAGAAAATGGCTGCTTTGAAGGATGGACTGTATGACATCACATCCCTGCTGAGCTCCATTTCCTCCCTAGGCCCCACCCTCTAAACTCCAGGGACTTCCCACCCTGGAGCTGGCAACCCTGCTTATTCCTGGCTTTGCCAGCAAAAGGGAACATTATGATCCCTCGCTGCTGTGCGGCATTCGAGGGCAAGGTGGTATCTTTTAACCAGCCCAATCTAAACACAGAGAAGAACCTGTGTGCATATGAGTAACATCCATCCTCCAGCGTGGAAACCTCAGCTTTATAAGCAGCAGCATCGGCTCGCTGTGCCCAGTCAAAAGAATGGCATGGCAAAGGTACAGCCAGTCCTTGGCCCTTCTGACAGACTGTGCCCGTGCAAACCACTTGCTCACCTGGAGCGTGGCCACTGAGAGGGCGGAGTGCAATCCTGAGAGCTCTTGAGCAGCTTCCACTGCCCTGAGTCAAGTTGGAGATACCCGGTGGAGAGATGTCGGCAGGACAAAACCAGGTGCTGTTCCTCATGTTTCCAACACTGGGTTGGGAAATTCTTGCCCCCTGCAAACCAGGCATGGTCACTGCTGCCTTCTCGATATATATGGGGCAATGGCATAAGAATACTGCTTAAAATACGTATGACATATTAACTTAAAAAATCACTTTAATGACCTACTCAGTATATTCTTACCATTTTCTCATACTATATTATCATTTTATCTTATCGGTCTTATCTATTATATGGTATAACATAAATAACCTGATAGAAATTTTTATAAAATTTCCACACAACAGTTTGTTAGAATAAACAAGTAATGATCTTTTTGTTTCATATTAAAACTGTCTTATAGTATTCTCATATCATATCAGACCTCTCAGATGTGTAGCATGTTGTTCATTTTGGTTGGCTTTTCCTCAGCCTTTTATTTATTTTATCTAATTCATTTTGGATTGGGGCTCTCTTCTCCTTCATTTTTCCCTTGTTGCTGATGTCCCTCGTGGCGTCTTCCTATCGGTGGTGGTGGTGGTGGTGGTGGTGGAGAGCGCCCTCGAGGCACAGCTGACTTGTGGCCACCCTTGAGGACTTCCAGGGTGAGCGCCATTCAGAGGTGCTCCGCCACTGCCGGCTGCTGCACAGCAGCCTGGGGGCTTCCGCAGGGGTCTCCCGTCCAAGTCCGAACGTGGCCTCCAAGAGCTGACCGGGGTAGCCTGGGCCACCCAGGGCAGGGCAGGGCAGGGGGGGTCCACACAGGGACAGAAGCTGAGGTTGGGATCAAGGAAGAGGGGCCTTCCTTTCTGCTTGCCAACTTTGCATGCCTTGTTTTGCTGCTTTGCACTTCTCTGTAGAACTCCCCCTTCCCCCTAAGCAATAGATTAATGAGGGCTGTCGTCTGGCATATGACTTGCTAATGTCCAGAATGTGGTGGACATTCAGACGGACCTAGCTGCCCCTACAAGGACCAGGCTGAAGCTTTGTATAATGCTCCTTGGGTGGGGGCAACAGCTGGCAACCCCTGGCAGGGAAGTCTGGACTGGGTCTTTCCTCAGTGGCTTCAGGATCTCCCTCACTCCAAGCTGACAATATCCCCCGCCCACCATACCGCTCAAAGCGCTAGGGGTCTCCAGTCGTAGGACCAGGCATAGCACATCTCAGGGATATCCCAGAATATTTTGTGCCTACCTTTCACATATTTCCCGGGGCTCAGTGGAAGAGCACACAGAAGGTCCCAGGTTCAATCCCTGGCACTTCCAGACCCTGGAGAGCTGTAAAGGGGGGGCTGTGGCTCAGCAGTAGAGCCTCTGCTTAGCATGCAGAAGGTCCCAGGTTCAATCCCCAGCATCTCCAGTTAAAAAAGGACCAGACAATAGAAGAAGAAGAGATACCCCACCCTTCACTTGGAGTCTCAGAGCAGCTTACAAGCTCCTTTCCCTTCCCCTCTCTGCAACAGACACCCTGTGAGGTAGGTGGGGCTGAGAGAGCTCTTTCGAGGACTGCCCTTGAGAGAACAGCTCTGACAGAGCTATGGCTTGCCCAAGGTCATCCAGCAGCTGCATGTGGAGGAGTGGGGAATCAAACCCAGTTCTCCCAGATCAGAGTCCGCGCACTTAACCACTACACCAAACTGGTGGTTTGTGACAGACCTCCGCCTGAGATCCTGGAGAGCGGCTGCCAGTCTGAGTAGACGAGACTGACCTGGATGGGATGGGGGGGGGGCCTGGTTCAGTGGAGGGCAGCTTCCTGTTTGTCCACATATGAAGCCCCCCCCGCTTTGGGGGACGGGCTGTGCTACAGCAGAAGGTCACCCGCTTTGCCCGCAGCAGGTCTCGGGCTCAATATCCCAGCATCTCCAGCTGTAAATGTGAGGTGGCTGTTGATGTGGAGGACCTCCGCCTGAGACCCTGGAGAGCCTCCCCCAGTCTGAGTGCCCCATGCGGACCTTGGTGGGCTGACAATCTGATTCTGTCCAAGGCGTCTTCATACGTGCCCGTCTGGATGCTGGTGGGGTGGAGATCTTCTCATCCACACTGAGTTGAGAGCGGGCAGGACCCTGGGATGATTGCCCCCCCCCCCGGCGTGCCTTTGGAGCTGAGGGCGGCGGCGGCAGCGGCGGTGGCAGGTGTCGTTTTTGCCTTGTTCTCCCCTTCCAGGTAACTCCTTGTGCTCCTGCTGCGTTCCGGACCACGTCGGCCTCTCCTTCCTCCCCACGTACGGCTGCCAGAGTAACCGCACGGCAAGCGTGGCTGCCCTGCGCATGAAAGCCCGGGAGCATTCTGAGGCGGTGCTGCAGTCCGCCAACCTCCTGGCCTCCGGCAGCCCCAGCCCCACCCCGGGGGTGAAGCCTGGCCCAGAGGCCGCCCTGGACCACAAGCCTCCCTCGGCCGGGGACCAGAACGAAAGCGAGAAGAACCTCTGAGGCCGACACCCCCACGGACCCCTCCCTCCTGGGCACCCCTGCAGACAGCCGGGGACAGACCGGGCAGTGGGGGCTCTCCTTTGCTCGGCCCACCAAGGGACAGCAAGGCCCGGCTCCCTCTGGCGCGCCCCGTGACCGTCTTGCTCGGGTTCCGCCGACTTCCCCCGACCCACCTGACAGTCTCCTTGTCAAAAGTGCATCTGGAGCCAGCCGTCCTGAGGGAAGGAGTCATCGAGCACGACAGAAACTTTGCCTGGCGTCTAGGTTAACTACGGAGGGCCCCTGGGGAAGAAAGTTCCCTCAGCACCACCTCACATGGAGGGTTACCAACCTCCAGGTGGCATTTGGAGAGCTCCTGGTCACTCTCCAGACTGTTGAGATGAATTCCTCTGGAGAAAATGGCTGCTTTGGAGGGTGGACTCTGTGGCATCATGCCATGCCGAAGCCCCTCCCCTGCCCTGATCCCCGGGCTCCACCTCCCAAATCTCCAGGTATTTCCCAACCCAGAATTGGCAACCCTATTAAGAGAACAGGCAGATAGTCCAAAAGGGCAAGCGGAGAGCTCCTTCAAGGAGGGTTCATGCGCTTTTCAGGCTGGAGGCTGAGATTTCAGGAGGGAGTTTCTGAGGCTCAGAGAGGCGCCACTCTTGCCAAGGATGAGGCAGTCCTATGCGAGGGGGGGTGACCCCTTCCCTCAGACACTCCCCACAGAGGCCTTGTAGCTGACCACCCATTTCTCATGCTGTTACACACAGCGACCCGCAGGGCCCAAGAGGGCTGTGTCTTTGACCAGCGAGTGGCCCTGACTTCTTGGCTTCTGTGGTTTGTGTCAGAGAGGTGGGGCACATTGCTCGACCGTGGCTGTTGTCTCCAAAACATTAGGGCAGAATGTCTAGGCACTGGAGTCACCTCTGTGTTTCCCAAGGTATGTTGTTCTGTCAGCCTCACAATTCATTCTCTTCCCTCCATCGGATCTAGGACTAAAGAGGAGACAGTGGTCTCTGAGAGCACCAATGCATTTCTAGTGGAATTGTTGATGTTTGGGTGCTGATTCCAGGCAACGCTTCTCTTTCTGAGGTAATCTTTTTAGCTATGTTTTTGAGACACTGAACACACTCTGAAGAGTCCACGTTGGTTTAATAAACACCCCAGACGAGAACCTGGACTGACCCCCCCCCCAACCTTTTGGAGCCCGCAGGCACCTTTAGAATTCTGACACACTGTGGCGGGCCCAGTCACAAAATGGCTGCTGCAGGAGGTGGAACCAACCACAAAATGGCTGCTGCCACACAGTGCAGATCTTTGTGCGGTTGTGGCAGCTGCTGCCAAAACAACATTTCAAATAGCCAATCAAATTTCCAACAGCCAGTCAGAAACCTTGCTGGGCAAAAGCCTCACCTGGCCCCGCCCACTTTCTAAAAGCAACTGGTGTTTTCCAGGAAAGATGTCAGCGGGCACTGTGGTACCCACAGACACCACGTTGGGGGTCCGTAACCTAGACAGGGAATAGTTTGGGGTCATTAATTAGATTACCTGGCATGGGTGAGAGCAGCCTAATCAAAGGTGACAGGATTTCTGGACTGGCTCCCTCTGGCAGGGGAACTGTGCCGCCCTCTTGACCTGCTCTGCCCCCCACCCTGAGAGTCCAGTTCCATTTCTCTCCCCCTCCCTCATCACAGTGAAACTATAATGCCAAACTGGCCCGCAAGTCAGTCGTGGGGGCTTCCGACAGGATCCCACCCATCTCAGCTGTGGAGCCAAAGGAAGAAAAGTTAGGCAACCCACTATGGCTCTCGGCTCCCACAAGATACCTTTGTATGATTCAGAAAGACAGCCATGCCCAGCATTTGGAGACGCACCAGCCACACGCACAGGACTTCTCTTTGGCTCAGAGCTGTCCGTGGGTCCGGGTCTTCTTTCACGGTTGGTGATGGCACCCTGTTGTTCATAATATGGGGCCTTCCTAGCGACCCAGACCCAATGAAGGGACGTTGCGAGAGGACTTGCGTCTGTTTAGACTCAGTCGGAACAATTGCCCATCTCATCAGATCTCGGAAGCTAAGCAGGGTTAGCCCTGAATGGGAGGCCAGCCGGAAAGTCCAGGGTCACTATGCAGAGGCAGGCAAACCACCTCTGAGCGTTTCTTGCCTTGAGAATCCCGGGGGTGGGGGTGGGGGTGGGACCGTCCCTATCAGCCGGCTGTGACTTGACAGCATTTTCCAGCACCAGTAACAAAGAGCAGAAGCAGGCAAGTCTGGTGGGATCCCTGTGAGTTGGGGGTCCAGCCGGGATCCTGTTGATCTGAAGATCAACAAGAAGAGCGCTCCTTGCCAACAAAGCCACCCTGGGAAGAAAAGGGCCCCCCTCCCCCCAGTCCTCCGGCTCGTCGCTTGGACTCTCATCTGTTTCTGAAAGTGCCACCACCCAAAGGCTTTGCCAATGAGAGGCAATCTCAGTTTCGTTTCAGCATAATTACTGATCGTTCAGGTGAACTTGGCCCTTCCGCCCACTGACTCTTTTATTCTAATGGTTTGATTAAACTCATTTTTCCTCCAGAAAGGTACATAAATAAGTGAACTGTTGAGCAAATTAAGAATACTTAACAGCATTGCATCTGAAAAGTAGTTATGCTGATTAAATTTTCTGTCCTTGAGGATTTTCAGGAAATTACTTTTGATCGTCAATAACACAATTAAGTAAACTACACACACATTAGCATGAATAATTGATAAGAAATTATGTATTACCACGAAGCGCTGATTTAATAATTCATGGCGTGACACTCTAGTGACTGTGCAGAACCGGAGACCATTGAAAAGCCTCGCCTCCCGGCCCAATGGAGCTGGAAGCCTGGCCCGGCCCGGGTGCTGGAGAAGGAGGAGGAGGGGAAATACCCGCTGCATGATGTCTTTTCTGTTGGTTTAATAAACAATACATTTAGAGAGAGAAAAACACCCTGAGGAAAAAAGGTGTGTTTTTTTTAGCCTATTTTTCTCTAGACTTGATTCCTGTTCTTTTCTTGTTTTGCAGAAATGTAATATAGACAGGGATGGGGCTGGGGGAAGGTCATGATCCCTGAACAGATTTCTGCCGTCGCGCTTCCCTTAATGTCAGGAGGACTTGAACGGGTGACACTGTGTGTGTGTGCGGGGGGGGGGGGGGAGGCAGTAAAATCATACTCAAAAGATTTCCAGTCTGAAAAATGGCCTTGAGTTATTGCACAGTTCAGGAAGAAGTCACCAATTACAGGAAATCTGAGTTTGGGCACTTGGAGTGGAAATCTTGGACAAAAGCCAGGGACGTACCCATGGGAAAAGCATGGGCAAAATGTGTGTGGTTTTAATTTTCATGAGAAATGGTGGAAGCCCGTTGCAAATGAGAAAGTAACTCCCAGCCTGTTGGCTGCAGCTGCCGTTTCCTGGGGCAAAGCTTGGCTTCCCCTCGCCCAGCCCTGTCCTTTCTAACCAGGTTTGCCAACTCCAGGTTGGGAAACACTTGGAGATGGGTGGGGGGGTGGGGTTTGGGGAGGGGAGGGGCCTCGGTGGGATAGAATGCCCTAGAGAGCCCCCCCCCAAAGCAGCCGTCTGGGGGGAACTGACCCCCCCCCGTAGTCTGGAGATCAGTTGTAATGAATGGGAGATCTCCAGGCCCCACCTGGAAGTTGGCAGCCATCATTCCAACTGACCGGGTCTAGGACAGAAAGGGCTTCTTCCCAGGCCTGCTGCAGGAGTCTGTGTCAACCGGAGGTATCCGAGATTGATCCTGGGGAGGCTTGCCAAGCTCCAGGTGGGGCTTGAAGGTCTCCCAGAAGAAGTACCCCTGACCGCCAGACGACAGGGATCAGTCCCCCTTGCCGAAAATGGCCATTTTGGGTGTGTGTTCCCTTCTGAGCTCCCCCTTCTCCCCTCCAAATCTCCAGGGATTTCCCAACTCAGACTTGGTAACCCTAAATTCCTGGAACCTTCTGCATGCAAAGGAAGCGCCCTGTCACTTCGGGGGAGAAGGCAGAAGTACTCGATTTAACGTGGGCAGGCTATCAGGCAAGGATGCACCGTTCCTTTTAGTACTGTTAGTAGGCAGGGGAGGGCGCAGCAGTTGTGCTGATTTTAGCACTTCTCTTTCCCCCACAAGGGGGATCGTGCCTTCCTCATGCAGAGTCAGGGGACTCCCAGATGTAGCACAGGGGCAGAACTGCGGGGGGGGGGGATGCCTCTATGATTCCACAGATCTGGATGTCAAATGAACCATGTAAAATGGAAGAGTCCCTACAGCATTAGCAAAAATGAATGTTATGCTAGCATTCAATTTCAGTGATTGCTCTTCATTGCAAAGCCCCCAAACTGGAGCGGGTTTATGGTTGGGTCTAGATACAATTTCCCACAAACAGCAATAGCTGTGGATCCCACCCTCCCACCAGAGACCCCCCTCCAATTTGCACCTTATGCTGCCCCTGCCCCTTGTGGGGTAGCCAACCTCCAGGTGGGGCCTGGAGATCTCCTGGTATTACAATTGATCCCCAGGTGACAGAGAACTGTTCCCCTGGAGAGAATGGTTGCTTTGGAGGACAGATTGTTTGGCAGTATACGCGCGCGCTCCCAATCGCCTGGAATTCCCCTGCCCAGAGCTGGCAACCCTATCCCCCGGAAGCCGCATTTTTGGGAAATCGGTGGTGGGGGTGGGACCGTTGGCAGGAAAGTTCTGTTCTGCTGATGGAAATGTCTTCCACTCATGGAAACACTGTTCCCCCCCCTGCCTGGGCTGATACAAGTGGGGCAGAGGGAGGGCTAAAGCCTGGCCTGGGACCCCCTAAAACTGCTCTCCAAGCACCAGGCAGGCAGGCCCCCTCAGGGGTCCCCCGGCCTCTTCTCTCCCAGAGCTCTGCAGAGCCCCTTTGCGAGGGAAGCAAGCCAGTTTCAGCCAAGCTCTGACTGTGGAAGATGCTGCCGATCCCCCCGCCCCCCCCCCGCGAAGGCCTGGCCTCAGCACGAAGTCCCTGCAGCCAGGGACGGAGAAAGTAAGCAAAGATCGACAGATCCCTTCCCCCATTCAGTATCTAGCATTCACTCTGTTGTTTTACCAAACCCACACTGGAACAGAAAGAGATGTGGCGGCTCAAAACCACATTCAGATACCCCAGGCCAATGCCACCGTACTGACTGCAGAGTCAGCCCTGAACAGCCATAAAATGGCCCTAAATCTATGCAGACTGTACCATAAAACGGAGAGATCAAAGGAAGTGAAACCGGCACGCAGTGTGGAGGCTACCATAAAATCCAACCATCAAAGAAAGTGAAAGTGGCCTGCAACGTAGAGGGGAATTTCTGTTCCAGCCTGGGTTTGGTAATGCCAGATGCACAATGGGCCCCTGTCTGTAGGACAGTATTCAGAATCCTCAGTAGTCTGACTGGGCCACTGTTGGCACATAAAAATAATAATGCAGCAAACGTGCATAAATGATCTAAAAAGAAAGTTGGCTAAAGTAATTAGGGAGGGTCACAGGGAGGAATAAAACAACAAACAGCCCGACTGCTGGCTCCACCCCTTTCTAGCCGAGGCTCACGCCAAGATGGGGACCTGCAACACGAATCTCTAAACAAAGGAAGGGAAACCCCCAAATGCCTACCTGCCAAAATCTCAGGTAACATCTTCCAATTACAAATTGGCCAGTGAACAGGCTAAAGGCCAGCTCATTATGCACAGACCTTCCCCTTCTAACCTGGGAACTTGATACCCCACTGGTCCTAGCTAGGGTTGCCAGCCTCCAGTCTGTTACCCGCCCCTGTCTGTTAGCCACCCTGAGCCCGTTCGCGGGGAGGGCAGGGTAGAAATCCAAATAAATAAATAAATAAATAAATAATCCAGGTGGGGCCTGGGGATTTCCCGCTTTTACAACTGATCTCCAGCTGACAGAGATCAGCTCCCCTGGAGACAATGGCTGCTTCAAAGGGTGGACTCTAACGGCATGTTAGCATGCTGCGGCCCCTCCCCTCCCCATACCCCACCCTCTCCTGGATCTACCCCAAAGTCTCCAGGTATTTTCCAACCCAGACCTGGCAACCCTAGTCCGAGCTAACTAACTGTTTAGCATGCACAAACAAACGGGTTATGACATCAGGGAGAGAACATGTAAATACTCCAAAAGCCTCATGCAGCTAAAGGGGGGTTTCCAGCCTCCAGGTGGGGCCTGAAGATCTCCTAGCATTACAACTGATCGCCAGTCTTCAGAGATCCGTTCCCCAGGAGGAAATGGCTGCTTTGGAGGATGGGCTCTGTGCCTGAAGGCCCTCCCCTCCGTAAGCCCGCCCTCCACAGATATGTGCCTCCAAATCTCCAGTGATTTCCCAACCTGGAGATGGCAACCCTAAGCAAAGAGAGGACCAGGCCAGTTTCCAGCCGCAGATTTCAGCTGCACACAGGAAGCTGGCACACTTTGAGCAAACTGGCATTTCCCCCCCCCGCTAGGCTGACCTTCCATTTGCGAGGCATTTTTGACATCAAGAGCCGTGGGAAAGTGGTTCTGACTGCCGGACAGCCCCGGGGGAGGGGGGGGGAGGTCTGGGCAAACTGTGCCCAATTCCCGCCTGGCCCATAAGCCACGACCAGCTCTTATCATCCAACTGGATATTATTCAAAGAAACATGTTCCTTTGCATTGGAAAAATTAGCAGAGCACCACAAAAACAGTGGAACGAAGGCTGCACATAGTCATGTGTGTTTAGTTAGAAAGAAAAACTGGACTAGAAAAAGAAATAAAGGGGAGGGTTACACTGGAATGAAAACAATAAAGAAGAAACAGTCAATTACCTTCTACTGATCTAAACTCCATCTTGTCTAAAACCCTTCTGAGCTCAAGAATAACAAAAAGGAAAATTCCCCCCACCTGGACAAATTGTGAGCAGTGTTCCCTCTAAGCTGAGGTAGCGTGAACTAGCTCACAGTTTTTTAGCCTCCGGCTCACACCTTTTTGCCTTCGCTCAGGAAGGAGGGCTCCAGAGCCAACTAATGTATGCAGCAGCCCAATCGCTCGCTCACAACTTTAATGCCAGGAGCTCACAAAGGAGAATCTTTTCTCACAAGGCTCCACAGCTTAGAGGGAACATTGATTGTGAGCCCAGTCGGGCACCTCTGAGACCAGCAAAAGTGTGTTCAAGGAATGAGCCTCCGTGGGCAGGCACGCCTTCTCAGACCTGCACTCACGGAAGCTGGTGGCCCAGAATGAGACTTGGTTGGTCTTCAAGGAGCCCCGACTGGACTCCGGCTTTGTTCTGCTGCTTCAGAGCGACACGGATCCATCCTCCCAACTGCGTACGTGACAAACAACATGTAGCGTTCTCTAAATTATCAATTAGTCAATAGGGACTCTCAGATCACTTCACTGAGAATACTACATCCTCCTTCTCTACAGGAACTCCAATGGGCTCGATGCTAATTAGCTACTATTTGTAAACACAAACAACGGTCTAACTCTTTCATGACAGAAGAGAAGACACTTGCATATCCCAGCACTTTGTGTGTGCCAGATTAGTCCGATATCTTTCAAAGCGTGCTGGGGAGGGGCTGTGGCTCAGTGGCAGGGCCCCTGCTTGGCCTGCAGAAGGTCCCAGGTTCAGTCCCCGGCAGCACCTCCAGTTGAAAAGGACCAGGTGACAGGTGAGGGGAAAGACCTTTCTCTGTCTGAGACCCGGGAGAGCCACTGCCAGTCTTAGCAGACGAGACTGACCTTGAGGGACCAAGGGTTTGAATCAAGGCAAGGCAGCTTCGTGTGTGCTCAGGTATAAAACGCTGCTTTAGGAGAAGGGCTGTGGTTCTGTGCTTCTGGCAAAAATAGAAGGTCCCTGGTTCCGGTCCCAGCATCTCCAGATAAAAGCATTGAGCAGGAGGTGATGGGAAAGACCTTTCTCTGCCTTTCTCGGCTGGCCCTGAGCAGACAAGGCTGACCTTGAGGGACCGAGGGGGTCTGATTCAGGATAAGGCAGGCAGTTGTCTTAAAAGAGAAATGACCATGCCCAGTGCAAACAAAACCTGCAGCTCAAGCTTAGTTATGCACATTAGTGTTTGGACATCTCAGTGTGCAGCAGTACAAACTGCTCAATGAAAAAAGTCCAAAGACTTGCTTAAACGTGTAAAAAATGCAACTATTGATGTTGAACTCAAAATTACTTTGATGAAGATTCTGGATATTTTCTCTTCGTTTCAAAGAATTCTTTTGTCAAAATTAACAGTTCTCTCTTGCATGAAGCTGTGAAGTTGATATCTATTACTCAGTCCTTCATGTTCCAGCCTAAAGCCGAGTCAGTCAAGATCACTTGCAGACGATCTGTTCTGCGCACGCTGCCACGGTATTTGCTGGTCTGAGTCGCTTTTTGTACTGTGACCCATCTACTTTCTTACTGATTCAGTATTATTGAGGTTAACTGGGGTGGTTAGTCCAGTCACCATTAGTTAGCAGAGTGCTTAAATAAAGCTACAAACGCAGGAGCATCACTTTACGAGGTTACTGAGCTTACAAAGCTACACGGAGCCACGCTGCAAGTTTACAAGAGAAATTTGAAAAGAACACTTTGGATAGGAAAGAGCAGAGATTGATAGATTAACTAACTAGCTAAAGGATGGAGGCGGATGGCGAGAGGCCCACCTGCCTCGTGGTGCCAAGAGGGGACTGCATGCCCCTCTCTTGATGCGTGCAGGTAGAGAGCAAGTCTTCATCCAGAGAGAGAGAGAGAGAGAGAAGCTGATCCCTGCAAACACAATCTGCCTTTCAAAGGGGGCAGTGGCAGAAGAGGAGATGCAGGAAGAAAGGCCAGTGTGCCTGTCTAGCCATCTAGCCTCTCTGGCCACTCAGTCGGGAGGTCTGAGACAGGGGACATTTCGCATCTGGAACTTCCAACAAGTCACGTGTCCACATTTCACATAATTTCCTAGCATGGGTTCACATGGGTACAGCTCAAAGGCTCCCATGACAGAGCATCTTTACGCAAGGGCCTAGAGGGGAGATGTTATGTATTGAGCCTAAGCCATCCCTGAATGTGGACCTTTGAACTGGCTGAGCTTGCTCCCCAAGAACAATAGCTGACCAGGATCCTGGAAGTGATAAGATAAGCAGTGTAATGTACACAGCCTGTCCTCGGAAGTGTGTGTGTTTGTGTGTGTGTGTGTGTGTGTATGCTTTATAAGCAGGGCTCCAATCCTGCTGGGTGTCCTCGTTGTGTTCCTGAAATCACGAAATAAACTAGAGCTGATCACGGCAATGCATCCAGAACCCAGTACTCAACAGGAGACTTTCTGGGAATCCCAGGCATGCAAGCCTGAATTCCCTGAAAGGAAATGCTGGATATAAATATTGCAATAAATTATTTGACGTAACACAAGGATACATGAGAGAAGAGTTTTCCCTCTCTGCAGACAAGCAGAAATAATGTCTCAGTCTCCTGGGAGGCATCAACGGGAAAGGCCCCTTCAAAGGGAGAGCAGTCACTCCGGCATCACCGCCTCCATCTCACCCTCCTTCACGTGGAGTCAGATACCCATCTTAGGTTACAATCGAACGTTGCATGGAAGAATCGGAAGTTCTTGATGCTGTTGTGGCATTGTTTGGTGGCTTTGCACATTTCAAACTGTGGAGAACCATGGTTTGAGCATGGAGCTGAGGGCCACCTTAGAATCATAGAGCTGGAAGGGACCTCCAGGGTCATCTAGTCCAACCCCCTGCACAAGGCAGGAAATTCACAAATACCTCCCCCCCCACACCCTCAGTGACCACTGTTCCATGCTCAGAAGTTGACAAAAAAACCTCCAGGATCTCCAACCAAACTGGCCTGGGGAAAAATGGCTTCCTGACCTTTGTCCGCATGTTCAACTTATGCTTCCCTACCACTACGGCTAAACTGTTTTCCTCATTCCGTGCATTCACCGGATATGATACCATATATGTCTTCTCAGATGTAAGGCAGAAAACTGCACGCGAGATGCAGAGGAGGGTTTGGAGAGGTAATTGTGTGTCTCTGGCGTAAAGAAGTTGTAACCCCAGGGACTCCCAGGGCCGGCCTGAGGTTTTTTTGAGCCCTAGGCGGGGCTACCTTCTGGTGCCCCCCGCGCGTTCCCTGATTATGGGCTTGCCAACCTCCAGGCAGGGCCTGGAGAGAAAGAAGTTGCCCAGGCTCCATCCCCTCATGCCAGCCCACCCCGGCCACAAATCACTCGCTCCCAACTTTAATACCAGTACCTCACAAAGTAGATTTTTTGCTCAAAAGACTCCACAGCTTAGAGGGAGCAATGGAGCCTCCTCCTCCTAACGGGGGTGGGGGTAGCAAGGCGAGCCCCTCGGCAGGCAGCAGACAAGCGGGGCAGCAGCGGCCGGGTGACCGAAGCGCCCACAAGAGGAAGCAGGGCCAAAGAGCACGTGGAGAGGGGGGGGGGGCCTCCGGAGGACAGCGGCCGCCTCCTCACTGGGCTCAGAATTTTCCGACGCCCGCAGTCTCCATAGAGGTGCTCCGGCCGGTGGCAGACACGCCTCTTTCTTCCCATCGCCAGTGGCAATCAGTGCTCTGGGCTGGTCGGGTCAGGACTGGCAGCGGACGCCAAGTGCGGGGAGGGGAGGGAGGGTTAGGGTTCCCCGGCCACCCCGCCAGCATTCCTCCCATCCCCCCATGATCAAGGGGAACAGGATCAGACCGGGGAGGCTCTCCGACTCGAGTCCAGCTTCCTCTGTCGCCCCGCCCCCCGCCCCCGGCAGCCAGCCAGATGTCTCTGCCTGCCCCTTCCCCTGCGGGACCCCCAGGGAAGCTGGGAAGGGGGGGGGGGTCCAGCCTCCACCCCCTCCCTCCCGGCGCCGGCTTTTCTGGGAGCTCCGCGGCTGCAGGACCCCCAGGGAAGCCGGGAAGGGGCGGGGGTCTGGCGGAGGCGGCGGGCGCCCGGTTAGGGCAGCGGGGGGCGCTTTTCGGGGGGGGAGTGGGGCTCCATTTGGCGCCCCTGAGGCCAGGGCACCCTAGGCAGGTGCCTAGTTCGCCCTATGGGCAATCCAGCCCTGGGGACTCCCTCTGATAGTGATCTTCGTCCTGGCCGTGGGCTATTTGCCGCACAAAGAAGGGAACTCCACATTCAAAAAAATAAACAGTTCTCTTTATTTACTATATCCAAAGACAAACCGGGAGAGGAGACAGGAAAACAAGAGAACAGTCCCATATTTGGTGCAATTAAAAAAAAACGACAAAAATTTCACAGCAGCTACCACAAGCAGCAACCCAAGCCTTCAAATGAATTCCTCATTCAAGACTCCTGAAGAGGGATAAAATCCAAGAGTCTCTCTGCTCTCCTCCAGAGTTCCTGCTTTGCTTTCTCTGTCGGGCAACTAACAGGTGATCGTAACCACCAGCCTACTCCTTCTCTATCCACCCCACTTATTAAGCTATCTCAGCCTTAATTGGCCTCAGCTGTTACCAACACTCCCTCTAAGCTGTGGGAGTCTTGTGAGCAGAAATTCTACTTGATGAGCGACTGGCATTAAAGTTATGAGTGAGCGATTTGGCTGCTGCATAAATTAGTTTGCTCTGGAGCCCTCCTTCCTGAGCGAAGACAAAAATGTGTGAGCTGGAGGCTTAAAAACTGTGAGCTAGCTCACACTGACTCAGCTTAGAGGGAACACTGGTTGTTACTACCAAAAGTAAAGGTTCAGGCTAACTCAAACCTCCTAAAAAGTTTACCCTCCACAGGGCCTAGGAAAAGAGGAACTCATAAAAGGCTTGAACACCGCTGCCACGCCCCCAAACCCCTACACACAACACTCAATCCTTTACACCTGGCTAGCACAATCTCTTTGGATCTCAGAAGCTAAGCAGGGTCAGCCATGGTCAGGGTTTGGGTGGGAAACTGCGAGGAAAGTGCAGGGTGGCTATGCAGAGACAGGCCATGGCCAACCCACCGCTGTCCGTCTCTTGCCTTGAGAACCCTGCGTCAGCTGCGATGGGAGGGCACGCCCCACCACCCTAACAGGCCCTCGTTCAGTACAGAACGCTGCGTCTTTGCTTTTGTTTGGCATTCTATAGGGTTAATGTCTCATTTTGTCAATGGCGAGGGACATGCCAAGGAATGCAGAGACAAATGTCATTTCTATGGCAGAACTGAACTGCAGAATCCTGCCAAGGCCGGGTTGCTAAAAAAGAAGCAAGCTGCTTTGTGGTCGAGCCTGTGGAGGAATGATTGTAATGAGGACTGTCAGGCTGCAGTCGGCTTAAGGGAAGCCCTCAGAGAGGAAACTCCTTGCTACTGCCCACCTCTGCCTCCCAGCCCTGGTCTTCCTTGGAGGTCTCCCATCCAAATACTTCTGAGGAGACCAGGTTAGTTAAGGGTCCTCAAGAAAGAGTTGCCTGACCAGGAATCCTCAGGCCCAGATTGCATGGCTGGAGATGGGACCCCAGTAACACTTGAACCCAAAGCCTCTCTCAACTACTCTTCCTATCAGTGCAGGTCGTCAAGAGTTGGGGGCTGCGTGCCTGAGAGAAAAGACGCATGGCGTGTGGTGTAGAGTGTCTGCTTTGCTGTGGGCTGGTCCCTGTTCTTTAAATGATGAATGACTATGTGGGAACATCTGATCCCACACCATCTCCCACTGGTGGCCCCTTGAGCCACGGAAGGAGCTGCTTCTGAGTCTTCGGGGGACCCTCCAGAAATAAAGTGGAGCTGTGTTAGAAGGGCGGGGGGGAACCTCAGAGAACCCCCCGGGGGGAGCAGCTGTGCCTTTCAGCGGCATCTTGACGGATGAGCCAGCTCTTCCCAAAGGTGCCTTTCCTGCCCTTGGGTGATTGTTTTAAATTTTCTAAAACTTTAATGAAGATTGACCACACCCCATTTTAAAATGAAACTCATCTTTTCTTTCTTGCAAAACATGCCGTTTCCCACCCTGAGGTGGCGGGCATGGGCAGAACCAATGAATGCCGTGGCCCCAGGCCTGGGATCGTTTCATCTCTAACCAACTTGCAGTCCAACTTTGTCGGTCTTTAAGGGGCCCCCGCTGGACTCTATCCTTGTTCTGCTGCTTCAGACCAGCACGGCTGCCCCACCTGGATCTACCTTCATTTCTAACAGGACTTATTTGAAACAAACATGTTTCCAAAGCTTTAACAGCCACTTCTGATTCCAGCGGGTCTTCAAATCACTCTCTGGCGGCCAAAGCTGCTGAAACAGACAGACCCTAAAAGTACAATCCTCGGCAGAGTTACTCCAGTCTTAAGTCCACTGAAACAAATGCGCTTGGACTGGAGTAACTCTGCATAGGATTGCATCCTAAATTTGCTGAGAGCTGTGCCAAAGGTGTGAGCACCGTACAGGGTGAGAAAGTCCTGAGCTGAGCTGTGGGGTGCTCTGCTAGGGGGACCAAATATCCCACTGATGTTTTATGATATAGAGAACGTCCACTCTAAAAGGAAGGATTCAGCAGTCGATCCCTGGCCACCAGACATAGCTCCAGGGCCTTCATTTGGACTATTCCTGGGTGTGCCTCGTGAAGCGCTGTGAGAACGCTGTGTCGCAGGGCTTGGGGATGACCACCCAATTCCCACAGTAGGCACCCTTTGTAGGCTGACAGTTCGTCCTTGCAGATGGCGAAGGCTGTGAATTCTGGACTCGCAGAGTCCGTGGGCCACCCCCTCAACACCCAGCCCAAAACTCGGGAGGTCAGGGTTGCAGGATGAGCACCTGGTGACATCCACAGCCTGCAGGGGCGGGGCAGGGAAGTGCTCAAGCAGGAGGATCCTATGAGCGGGAGCTGGGTTGGCTTCTACGGAAGGGAGTGGTAGCCGGCTGAGGGCATCGGTGTGCCTCATCATTTTCCCTGGGCGGTGTTCCAGGCAGTGGTTGTAACCCGCCAGGAAGAGGGACCAGTGGAGGCCCCAGGGGGAAAGCATCTGGGGAGTCTGCTTGTTGGCCATGAAGAGACCTAGGAGTGGCTGGTGGTCTGTTACAATAGTGAAGGGCTGCCTATACAAAAAGTTGTGAAACTTCTTGACCCTCGCAACTATCGCCAGACACCCCCGGTTGATCTGGGTGTAATTCCTCTCGACGGCTGATAAGGTCCGGGAGTAGTAGGCCACCAGAACCTCACGGTTGTCAGGGAATTGGTGGCCCAAAACCGCACCCACACCATAAAGGGAGGTGTCACAGGCAAGAATCACCAGCAGGGATTCATCAAAATGTGCCAGCACCTCGTTGGAGACTCCCCGGAATGCTGCGGACTCCCGGGGACCCCAGGACCACGGCATCAATTTGTCCAATAATCTGTGCAGTGGCTCTGCCACCGCCACTTTGTAGGGGAGGAAGGCGTGATAAAAATTCAGTAGCCCAAGGAATGCCTGAAGTTCCACCTTGGACCTGGGCAGCGGGGCCTCCACGATGGCCTTGACCTTGTCCCTCGCCGGATGGAGGCCTGATGCGTCAACCCAGAACCCCAAGAAATCAACCTCAGGGACCCCAAGCAGGCACTTTTCCCACTTCACCTTAAGGCTGACCTTGATGAAATGGCAGAGGACTGCATGGAGATGGGCAGTGAATTCGTCTAGGGTCACTGTGGCAATGAGGATGTCATCGAAAAATGGCGTCACTCCAGGGATCCCTTTTAAAAGGGAGTCCATTAAATGTTGAAAGATTCCTGGAGCCACACTCACCCTGAACTGTAACTGTTTCACCTTGAACGCCCCCCGGTTCTGGGCATTTCACCTTGAACTATGGTCTGGGCGGCGGCTGTGGTGTCATCAACTGGCAGTTGTTGGTACACCTGGGTGAGGTCCAACTTGCCAAAGATTTTGGCCCCTGCTAAGGTGGCTAACACGTGACTTACTACTGGGATCGGGTACGTGTGGTCCTTCAGATCCTTGTTCAAGGTACATTTATAGTCTGCACAGATGCAGATGTCACCGTTGGCCTTCACGGGAGTGACTATGGGGGTCTCCCATGCCACATGGAAGACCGGTTCCAGGACCCCTTGCACCACCAAGCGGTCCAGCTCCTCGTCAATTTTAGGCCATAGGGCAAACGGGGCACTTTGGAACCACATGCGGATGGGGGCTACCTTAGGGTCAAGTTGTAAGGAAACCGGGGGCCCTGTGTAACACCCTAGAGCCCTATCAAACACTGCGGGGAATTTCCCACAAACATTGCTAAAGTCTCTTGAGGTGCACTGTTTAACCCCCTTGACTGTGATTCCCAGTGGAGTGAACCAAGCCCGTCTGAGGAGGCTGACCAGGTTCCCTTCAACTACTATTAAATCCAGGTAGCTCTTGAACCCCCAATACTTTACCCAGAAAGCCCCCACACCCTGTTTCTTTAGAACTGGGTTTCTTTGGAAGTCCACCACGTTCAAGGGTGAGGGTCGCAGGCGGGGCCCTCCATTCGGACAAAGTCTTTTCAGCATTTCCACTGAGATGATGGACGCCGCAGATCCCGAGTCTAACTCCATGGAGCAGGGAGACCCCTCTATCTGAACCTGGACCTGTATTTTTGGGGCCACCATCTGGCTGGGGAGACATAGTACCTGGAATGAAGGTTGGCTTGTGAGAAGGTACAGTTCCTCTGTGTCTGTGGTGGCCTCATAGTGCATCGTGGCCTGGTGGCATTGAGGCAGCTGTGTGTTCAGACCCCGGGCACCTTTGGACCTGCAAGCGCGTGCTAGGTGTGCTTGCGTCCCACACATGTGGCATATTGCATTGCGGAAACAGCACTTCCTGCATTCGTGTACATCTCTGCAGCTGGCACATGGTGCTCGGGCGGCTGGCTTGTCTGGGTGTCTGGTCGCTCTGGCAGGTAAGGGTGGCTTCCTGCGGCTGGAGGAGTGGATGAGTTGGGCTTCTTCTCCATCTGAGTTGTCAGGCGCTGCTTCGGGTAACACGAGGTGTGCCGCCGATGGGGGACAGTCGCAATGGGATGCCTCATATGTGGTGGCAGTCTGTAGGGCATCCTCAATTGTGAGGGCGGCGCAATCTCTTCATAGGTGTTGTCCATGAGCACCTTTGGTGCCAGGAGCTTTTTTGCTAGCCGAATGGTGGCTACTCCACATGTGCTGATGAGGAGAGCCCGTTTCTTGCCTGCATCAGTGACCGCGTTGTAGGTGAAGAAACACGTTAGCTGGTCTACCCACGATTCCCAGAACTTGGTGTGTGGGGGGTTGAAGACCTCAAGGTGTCCCAGAGCGACAGCTATGACTCTTGTGCGGAGCAGGGAGTGGTGTCCAGGGGAGCGGTGAGTGGTGCAGTGCTGCTCGGGAGCGGTGCGGGTTGAGGTGGCTGTCAGGTAGCCCTGCCATGATGGATGGAGGGGAGGGGAGGTTGGCTCTGGGCGCCTTCGTGGCGTGACAGGCGGGAGGTTGGAATCCGGGGAGTTGTTGATTTATGCTCAGGGTGTGAGAAAGGAATGTGGCTCTGGTCACCCCTATCTCCAGCAGCCTGGACATTCTGACCTTGAGGAGTCAAGCTGCGAGTTCTACTATCGCTTGCATAGTTGTAGCTGGCTGTAAATAATGGGGGCGATGGGAACTTCATTAGCGTAGTAACTTTCGATTTCCCAGTCGCATGTTATTCTTTGTCTGGTAGAAGGGGGGGTCCCCATTCACCCCCTTCCCTGTATAACCGCTTGCTTTCTGTAACCAAGTCATTCTGAACAAGATACCTGCTTCAGTGATCTATCTATTGCAGCTTAATAAACGCTATCCTTGCTTGCATCACAAGGCCTGGTGTTTTTGCTGACTAAGTTAGGACTTCTGACAGTTTGTTCAGAATCATCATTAACTTTCGGGACTGGTCGTAAACCCGCTATTCCAACATGAGTGGCGGAGAAGAAGACACTCTCCCGATTGAAGAAGAAAAGGAGAAGAAGCCTCCCGGGAAAGACGTGCCCAAAGAGACCCCTGACATACATGTGCCGGGACATTGGGGTCTGAAGTACGACTTTGGAGGGCCTTACGGAGACCCGTATGGGGCAGCCTATGGGGGGGTGACCACCCGAGTTGGACGCAGACGGGACTGGGTGAAACCCCTGGCTGAAACCCATGAGACGTGGTTTGGGACCCCGAGAGCTTCCATGGGGATGAGCCACCCCGAGAGGTCGGTCCGAAAGCTGATCACGGCGGAAGCCCTGGAGGAAACCGGCCGGGACCCCGAGACCTTGGAGAGTGCCGTGGTGAGGAGGAGATGGAGCGGAGAACCGAGCCAAGACCGCCTGATGTGCTTCCTGGACGAATCCCTCGCCCGCATCCCACAGATGATCGCGGAGCGCATCCGGGAGAAGCGAGAGCGGCAGAGGCGCGAGGAACCACCCAGGTCCCCCCCGATCAGCGGCCG
The DNA here is from genome assembly GCA_029375565.1 of Gekko gecko. Taxonomy (NCBI): domain Eukaryota; kingdom Metazoa; phylum Chordata; class Lepidosauria; order Squamata; family Gekkonidae; genus Gekko; species Gekko gecko. Next base: position 4,795,647 of record JAPDNY010000008.1, read on the forward strand.
GCGCCGGACCAAGATCAGGGGAACGTGCCGGCCGGCCCGCCTGAGCAACCAGCGGGGCCAGGACCGCATGGGCCGCCGGGGCAACCACCCCCTCGTCCTTGGGGGTTCTTGCCGCCCAAGCCTACCGAACTCCTAGATGCTGACTTTGATGGAGACCCCGAGAAGTTCCCATTCTTCCTGGTGCGAGCCGAGAGGTTTATCGAGACCTGGGGCCACCTATTCCAGAGAGAAGAGCGGATGGTTGATGTCATAGCAGCCCACCTGAAGGGAGCGGCTGCTGACTGGTATGTGGGGCTCCACCAAGACGATGGGCGCGAGCTGAGGGAAATCGACTCGTTCATGTGGACCATGAAAGAGCAATTCGAAGACGTGCATTCTACCAAAGCAGCCAAGGCAACGATCCGAAGCCTCAAACAAGGCGCGAGGTCGGTGAGAGACTACACCTCGGAGTTCCGCAGATGCGCCGCCAAACTCCGAGGGGAAGGAAACCTCCTGGACTTCTACAAATGGGGACTCAATGCAGAGATCCGCCGGGAAGTCACCAGGAATCAAGACCCGAACACCCTCACCGGATGGATTCAAGCCGCCATCACGATGGAGAACCGGCTGAAGACCATCAAACTGGATGACGCCACAGCAATGGCCAACAGGGGCCCTACACCGACTGCGAGAGGGAAACCACCTGCTCCGAACCCGAAGCCGAGGGACGGTACAAGGGAACTCAGGATGAAGCAAGGTCTGTGCCTCAAATGCGGAGAAGGGGGCCATTTCGCCGCGAACTGCCCGACGTCTTCTGCGTCGCCCGGAGCATCGAAAGGAGTCAAGAAGAAGTTTGACACATCCACACCAAAACAGGTGGCGAAACCGAAGGGGGCGAAAGCTCTGCAAGCTAAACCGCTCAGCGAGGCATCCGACTCATCTGATGGCGAGACCGTGCCGCAGGGAAACGAGCCGGACCTGCTGTAAACAGCGCTGAACAGCAGGTCCCACACTCCCAGGCGCAAATCCCAGTGAGCAAACCCCCCTCTCTTTTCTTTCTCACAGTGACTCTAATGGACCCGGGTCTATTGACCCATGTGAGAGTACGAGCTCTCATTGACTCTGGGTGTGGGAGAGACCTCATCAACCCCACACTAATAATGGGACTAGGGGCAAAAGTTGTTAAATTAGCTGACCCCTTGATTTTTACTCAAATGGACGGGTCCACCATGAAAGAACCCTGTAAATACGAGACTGTACCCTTGCGGGTGGGACTCGGGCAACACTGGGAGGAAAGACCTTTCGTGGTTACCCCTTCAGCTCGTTTCCCCTTGGTTCTAGGGAGTCCGTGGTTTTTTGATCACGATCCTCACGTACTATGGGGGGGGGGTAAGCAGTGCATACCATCCTGAGTCAGATGGGCAGACCGAACGTGTGAATCAGACTTTGGAACAATACTTGCAGTGTTTTTCCAACTTTCAGCAGGACAATTGGCATTCTCTTTTGCCTTTAGCTGAGTTCTGTTACAATAATACTCAGCACTCGTCGACAGGAATGTCCCCGTTTAAAGCAGTACATGGATATGACGCCCCGCCTCTTCCATTTTTGAACTCTCCCGACCTCCCGGCGGGAGACGCTGGAGACTGGTGCAAACACTTGCAAGAGGCGTGGGGCTCTTTAGCTAAGACTCTGGAGGAAGCCAAGAATGCTTACAAAATCCAGGCCGACAAGAAACGTAACCTTGCCTGGGTTCCAAAATGTGGGGAGTTTGCTTATTTGTCCACACAACATTTGCGTCGCATCCAGCCGAGTCGCAAACTCGGGTGGAAATATATTGGTCCTTTTGAAATTGTGAGAGTGATTAATAATGTAACTGTTGAACTTGCGTTGCCTAAATCTCTAAAGTCTGTTCATCCTGTTTTTCATGTAAGGCTTCTACGCCAAGCGCCTGAAGAGAACAAATGGCGACCACTACGGCCGACCCCGCCTCCACTGCTGGTGGGGGGGGAACCTCACTACGAAGTATCGCAAATCTTGGACTCTAAAATCTCTCGCAATCGCTTGTTTTATCTGGTTGAATGGATTGACTTTGGGCCGGAGCAGAGGGAGTGGGTGCGGGCGGAAAACGTTCTGGCCCCCGGCTTGTCCGGGCGTTTCACAAGTTGTACCCCCACAAACCAAAGGGGTAGGATTGTTTTCGAGGGGGCTGCATGTCAGGTAGCCCTGCCATGATGGATGGAGGGGAGGGGAGGTTGGCTCTGGGCGCCTTCGTGGCGTGACAGGCGGGAGGTTGGAATCCGGGGAGTTGTTGATTTACGCTCAGGGTGTGAGAAAGGAATGTGGCTCTGGTCACCCCTATCTCCAGCAGCCTGGACATTCTGACCTTGAGGAGTCAAGCTGCGAGTTCTACTATCGCTTGCATAGTTGTAGCTGGCTGTAAATAATGGGGGCGATGGGAACTTCATTAGCGTAGTAACTTTCGATTTCCCAGTCGCATGTTATTCTTTGTCTGGTAGAAGGGGGGGTCCCCATTCACCCCCTTCCCTGTATAACTGCTTGCTTTCTGTAACCAAGTCATTCTGAACAAGATACCTGCTTCAGTGATCTATCTATTGCAGCTTAATAAACGCTATCCTTGCTTGCATCACAAGGCCTGGTGTTTTTGCTGACTAAGTTAGGACTTCTGACAGTGGCTTCCACTGGATCGACGCCTGGTGCTGTGTGGGATGAAGAGTCAGGCTCACTCAACGGGATCCCACCTCATCGCCATTGTAAAGTACTGGGTTAGCAGCATGGAGACTCGGACTATGACATGCTAAACAACACACATTTATTGTACTTCACACAAAAGACACAAACGACCCAGCAAGGGCCAACTATATACACCCAACCCAGACACACCCATAGTTCCATGGGGGGGGGGGTTGAATCTCCCGCCAAAGGTCCTATTGGAGGGCTCTGGGTGGCCTATTGGAGGGCTCTGGGCGACAATCAATGAGCCCCGAGTACTAGCCAGAGCCAGGACCTTGCAACGACCCGTTAATTGGTTAACGAGCCAGCACGGTACTTGAGAGCATCACCGGCCGTGAGCAAACCGTTCTGGCAAACTCGTCGTTAGACCACCCGGCCTGCACCTCCGGTTGTTCCCTCGTCTTGGCTCGTTTTCCTGGCTTCTGACCTCGGCTCATATACCGACGTTTCCTAGGGCTTCTGACCTTGGCTCTGCTCCTCAACTCCATTCTGGCCTTTGACTCCCGGTACGTCTGACCATGGCTTTGCTTGCTGATTTGGAACCTGTTTGCCCGGACTCTGACTGACTACTTTGGCTGACCTCTGGAACTCTTGCTGACTCATCTCCTGGACTACCCCTCCAGTACCCGGCCCCCGGGCCCCGTCGTGACATGGAGGGCCAAGCTGGGAACACTGTCATCGCCTAACCTTAACCCCAAAGACTGGAACCCATTTATTACCCTATATCAGCGCGTGGGAAGAGATCACTACCAATCATTGAGTATTAACTATCATCAGGGTGGGTTATGCGATAGAGTTCAAATCTCACCCCCCTCCGACCCCCCATATAGTGACTATGTCACTGTTACAACTACTATGGGAGGAAATCAAAAATCTCCTGGAAAAGGGCTCAATAGAAACTGTACCACAGACTCAACAACACCTATTGTAGTTCCAGATATTTTGTAGATATTTTGTAGTTCCAAAGAGGGACAGAACCAAAAGGCCCATCTTGAACCTCCGAGGCCTGAACAACTACAATGGGAAAGAGAAGTTTCGGATGGTTATGCTCCAGTCCATTCTGCCTAATGCCTGGATGGCATCGATAGAATTAAAAGACGCATACTTCAATGTGACGATACGCCCACAGTACCGCCGTTACCTCTGATTTCAAGTGGGGAAGGCCTACTATCAATACAGGGCTCTTCCTTTTGGACTATCCAGAGCACTGAGGGTGTTCACAAAGTGCATGGCTGTGATAGTGGTGTATTTATGAGTCAAGGGGTTGTTAATATTCCCATACATCGACAACTGGCTCTTGATAGCTTCCTCTCCCGAGAGGTTACAGAGGGATATCACAGAGGGATATCGCTCTGAATCCGTTTGGATCCCTGGGTCTCTGCATAAATAAAAAAAATTGCTCCTTACGCCATTGCAGAAGATTGAGTTCATAGAGGCTTATCTTGACTCAACGAACTCAACGGCCTTCCTTCCAGGGAACAGGGCTGTAACTATATAGAGACTGGCACTAGACAGCACTACTTGTCCCACACAAACAGCAGGGGTAGTTCAAAGGCTACTAGGACTAATGGTGGCAACAATCAATGTTATGCCACTAGCAAAACTACAGATGCGAGACCTGCAGTTGTGGTTCCTCCATTACTACAACCGGTTTGTGCGTCAATCAGACTCATTATTCCAACTGCAGTCACAAAATCGCTAGTTTGGTGGTCCAACCTGGACAACCTACTACAAGGAATGCCTTATCAACCAAAACCTGCAGAAGTAACGGTCCACACCGATGCCTCCCTGTCGGGATGGGGAGCACATTGTGAAGAACTGTCAGTTCAAGGGCAATGGCCCAGGAAGTACAGAGAATGCCGTATCAGCTATCTAGAACCATTGGCAGTCAGACACACTCTCCGTTCTTTCGTACCAGTCATGAAGGGTAAAATAGTACAAATTGCTACAGACAATATGACAACAGTGTATTATATCCTGAAGCAAGGGAGAATGGCTTCAGTGAGACTGTGCAAATTAGCCAAGGTGTCTGAGGCGCAAAATTCAATTGAGAGTGATACATGTACCAGGTATGGACAATGTCCAAGCAGACAATTTGAGCCTGAGAGCGACAAAACATCACAAGTGATCCCTGAAATGGGACTGCTTGGAGGACATTTTTTGCCTCTTCAGGTGGCCGACCCTAGATGCCTTCACGTCAGTGGAGAATGCAAAGTTCCCTCTATTCTACTCCAGAGACTGTCCTTCCGGTAGCTTATTGGGGAACGTTTTTCTACATCAGTGGAAAGGTCACCTATTTTATATGTTTCCACCAATCCTGCTCATTTCACGAGTACTACAGAAGATTATGAATGACCATGCGTCAGTCATCTTCATAGCACCGTAGTGGCCAAGGTAACCATGGTTCCCTCTTCTTCTAAGACTATCAAAGGGCCAGTACAAATGCATAGCAGTCAGTCAGGATCTGTTGTCCCAGGAGGGAGGACAGGACCTTCTTCGTGGTCACACATTGGGTTTTACGTCCTTGTCAAACCTTAGTCAGGAAGCCTACGATAGCTTTAAATATAGGAGTTTGTCACAGTCTCGAGGAGACTGTGCCTACTGAGCATGTCCAGAGCTGCGTGAGACTCTGCCCCCACCTCCGTTCCTTTTTCACCGCCTGTAGGTGGGATGTCATTCTTCATCGCTCCGGGAAAGCCTCTTTTAAAAAAAGGGGGAAAGAAAGAGAAAAAAAGGGAACAAGGTTATCTATAGCCTATAATAAGCTTAGTGATCTCCCTGTTGTCAGCTAGGCTGGCATATTTTGGAATGTGTGGGTTGTTACTTGTCTCCCTCCTCCCTTCCCCCTCTCTGCCTCTGAGATGTACTATTATCTATCCTGTGTCCTTGAAGCTTAGCACTGCCTGCTCCTAGTTTCCCACTGAGAACGTAACCATTATCTCTTTGCCCACATTTCCAGGTGCTTGCTTATTGGTTTTGATATATCAGGGGGTCATGTATGAAAAGGGTATAACTGGGGTTCCTAGACTGCCACCTGTCATTCCTGACACAAGAGTTCATGATGTCCTATATACTAGTTCTCAATAAACTGAAACTTCTGAAGGAACGTTGTTGAGTTACTTGACTGGGAACCCTGACACCTGTCATGTATCACTGTCCCTTTCCTATTTGGGAGGGGGGAAACCTATGGAAAGAACTCCTTTCTTCAAATGCTGTTTCCGTTGTAATGCCAAACTACCCCCAACTGACAGGCACGACTAATGCCTATGCTGCCTTGGGGAATATCATATAACTGGCTTCTGCCCACACTATTTAAATTTCACACGTCAGGCAAGAAAGAATAGGGCAGCCTGTCTCAAGGTCTTTGTACTGGAACAGTCTCTTGCACCAATGAAGGCTCAAACTGATGGGAATCAACACTCGCTGCCTCCCCCATCAGTACAGTGGGGAGATTTGGCACCTCAGGTGGCAATCTTGTCCAAGCCAAAAAAGGCAAGCTGCCTAAGAGACCTGCTTTCTCAGACAAGGGCTCCTCGAAGGCAAAGGTCTCTAAACTAAAGAGTGCATCTAAGGCTGGTGAAGCTCCGAAGCCCATGGAGGAGCCCCAGCAGTCCAAATTAAGGGTTACGCCACTCCTCTTAACGGGGCTTTCAGTGGAGTCACCATCAGTTAAGCGCGCAGAGATGCGCCCAAGCTCAATGCTGCGGCAATCGATTCCACCACCGACCTTGAGCTTTAGACGAACAGAGACATATATGGAGTGGCTGCTTTCTCCATCAGTGCTGCCAGCACCGCTGCTCCAAATTGTGGCAGATGACGACTCCACGGGGAATGAGACGCCAGCTCGCTCTCCCACCTATTCTGGCTACTCGGCTACAGATGACTCAGTTATTTACCATGCTGATAGATGATGCTGGAGCCCAGGGGTACCAGTGCTGAGGACCTCATATCACAGAAACTACTCTGACATGCATTGACCCAGCCGGCCACATTCAAGGTCTAGGTCTCTACCCAGAGAGACAGCTTACAGACATGACCATGTACAGGGGACTCAAATATAGATGATTCTAGGCTGTTTAGTCAATATCGAAGTTCACGCCCTTCGAGATGCCAGGAGTGGAATTCTCAAGTGCTTCCTGAAGGTGGAGGTAGAGTCTACATGTTCCCAGTACACGAGGGGGCGCAACCATCGCCCGATGTAGAGGGCTATTCAGTTTCAAACACACAGCAATTCACCTCTCCAATGGTGTCAGATCAGGAAATGGAGGGTTCAGTCACATAGAGAGGCTGATCTTAATAGCCCAACTGGTCAGGCAGTAGATCCCCTGCAGTTGGTGCCAAATATGGAGGGTTTCAAGATATTCATGGACTTAATGTAGAACATGGAAGATACCCTAGGGATACAGTTGAAAGCTGCAACTACTCCTATCAGGGACGTGGTACATGACATACTTCAGGCAGACATGCCTACTCCCTGTGTACTGCCCCTACTATCTGTGCACCTAACGACACTGCAGGAAGCTTGGAATAAACCTGCATCAATACCACCTATACCCAGATGGTATGAGGTCATGTACAGGGAGACAATGAAACCTTTCTGCAGCCTCAGCCTGAACCGAATTCTGCAGTGGTCCACTTGTCTTCAAAAATGAAACAATCATGCTACCTGGCCCCACCAGATAGGGAGGGAGGGAAGGTAGATGCTTTGGCAAAAAGGATCTACGCTGCCACGTCAGTTGCCTCAAAAATGCAAACTTACGTGTCTTATCTATCTGCTTATATATTCAACTTATCAAACAAGATAGAGACCCAACTTACTCACTTACCTGCAGACAGCCGGAAAGATGTCACAGCTGCAATCCAAGAGTCACAAAGAGTGGAAAACAACAGGTTGCCACTGTGAGACATACAGTATCTTGTTTTTCGAGTATCATGGCTATGGCAGAGGCTTTACGTAGACATGCCTGGCTTAGGTCAACATCACTTCACTCAGATATGTGTCCTACACTTAGTCCTACACTAGTCCTACACTAAATCCTACACTTAGGTACAAAAAATCAAAGGCACAGATATAGAATGGGAGGGACTTGGCTGGACAGCAGCACATGTGAAAGGGATCTGGGTGTTCTGGTTGATCACAAGCTCAACATGAGCCTGCAGTGCAATGTGGCTGTGAAGAAAGCTAATGCAATCTTAGGATGCATTAACAGAAGCATTGTGTCCAGATCACGGGAAGTGGTAGTTCCGCTCTATTCTGCTATGGTCAGGCCTCACCTGTGTCCAGTTTTGGGCACCACACTTTAGGAAGGATGTTGACAAGCTCGAGTGTGCCCAGAAGAGGACAACCAGGATGGTGAGAGGGTTGGAATCCAAGTCTTATGAGGAAAGGCTGAAAGAGTTGGGTATGATTAGCCTGGGAAAGAGAAGGCTTAGAGGGGACATGATTGCAGTCTTCAAATATTTGAAGGGCTGTCATGTAGAAGCTGGAGCAGATCTATTTTCTCTTTCTCCAGATTGCAAGACTAGATCTAATGGGTGGAAATTACAAGGGAGTCGTTACCAGCTAAATATCAGGAGAAACTTCCTAATTGTAAGAGTGATTGAGCAGTGGAACAGACTGCCTCGGGAGGTGGTGGCTGCTCCTTCCCTGGATGTTTCCAAGCAGAGGCTGGACGACCATCTTTCGGGTATGCTGTAGGGCTATCTTTTGGCTATGCTCCTGCAGAGTGCAGGGGGTTGGACTAGATAACCTACAAGGTCCCTTCCAACTCTAACATTCTATGATTCTATATTAAGCAGAGAATTTTCCCTTTGATGGGTGTGGTCTCTTTCACAAGACCACTGATAATGCTCTAAAGGATGTGGATGAGAGTCACAGACATGCTTGGAATTTAGGAGTGCATACACAATACCCACGAAAACCACAAAACAGAGGTCCTGGAGGCCACAATTTGCATGCCGACCTACGTCCCCAAATCAACCAGAAACATGGAAACGCTGGCAGTGCACAAATAGGCAACAGTACCAGGCCATATCAAGAGTCCCTCTGGCAAGGAAGGCTACACAACAGCCAAAGCAGTCCTTTTGACGCTATGGAGCTACACGCCAGAAACAATGCCATAACTGGTACCCTGTAATGGATCCCGTCTGTTACCATTCTTTGACATGTGGGGAAAAATTACAGCTATTCACTGGGTACTTACAATAATCAGAACTGGATCCTCAATAGAATTCGTATTGTGCCCCATGACTCCCCATGTATTTATCACTCCCCCATCACACTTACTATGGGAAGAAATTCAGAAACTCAGGGAAAAGGATGCAATAGAGCCTGTACAAAAGACTCAACATCATTTAGGCTATTATTCCAAATACTTTGTAGTCCCAAAGAGATACGGAGGCAAGCGGCCTATCCCAGACCTATGAGGATTGAACAACTATATCAAGAAAAGGAAATTTCAGATGGTCACACTCCAGTCCATCCTGCTATTGTTCCCACAGGGAGCATGGATGGCATCCTTAGATCTGAAGGACGCATACTTCCATGTGACAATCTGGCCACAACATCGAAGTTACCTCTGATTTTTGTTGGGTTGCATCCATTACCAATACAAAGTACTGCCTTTCGGCCTACCTACAGCACCCGAAGTGTTCACAAAGCACATGGCAGTCGTAGTGGCATACCTGAAGATGGCGGGACTAATAGTTTTTCCATACATAGATGACTGGCTCTTTGTGGCATCGACACCAGACAGACTAAGAGAACATCGCATGGGCTCTGGATGTTCTCAAGAGCTTAGGTCTTTGCATGAATCTACAGAAGTTGGTCTTTAAACCATGTCAAAAGATTGAGTTTATAGGGGCTTATCTCAATTCCACTGTGTCGAGGGCCTTCCTGCCAAGGGACAGGGCCACAACTCTACAGAAACTGGCTATAGGCTGTGTGACCTGCCCGACAATGACGGCAGGGGTGGTCCAAATATTTCTAGGACTTATGGCCACAACTATCTTCATAGTGCCAATGCAACAACTACAGTTGTGGTTCCTGCGCCACTACAACCCAGTGACAGTCCATGCCTCCCTCAGGATCACCATTCCAACCAGAGTAACAGAATCTCTACTCTGGTGGGCAGATTTAAACAACCTGTTACAAGACATGTTGTTTTAACCAAAGCCTGTGGAGGTGACAATCTATACAGATGCTTCCCTGTGGGGATGGAGCGCACACTGCAGAGAACTATCCATTCAGGGCCAGTGGCCGGAGGAGAACAGACAATGCCATATAAATCTCCTGGAGCTACTGGCGGTCAAACACACATTCCATTTGTTCGTAGCAGTCATAAAGAACAAGACAGTACAAATTGTCACAGACAACACAATGGCAATGTAGTACCTCTTGAAGCAAGGAGGGACTGCTTTCATGAGACCTTGCAGATTAGCCACGGATCTATGGGAGTGGTACCTGGAGCAAAATATTCAACTGAGAGCAGTACATGTACCTGGTGTACACAATGTTTGAGTGGATGCTTTAAGCCGGGCACCCATGAAACATCACGAATGGTTGCTGAAGACAGAGTGTCTGGAGAACATATTTTGTCTCTTCGGGTGGCCGTCCGTGGATGTTTTTGCTGGTGAATGCGAAATGCCCTCTATTCTACTCGAGGGACCGCCCATCAGAGAACTTAATGGGGGGTGCTTTTCTACATCAATGGACTTGATCCCACCCATCCATCTCATTTCTTGGATACTGCAAAAGATTCTGGCCGACCATGCGTCTGTCATCCTCATCGCACCTTGGTGGCCATGACAACCATGGTTTCCTCTGCTGCTGAGACTATCAATGGATCAATACAAATGTATACCAGTTAGTCAGGATCTGCTGTCTCAGGAACAGGGCAGGATCATACATCACGACCCCGGTGTCTTCAAATTGACGGCATGGAGAATCCAAGCAGAACCGTGCCACCAGCAGTAGCAGCAGAGATCCTGCTTAATGCAAGGAAACCGTCTACTAGGAAATCATATTGAACTAAGTGGCTATGTTTCAGATCCTGTGCAAGGAAACAGGGCACAGACTCCATGAAGGCCCCATTGACAATGATACTGTCTTACCTAACTAAGTTATATAAAGATGGCCTTAGCTTTTCATCAATAAAGGTGCATCTGGCTGCGATATCAGCTTCACATGACCTTATAGGGGGGAGATTGTTTTTTCCCCATACTACCACCAAGGCCTTTCTAAGGGGCCTGTGGAACATTCGTCCCCCTATAAAGCCATTTGTACCATCATGGAGTTTGTCTTTAGCCCTCTCCGAGTTAATGGGATAACCCTTTGAATCGCTAGCAATGGCCCCTGTGCAGTTACTGTCATAGAAAACTGCGCTGTTGGTAGCACTTACCTCTGCTAGGAGGGCAGGCGAGGTCTGTGCACTAAGGATCAATCCTCCTTACATGGTTTTTCATGAGGATCGGGTGATGTTGAGACCAGATCCGTCCTTTTTACCCAAGGCAGTAACACCATTCCACTTGTCACAGACTATCACTCTTCTGTCATTCTGTCCTAGGCCAGTGGATAACGGTCAACGGGCACTTCACATGTTGGATGTGCATAGGGCCCTGGCATTTTACTTGTCTAGAACTCAGAACCTTTGGAAAACCAATAGGTTATTTGTTATGCTAACCCCAAAAGGGGCCAACCTGTCTCTAGCCAATGTTTCTCTAAGTGGGTTTCGTCAATGATTGCCTTATGTAATCAACTTGCAGACAAACCCCTCCCATCTGTTCCTAAGGCTCACTCAGCCAGAGCTGCAGCTACCTCAGCCACCTTTATGGCAGGAGTCTCATTACAGGACATTTGCACTGCAGCTAAGTGGTCTTCTCCATCAACTTTTGCAGCACACTATGCCTTAGATGTAAGGGCAAGAAAGGACGCATGTTTTGGACAAGCAGTCCTTAAGTCAATTTTCCTCTAAATAGATTGATTAATGGAGGTGAAATAATATCTAAATCAACAGAGGGGTATGGCAATCCAGTTGAGAAGGTTTTTTCTCTGTTATGCTTTAAGGTTATGTTATGCAACTAAGAAAGATGTGCAGGGGTATGGATGTTTCATGCTGTGGTTTTGTTTAATGTTGGTGGGCTCCTCCACCACCCCCACCAGTCCCCTGGCGGGAGGGGGTTCGCAGGTCCCCGGCTCCTGAGAAGGCAGCATCAGGGCTCTAGGCCGTGGTGGCAGTGGGGTCAGTGGCCTGTGGATCTGCGGAGCTGGGCAGAGAGCCCCAGGACAGTCCAGTCCGGTCTGCTCACCAGGCCCAGCTCCTACGGGGGCTCTTCCTGGTGCCCTCCGGGTTTCCTTGCGCGCTGCTGGCCTGGCCCATCCTCAGGGCTCACCACTTCCCCACCAGGGGTGCTCAGTCTTGCTTTGGGCACCGAGGGGGGCCCAGCGTGGCCCTCCTACCCCCCGCCAGTCTCCTCCGAGGTGGTCCCTCCCTCCCCAGTCAGGCTGTGAAGGCCATCTAGCAGGCACCGGTGGCAGTCGTGGGAGGGAGACGCGGGCCGGGGGAGTCATGCTGCCGGAGCCATGCTGCCACAGGGGGTGCTATCTCTGGACCAACCCAGTTGGGGGAAGCCACCTTTGGGGGGGGCAGCCCAGAGACCCTCCCTCTTCCCCCCTGGGAGCCCCTGGGCTGCAGGGTGCATCACACAGGGAGGGCGGAGGAGCTGACCAACCGCTTCTCCATCAGGGCTTCTGGGGGTGAGCAACTCTGGGCAGGCTGAGGAAGCCCCTGGTGGGAGGGGGTAGCCTGGCTCCCGGGTGGAGACCCAAAGGAGGCAGGTCTTCTGCGCAGCAGAGCTGAATCCTCCAGCCAGGCAGCCGGGCCAGGAAGCTGGCCTTCCCAAAGCTTGCCTGGCCAGCCCCCCCCCTCCAAAAGCACCATGCTTCTGGGCTTTCAGGGCAAGTCAGCACCAGGATCATGCCCAATCCTTCCCCACCCACCCCCTCCCATCCCCTCCCTCCTGATGGTGGTGTGTGCTGCTGCAGTGGTGGCGGAGGAGGCGAAGCAAGCTGGCAGGAAGGGCACAGGCACGGGGGAGGAATCACACAGGCACAGAGGGGAGGGCAGCAGGGCAGTTCGGCTCCCCCTCTGAGGCCCGCTGCCCCCTCCCCCATTGCCCCCTCCCCCAAAAGCAGAACTTACCTTCCTTCTTTCTCCCCCAGCTGGCGTCCTGTCCCCTCCTCCATCCTGGCTGCTCCTTCTGGTTTCCCCTCCTCATCCCACCCCCTCCTCCTCCATGCACCTGTCCTGGCTGCTCCACTCCTCCTGGTTTCCCCTCCTCAGCTCCTGGGTGCACTTGCTGCCACGGCGCTGCCAGACTCAGGAAGGAAGAGGCCATGGGGGGGGGCTTTTGGCGGGGGGGGCAGGTGCAGTTTGGCACCCCTGAGCGTTTTAGGCAAATGCCTAGTTCGCCTAGTAAGCGAGCCGGCCCTGCCCAAACTGTTCTGGTAAGAAAGAAAGGTGGGAGACAGGTAATGAAGCCAAGGTGGCTGAACAAGGAACTCTCTGAAGAGCTGAGACTTAAAAGGGAAATGTACAGGAAATGGAAGGAGGGTCAAATTATTGAGGGTGATTACAAGAAACAGGCTCGAATCTGTAGAGATGGTGTCAGAAAGGCTAAAGCGCAGATGGAGATGAAGCTTGCGAAGGATGCTAAAGATAACAAGAAAGGTTTCTATGCCTATGTTAGGAGCAAAAAGAAGAACAGGGATGGGGTAAGCACATTGCTAGGGGAAGACGGTCAAGTCTTAACAAGGGATGAAGACAAAGTGGAATTACTCAACTCTCACTGTCAGAAGCCCTAACCTAGTCAGCAAAACACCATGCCTTGCGGTTCAAGCAAGAATAGCATTTATTATAGAGCTGCAATAGAAAGGTCACTGGAGCAGGTACATTGTTCAGAATGACTTGGTTACAGAAAGCAAGTGGTTATACCGAGAAGGGGGTGAATGGGGACCCCCCCTTCTACCAATCAGGGAATAACATGCGACTGGGAATCGAAAGTTACTACGCTAATGAAGTTCCCAACGCCCCCATTATTCTCAGGAAAAGCCGGAGCTTTGAAAGCGATAGTAAAGCTCGCAGCTTGACTCCTCAAGGTCAGAATGTTCAGTCTGCGAGAGATAGGGGTTACCAGATGCACATTCCACTCTCACACCCTAGACATAAATCAACACCCCTCGGATTCCAACCTCCCGCCTGTCACGCCACTATGGCGCCCATTGCCATCCTCCCCTCCCCTCCATCCATCATGGCAGGGCTACCTGACATGCAGCCCCCTCGAAAATAACTCTACCCCGTTGGTTTATGGGGGTACAACTTGTGAAACGCCCGGATAAGCCGGGGGGCAGAACATGTTCCGCCCGCACCCACTCCCTCTGCTCCGGCCCAAAGTCAATCCATTCAACAAGATAAAACAAGCGATTGCGAGAGATCTTAGAGTCCAAGATATGCGATACTTCGTAGTGAGGTTCCCCCCCACCAACAGCGGAGGCGGGGTTGGCCGTCGCGGTCTCCATTTGTTCTCCTCAGGCGCCCGGCGAAGAAGCCTTACATGAAAAACAGGATGAATAGACTTTAGAGATTTGGGCAACGCCAATTCAACAGTCACATTGTTAATCACTCTCACAATCTCAAACGGCCCAACAAATTTCCAACCAAGTTTTCGACTCGGCTGAATGTGACGCAAGTGTTGGGTGGACAAATAAGCAAACTCCCCACACTTTGGAATCCAGGCAAGGCTGCGTTTCTTGTCGGCCTGGACTTTATAAGCATTTTTAGCTTCCTCCAGAGTCTTGGCTAACGATGACCACGCCATCTGCAATTGTTTGCACCAGTCCCCAGCATCTCCCGCCGGGAGGTCGGGAGAAGTCAGAAATGGCAGAGGCGGGGCGTCATATCCATGTACTGCCTTAAACGGGGACATCCCTGTCGACGAGTGTTGAGTATTGTTGTAACGGAACTCAGCCAAAGGCAAAAGAGAATGCCAATTGTCCTGTTGAAAGTTGGAGAAACAGCGCAAATACTGTTCCAGAGTCTGATTCACACGTTCAGTCTGCCCATCGGATTCTGGATGGTATGCACTGCTGACCCCCGCTCCACCCCAAGCAGTGACATCAGCTCGCTCCAGAACCGTGAAACGAATTGCACCCCCTGTCTGAGATCACCTTAGCAGGCAAAGTGTGGAGCCTCACTACGTGTTGCAGGAACGCGGAGGCTAGTTTCTTTGCAGAGGGGATAGAGGCAAACGGAACGAAATGAGCCTGTTTCGTAAACAGGTCCACTATCACCCATATGACAGTCTTCCCCCCGCTAGGGGGTAAGTCAGTAATAAAGTCCATAGAGATTACTTCCCACGGGCGAGCTGGCGTGGGGAGGGGTTGCAGAGCCCCCGGGGGTTTACCGGGTCGAGGTTTACTCATCAAGCAAGTTTGGCAAGCCGACGTGAAAAGTGAAATGTCCTTTCGAAGCCCTGGCCACCAAAATTGTCTTTGCAGGAGCTGGAGCGATTTCACAAACCCCGTGTGTCCAGCCAGTTTCGACCCATGCGCCCAGCTCATCACCTCCCCCTAAGGGAACGTGGGACAAATAGCTTGTCATTCTTAGTCCAGCAGCCATGTACATTTTGAGAGACTCCTTCTTCCCCCCACCTCCTCTCTATCAGCGTCCGACATAGCTGTAGAGAATTTCGTCACCCAGTCATTGGTAGGAGGATCGGGGGATGGGGGGGAATGTTTGGCCTGCCTCCGAGTGGTTACAGCCCCTCCCAACTGGGAAGGCGTGAAAACCGAGTCATGAATCTCCTCCCTTTTGCTGTCGTGTTGAGGGAGGCGTGACAGTGCATCGGCCAGCGAGTTAGACGTTCCCGGGAAGTGGTGCAGTGTGAAATTGAACTTGGAGAAGAAATCAGCCCAACGCAGCTGTTTGGCGTTCAAGGAACGGGGGAGCGGAGAAGCTCGAGGTTTTTGTGATCAGTCCAGACCTCGAACGGAACTCGCGCTCCCTCTAGCCAATGTCGCCAGGTAGCCAACGCTAAGCGGATCGATCCCGCTTCTTTTTCCCACACTGACAAATTCCGTTCAGTATCGTTAAATTTTCTGGAAACATAGGCAAGGGGGTGTAATTTACCATCCTCCCCTCTTGGAGGATCGCCCCCCATAGCAACATCGGAAGCGTCAACTTGGACAATGAATTTTTTAAGTTCATTCGGGTGGGCTAACACCGGTTCTGACGTAAAAAGGGCTTTCAATTTGTCAAATGCCCTCTGGCACTGTGGCGACCACTCTAGTTTGGCCCCTGGTCGGGTGCATTCGGGTGGCTTCCCTTTGGTTTTCAATAAGTCAGTTAGGGGAAGGGCCACCTGGGCAAAGTTCGATAGGAACGATCTATAAAAGTTCGCGAATCCGAGGAACCCTTGGAGTTGCCTCCGTGTTTTGGGGGCCTCCCACCCTATGACATCTTTGATTTTATCAGGGTCCATCTCAATCCCTTTTTGGGATATGCGGTAGCCCAAAAAGGGGATCTCTGTTTTGTGAAATTCACACTTGGACAGTTTTGCAAATAGTTTATGCTTGTGCAACGTTTGTAACACTTCCCTCACCAGTTTCACATGGGATTTCAGGTCGGGGGAATATAAAAGAATGTCATCAAGGTAAACAAGCACCCCCTTAAACAAATACTTGTGGAGCACCTCGTTAATCAAGTTCATGAAGACTCCTGGGGCTCCCTGAAGCCCGAACGGCATGACCAGGTATTCAAATTGGCCCAGAGGGGTGTTGAACGCCGTTTTAAATTCGTCCCCCTCCCAAATTCGGACCCTGAAGTAGGCATCACGGAGATCTAGCTTCGAGAAAACCTTCCCCCCAGCCACCGCAGCCAACAAGTCTTTTATCAGGGGCATGGGGTAGGCGTTTGTGTTGGAGACTGCATTCAAGCCACGATAGTCGGTGCACAGCCGCAACCCCCATCCTTTTTCTTCCGGAAAAGCACAGGAGCCGCAAACGGGGAGGATGCTGGCCGTATAAAACCCCTACTCAGGTTTTTGTCAATGAATTTCCTCAGTTCCACTTTTTCTGAAGGGCTCATAGAATACAATTTCCCTTTCGGTAGTTTCTGGTTAGGCAAAATTTCAATCGCACAGTCTGAGTTCCTATGGGGGGGCAATTCGTCTGCTTCCTCCTCCCCAAAGACAGGGGCCAGGTCGTGATACTCAGGGGGAATGCTTTCCAGTTCGGCTTCCGCCACCCCCACCGTCACTAGGAGTTGCCCCCCCGTCATGGGCCCCCACTCATCCTTCCACAAGTGAGACTGGCATTTGTCGGAGATGAAATTCACTCTTCCCTCCCCCCATAGAACGTGTGGATCGTGATCAAAGAACCACGCGCTTCCGAGTACTAGGGGAAAGCGGGCAGACGGGGTAACAACGAAAGGCCTTTCTTCCCAATGCTGCCCAATTCCCACCCTCAAGGGTACAGTCTCGTATTTACAGGGTTCTTTCATGGTGGAGCCATCCATCTGAGTAAATATCAAGGGGTTGTTTAGTTTAATAACTTTCGCCCCCAGTCCCGTCACTAGTGTGGGATTGATGAGGTCTCTCCCACACCCAGAGTCAATGAGAGCCCGTACTCTCACATGGGTCAATAGACCCGGGTCCATTAAAGTCACTGTAAGAAAGAAAAGAGAGGGGGTTTGCTCACCGGGGTTTGCGCCTGGGAGTCCGGGACCTGCTGTTCAGCGCTGTTCACAGCAGGTCCGTCTCGTTTCCCTGCGGCGCAGCTTCGCCATCGGATGAGTCGGATGCCTCACTGAGCGGTTTGGCTTGCAGGGCTTTCGCCCCCCTCGGCTTTGCCACCGGTTTCGGCGTAGAGGTGTCGAACTTTTTCTTGGCTCCCTTGGGCGCTCCTGACGGTGCTGATGCAGTCGGGCAGTTTGCGGCGAAGTGGCCCCCTTCTCCGCACTTGAGGCAAAGACCTTGCTTCATTCGGAGTTCCCTCGTACCATCTCTTGGCTTTGGATTCAGGGTAGGGGTTTTCCCCCTCGCTGCCGGCGCAGGGCCGCTGTTGGCCATCGCTGCGGCATCATCTAATTTGATGGTTTTCAGCCGGTTCTCCATCGTGATGGCGGCTTGTATCCATCCCGAGAGGGTGTCTGGGTCTTGGGTTTTGGTGACTTCTCGTCGGATCTCTGCGTTGAGTCCCAACTTGTAGTAGTCTACGAGGGTCCCATCCTGCACCCCTCGGATCTTAGCCGCACACCTGCGGAACTCCGCCGTATAATCTCTCACCAATCTCGTGCGTTGCTTGAGGGCTCGGATCGCTGCCTTTGCCGCCTTGTTGGAGTTCGCATCCTCGAATTGTTCTTTCATAGCCCACATGAAAGAATCGATGTCCCTCAACTCACGCCCATCAGCCTGGTGGAGTCCCACATACCAGTCAGCGGCCGCTCCTTTCAGGTGGGCTGCTATGACATCGACCATACGCTCTTCGCGCTGGAACAGGTGGCCCCAAGTCTCGATAAACCTCTCGGCTCTCACGAGGAAGAACGGAAACTTTTCGGGGTCTCCGTCAAAATCCGCATCCAGTAGTTCCGCAGGTTTCGGTGGCAAAAACCCCCAAGGTCGGGGGGTTGGCTGCCCCGGAGGCCCCTGCGGCCCTGGTCCCGCGGGTTGATCCGGCGGGCCGGCCGGTACGTTCTGCTGGCCTTGATCCGGCACCGGGCGTTGATCCTGGGGAACTTGGTCGGGTGGCTCCTCTCGCCTTTGTCGCTCACGCTCCTCCCGGATGCCCTCCGCGATCATCTGTGGGATGCGGGCGAGGGATTCATCTAGGAAGCGCATCAGGCGATCTTGGCTCGGTTCCCCACTCCACCTCCGTCTCACCACGGCACCTTCCTGGCTCTCGGAGTCTCGGCCGGTTTCCTCCAGGGCTCCCGCCGTGATCAGCCTACGGACTGATCTTTCGGGGTGGCTTCCCCCACCGATGCCCGTGGGGTTCCAAACCACGTCTCGTGGGTTTCAGCAAGGGGTTTCACCCAGTCTCGTCTACACCCGACTCGGTGGGTTACCCCTCCATATGCCGCCCCATATGGATCTCCATAGGGCCCTCCAAAGTCGTACTCCGGACCCCATGGTCCCGGCACATGAGTGTCAGGGGTCTCTTTGGGTACGTCCTTCCCAGGAGGTTTCTTATCCTTTTTCTTTTCTTCTTCAATCGGGAGAGTGTCTTCTTCACCGCTACTCATTTTGGAGTCGCGGGTTTCTGACCAGTCCCGAAAGTTGATGATGATTCTGAACAAACTGTCAGAAGCCCTAACCTAGTCAGCAAAACACCATGCCTTGCGGTTCAAGCAAGAATAGCATTTATTATAGAGCTGCAATAGAAAGGTCACTGGAGCAGGTACATTGTTCAGAATGACTTGGTTACAGAAAGCAAGTGGTTATACCGAGAAGGGGGTGAATGGGGACCCCCCTTCTACCAATCAGGGAATAACATGCGACTGGGAATCGAAAGTTACTACGCTAATGAAGTTCCCAACGCCCCCATTATTCTCAGGAAAAGCCGGAGCTTTGAAAGCGATAGTAAAGCTCGCAGCTTGACTCCTCAAGGTCAGAATGTTCAGTCTGCGAGAGATAGGGGTTACCAGATGCACATTCCACTCTCACACCCTAGACATAAATCAACACCCCTCGGATTCCAACCTCCCGCCTGTCACGCCACTATGGCGCCCATTGCCATCCTCCCCTCCCCTCCATCCATCATGGCAGGGCTACCTGACACTCACTTTGCATCGGTCTTTAACCATAAGGCGAGCTGTATACAAACTGAAGAATGCAGGGCATATGAAGGAAGGAGGAACTGCCTGTCCAGAGTAAGTAAGGAAATGGTTAGAGAGCATCTAGCGGCCTTAAATACTTTCAAATCTCCAGGGCCAGATGGCTTGCATCCCAGAGTGCTAAAAGAAATTGCAAATGTTATTTCAGAGCCTCTGGCTCTAATCTTTGAGATGTCCTGGAGTACTGGTGTTGTGCTGGAAGACTGGAGAAGAGCGAATGTTGTCCTGCTCTTCAAGAAGGGAAAAAAGACAGACCCAGGAAATTATAGGCCTCTCAGTTTGACATCAATACCTGGGAAAATTCTAGAGCAGATTATTAAATGCTCTGTCTGTGAGCACCTTGAATGGAATGAGTTAATTGGTAGTAGCCAGCATGGGTTTATCAAGAATAAGTCACGGCAGACCAACCTTATCTCCTTTTTTTGACAGAGTTACTAAAATGGTAGACTCTGGCAATGCTGTGGATATAGTGTAACTAGATTTCAGTAAAACATTTGACAAAGTTTCTCATGATATCCTTGAGGATAAGCTGGTTAAGTGTGGGCTGGATGGTGCACCCATTGGATGGATTCGTGGTTGGTTGAAAAATCATATCCAACGTGTGCTCATAAATGGCTCTGTGTCTACGTGGAGGGAAGTCTCGAGTGGAATGTGTTGTTCAATGTTTATATAAATGACCTGGAGGAAGACATAGAAGGGATGCTTATCAAATTTGCAGATGACACAAAACTGGGTGGGATTGCTAATTCTGAAGAAGACAGAGTCAGGATTCAAAATGATCTCAATAGGCTGGAACAGTGGGCTGAGACAAATAAAATGAATTTCAGTAGAGATGAGTGCAAAGTCCTACACTTAGGTACAAAAAAATCAAAGGCACAGGTACAGAATGGGAGGGACTTGGCTTGACAGCAACTCATGTGGAAGGGATCTGGGTGTTCTGGTTGATCACAAGCTAAACATGAGCCTGCAGTGTGATGTGGCTGTGAAGAAAGCTAATTGTCAGACCCTTGAGTTAATCGACTCTCAGTCCAATAGTCTTTTATAAAAGCTTTATTAGAAACAGAGATTTGGATGTGCACGAGAGAGATCTCTTGTTCAGACTAAAAAACAGATCAAGGGTTAGGGATTGTATAGGCAATAGGTCAGTATCCCACAATGCAATGGTCATGCAGTGGGCATTCACTCTGTTCTCCTCTTTCACTCCCCCCCTTCATACTACCCAGCACTAGAAAAGTTTATTATCCAGCAACTGATGTTTCTCCAAGGATGAAAGGCTCCTGCTGGCCAAACATCTTGGGGCTCGTTCTCATGGGAAAGTTGTTGCAAGCAAAGCTGACCTAACCCTTCACACATACACACAAATATTTTAGCATTCACACCTGCTCCTCCCATCCCCTGGAATTTTATGGCAGAGAGGGCTAGAATGGGATGAGTCCAAATGGTCGTGATGGCTTGGAAGTGAAAGGGAACTACAAAGGAAATAAACGAAAACCTGTGTCACCATGACAATCAACAGAGCCCGATTCTGACACTAATGCAATCTTAGGATGCATTAACAGAAGCATTGTGTCCAGATCACGGGAGATGGTAGTTCCACTCTATTCTGCTATGGTCAGGCCTCACCTGGAGTACTGTGTCCAGTTTTGGCCACCACATTTTAGGAAGGATGTTGACAAGCTTGAGTGCGTCCAGAAGAGGGCAACCAGGATGGTGAGAGGGTTAGAATCCAAGTCTTACAAGGAAAGGCTGAAAGAGTTGGGTATGTTTAGCCTGGGAAAGAGAAGGCTTAGAGGAGACATGATTGCAATCTTCAAATATTTGAATGGCTGTCATGCAGAAGGAGCAGATTTATTCTCTCTTGCTCCAGATTGCAAGACTAGATTGAATGGGTGGAAATTACAAGGGAGTTGTTACCAGCTAGTTATCAGGAGAAACTTCTTAACTGTATGAGTGGTTGAGCAATAGAACAGTTTGCCTCGGGAGGTGGTGGATGCTCCTTCGCTGGACGTTTTCAAGTGGAGGCTGGACGACCATCTTTCAGGTATGTTGTAGGGCTATCTTTCGGCTATGCTCCTGCAGAGTGAAGGGGGTTGGATTAGATGACCTGCAAGGTCCTTCCAAATCTAACATTCTATGATTCTATGATCCTAGCTGGGTAAGGTTGGGTGTATTAGATAGCAGGAAGGGCTTCTGGTCTCCCATAATAAGCAGGGCCTGCCTTCTGAGGGGGGGGTGGGGCAGGACATCCATTCATTCTCCACACCTGCATTCTGTTCTCTCTTTCTCTTTGATAATAAGGGAAGCCACCCTTCCCTCCCATGATGAAGGCGTCAGGAGGCAGCAACCATGTCAGGCTGCTGTGCATTTTACTGCGCACCTGCCATGGAGGGGGGGTTCCCCTTCCCTTTGATGTACCCGCGGCTTGCCAAATGGTAGAGCCAAATGTCCAGCGTCTGCTTTGTTTATTATTCTGTTTTGTATATTGGGGAAAACAGTGATCTGGGTAGTAGTCGACACGTTTTCGAAGCAGGCGCATTTTATTCCATGCAAACAATTGCCCTAAGTCTTTGGCTAAGCTTTTCATGCACCACGTGGTGCGGCTACATTCGCTTCCTCACAAGATAATTTCAGACAGAGGGCCACAATTTGTTGCTAAGTTCTGGAGGGAACTGCTACAGGTGTTGGGGTGGAGCATGGTCTCAGCAGTTCTTATCACCCAGAGACAGATGGGCAAACAGAACAGGTGAATCAGGTGGTGGAGCAGTTCCTCAGGTGCTTCACAAATTACCAACGGGATGACTGGGTTGACCTCCTCCCTTATGCAGAATACAGTTATAATAACTCTGTGCACTAGGCCACGGGCCTTTTCCCCTTTATGGCTGTGTATAGGTACAAAGGGGCCCCTCTCCCCACAGTATCTAACCAAGAGCCAATCAGAGGGGACTTACAATCATGGTGGGGGAATCTAACAGGTTGGTGGTCCCTAATACAAGAAACTTTGAACAGGGCAAAAGAGGACTACAAAAAGCAAGCTGACAAAAAGAGAGCCCCTGAATGGGAGCTGCACCCTGGGGACTCGGTATACCTCTCTACTAAAAATATCAAGGGGCTCCAGCCTGGGAGTTGGGGTGGAAGTATATTGACCCTTTCAATTAAGAAGTATATTGGCCCTTTCAAGGTAGTGACAGTCTTGAATAAAGTGGCTATAGAACTTGATTTGCCTAAATATCTGTGTCATATTCACTCTGTCTTCCACTTCAGTTTATTAAAACGGGATCCAGGACCAAACGAATGGGGATCTCGTCCAGTGGCCCCACCTCCTCAGATTGTGGATGCTGAACCTCACCAAGTTGTTGAAGAAATCCTTGACTCCAAACTGAAGCGCCAAAAGATTGTATTTCCTGATTAAGTGGAGGGACTTTGATGAATATCACAATGAGTGGGTACAATGTGACCATGTTAGAGCCCCTACTCTCATCCGTACATTCCATATCCAATACCCCCACAAGCCTAAGGGGTGAGGGATCTTAGGAGGGACAGTATGTCAGGCTGCTGTGCATTTTACTGTGCGCCTGCCATGGAGGGGGGGTTCCTTCCCTTTGATGTACCCACAGCTTGCCAAATGGTAGAGCCAAATGTCCAGCATCTGCTGTGGTTATTATTCTAGATTTTGTATATGTGCTAGGGAGAGCGTAGGCAATGGCTAGGCTGGTGGGAGGGTTGCTTGACTGTTAAATGTAGCGGGGAAATACAAGGGGGTGATTGAGTCTTGGGTTTTATTACTCCTGTTTGAAACCAATATATCTGTAACCCTCACACATTCATTCTTAGTTCTAACAAAAGAAGTGTCCAGAGGATATCTATCAATGATCTCAATAAAGTTAGTTTTTCTCAAACTGGCTGTTGTTGAGAACCGATTTAGCCGGGATTCTGACAGCCATGCCTGCAATGGGCCAGAAGGGCCAGAAGCTGAGAAGGGGCCTTCCGGGGAGCCTCCCCTTAGAGAGAGGTCAAAAATGGGGTGGGGACTGGGCCTTCCCCACCTGATGCCTCATCCCTGCCCTGAATGCAATAGTATTCAATAATATCTTGACCCCACTGCATCATTTTGGTTCCAAGAAAGTGGCATGGTAGCCTTCACCAAGGCTCTGACTCCAAATCTCCAGGGATTTCCCAACTCAAAGATGAGCACCAGTTTGGTGTAGTGGTTAAGAGCTGTGGACTCTAACCTGGGAGAACCAGGTTTGATTCCCCCACTCCTCCACATGCAGCTGCTGGTGTGACCTTGGGTCATTCATAAGTTCTTTCAGAGCTGTTCTCTCAAGGGCAGTTCTTTCAGAAGTCTCTCAGTCCCACCTGCCTCACAGGGTGTCTGTTTTGGGGAGAGGAAGGGAAACTGTTCTGAGACTCCTTCGGGTAGTGAAGGGCGGGGTATAAAAACTTGTCATCATCTTCTTCCATTCACAAAAACAAGCTGACAAATTCATTATGCTTAATGAAGGAGGTGCAGAAGAAGTGTGCATGTGCGAGAAAAATCTACCCACGAGCCAAGTTCCTTGGGAACCCATCCTTTGTCATTGCTCAGGTACCCTTCACACAGCTGGTCCCCTGAAAAGTGGCGGTGGTGACAGAGGTTTACCCAAGCATCCCCATGACATTTGGGACGTTCACCGGACCATCGTGGTGCTGAAGTTATACACAGTTGAGCCCGAGCTCAGAGAACAGTTCATCCCTGCAACTTTGCTAGTGGATTCTTTATGATCCTCCCAACAGGTGCAAAAGGGAATTGCTCATTTTAATAGGCTGTGCTGCTCTCGTTTCTCACTTTCTTTTCTAATTAAGCCAGATTTGCTTGGTCATCTGAACTGGTCCTCCTTCCAGTCCTTCTGCCTCAGAATTACCCTTTATTAAATTTCAGCATCCCGATTGCCCCCCGAGACTCCCTGATCTGCAGCAACAGCGCATGGAATACTCCTCCCAGCGCGTGGGTTACTTCTCCCATCAGCACTCTGGGGCCTGAGTTCTTTTATAGGCCCCGCGTTAAAGATCCTGGCTGGGTAAGGCTGGGGGTATTCGACAGCAGGAAGGACTTCTGGTCTCCCATAATAAGCCGGGCCTGTCTTCTGAGGGGGGCGGGGTGGGACGTCCATTCATTCTCCACACCCGCATTCTGTTCTCTCCTTCTCTTTGATAATAAGGGCTTTTCTGCTTCTGAACAGAATCTGATTTAGATCCATGTCTTGCAGCATCTGCGCAGAAGCTGCCTTGGCACTGGTCCACACAACTCAGGAAGTGTGGTTGTGCAGGGAGGTGGTTGGCAGAAGGGATTCTAACAGGTTGGTTGAAGAGCACAGTGCTTCTGTCTCCATCTTCCCTTGGGAACACTTTGGCCCTGGTGAGAAGGCGGGTGCCCCTGCGTCTTTTTGGATACAGGCTCCTTGACCGGGAAGAGGGTCTCCAGGTGGTCCTCCTCCAGCCGGGATGAGCCTTTAGAGCCAGCCAGCCAGCCAGCCATGACTCTGGCCCCCAGCCCCATGGCATCCCTTGCTGGGGCAAAGTCCTTCAGCTCCTGCCTCTGCTGCAGCTCCTCATGTCAAAGGCAAAGCTGCCTGGTCCTGCAAGGCCCAGTGGGGGTGGACTGTGGCGACTGAAGGTGGTGGGAGGCAGGGGGCACAGCTGGCAGAAGCAAGAGCTGGGGCATTGGGGTCCAGGTGCTGATGCCATCTGGGGTGGGCCATCACCAAGTGCCCCTAGGGATGCCAGCCTCCAGGTGGGACCTGGGGTTCCCCTGGAATTACAGCTCATCTCTGGACAACAGAGATCAGTTCCCCTGGCTGGAGAAAATGGATGCTTTGGAGGGTGCACTCCATGGCATGGTACCCCAATGAGGTCCTTGTCCTCCCCAGGCTCCACCTCCAAATCTCCAGAAGATTCTCACCCTGGAGCTGCCAACCCTAACCTGCCACCCCCACTAGTAGCCAGGGGGGCCCTGGAAACCGTACACGCCATGGTCTGAGAGAGAAGAGGACTCTCGGGCTTTAATAGCTCCTCTGCACCGGTCATCTTCTAGATAAAAAACCCTGCGTCTCTTAGCATGAATTTACCTTCAAGAAGTATCCTGAATGGCATGAATGGATTTAATGTCCATGATAACTGTGTTCAAAACCCCCAACAGGATCATATTTCTCTTTTGTGATCACTTAGGTTTCTCCTTAATCATGGCTGGTTTGATTAAGCAGACTGTGTCACATTCATATTAGTCTATTGATTATTTTCCAAGATGCACCAGCAAATTAGGTTACGTTCTTGGCTCCTGGAAATTTGCAAAACTGGAGGTTTTATATCTCTTTGCTGTCCAATGAAATGTGTCTGTCATTGTTTTCTCTCTGCGAGCTGTTTTGAACAGGTCCCTGGAGAAGTAGGATGTACATTTTCTAAATAAAAATAAATACATAGGAAAGTTTAAATAAGAAACAATAGGTTGTATCTTACCTGCTTATCCACTAGTGCAAGTGGGAGAAGGAGTCACTTTTGACTACTGCAAAGGCTTTGCCAGAGATCATGGGAGCCATGTAGACAAAAGCCACCAGACCAGGGCACTGAAGTGAAATGCAATGGAGGCTTTCTGACCCCATTCTGAGCTGGATACGACCCCATGTTCTGTAGGGAGGTTTAACTGCCTCCTCTTGAAATATACTCCAGGGCTTCTTAAAAACCTAACTTTAAGAATTGAATCTCATGATTCTCCTCCTTAAAGCACCCCTAAACTCAGAAACCTTTGGTATGCAAGTCAGAATTATTTCAGGACTCCAATTCAGATACATGATGAATGACTGAATATCGGGTATGATGTCAACATGTGTTATCTCCTCAGATAAGTGGAGGCTTCCAGATCCCATTCCACCCAATCTTAGG
Organism: Gekko gecko; assembly: GCA_029375565.1. Lineage (NCBI taxonomy): Eukaryota > Metazoa > Chordata > Lepidosauria > Squamata > Gekkonidae > Gekko > Gekko gecko. Next base: position 4,822,178 of record JAPDNY010000008.1, read on the forward strand.
GCTGTTCTAGAGGAGATCTGTCATTGGATCTCCTCTCTTTTTTATGCCTCCAAAGCATTGGAGGGACGGCAGTTAGGGTCCTTCTGGGCCACTTCATGGGAGGGTCCTTCTGGGCCATTTACCTGAGAGGAACCCCCCCCCCAGCAGATACTACTAGTGAAAGAAAAAATGGGTAGGAATCGGTGCCATAACCCCTCCCGGCACACATACAGATAATAGCAGTGATGAGCAAAGAAGTAATGCTTATATTATCTTAGGCTTATATTAAGGCAGCAAGGCTAATACCATTTTAAAGAAGCTAATATACACCTTTATATTATAGTGTGTGACCTGAGCAAAAGTTATCAGTAAAGCAAACTATTTCCAGCATCAGTACATAAGCATCTGGTGAGAAAAGAGGACGTGGTAGAATCATCAGCTGTGGCCACACTGGCAGCTTGAAGCAGTTGGGCAGCCTCTAATTGAACTGGTTGAAAGTTTTGTGGGGCATATCAGCCACACAGCACACCCTGCGGCTGGTTACTCAAGGAGACATCCTGAGGTAAAGCACCCACATTATTGCAGTGCCTCAGCCATGGAGTGCACTGCCAAAAAAAATCTCAAAATTCATGCACATGCATAAATGCGCATGCACACACACATGTGCTCGTGTGCATGTATGCACATCCACATATAGGCAATTAAAAAAATCCCTAGTGGCAGAACAGATCTGCAGGTTCAGACTGCCAAATCCATTCTGCATGCGCTTCCCTGGGTTCAGACATCTGGCCATACACATCTGGTGTAGTGGTTAAGTGAGTGGACTCTAATCTGGGAGAACCAGGTTTGATTCCCCACTCCTCCACTTGCACCTGGCTGGATGACCTTGGGCAAGCCGTAGTTCTGACAAGAGCTGTTCTTGAAAAAGAGCAGTTTCTGTCAAGAGCTCTCTCAGCCCCACCCACCTCCCAGGGTGTCTGTTGTGGGGAGAGGAAGGGAAGGGAGTTTGTAAGCTGCTCTGAGACACCTTTGCATAGTGAAGGGCGGGGTATAAATCCAATCTCTTCTCTTCTTCTTCTTCTGTGCGGGGAACCAAAAACACCACTTGTGATGTGGTGCCTTTTTAACTCGGCTCCAAGTCGTCCTATGATGTGATAAGTATGGCTGGGGGATGCCTGACAGATGTGGCTGCCTGACTGCATCCATTTGATCCGGTGGGGAGGAGTAGCTGTGTTGGGCCAAACTGCCCGTGTGATCATGGCCACTAAATCACAAAGTAGGAAGGGGCCCTACAGGCCATCTGTCCAACCCCCTGCTCAATGTAGGATCAGCCTAGAGCACCCCGACAAATGTTTGTCCAGCCACTGCTTAAAGACTGCTAGCGAGGGGGAGCTCGTCACCTCCTGAGGCAGCTGATTTCATTGTTGAACAACTCTTACTCTAAAAAAAGTTTTCCTAATACCTTCCCACCTTTAATTTAAACCCATTCTTGTGAGTCCTGTCCTCTGCTGCCAACAGGAACAGCACCCTGCCCTCCTCTAAGTGACAGCCCTTCAAATACTTCAAGAGAGCAATCCTGTTCCCCTTCAACCTCCTCTTCTCCAGACTAAACGTTCCCAAGTCCCTTGGCCTTTCCTCTTAGGTCTTGGTCTCCAGGCCCCTGCTCATCCTTGTCACTCTCCTCTGCATCCGCTCCATTCTGTCCACATCTTTTTTGAAGTGAGGCCTCCAGGACTGTACACAATACTCCAGGTGCAGCCTGACTAATGCCGTGTACAGCAAGACTATGACATCTTGTGATTTGAGACAGAAAGTTCCAGACCAAGCAAGTATCTGGCAGCAAATTAAGTCTGACAAAAATATATTTTGTGGAATGGAAAGTCCCAAACTGCTTATAAGGAGGAGTTATATGTCTGCTTGAACAAGATATCCCTTAACGGACCTTAAGGAAACAAAAGCTATGTCATAATAGGCATCTGCACATGTCTAGCACTTGTTTACTTCACTGTATAAAAAGCACAAGTTAGAGCTTAAACAGTAGACTTCTTGGCTCTTTAGTGCCTGGATCCCCTTTATTGCAATAAAGTCCTGTCTGCTACTGGAGTCCTTCATTGGGCATTGGCACACCAGGCAAGCAGCCCATTTGGATAACAGCAGCAAACAGTTAGGTCTCTGTGGGGGGAAAGGCTCATGACATCCTTAATCCTCTGAGAGAAAAGGCTGGTAGATCATCAATCAAAAGAAGAAAACTATTGGCACTATTTGTTTCTGGGCACCATTCATGGACTCTAACGTGGATGGCCCCAGCTATCCTGATCTCATCAGATCTCAGAAGTTAGTAGGGTTGGCCTGAGTTAGTACCTGGATGGGAGACCACCAAGGAAGTCCAGGGTCAGCATGCAGAGGCAGGCAGTGATGAGCCACCTCTGAACGTCTCTTGCCTTCAAAAACTGTACAGGGCGCCATAAGTCCATTGTGACTTGACAGCAGTTTCCACCACTCATGGACCCTTGAAGCCCTTCACAAATCCTTCACCCACATATTTGGGTGCCCACCTCTCCCTACACAGGGTCACTCGCCTATTTAGACTCGCCCAGTCCCTCCTGCTATAGGTGTAAAGTCTGATGACCCTGATCATGTGGACATGTTGCAGTTTGGCTTCTTTTCCAGTTGTGGGGTTGAAACAGTTTGGTCATCCCAACAGACAGTCAGCCCTGAGACATTTACAGGGTGAGACTGAAGTCACTTGGACCTCTGTGTCATCCTAGACCACTTTTTGGTGGTAGAGGTCAGTGCAGTTCCTGTCCTTCTTGTCTAGCTGTTTCCATGGGGGGAGTTGCTCCATCCCTTGTCACCTCTGTTTCTCAGCTGTCCCACTCTATTTCCTATTATATAGTGCGGCTTGGAACAGCAAGAATCCTGCAAAGATACATCTGCAACTCCCAAGAAACTGGCTGGATCTCAAATTGCAAAACACCATCAACCAGTCAATTATCTGACTGTGACAATTCATAACAATAATAACTAATAATAATTAGCTTCAGTGGGCATCCATGTTGGTGTGCAGTAGAACATCTAGATTTGAGTTCAGTAGCATCTTAGAGACCAACAAGAGTTTTTTTTGGGGGGGGGGGGGCTATAATAATATAGGAGTCAAAATTCCTTTCATCAGATATCTGACAAAGGACTTGCAGAGGACTTCATGGGTCCATGAATGGTGGAAACTGCTGCGAAGTCGCAATTTACTTATGATACCCCCTACAGTTTTTGAAGGCAAAATACCCTTTGAAAAGCTTATACCCTAAAAATCTTGTTGGTCCCAAAGATGTTACAGGACTTGAATCTAGCTATAATAATTTGGACTCTGGTTGTCTTCCCCTCTAATTTTTGCATGTTTTAATCCAAAGCACATCTCAAGCTGCTGAGGAATGTTGACGTGTTTCGACATTTTTGACAGTGACGGCTGCATTGGCAGCGGTGAAGCAACAAACCATGAGTGGACACTAGGATTCACATAGAAAGGGGGGGAGGAGCCTGCTCGGAGCATGTGAGCTTGAAAATTTGGTGACACTGGACTTTTGCCCAGGTGCTTCTTTCATGTTCTCAAATGCATCTCTGCTAGCTTGAGGGATAGAAATTTGCTTTATTTAAAAATGAAAACTGAGGCTGGCCAAAGCTACCACAAAGATATTACAGTGACTGTTTCCACAGAGGTGCTATTACGAGGAAGATACCCCATCCAGAGGAGCAGGGGCGGCTTTCATGACAGGAGAAAAAGGCTTCTCGGCCATCCATTGCAGATTCTACATTCCGCGTGGAACTCCTGAGGGACGGGTGTGTGGAAAGCAAACAGGCATCTGAGGTATCATGAAAGGATACTTCTATAACTCTTTTCTAAAACAGTTGCATCCCCCTAGGAGATTTAATTATCAAGATTCAATTTGTACCCAGCCAATCAGAATTCCAGTGTGGTGAAGGGCACTATGACTGGGAAGACCATCTGATTGCCACAAATTTCACAGAACAATGTTGGATCAGTCATTCTCAGCGTAGCCTACCTCAAAGAGCTGCTGTGAATCTAAAACGGGGGTGGGAAGAACCGTGGATGCTGCCACTAAGAGGTCCTTGGAGGGATAGAAATGTGGCAGTCGCTTGGGACAGGACCCGAATGAAGGAGCATTTTCAAAGAACCGCCTGCCCATTTGGAAACCCTACCGCCTGCCTTCTCCACAGGGGTGCCCATTGGCTCCAAAAAACTTGTATACAGTTCCTGGAGTCTGCTCATTCACTTTGCCACAGTAACTGAATTGCTGGATCCTCACAGCTTGGTGACCAGACTGAAGACGTGTGTTTTTGAATGGTGTTGAATGAAGTCTTGAACTTCTTGCCTCCAATGCCACCTTTCCAGTTGCACTTTCGTAATGCTTGCTTTGTTGCTTGTGTTCTATAGGCACAGAACCGTTACTTTATCAAAAGAAAGCAGCCGAAGCTGGTTTTCTGCCTCACCAGGGCGCCTGCTACCATAAAAGCAGTGGGGAAAACAGCACAGTGAAATGTTTACATGCTGCAGTCAAAATATAGCAATCAGATTTCATTCAACCATTCATTTTCAGATTCGAAATTACCCAGAGTGATCAGTCTGAGCATGAGCCTGCCAGGAAACGTGACTTGCAGAACTGAAAATCCATCACAATCAAACTTTCCAGCAGCACTTTGCAAAACACTGTGCCAGTAGACCAGGCTCCTGCATACACAAGCCAATGTGTTTCTGGAGAGTAATCTGTGGTTACTAACAAATTCGGGTTTTGAGATTCACATTCTTATCGCCACTCACCTTCCAACTGTAAATGCCAAGCTAAAGTTCTCACCTGACACTTCCCCCCCACCCACAAATGATCTGCCTCTCTACCACGCATCACACAGTCACACCAGCACTAGCAAAGGGACCTTTGTATTGTCCATATATTCTCCCTGGATTTTCCATTTGTTCCATCAGCAAATGTCACTCAAAACAGCAGCTCAGTTTTCCTTCTAACATAAATCACACTCAGATCCAGCCTTTTAAAGTATTTCCTGACATTAACACAAGTGTGTTGTGAAGGTGGGTGTCTACCTTCCTAAAATAATGGCAGCTGTCCTCACGATATCCCTTCAACAGCAAAATCTTCAATGGCACCAAGTGAAATAATGTCAGCCTTGTCGGAGAGGCCAATGTCCCTTTCAAAGTCAAAGGGCGGCCCGTCAGCTTCCTGGGCGTGATCCTCAGACAGAGCAGACTCCAAGTAGGGCTGACTGCTCAGGGATTCCGGGTAGCAGCCATCTTGCTGCCAATCAGGAGCTGATTCTGAGAAGGCTCCTCCCACAAACGAAGTGGGTTCAGAAAACTGAGAAGGAGAGGCCCGAACCGGAACAGATGAAACTCTGGCGGGGAGAGCACTGGAGTACAGGACATAAGGAGGAGCAGGAATCCCTGAAGACGACGTTTGGGACAAGTTCCTTTTGGAAGACGGAAGTGAGACTTGAATGTACCTGCCACTTTCTGGATCATACAGAGTCTTGAATTGGGTGGGCAGATCCACCATGAAATATTCTCCAGAGTCTGGATCCTGGAGGAGTTTACGCTGAGTTGCAGGAGAAGAAGGGGTGGGACTGGAGGGGACGGGTGGCAACATCACCTGAGTAGGTTTGGACGGCATCACAGGTGAGCTAAGGTGCGTTGGCAAGGGCAGAGACTGGGCCGACGGCAAGGCTGCGATATCTTCGCAAGGCAGTATAGATTCAGCCGTGGACTTTTTCTGCTGGGTTTCTACCTTTCTCCTTCTGCTTGCCAGTTTCTTTGCCCGCCGCAAGGCCTTTTCTGTTTTGGGTGGTACGGCGGGGGGTTTGGCTGCCGTCTTCACCATCTGTCCCATCAGCTGAGGTCTCTCGTTTGCCACAGAAGAGCCGTCGCTGTGCCCGGAGAGCTGGCTCGCCTGCCTCGGCCCAGAGGTTGCTGCCACAGAAGGGTTATCTTCGCTGTATGCGCTCCTGTGCAGTGAGGGGGCAGCCGCTGCTTTCTCAGCCTGGGCTGTGCTGCAGGTTGCCGCTGTGTCAGAGAAGGGGCTTGTGAAGGCGGATTGCATCGTGCTGTCTGACCTGGGGCTTGGCACCGTGGAGCTGGTGAGGCTAGCGGTGCACGGAGTGTCCCCGAAAGCATCGCTGAAAGCAGGAGAAGAGGCCTGGATCTCTGAGGCCGTGGGAGACCTGGGCTCTCGAGTGATCACTTTTTTCTCACAAGAGCCACTTCTGCGTTTGGACAAGAGATGGTTCTTATAATAATTTGTCTTCTCCCTCGTAGGAGACTGGGGCTCGTGTTGTCCTAGGTCCCCTTCAAGACGTAACTGACTGGTGGAACTTGGCCTCAGCTTCCTGGTTCTGTTTTTTTCTTTGTCCCCGATCAGTCGTTTCTCGCGGGCTTTATCCTCGCTCTGTACTGTCCCTACGGTAACAGCCGTTCCTTCATCATCTTCCACCGGCTGCTGTTCATAAAAGCTCCTTGGCTCTTTTTGAATGGTGGCGTCTGCTGCCAGTCTGCCTTTTTCTGCCCGTTGACCACCCGCTCGTGCTGGACGATATCCCGGCTCATCTCCTTCCCTGTCTGTTGCTCCTGCTGCCCTCCACGTCCTCTGTTGCCTTCGGTTCCTTGATAAAGGCCAATCCGTCTCTTGAATCACCGGAGTGGTTCGAAATGGCCCGTAGGCCTGCTTTTCATTCTCCCTGTAACCACCTGCAATGGCACCATCACAGGATAGGGACCTGAACAAAGGGAGTTTGACTGCTTTTATCACTGGGGGTGACTTGAATGTGTTGTCTTTGATCTTGAACAAATTGGGCTTGAATGAACCGGATGAAGGGGGTGTCAGTGGCTCTTCTGACTTGCCTTCCGAAGCCAAATCCAGGCTCTGCCCTCTGCCTTCTCTCGTCTCTCCTCGTAGTTGTTCTTGCAGCGTCTCCTCCTCCTCCTCCTCCTCTTCCTCCTTGCTCTGCTCCACTCTCCTGTTGCTCTTTCCATCTGTGTCCGAGTCGTAGTTGCTGAGGCTGTGGTGGCGCGAGGACTCCTCTAGCCTGCCTGACTCCTCTCCTTCTTTGTTCGGAGGCTTCTCCTCTACGCTCCCCTTGTCCATGTTCCTCTGGCTCTCCTGAAGGCACGCTTTCTGAAAGAGCTGCATCAGAGAGAAGGGCTCCTCGTGAGATGGCTGGTCTACGATGGAGACAAAGGATTGCTCAGAAGAGCTTGTGCTCCTTTTGTCCTTCTGCTCAGTCCCACTTTCCGGGCAGGCCTGATTTTCGCTGTCATTCATGTTTTCTTCAGCTGTAAAAAAGAAGTTGGGGGACTCTCGGGGTCCCGCATTAGCACGATGACTTTGAGCACCCTTTTTGGTTTTGGGATCCCATAAGCTGATGTTTTGCAGGTACATGTCCTGCTCAGATTTGGATGAAGGAGGACACGGACTTGGACTGTGATCCTTTGGGTGGAACTCATCCACTGAGACCAACTCACCATCCTCAACATCCATTGAATTCTCCTGCTGTAAAGCATTTCTCTTTTGATCACCTGAGCTGTCTGCCTTTGACGGTGGTGAATTCAAAGTCCGGTGCTTGCCCTGGAGAGGCCCCGTTAAGAGGGTGGTTCTTGCGTTTTCCTGGGTGCCGCCCATTTTCCCAGAAGGCTTCTGGCTGGTTTCATCATTTTCTGCTGATTTTGCACTGCTTCCTTCCAGCAGAGTTTTCACACTTGCTTTTAGGCTATCTGGTTCTTTGACCTTCTTTTTGTCTTCAAAGGCCCTTAGGAGAGGAGAGGGGCTGTAAGTGCTTTTGACACGTTTTCGGATATCCTTCAGGTTGAATAGCAAACTTGACGCCTTAGATTTATAATTGTTTTGAGAACCGGGAAGTGCTCTCTCCTGAGGTTCTTGGGCGGCTTCAGCCTCAGAGAGGGGAGGCGTTGCCATCAACAAGGGGCTTTCGGAGGGCTCTTTTCCCTGCTTGGGCGGTAGGAGTGGTGTCAGCAGTTGTGTGATGCTGAAGGATGGACTGGAGGCATCAGACGAGGTGATGTGGGCATCAGTAGCAGCCATGTCAGCTAAAGAAGTGACACCTGAGGAGTTCCCTCGTCCGGAACCTTTCATTTCAAGCCCTTCACCGGCCACCTCCACTCCCGCCTCCGTCCCCCTGAGGACTGTCTTCTGTCTCCTCCAGGGTGGGCCAGCCTTCCCCAGTCCTGGATCACGGTCCAGACGGCTTGTCTTCTCTGGATGTAAAGTGACACGTGGCATATGTGCGTCTGCACTGTGGGGGCCGGCCTCTGGCAAAAGCGGGCTCAGCGGCATGCGGGGGAGTGGAACGGGAGCCTTGGACACTGGTGCCGGGGAAACAGCCGCCTGGGGGCTCAGCGCTCGTGGGAAAGGGATGTTGGGCGGGAGGGGTGGTGGTGTTGGGATCCCATCTGCAGACACTGGGAGGCCAGAAGAAAGTGGTATTAAGAGCGGTGGTGCGAGAGGGTCTCTGGCTGCAGATGGCGGAAGACGAGGGCTCTGGCCCAGAGAGGCTGGGGAAAGGGAGTTTCGGGATCGAGGGTTTTGTGGAAATGCATCTGATGAGACCTCCTCCTCTAGAACTACAGAATCGGCAGTCTCTAGGGGAGAAAGCTGACCGTCAGGCATACAGGACTCTTTGAAGCAAGGTGTTTCTTCCAAGTATGCAAGATTTGCTTCGGGAGGCCTCCCTTCAGTGGGTCCCCTCATCCCACCCCGCTGTTTATGATGTGCGTTCCAGGATTCAAAAGCGCTGTTCTCGCTGTGGAGAAAACGGCCCCTCCCGGCCGGCTCTTTTGCCTTCCCTGTCCTCTTCTTCACTGTCTTGGTAGAGAATGTGGAGACTCTGGACGGTGGCGCATTGGACATAACTGCCGGAACAGAATAAAAATGAGGCGGGCCTTGACAGAGCAGATCCATTGGGTTGCGGCATCTCTTGTGCATCTCCTGCCCGCCTTGCACATCTCCCACATTTTGGCACGCCCCGGAAAATTCAGAGAGTTCTTTTGGGATGTTCAGAATCGTTTTGCCCCCCCAAAAGGCCATGTTGGCTCCATATATTGACGGGCATTTGGGCAAATGGTTTTTAACCAGCTGGGCTGCGATGGCTGGTACGTCCTGGTTCTCAGCCTTATCAAAAGTCTTTATCAGAGAAGACACCTTTGAGGTATGTTTATAATGGTGCAAATTGGGCACCGGCAAGCCCAGCTTCCTCCTGATGTTTGGGATACTGCTTGTCAAAGCCCTTTTCTCTTCTGGAGTGTCCTTTAGTACCTGCTGGAATGTCGAATGTCCTTCGGTTTGGGGCAACAGCTTGTTAGAAGCAATGTTTTTCTTGAGGGCGTGGTTCCGGGGCCCTTGGAAGCATTTGCCGGAGAATGGATGCTGAATGCGGGGTGAAGCAACCGGGCCTGCCTCGGAGTAGGACATTTCCAGTTCATCCAGACAGAGACTTTTGAAAGCCCGGTCTGTGAGGCTGCTGACTTCTCGGTCTGTCTCATCCAGGAGGCTTCCGATACTGGAGGAGTCACTTTGTCCATCTGTGTGTTTCTTATTCCCCTGCATCGTTCATACGAGTCATGAATAAAATGACTGAAACAGTGATTCAATGTGCAAAGTAGGTACGTGATTCTCTGGGCTACAGATTCTCAGTCATTTTCAATGTCTCTGGGTGAACGTTTCCTCCGGAGCGGGGCCACCTGGCATCCGTTTCTCACATGCAAGCATAAAAAGGGAGCATCCACTCTGCAAAATAAACACATACAAAACGATTTCAGAGGGCGGCTGGACTGGTCTGCAGTGGAACAGCTAAATCCGAGTTCAGCGACACCTTAGGGACCAATAAGATTTTTGGGCTAGAAGGGTTCAAGAATCAAAACGACTGGTCCTTGAGTCTAGCAGTTCATATCTAATTCAATGGTAAAAAAAGATTTTAAAATTTTGTCCCAAATGAGAAGGAAAATGGAAATTGCAAATATTAGGGAGACATTTAAAAATATATGGTATGGACATATATAATAAACACATTTCCTACCATTCCCAGAAAATAACAAAGAACCACCACCCCTAAATGATGACCTGTCCACGTTTCAAACCCTTTTCAACCACCACGTGGCCTCACTACTCACTCCCACCCGCCAAAGCAACCACTTTCTCCAGGGGAGCTCCAACATCCAGAGATCAGCTGTAATTCTGGGAGATCTCCAGCCACCACCTGGAGGCTGGCAACCCTGTGCCTGCTGCTTGATAGCATTCTTGCATGAAAATAAATCATTTCACTATCTGCTGATGCTTTATAATCTTGCCGTGTTTGGCTTGGGGGTTGTATTCTGTGAACAATGCAGGAAATTCTGCCCTCACCTTAGAGGGTGACCTTTGCCCCTAGTAGTGTCAGCCCATGGCTGGACACAGGATGGCACTCTCACATCCAGTCCCCTGCAGGAAGCAACAGAGGAAGAGGGAGGGAGGGAGGCAGTAGCAGGGGTTGGGGGGTGGGGAGCTGCCTGCAATCCCGGTTGTGAGAGAGCAGCGAAGGAAACTGCACGTTTATGTGGTGTTCAGCACTGCTTTTTCCCGTGCAGAAGTCAAGCCTGCAGAACACTTAGCTCAGGACCGAGTTCTGTAGTATTTACTCTGCTATGCGGTGCTCTGATTATTGTCACCTGCTTTGGGAGAATAGTCAAATAAAAGTGTAGCAGCCACAGCTTCCTTGACCACTATCCAGCACGGCCATGGGCGGACTGTTTTTGCTGCTCAGCGAAGGAACCCGGCTGCCGGGTATTCCACACGAGCTCTGGGCAGCTGGGGCTTGCAGGAGGGACTTGAAATCCTGGCTGCTGATGCCAGTCACTGCCAGCAGGCGGCCTAAGGCCCATGCCAGGTAAAGGACGTTGGGGTCCTGCTGGTGTATCTTGCCCAGAGCTCCAAGGGAGAACGGAATGAGGGCGTGGGGTTTGGAGGGGTGACTTCATGCACCGAACAAGCCTTTCTCCTCTTCCTGAGGCCTGGGAAGGCATTTTTTTTGTTGAAAACTCTGGAGAGCAGGAAGCAACAAGCCTGCACTGCTGGATCCTGGAGAATGCTGCACACGTTCCCCTGGGCCCCCGACCCACTGCAGAACTCAGCCCCGCCCCACACCGGGGTTCTTTTCACGGAGGCTCCCTCCTGGCATTCTGAGAGCTGGTGTGGCCCCCTGCCTGAGAGGCTGAATCCGGGAATCCCTGCTCGGAAGACCTGCCGCAAACTCATCAGGGGCCTTCGACCGGCTCACGTTCCTCAAGCTCAGCCCCCAACTGACCACGCTGGCCCACCTTGGAGAGCTCACCCAGGAAGAGAAGGGACCCTGCAGAGTCCTGTGTCAATGCTGGCCATTTAGGAGGGGCCTCCCTTCCCCAAGGCCCACCCTTCCCAAGCTCCACTCCCAAATTTCCAGGGATTTCCCAGCCTGGAGTTGGCAGCCCTGTCTAGAGTGATAAACAAAATGATGCTGGAAACTTTTGAAAAAGGGTTCAGTCTGCCAGCTTGCCTCGGTGTTTTATTCCAGATTTTGCTGGTCACGTCACCTCCTTCGGTGTGCAGATCTTGGAGCAGAGCATGGAAAGTGGGTGTGGCCTAAATGCTATGAAAGAGTCCCCCAGAGGAAGCCAGCAAGGGGGGAGGGGAAACACGCAAACGAGGCTGCCCTTCGACTCAGTCAGACCCTCGGTCCATCAGGGTCAGCATTATCTACTCAGACAGCAGCTCTCCAGGGTCTCAGGCAGCGAAAGGTCTTTCTCACCTCTTACTGCCTGGCCCTTTCAACTGCAGGTAATAGGGTTTGAACCTGGGACCTTCTGCACACGAAGCAGAGGCTCTTCCACTGAGCCATGGCCCTGCCCTTATTAGGCAGCTTTGCTTAAGAGGGCTTTGCCCTGTTGTCATGGGATTAGTGAGCAAGCAGAATTCGATTTATTTGGCCAGGACTGTTGACTCAGAATGACTCAGGATGGTTGCGCATTCTCCATTCCTTTGAGTGCCTGCTCAAGAGGTCACTTTTTATGGGCACCTGCCAGAACTGTTTTAGATGCAGGAAGGCCTGCTCATATCAGCTGGGCAGCCACAAGGTTCTTCCAGTTCCATCACTGCCGCCAGACACATTTCAAACACTAGTTCAGCAGCCTCACAGACATTCCTCTTACCTGCTATGTTAGAGCAGGTGTTCCACAGGGCCCCACATCAGTCTTCTCAGGTCAGTCTTGGGCCCATCTTTAATGACAAATGGAATATACGTCTATAAAATGTCTTCAGCAGACATGCTGTGTTCATCAGATCCTACGGTTCTGTAACTACCAAAGAAAGAAAAGGGGGGGAATGTGTTTGTGAAGGTGGAAGAGGCACTTATTCATTTCATCATATTGTCCCTTCGCTTTCATGGTCAGAAATCAGGCAATCACACTCTTTAAAATCACCTCTTGGACATCCACATTCCAGTTTTTCTGAGCAATCGGCATCTTTTTTCACGCTGTGCGATTCTACTGCATCCTCTCCACCCTTTTAATACTTTTCCAGGTCAAAGGGACAGCAACTGCATTGGAAGAGCATCCAGTCCAGCATTCTGCTTCCTGCAGTGGCCAACTCATTACCCCCAGAAGGAAGGAGGGGAAGGCGAAAGGGCCCCCCCCCCGTTGTCCCCTCCCTCCTCCCCAGCACCGGTAATCAGAGGATTTCTGCCTCTGGACGTGGAGAACCAAGGGAGCGATTGTGCTAAGTGGCCACTGGTGGGCCTGTTCCCCATGAATTTGTCTCTTCCCCGTTTAAAACCAACTGAGCTTGTAGCCATCACTACACCCCATGGCAATGAAGGCCACAAGTGTCTAACTCTTTGAGTAAAAATGTCCCTTGGCCTGTCCTGTTCATGAAATCTAGCATTGTGGGCGAAGGAAGGTGATGGGAAGTACCACCAAGTCGTGGTGGACCTGGGGCAACCCCCGTGGGGCTTTCAAGGCAAGAAACACTCGAAGGTGGTTCACCATCGCCTGCCCCTGCACAGCCACCCTCGTGTTCCTGGGGGGCCTCCCATCCAAGCCCCCGCTAGGGCCACCCCGGCTCGGTTCCCGAGATCGGGCGGATCGAGCTAGCTTGGGCTGTCCGGGTCAGGGCTCCCGTTCTGTCTCCCCTGAGCCTAATTTCATAAACATTGTCCACCCTTGGTCCATTTTGTCTAAAGTAAAATCTGTCTGTCTGTCTGGTTAGAGAGACAGATAGACAGACAGACAAAGTTTGCGTCCAGTGGCACCTTTACAACCAACAAAGTATGACCTTACATGTGCAAGCACACTTCCTCAGATGCACATGAAATACACATGAAGTACACACATGTGCACACGAAAGCTCACATCCTGAATAAAACTTTGTTGGTCTTAAAGGTGCCCCACTGGACTCAAACTTTGTTCTATTGCTTCAGACTGACATGCCTGCCCCACCTGGAGATAGATAGAGAGATAGGTAGGTAGGTAGGTATGTAGGTATGTAGGTAGATAGATAGATAGATAGATAGATAGATAGATAGACAGATAGACAGACAGACAGACAGACAGACAGACAGACAGACAGACAGACAGACAGACAGACAGACAGACAAGTAGATAGGTAGACAGGTAGGTAGATAGGTAGACAGACAGAAAGATGATAGATAGATAGTCATTAGCCTTTCCTCATAGAAAATGTGTTCCTACAACCCCTTGACTAGTTTGGTTGCCCTTTTCTACATCTTTCCTAGTGCTGCTGCAATATCTTCCTTTATTTCTGACTGCAAGGACTGCAAGGAGATCAAATCATTCAATCCTAAAAGAAATCAACCCTGACTGTTCCCTGGAAGGCCAGAGACTGCAGCTGAAGCTCAAATCCTTTGGCCACCCAATGAGAAGGGAGCATTCACTGGAGAAGACCCTGATTCCGGGAAAGATTGAAGGTCAAAGAAGAAGGGGACGGTAAAGGATGAGATGGTTAGACAGTGTCATCGATGCAACAAACATGAAATTGAGCAAACTTCAGCGGACAGCGGAAGACAGGAGGGCCTGGCGTGATCTGGTCCATGGGGTCATGAATAGTCGGACTCGACTGTGCGACTGAAAAACAATTTCTGAGATACAGCAACCAGAACTATGCACCTTTCCAAAAGCAAAACCTGTACTATCTATGTAATGGTCTTATTACAACACTGGCCATTGTTATTTTCTCCTCCTAATAATTGCTAACATATAATTTGCTGCCTCACTCAGCTTCCTAGCCAGATCACGGTCAGTTCAGACTCCATCAGAGCCTGTTTAAAGTTAAGGTTTGCTTCCATTCACTGGACCCCCTTCCCACCCACTCCACATTTTCTGCAGTGAAAACCAACAGAACCAAGACAAAGAATGCATTTGTTTTCTGTGTCGTCTCCCTATCATCCTTTAACAATCCTTTAAAAAAAACCCATCCAACAGCCCCTTTGCCTTCCTGGCCATTTTCCTTTTCTTAGTGAAATTTATTTATTTATTTATTCAAAACATTTTTATGTCCCCCTTCCACCTGGTCAGGGTCCCCCTGATGGGGACTTAAAAATATTCAAACAGTTTTTTAAAAATTTTAAAATCATTCATTAAAAACACATTAACAAGCAATATCAGAACCAGGGAGGAGGGCTGATAATGGTTATCGGGGGTCTGCTGCATGAGTTAGTTTGCCGTGAAGACATCCTTCCTGAGCTAAGACAAAAATGTGTGAGCCGGAGGCTAAAAAACTGTGAGTTTTTTTCACAAACACTAACTTTGCTTAGAGGGAAAAATGATTGTGAATTCAACTAATTCCCAAGTATTCCCTTTTAACCCTTCCTCTCAGCTTCCTTCTAACTAAATTTCCTGTTCTGAAATAAAATGCAGCCATGCTGGACTTTGGGAACAATCTCCGATTCAAACAAATGTGGAACTTGATAGCGCTGTAACTTCTGTTCCCAACTGGTGCGACAGTACTTAGATTTGCCTCCAGATTCTGAGCACTACTTAGGACCAAGTCCAGGCTCACCTCTGTGGCCAACTGCTCTAAGGCATGAACATCTATAATATCTAGAAACATCTCTCTTGCATGGCCCGATCGGGACTGCTTTGTCTCTCCTGCCAGTCCTTGGCAGAGTGGGGCGGGGGAGTTTGGTGCTTCCCGTGTTCAGAGCCAGCCTTGTTCTGCCCCCTTCCTACAGCCCTCCACGGTGGGGAGCCAACTCCCACCCAGCCACCAGCGGCTTCCCATCACTTCTAGTTTGGTGACACCAACTTCCAACCAGCCTGCAAATTCTGCAGAGGTTTTGTCCTTGCGCGTATAATGGTGCTGGCACACAAATTCATTTAAAGAAAAGTCCAAGGACGTGGACCCCCCACTGGTCATCTACCAACCACATTCACAGCCTGCTCTTTCCCCGTGGGAGCACATAGCAGCAACACGAATCCATCCCTTAAGAGTTACAAAAATTATTTATCCACTAAAATAGTTGTATCCTGCCTTTTCCCACCAACCACAGTGGCTCTCGGTGGCGTATCTTCGTTTTGACCTATTCCTCCTTTTTAGGGGGCTGTCAAGTACTTATGGCAACTGTAAGATTTCCAAGGCAGGAGATGGACAGAGCTCGCTCACAGTTGCTTGACTTTGCAGGGTGCCCTGGACGTCCTCGGGTGGCCTCCTGTCCAAACACTGATCAGGGCTGACCCTGCTTAGCTTCTGAGATCTGATGAGATCAGACTGGTCTGGGCTACCCTTAATGATCTCTATATTTAAAAACGGATTAAAAAGGTAAAGGTTCCCTTGCTCGAAAGCCAGTCGAATCCGATTCTAGGGTTGCGGTGCTCATCTCCGTTTCAAAGCCGAAGAGCCAGCGCTGTCCGAAGCCGTTTCCGCGGTCATGTGGCCAGCATGACTAAACACCAAGGTGCACAGAATGCTGTTACCTTCCCACCAAAGTGGTACCTATTTATCTACTTGCAATTTCTTGCTTTCGAACTGCTAGGTTGGCAGGAGCTGGAACTAGAGACGGGAGCTCACTCCGTCTTGCGGCACCTGGGTCTTGAACTGCTGAACTACTGACCTTCCACAGCCTGCAGTTCAGCGTCTTAACCACTTGAGCCACCGCAGCTCCAAAAACGGATTAAAACCATTAAAAATGATGTACGTATATAAAAGCTGTCAGCCTGCCGTACCTCCACATTTCCCCCCATATGACAGAGTTGTTGCCAATGCCTTTAATGTTTCCTGATAGACCTTTGCTTTTATCATAGTCCTCAGAGCCGTGACAAGTTGTCACCATATTCCCGTGCATTGTTCACCGGCTAACTCCTGGCCCGTGAGGAGCAAAGAGGGGCAACTGTACTCTGTCTCTTAAGTTCCATGCTGGTTGAAATTGCAGGGTCCTGTCCCACACTTCTAAATCTTGAAGGCATCAGGGACCCTGCAACAGCATCACATGACTGTCACGGAACACTTTGTGCCAGTGCAGCAGCTAACGCCAGTCAAGCATCCCCGCTGCATGGGGTTGCCAGCTCCAGGTCGGGAAATACCTGGAGATTTTGGGAGTGAAGCCTCAGAAAGGTGGAGTTTGGGTCATAATGCCATAGAGTCCAACTTCCAAAGTAGCCATTTTCTCCAGATTTTCTCTAGGTGAACAGATTTCTGTCGACTAGAGATCATTTGCAATAGTGGGAGACCTCCAGCCACCACCTGGGAATTGGCAACCCACATCTCTTGAATGTCTTATCCAAGTGGTTTCATGTAGATGGTGAAAAGCATGGCAGATGAGGTAGAGTCCTGGGGCACCCCATAGGCCAGGAGCCAAGAGATGTAATTCCACAGGAAAGACGGAAGATGCTGTAATGAGGATGCCAGAGGATGTAGTGATGGCCACAGGCAGATTAATGGAGGAGAGGTCTGTCAGTGGCTACTGACCATGGTGACTAAAGGGAGCCTCTGAATAAACCTGAGAGTTTTGCCCAAATACCAGAGTGCTGCTCCCAGCGTCCTGGAAGTTATAGTATCAGGTCCAACTGACCTTGGGGTTCCCTTCAGCGGGTAAATTCACAGCTCATCAGCAGAAATGAAACTCTCAGCATGCAGCCAAAATATTTTAAAATATATATGTTTCATTTAATTGAGTAAAAACATTTAAACTCACAGGATGTATGCACTGCAGAAAATCATCCAGCATCTGAGCTATCAGCAATAAAACATTCAAGTGCCAAGACAGGCTAACAATTTCTTAAAAGGGAAGTTGTAGCTTCTTACAGATTAAGTCCTCATAACAAGCTCTGTAGCAAAGTCACAATTAGGGTTGTACACACACACACACACACACACCAACAGGGATGGGGGGTTACTCACTTTCGGGGGTCCCAATCCACTGCCAGCTAGCCGGCAGGGGGAGCCCCGCCTCTGAACAGTTTCATCTGGAGTTGATGTCCTCACTCAGGGCACACTCTATTGTTTGAGAAAAAACTCTGTGGTTACCAGAGAGTTTTTCTCAAACACTACAGTGCCCCTGTAACATGCCCTGTGAATCCCAGAGCAAAAGAGGAACCCTTCCCCTCACTGGGAGCCAGGTAAGATCTGGCAACCCTAGTCGTAAATAGAATGGGAGTCAATTCCATCCTCAAAGGCAGCTTACCACATCGACACCAAACATACTTTGGTCCCTCCTGCAGAGTTAACAGCAGTGCTAGCTGGAGCCAAAGGAAGAGAAAAGAAACAGCCAAAGCAGCTTTTTCAGGCTGCTGCCACTCCCTTCAGATAGCAGAACCTTGCAACCACCAACAATTGCCCCAACCAAGCTATATCCCCCTCCCGGCCAGGTAAGACCCTTCTAAACTTATGCCCCTCTCCCAGTCATCAGAGCCTGTCAGATTATAGGCTTATTTGGCCCTCATCCTTTACAAATACCATCACTTCTGTGGGCCGTTACATAGTGTCAGAGTCCCAGAAACTCAGGCTCAACAACGTTCCTTCAAAAGGATCAAATTTATTGAGTTCAGTAGAAGCAGGTCATCTGTGCATACATTCTGTGTAAAGACTAACCCAATAGGTGGGAGGAGGAAGATATACTGCGTTTGAAGCGGGGGGCCCTGATGATGGTAACCCAATCAGAGGTGCAAGCCTTGAGTGCTGAAAGTAACAACTACAGGTTCCCAGGGAGGCAGGAGCGTGAAGCATCGAGGTCAGGCAGCAAGATAAGGCCAAGTGAGAAAAGCGAAACCAGCGTTCCAGGAAGAAAAGATGTCCACTCTACAGGCTCCCTTCCCCCCCACATACAGTGGCAGCATAGCTGACACATAGACATGTCGCTGCACGTGGGAGGATATCCCCTCTTTTTCCAGGTAAGTTCCCCCCATCGGCCAGCTGATTGGTGGCAGGGAGTTGGGGCCTGGCACCAGGGGACCCCCGCCCCCACTGAGGAGTCTGGCAACCCTACTTCAGTTCACAAGACTTGAGCAAGGCTGTTAATGATGGGGTGTTTTGGAGGTCATTGATCCATCAGATTGCCATAAGTCAGAAGCAACTCGATGGCATATAACGCACATGCGCACGGACACACAGGGAGAATGCTCTCTCACATTTAAATGACAAACCCTCAGAGAAATGTTTCTTGTGGACAATAAATTCAGTCAGTCCTGGGGAGAACACAACCATATATTTGAAAATATAATATGCTCAATATAATATTGAACTCTAATATTGAACACTAATATTGAACTCCACAATTTGTGAACGCCTGCGGGCTTAACAACACAAGTCAAAGAAGCTATAAAAAGGAGAGGCTTCTTTTAAAAAGTGGGAGGTCTGCCCCAATGAATTGAACAGGAGGGACCAGAGGCTCTGGCAAAAGGAATGTAAGTCAATAATTAGGTATACAATGAAAATATTTTTTTAATAAAAATATATTTTAAAAAAACCTATCCCTTTGTCCTTTTTCATTTTTCTCCAGACATACAGGCAAGAGTTCTTAAGGAACTCAAATGGGAGATAGTTGATCTACTAACCTGTATATGTAACCTATCACTAAATTCAGCTGCTGTACCAGAAGACTGAAGAGTAGCAAATATTACACCAATTTTTAAAATGGGATCCAGAAGGGAACCAGGACATTACAGGCCAGACAGCCTAATGTATGTCCAGGGCAAATTAGTAGACTGAGAGCCAGAGTCCAGGAGCACCTTCAAGACTAACAACATTTGTGGCAGGGGGGTGAGCTTTTGTGGGTCACTGTTCACTTCTTCACATACATCTAAAATGTGAGTCCATCAGTCCTATATATTGGAAAGTGGAGCATCTATAGAACTGATGGACTCACATTCTAGCTTTAGCTGAAGAAGTGAGCAGTGACTCAAGAAAACTCCTACCGGGCTTCCAGGTTTTGGCTCAGCGATGGTGGTCACTCTCCCCTTCGCTTGGGGGAGTGACACGCACACCAGCAGTATGGAGGGAGGCTGCTGATGCAGTTTCCCCATGGAGCCCAAGGGTAGGGCTCCTAGCCATAGGGCTTTTGAGCGGTAGCCTCTTCGATGGCATAATGCCATAGAATTGAGGCACCCCTCTGCCCTGACGGTCCTGCCGCCATGTGGCCTCTGGGCACTAGCTGGGCTGGACGGGACAAGCGCTGGAGGTCGAGTGATGGACGAAAATATAAGCGAGGTCGAGAGTGGCCAACAATGAACGTGAGTTTGATGTAAGCGAATTTTGAAACAACCGGAAAATCCCTAACCCCCCCCCCATCGGCAAGCTGAGAGAAGAGGGACACCTCCTGTGAGCGAGAAAGAAGAGAGGGGGAAGGGAAAAACGGAAGGTTTTGCTTGTTTTGAGAGACTTACCAGAGCGGATTTAAATCGTAAGTGATTTTCAGAGGTTGTGAAATAGCGGTTGGCTTTTGTAAACAATCTGCAAAGATGTCGGGCGCAGGGAGGAAAGGAACAAAACCGAAACTTACGGGCGGCCAAAGCCCGAGGCCGGAAGAAGAGGGAATGGATGTCATGAGACTCCTAGCGTATACGCTCAACCCCATGATGGACCAACTCACTGGTATTAACCAGCAGTTAACTGCTCTCAATCAAAACTTTGCTGCGCAACAGCTCCAGCTGGCGGAAACAGTTAAAAAGACAGAGCAAACGGTAGAAGTAGTGAAAGAGATGCACGCCGAGAACAAGACTTTGAAGAAAAGGGTGGATGAATTAACAAATAAACAGAATCATCAAGAAAACAGACTGTTATTTCTACAAATGGAAAAAGCGAATATGGTCCTCAGATTCCAGGGAGTTCCTGAATCCCCGAATGAGGATTTGAAGAAGCTACTCAGTGAGCTTATCACACCAGTAACAGGCTTGAAAGCGGAGGAAATTATGAATGATATGGAATCAGCATACAGGGTGTATTCTAATTACACAAAAAAAAATAGCCTGCCTGGAGAGATATCAGTCAGATTCTCAAGAAGACAAACTAGGGATGCAATTTTAAAAGCCACATCAGCAACTCCACTGAAATTGGGGAATAAATCTATCAAAACTCTAAAAGACATTCTATTTGAAATTCGTCAGAAGAGAAAGGGCTACAAGGACTTAATCCTCTTCTTTCAAACTAACCAAATCGGATATAGATGGGTAGTCCCAGAAAGGGTCATCTTTAAGCTCCATGAAAAAAGAAAGAAGATTGACTCTGTACACAAGGCTAAAGAATTCCTGAAACACCACCTGGGAACCAAAGAAGACGATGAAACTGGTTTGAGTGGCTCCACATCCTCGGAGATGGACGAGGACCTGGCTGCGGAAGAAGGTGCTGCCTGCAAACCAACTTATGCTTTTAGAGATAGAAAGCCTAAGTAAAGGCAGAAGGACTCTGAAAATGGCCTTTATGAAGCGAGTTGGGGGATGCTCTGGAACTCTCCCGTAACAAGTAACCAGTTAATATTTGAGCAGAGATAGATAGCAACTCACAGCATGCATTGTTTACTAACAGTGTAGTACTAATATAGATTCTAACTGGGATAATGATCTCCTACTCTTGTGGTTTTAGTTTAGTGTGGGTATACTTTTCTTTCTCCTTAGTTGTTGTTCCCCTCCCCTTTTTCATTGTAGTTTTAGTTGTGTATTAAAAAAGCAATAAAAAAATCCCCTTCGGGGGGCCAAAAAGAAAAGAAAAGAAAACTCCTCCCCAGTCACAGA
Source organism: Gekko gecko (assembly GCA_029375565.1). NCBI lineage: Eukaryota > Metazoa > Chordata > Lepidosauria > Squamata > Gekkonidae > Gekko > Gekko gecko. Next base: position 4,843,431 of record JAPDNY010000008.1, read on the forward strand.
TTTTGATAGTCTTTAAGGTGCTATGGACCCTCTTCCATTGCTACAGACAGACTAGCACGGCTACCGATGTTTTTTTTTTTTTGTATTTTTGCATTGTGTGTATGTGCCCATGCCTGGAAGTCATGGTGGTCTCTAGTGACTCTTACTGGGCATGGAGGGCATTCAGAGACAGTGGCTTGATAGCCTGCCTCTGCCTCCTGGCCCTGGTATTCCTTGGAGGTCTCCCTTCCAAATACTTGCCAGGGCCAGCCCTGCTTAGCTTCTGAGATCTGACAAGAATGGGCTTGGCTGAGCACGGCCTGAGCACGGCCAGGTCAGGGCACGGCCACCCATCTTGATCTGTCTCTGCGGTAGATATTATACGCTCAGTTGGCCACTGTGTGAGACAGGATGCTGGACTAAATGGAGCATTGGTCTGATCTGGCAGGGCTCTTCTGAGGCTCTTATGCTTCTGTCATCATGATAACATGTTCAAAAATGGAATTTACCCTTCCCAGAATTCCAGTTTCTCTCAAGTCTGGCACCCCCTGCACTTGCATGGGTGATCTTTCCCCAATCCAGCAAGAGCAGTGCTCCCATTGGTTTTGCACATGCACATCAGAGGTGGCATTTAACACGTCAGCTGGCTGGGTTCATGTGTTCCCCATTCCCCGGCTCGCTGGGCTGCCGTCTGTCTCCAAATCACCCTGAGCACTGCTGAAAATCAGCTGTATTCATTTGTGGCTCTTGAGCTGCCCAGTTGTTGGCATTCATCATGTTGTCGCTTGCTCAGAATATACTGGAATAAACAGTTCCCCGGGCAGCGTGGACCATGACACACAAAGCGTTTGCAGTTCAGCCTGGAATGCTCAATGGACACTGGCAAAATGGACAGGCCGACAGTTCTCGACTCATAGGGATGCCAGGCTCCAGGTGGGGCCTGGAGATGTCCTGGAATTACAACTGATTGCCAGAGGACAACGGTCAGTTCCCCTGGAGTAAATGGCGGCTTTGGAGGGTGGACACAATAGCACCACATCCTTGCTGAAGTCCCTCCCCTCCCCAAACCTCAGCCTCCTTAGACTCCACCTCCAAATCTCCAGGAGTTTCCCAACCCAGAGTTGGCGACTGTAATCTGCAGCATCCAGCTCTGTCGATGCCTGAGTAGGGGGCCGGAGGGTCGGGATTAGGGCTGCCAGGGCTTTTTTTGTAAAAAAAACCCAGCAGGAACTCATTAGCATAACAGGCCACACCCACCATCATAAACTCATTAGCATATTAGGCCACACCTTCCAGCACAGTGCATTAGCATATTAGGCCACACCCCCATGTTACCAGAAGTGTGGTCATCCAGCCACACCCACCTTTTGCTTCTTATTCTGTTTACTTTGTTGCTTTTTTTGGAGCAGGAACTCCTTTGCATGTTAGGCCACACACCTCTAATGTAGCCAATCCCAATGAGTTTCTGCTGTTGGGTGTGGCCTGTTATGCTAATGAGTTCTTTCTGGGTGTGGCCAACTCAGGAGCCAGCCGGAACTCCTTTCCTGTGCATTCCTGCCCAAAAAGAGCCCTGAGGGTTGCCAGCCATGGGTTGGGAAGTTCCTGGAGGTAGAGCCTGAGGAGGGTGGGGTTTGGGGAGGGGAGGGGCTTCTGTGGGGTCTAGTGCTGTAGAGTCCACCTTCCAAAGCAGCGATTTTCTCCAGGGGAGCTGTCACCTTGAGATCAGCTGTAATAGTGGGAGATCTCCAGCTACCACTCGGAGGTGGGCAGCCCTGTCAGGGGTTCCAGGAGCACCAAAAGTGGGCGATGCCACAGTGCCCCCAGCCCCAACACTGCTGCCTAGGTTGTCGGGCGGGCCAGAGGCTCCAAGCTCACCCAATTGGCTAGCCAGCAGTCCCACTCCACTGCCCGCCGATGCTGCTTGTTGTCGCAGGAGAAAGTGGGAAGGGGGATTGCACCTGAACCCAGAAGTTACAGTTGACACTCCAGGAATGGCCCAAATCACTGTGATCTTGACTATCGCGATTCTTAGAGCATCGCCTGAAAATAATAGAACACAGTTTGAGTCCAGTGGCACCATTAAGACCAATGAAGTTTTATTCTGGGTAAAAGCTTTTGTGTGCATGAAATGAAGTTTCATTCTGGGTATAAACTTTCATGTGCATGCATCGAAGTTTAATTCTGGGTATCAGCTTTTGTGTGGATGCAAGAAAGTTCCTTTCTGGGTGTGCATGCACACCTTTAAGACCAACAAAGTTTCATTCTGGGTATCAGCTTTCGTGGGCATGCACACAAAAGCTGATACCCAGAATGAAACTTTGTTGATCTTAAAGGTACCCAGCTGGACTCAAACTTGGTTTTGTTGCTTCAGACCAACACAGCAACCCACTTGAACCTCTCCTGGAAACGATGTCGCTTTGGATTCAGGTGCAATGCCATCCCCTGCTTTCTCCGGCCATGAGGAGCAGCACACCTGCCAACCCCTGTTCTGGTTGCTTGGCAAGCAGCTTCCCCTGGAGAAAACGGCTGCTTTGGGGAGGGGGTGTCCAACAAGCCAGCCTGGCTGGGTGATACAACAGCCATTCGGCCAGACCTGGGCCTTTCTCAGGCTCCACCCGGGGCATGGCATTTCCTTCCCCTTGGAAGTGAGTCTGTGGAGGGGGACTTCCCTTGTGCAGGCAAGCTAGGCATGCCAACTCTGGGTCAGGCAATTCCTAGAGATTTGGGGTAGAGTCTGGGGAGGGGGGTTGGGAAGGGCAGGGACTTCATTGGGGCACAGTGCCACCCAGTCCACCTTCTAGCGCAACCATTTCCTCCAGGGGACCTGATCTCTGTAGTCTGGAGACCAGTCATAATTCCAGCAGATCCTCAGGCCCCACCTGGAGGCTGGCAACTCTAAAACGAACACAGAGAAATGTCCCATATAAGAAGAAGACCTCAAGGAATTTGCTGGATGGTTTCTGCCCAGGGCTGGTATGGCAGAGATGTTCCGCCAGGCCTCTGGCTGAGGACAGCACAGAGTTTCATTAGCTTTGCCCAGGGCTTTTTTTGTAGAAAAAGCCCAGCATGAACTCATTAGCATATTCTGCCACACCCCCATGTTACCAGAAATGTAGTCATCCAGCCACACCCACCTTTTGTGTCTTATTCTGTTTACCGTGTTTGTTGTCAAAACCCCAGGGCTTTTTTGTAGCAGGAACTCCTTTGCATGTTAGGTCACACATCCCTAATGTAGCCAATCCTAATGAGTTTCTGCTGCTGGGTGTGGCCTATTATGCTAATGAGTTCCTGCTGGGCATGGCCAATTTGGGAGCCAGCCAGAACTCCGTTCCTGTGCGCTCCTGCCCAAAAATAGCCCTGGCTTTGCCTCTTTTCCATTCACTCTCCCTTTAAGGATAGTCTGGTTTTAGAGGCCATCTAAATGATTATTTGTATTTGAATTTGTTTTATTGTTTTTAACTTATTTAAATCTGATAACTTGTATTTTGAAAGTTGTACACTGCCCTGAGTCCCATGTATGGGAGAGGGCAATTTAGAAATTGAGCAAACAAACAAATAAATAAATAAAATAAGCTATGCCTCTATTCTTCATTTCCTCTAGACTCCAGTGCACAGCGACTGCACCAAATATTACACATGAATGAGGGGAAAAAATGAAAGGTGGAACTCAGCCAACAGCTCTCCCCTCCCCCTTCATCCTCCTTTAAGGCAGGGATCCAAGAGTCTCCTCCAAGATTTGCTAATTGACAGCTCTACTCCCTCTGTGAAACTGGATCTTGCCTTGCCAGTGTCCCATGTGCAAGAGTCAGTGGAATCCCCGCCCACCGCTCTGGAGATGGCAGGAGGGAGAGATGATTTAGGAGGAGAAGGGGGAACTGGGCACCTGTGCCTCATCGCCCAGAATAAGGAGTCCCGCTCGATCTGCACAGACTGCAGTCCAGCATGTACGCGAGGAAGACTAAGGCCCATTCTGCACTGACACCTGGCTCTAGGGAATCTGAGGAGTCAAGCAGTTGCACACATTCTCTGCCCCCCTCCAGTTTATTTATTTGTGTATTCTGTAGGCATTCTGCATCTACGAGCAAAACCCACATTTTTTGAGCTAACTGGCTGCCAACCCCTCCCTCCCTCCCTCCCTCCCTCTGTGATTCTGCAAAAAGGAAAGGAAGGGAGGGGGAATACAGGCCCACACATGCAAGACTGACACATTTGGGAGCAGGGAATCCCCCCTAGTCCTTTATATTGAACTAGGAATAAGGCCCGTTGTGGAAATAAATACAGCGGGCTCTAGAAAGAGGCTCTGGGAGAGTGCCCCGGCTTTGGGCACTCAGTGACAATTTGCTGTGGCAATCTCAGCAGGGTATAATGATAGAGTCCACCATTTCCTCCAGAGGAACTGATCTTTGCTACCTGAAGAGCAGTAGTAATTTTGAGTGATCTCCAGCCCACCCCCAAGATTGGTAACAGTGGTTCCCCAGGAGGGAGTGGCTGGTTTGGAGGGTGGAGTCTATGGCATTATACCTGTCTGAGGTCCCACCCCTCCTCAACACTCACCCTCCCCAGGTTCGACCCCTCAAATATCCAGGAATTTCCCAACCTGGAGTTGACAACCCTATCTCCCTCCCAGCCAACCATCAACCTACCTTTAGTTTTCCATCTCCTCCCCCCTCCCTCCAAGAGAGCAGTTGTAATTTTGAGTGATCTCCAGACCCCACCTGGAGATTGGCAACAATGGTTCCCCATCAGGGAATGGCTGGATTGGAGGATGGAGTCTATGGCATCATGCCTGTCTGAGGTGCCACCCCTCCTCAAACCTCACCCTCTCCAGGCTCCATCCCTCAAATCTCCAGGAATTGCCCACCTGGAGTTGGCAACTTGCTCAGGCCTGGACCCAATGAGTTTTCTCCCAAAGGCCAACATAGGTGTGGAAAGGGCCTTTTACTGACAGAGGAGAAAGTACAGGTGCCAACTCTGATTAGGGAAATACCTGGAGATTTGGGGGGGTGGATCCTATGGAGGGCAGCATTGGGGGGGGTGTAAGGACTCAGCAGGGTATAATGCCATAGAGTCTACCCTCCAAATCAACCATTTTCTCCCAGGGAACTGATCTCTGTCATCTGGAGGTCAACTGTAACAGTGGGAGATCTCCAGGTCCCACCTGGAGATTGGCAACCCTAGGGGAAAGTCAGCCACGCAGTGGGGAGTTGAAGAAAATGGTTTGATGGTCACTTGCCCACCTCGTTAGCCAGCCAGCCATGCTGAAGCTAAGCAGGAGAAAAAGCCTTTTTCCATTTATTCTGACAGGAAAGTGGCCGTTGGGGAGGGGGTTATGGGCGGGGGAGGGGGTTATGCTGAAAGTCCTTTGTTTTTTTACTCACAGAACCAAGCTTGGTTGCCTACCAACAGCCACTGAGGGGACAGTCCCTCACAGGAGTCAAGAGAACTGTCTTCCTCAGGAGAGAGAGCTGTCTGCCAGTAAATCTGACATGCAAATCTGTCTGAAGGGGGAGTGGGTGGGGAAGAGGAGCAGACCCAGCACCCGGCCAATGGCATACGAGTACTCTTGAGTGGCGGCTGATGGGCTAATGGCTGAGGGAGGGCATTTGACAGCCAATGGGAGCGCATGGAATCTTACGAAACCAAAAGATAATTATTATAAGGAGAGATGATTCTTTCTTATGTTCTCTCTGGCTTTTTAAACGTTTGCCTGAACGGCAGGACATGTCCTCTTTTGTCTTTGGAGAAGGAGGGAAAGAACATAGAACAGGGAGGGAGGGTCAACCGAAAGAGAGAGAAGCAGAAACGAGGGGAGGGCAGTGGGCAGTACTGAAATACCCGCAGAAACAATTCCACTTTAAAAGGGATTCACGATCTGAAAGCTGATGAGAACAAAGAATCTCTGCAAAAGGAGTTTTGATAGCTGCGGGGCAACAGTGTGCTGGAAGCGATCTGAATGCAGATTCCCATCAAACAAATGCAGAAATAAGAGAAACTCCTGAAACTAGGTGAAAGTGACAGCAGGAGGGAATGCGGAACGGAAGAATAGGATGCGCTCAGAGAATGAGGCAAAATACGGGTGCGGAAAGGGCCTGAGGGACAGCAGGCAGGATGAAGAGCCTGGGGGAGCCCAGCCAAGGAGAACAAGGAGGTGGCAGTGCCTCCGACTGCAGGGATGGAGGGAAACCCCTAGGAATGTGTCTTCAGTTTAAAACATGAAATGACACTGTCACTTTGGACACTGAAAAGAAAGACTGGGCCAACCAAGGAGAATATTTGCTTCTTCCTTGGAGCCTGGCAGTCAACTTTATTGTGCAGTCCTAAGCAGAATCACTCCAGTGAAATCCATGGGCTTAGACTCCATGCAACAACCCTGTTAGAGAGTTTAAGGAGAGTTCAGGCTCTGAGAGAAGGGGAGAGAGTTTGGAGAAATCAGGTGAAATTGAACTGACATGCAGCTTTTCCAATCATCGCAATCAAACAGGTTTTGCGGCAGGAGAATTGTGCTGACCAGTCTTTCTTTCCCAAACGTTGCCACCCACCAGCAGTGGCTTGGTTTGCTGAGTGGGAGTTTTTCTGCATGAAAGAGGATCCCCAGTTAGTTTTCTATGCAGGAGGGAAGGCAGCCAGAGGAAAGTAATGCGGCAAATCAGAACTCCTGACATGCCTATTTGCCTCAGGATGACTCAGCCTAACCCTGTCCTGTTGAAGAGGCCAGGCAGGCAAAGCAGGGTCCAGAGACTTTCATAGAATCATAGAATGTTAGAGTTGGAAGGGACCTTTCGGGTCATCTAGTCCAACCCTCTGCACTCTGCAGGAGCATAGCCAAAAGATAGCCCTATATACCTACAACGTACCCAAAAGATGGTCATCCAGCCTCCACTTGAAAACGTCCAGGGAAGGAGCATGCATCACCTCCTGAGGCAGGCTGTTCCACTGTTCAACCGCTCTTACAGTCAGGAAGTTTCTCCTGATATTTAGCCGGTAACAACTAATTTCCATCCATTAGATCTAGTCTTGCAATCTGGAGCAAGAGAGAATAGATCTGCTCCATCTTCTACATGACAGCCCTTCAGATATTTGAAGATTGCAATCACGTCCCCCTCTAAGCCTTCTGTTTCCCAGGCTAAACATACCCAACTCTTTCAGCCTTTCCTCATAAGACTTGGATTCCAATCCTCTCACCATCCTGGTTGCCCTCTTCTGGACACTCTTGAGCTTGTCAACATCCTTCCTAAAATGTGGTGCCCAAAACTGGATATAGTACTCCAGGTGAGGCCTGATCATAGCAGAATAGAGCGGAACTACCATCTCCCGTGATCTGGACACAATGCTTCTGTTAATGCATCCTAAGATTGCATTAGCTTTCTTCACAGCCACATCACACTGCAGGCTCATGTTGAGCTTGTGATCAACCAGAACACCCAGATCCCTTTCACATGAGCTGCTGTCAAGCCAAGTCCCTCCCATTCTATATCTGTGCCTTTGATTTTTTGTACCTAAGTGTAGGACTTTGCACTTATCTCTATTGAAATTCATTTTATTTGTCTCAGCCCACTGTTCCAGCCTATCGAGATCATTTTGAATCCTGACTCTGTCTTCTTCAGAATTAGCAGTCCCATCCGGCTTTGTGTCATCTGCAAATCGGATAAGCATCCCCTCTATGTCTTCCTCCAGGTCATTTATAAAAACATGGAACATCACCAGGCCCAGGACTGAGCCCTGTGGCACTCCACTCGAGACTTCCCTCCACGTAGACGCAGAGCCATTTACGAGCACTCGTTGGGTATGATTTTTCAGCCAACCATGAATCCATCCAACGGTTGCACCATCCAGCCCACATTTAACCAGCTTATCCTCAAGGATATCATGAGAAACTTTGTCAAATACTTAACTGAAATCCAGATACACTATATCCACAACATTGCCAGAGTCAACCATTTCAGTAACTCTGCCAAAAAAGGAGATAAGCTTCATCTGGCATGACTTATTCTTGATAAACTCATGCTGGCTACTACCAGTTAACTCATTCTGTTCAAGGTGCTCACAGACAGAGAGTTTAATAATCTGATCTAGAATTTTCCCAGGTATTGATGTCAAACTGACAGGCCTGTAATTTCCTGCGTCTGTCTTTTTTCCCTTCTTGATGAGTTTGCTCAAGGCAAGTCTCCCCAACCTTTCTGCTTAAGTGCATGATGAGGGTTGCAGAAACATTAAGAACATAAGAGAAGCCATGTTGGATCAGGCCAGTGGACACTCAGTGTCACACAGTGGCCAAAAACCAAGGATTGTCAGGAGGTCCTTCAGTGGGGCCAGGTCCCCAGAAGCCCTCCCATTGTGGCCCTCCAAGCACCAAGAATACAGAGCATCACTGCCCCAGACATAAGAACATAAGTGAAGCCATGCTGGATCAGGCCAGTGGCCCCTCCAGTCCAACACTCTGTGCCACACAGGGACCAGAAACCAGGGGCCCTCAGGAGGTCCTCCAGCAGTGGGGCCAGAATAACAGTGGGGCCTGCCAGGCATGCATGGCAGTCATGTGGCAGATCCAGCCAGGCCTCCATGAATGGTTCCAAGAACAGCAAGTCTGGCAGTATTAGCTGGGTGCTGCATAACAAGGGTTGCCAACTCTGAGCTGGAAAATCCTGGAGATTTGGAGGAGGAGCCTGGGGAGGGCGGGATTGGGCAGGGGATAATGCCATAGAGTTCACCATCCCAAGAAGCCATTTCCTCCAGGGGAACTGCTCTCTGTAGTCCGGAGATCAATTATTATTATGGGAGATCTCTAGGTCCCACCTGGAGGCTGGCATCCCTATGGAGCACCCATGAAGCCTTATGTTAGCACCGTAAACAGGTCTGTTGCTCCCATCACCTTAGGGGCTCTTCTAGGCAAAGGCCAGTCCAACAACAACCAGAGCAACAGAATGGAGTGGCGTTCCTGATGCGTACAAAAGGTAACCAGGCTGCCTATGTCAGGAGATGCCAAATACACACTAGATGAAGAAAAATGTTTCTTCTGCTACTACCCCGCACACTCAAGCATGCAGCAGGCAGTCTTGTTGCTCCAAAGGAGTTAACACAAAGCCAGGAGGGGCTGTGGCTCAGTGGCAGAGCATCTGCTTGGTATGCAGAAGGTCCTGAGTTCAGTCCCTGGCACCTGCAGTTGAAAGATCTGGCAATGGGTGATGGGAAAGAGAAAGACCCGGGCTGAGATCTGGAGATCTGGATGCAGAATCAGGCAGCTCCAGGTGTCCATCCTCGGCTGGCAGGCGTTCTTCAAGAACCCTTTCTGAAACGGGGACACATGGCTTCAAATACCCTGCAAATGCTGTAATCCGGATTTCTACGACAAGTTCCCTCGTGTCAACCCTGCAAAGAGAGTACTGTGATGGCATCCGACTTGGGCACATGTGGCCCTTCCTCCCACAGTGGGTGAGCATCCAGGGGGCATTCTTTGCCTGCCTGTTTATAGCAAGTTGCCTGCGAAATTTAAGAGCTCCGGCCTCCCATTTCCCACAGCAGATACAGTCTGTGAACCCACGGATGGCAGCCTGTGGCTAATTACTGGGCACTTCCTTCCTAGGGAACAAGGGGGAGTAATTAGAACAACAGATCACAGCCTGTGGGGAAATTAAACTTTTGGAATTAATGTCAGACTGGGACCCTCGCCAGTGGGAAGGACTGGTCGGCAAGAATCCGGGAACAGAAGAAAGAGACGGATCCCGGACAGTTTATCTCCGTAACTTGACCCCAGAAGTGTGTCTGCTCACTTATTATGCGGTCGTGGTAGAAGAGTCCGTATGTGAACTGGCTCATTTGCCTCTTCCTTTCCCGACCCTTTTTAACATCTGGGGAGCCAGTCTGCTCAACTCTTCATGCAGCTCAATTGGAGTCCAAGAGCACCTTAGTGATCAGCAAGATTTTCGGGGTAGAAGCTTTCGAGAGTCAAAGCTCCTTTTGCTGGATACCCAGAAATTCAAATTGGTCTCAAAGGGGCTCCTGGACTCAAAGGTAGCTGTTTTACTGCCGTCCAAAGCAGCTCCTCTCTGAAATGATCTAATCTTTCTTTCTTTCTTTCTTTCTTTCTTTCTTTCTTTCTTTCTTTCTTTCTTTCTTTCTTTCTTTCTTTCTTTCTTTCTTTCTTTCTTTCTTTCTTTCTTTCTTTCTTTCTTTCTTCTTTTTTGGTGAGTATTTGTATGTGCGTATGTGTGCCTGGAATCCATGGTTGACTTCTGACAACCCCTAGTGGGTCTTGGATGTTTCCGAGAGGTGGCTGTCTATTGCCTGACTCTGCGTCCCGGCCCTGGTATTCCTTGGAGATCTCCCTTCCAAGTACTGGCCCAGGTCGGCCCTGCTTAGCTTCCGAAATCTGACGAGGTCGGCCTTGCCTGGGCGATCCAGGTCAGGGCCTGAAACTATCCACTCTTGATATGGCCTATTTTAAGTACTAAATGAATACAGAAATAACATTTGAAGAAAGGGATCCCAGCTCCAGGTTGGAGAAAACCTGGAGATTGGGGGGGTGGAGCCTGAGGAGAGCGGGGGTTTGAGGAAGGGAGGGGCCTCGGCAGGGTGCAGCACCACAGGACCCACCGTCCAAAGCAGCTGTTTGCTCCAGGTGACCTAATCTGGGTTGGCTGGGGTTGCCAGGGCCATCTTCGTCCCCAGCGGGGGACTTTGGAGGGCGTTCCCAGGGGGGTGGGGTGTCAAGTCCTGCCTCCATGGGGACAGTCCCACCGGTGTGACCTGCAGCCAGAGGCCCCCGCCCGCCTGTGCACGGGGCCCTTTCCTCCCGGCTGCCTGCACCTAAAGAGGCTCCCTTTAAGTGCCCGCAGCCAGAAGCAAGGCCCCCACCCACCCAATCTCCGAGTGGAGATCAGGCACATTCTCAAGAGAGAAGGGAGAGGGGTGGCTGCGGGGGTTGGGGCTTGGGGGTGGGGCTTGCCCCACTGGCTAGCTGGCTGATGGTGGGTTGAACCCCCCCAAAAGCAGGTGACTCCCGCCAAACCAGGGGGTCTGGCAACCCTAGGGTTGGCTGAAGATCCATTCTAATAGCAGGAGATCTCAGATGCCACCTGGAGGTTGGCAAGCCTAACTTAGTAGCCCCAGGGTTGTTTGTTGTGTGTGTGTGCCAGTACACGCCAGTATGGTTTACTGGTGGGGCTTGGGTTGCCTCTCGTAGTGCCAGGCCAGGCAGATTGAAAAGGCCTGCAGCTGAAGTTGCCCACGGGATGTTAGTGGGCACCCTCGTGTCATGCCCACAGGCCTTTCCCCCTGGCCTGCCCCCTCTGCCCTGCCCTCTGCCTCTTGCCTCTTGCCTTCTGCTCCGCCAGCCGGCCTCCTGCCTTCTTCACCACCGGCCCGCCCGCCCAGAGGGCCTCCCGCAGCCTGCCCGGCCCACCCTGTGGCCTTCTCTGATAGCCTCTCAGCCACCTTGTCCTCAGGCACGGGCTCAGCATCGCTCTTTGCTTTTTTAGGCCGGGGGGGGGGGCGAAGGACCCTCCAGGAGAAACTTTAAGAAAATCTGGAATTTTTGATAAAAAGTAAATGTAGGACGTTAAACTGATGGAGTTGCTCACATTAAGAGATGGAGGAGAGCCATTTGGCTGCAGCCAGATATTAGGACGACTGTTGTTCACTTGCCTCACTAAACGTATCTTTCACTATTAGTGATTTATGGTTTGCTTGTCTCTTGGGTTGCCAGCCTCCAGGTGGTGGCTGGAGATCTCCCAGAATTACAACAATAGGGCTGCCGGGCCCTCTCCCTGTCGTGGTGGGGGGATTTGGGGAGCATTCTGGAGTTAAGCAGGATATCTCATGCAATGTCCCAATGGGATGATGTCACCTGGCGACATCGCACATGACTCTCTGGGTTGGGGGCAAATCTCTATGGTTTTTTGCCTTCAAAACCATAGAGTTTCCCAAAACCCAGAGTGCTGCCACATCATGAAGTGACATCAATCACATCGGGGATACGCATGATGACATTCCTGTTTGGGGGTGGGGTTCTCCCCACATCAAAGCCCCCCAAAGTGGGGGAACGCCTGCTGGGACCTGGGGGCTAGCAGCCCCCGGTCTTTGGACAACAGAGATCAGTCCCCCTGGAGAAAACGGCTGCCTTGGAGGGAGGATTCCGTGGCACTCTACGGCCTCACTGTGGCCCCTCCCCTCCCCAAACCCCACCCTCCCCAGGCTCCGCCCCCCAAATCTCCAGGTGTTTGCTGGCAACCCTGCTTGTCTCGCTGAGCTGTGTTGCCTCTGCTCATTGTTTGCTCCTCTCCCTGAAAATGGAAAGTGACCCTTGGGGTTGCCAACTCTGGGTGGCAAAATGCCTGGAGATTTGGACGGGTGAAGTCTGAGGAGGGTGGAGTCTGGGGGCAGGAATGAGCTCCGCGGGGTATCTCGGCCCTGGCGGCAGCACCAGCCTGGTGGAACTCTCTGCCTGGTGACATCCGTGCCCTGCGTGGCAGGATGGGGGGAGGGCTTGGTCCAGTTCCGCAGGACCTGCAAGACAGAAAAGTTCCACCGAGCCTAGGGCTGAGGACAGCAGCGGCTTTGCCATCGAGCCTGGCCTCCGTTACTCCCCCATCCTCTCTAGGCCAAGGCCATCTGAACAGACTTTAACTGTTATTGTTGTTTTAGCTGTTTTGATTGTAATTATTTTAATTGTATTTTATTATTATTGATCGATTAATAACATATATTTACTGAGTGTTGTAGTCCACCCTGAGCTCCTCGAGGGAGGGCAGTCTGTTAATAATAATGATAATGATATAAAAAGAAGTATGTTTCGATCTCTTAATACCTTGTTATTTATCTGTCTATTTATTTAAAACTTTCTCTGCCTCCTTTCCACCTGGAGAGGGTCACCGGCAACAGACATCAGGAGTACTGGCAGCTTTTCATTTTTGTATTTTAAAAGCTCCACCTGTAAATGAGCCCTACTACATGCCCTGTCCTGGCAGCTGTTGCGGAGCTCTGTGCCCCTGGTATCTCTTGGTGGCTGCAATGCCAACCTCCAGGTGGGGCCTGGGGATCTCCTGGCATTACAACTGACTTCCAGATGGCAGGGATCAGTTCCCCTGGAGGAAATGGCTGCTCGGGAGGGTGGACATTATGGCACTATGTCCAGTGGAGGTCCCTCTCCTTCCTCGCCAAACTCCACACCAAATCTCAAGGAGTTTCCTGACCCAGAGTTGGCAACCGTAGTACTCAGGGAGGAAAGGTGAAGGCAGCCAGGGCCCCTGGGGCTCTCTGCATAGCGCTGCTCAGAGCACGGGGTCATCTTTCCCTGCACTGCTGTCCCGCCCGCCAGTGCTCCTTTCTATGAGAGCCACATCACCGGTTCAAAGCCGTCTATGTAGCAGAGGACAGCAGCAGAGAAAGGAGTTGCCAGTCCCCAGGTGGTGGCTGGAGTCCTCCTGGAATTACACCTGATCTCCAGACAGAGACCAGTCCCCCTGGAGGAAATGGCTGCTTTGGAAGGTGGGCTCTCCCAGAGAAAGGGGGGAGAGCCTCTTCTTTGCTCCCTTTGCCTGTCAGTTCAGAAGGAGCTGGGAGAGGTGGCAGCCTGCCTTTTGGCTTTTCCCAGGTCTGGAAAGTTAAGTAAAGGCAAAGGTTCCCTTGCTCGAAAGCCAGTCGAATCCGACTCTAGGGTTGCGGTGCTCATCTCCGTTTCAAAGCCGAAGAGCCAGCGCTGTCCGAAGACGTTTCCGTGGTCATGTGGCCGGCATGACTAAACACCAAGGTGCACGGAACGCTGTTACCTTCCCACCGAAGTGGTACCTATTTATCTACTTGCAATTTCTTGCTTTCGAACTGCTAGGTTGGCAGGAGCTGGAACTAGAGACAGGAGCTCACTCTGTCTTGCAGCACCCGGGTCTTGAACTGCTGAACTGTTACTTCTGTGCAAAAAGTTTGCAGACTTAACTGGTTCACGGGTCGTACCCACCCACCCTTAAACCAGTCTCCCAATCCCAATAACCACAGTTGATGGAGAAGGGTAAGAGATGGGGTTGCCAGCTCTGGGTTGGGAAATTCCTGGAGATTTGGGGGGTGGAGCCTGGGGAGTGGAAGGACTTCAGCAGGGTGCAATGCCAAACACAGGCAGAAACTAGGGATGCCAACTCCCACGTGGGAAATACCTGGAGTTTTGGGGGTGGAGCCTGGGGAGGGTGGGGATTCGGAGAGGGGAGGGACCTCAGCAAGGTATAACACCATAGAGTCCACCCTCCAAAGCAGCTGTCTAGAGATCAGTTGTCATCTGGGGGACTCTCCAGCCCCCACCTGGAAATTGGCAACCCTATACCAGGCACTCTGGGCAGCGGTCATAATCTGATGCTTCATTTCCAAGATTCCAAGATCCTTCAGCTATTTCTTCCACGGTCCCTGCCATAACCTTCAAGGATGGCAGCTCGTTTCCAGTCGCAAGTGTTCCCTGCCAGCCAGCCAGCCAGCCATCGGAGGGAGGGAGGGAGGCCCGGGAAGGCGCCCAGACCAGGCGGCCAGTGTGAAAGCCACCCAGCAGAGTTCACGGGATTAACTTTTAACTGTGCACGCACCAGACCACATGCTGAAACCGGGTTAACTGGCATCAGTATTTGTCTGGTCCAGTTCTGGTCCATAATGCAGAATTTCACGTTTATATAGGGGGAAAGCTCCCATAAAGACAAATTGCCTGGAAGTCTGTTGGAATTACAGCTGTATCTGCCGACTACAGAGATCAGTTCTCCCTGCTTTGGAGGGTGGACTCTTATTGCTGAAGTCCCTCCCCTCCCCAGGTCTCACCCTCCCCAGGCTCCTCCCACAAATCTCCAGGAATTTTCCAACTCCGAGGAGGCAACGGTAGGCACTCCTGCCCTCCTTGCCTCCCGCCTGCTTGCCTGTCCTTCCCTTGTCTGCCCCCAAGCACCCCCACGGCCATGCCCATAGCTGCCTGCAGCCCTTCACCCAGTGTCCCTGGGCAGTGTGTGTGGCAGGGAGCGTGGGTGCTGCAGCCCCAGCAAGTGAGTGGGTGGGCAGTGCCAGCAGCAGCAGGAGGCCCTGCCAGAAATTCTGGGCCCCAGCGCCTGCCCCACCTCTGGGTCTGCTGGCTCTGGCCCTGGCCCCCCAGGAAACTTCCCTGGCAGAGTGGCGATTGGAAGCTTGGCCTCCTGAGTCTGGGGGGTCCAGCACTTGAACCACTCCATGGCGGTGGCGGCTGCTGCTGCTACAGCTCTTGAGGATGAGCTACTGCACCGCACCAGGCAGGACCAACTCCTCCACACACAGCCAAGTGCCCCAGCGCTGGCCTGCCCCTGCTGCCCAGTTGCCGCAGCTGTGGGACTGGCAAGAGCGCATTGTGCCGCTGAATGGGGTTGAGGGCAGAATGCACATCCCCGTGGGGCCTTCAGGCTCCAGGCCAGGGTGCAGCTGCATGAACTCTGCCAGGGGCTGTCTCAGGGTCTGGCCTTGTCACAGCTTGCCCCAGGGCCACCCCGCACATGGGGAGAAGGCTTCCCAGAGGCCTCCTCAGAAGAGGAGCTCCCCGTGGTTTCAGCGATGTGTGCATGCCAGAAGCTCCAGAGAAAGACCCCCCTCCCCTCTTCTCCAGAGGATGCAGGCTCCTGGTCAAGTTCCCTTGGAACCCAAAAACATGCAGTAGTTCTGATTCCTGTACTCTTGGCGGCTGCTCACCTTTGCTGTAGCCTCTAAATGGAAACCACTGGAGGCTCTGACTTTGGGAACACGGTTGGGTAAGATCTGGGAGCAATTTTTTCTGGGCAAGTTAGCCTCTAACACTTCTCGGTTCTCATCAGACAGCACGCGTTCTAAATTTGTTCAAATTTGGTTCCCTGCAGTACAATATCTGATTGCTCAGGACTTTGAACCCTATCGATAAAAAAATGGGTCTTCTTTTGAAGGTTCTCTTTATGAATGGGGACACATCTGGCCCTCCGATGCTGGTGGTATTTTATGGCATTATGTACACGTAGCTCTTTCGGATAGATAGCCACAGTCTTTTTCAGAATGTACTCTCATTTTACTTGTTAAACATTACTTGTTATACATTTTTGTTATATATTAGATGTTTTCTTTGACTGTATAGATTTGGAAATTCTTGATTAGGTTGTATTTGTCTGTATTGTATTGTATGTTAAAAGTTCCCTTGGAACCGGCGAACCAGGAAATTCCCAAATGGACCTGTCCATCTCCTATACCTCCAGAGTATCCTCTGGGACCCAGGCACTGGGGAGGGAAGAGGGCCAGAGCGAGGGCTGCCTCTGGAGAGGGTGGACACGGGGGCACCGTAAGCAACAGCTGACAAGGAAAACCAAAATGACATCACAGCTCTCTAGGAATCGCTGGGAGTGATATGGTTAAAACCATAGATGTTCTGCCCATTCCTAGAGAGGACTGATGTCACTTCTGGGTTTCCTCTGGAAGTGATGTTGCACCATTGCTGGTGCTGTTTTCTCCCACTGGCTGCAGGAACAGTGGTGGGGAACAGGAGCTGGCAGCCCTGGGCCCGGAACTGAAGCCAGCCGATTGGGGCCTCCCACACGCCAGCTTCTCTTAGGTGGACGATACGACTGTATAGATCCTGGCAGGGCCAAAGACCTGGCTCTAGAACTTCCCTGATTGCTAAGCTCTTGTTTCCTAGGGCATGTAGAGACCTCCAGTCTCCAGCTTCAGCTCCTGCTTCGGTTGCTGGATCCAGCACTGCCCATTCCTCACCTGCCTGTGACCTTTGAACCCTCCCGCCAACTCACTAGGACTGGGTAGGACTCGAATGTCCAGCCTTTCGCCTCTTGCTCGGGATCTCCAGGAGAAGAAGGAGAAATCTGAGGCAAAAGGACAATCTATGTTCTGCTTGCTTGGAGAACTTTTCCAGCCAGCTCTCTCCCTCACGCATGGGGCGCAGCCAGGCTTTGCCATTTCCTGGCCACTCACAGGCGGGCCTTCCTCCCCTGGCCATTCAGCTCCCAGGCTCCATCCCTGGACCACCGGGGCCTGACTCTCAGGGGACCTGCCAGCCCTGGCCTCTCCCCCCTGTCTACTGTAAGGCCTGCCTGTGGGGTACAGAGAGTGACAGCTCTTTCCAGGGGCAGCCGTGCTGCTCTGCAGTAAAACAGCTAGGTGCTAATTTTCTGCCCCTAATAGGGTCACCAACCTCCAGGTGGAGCCTGGAGATCTCCTGGAATCACAACTGTTCTCCAGACTGCAGAGGCCAGTTTCCCTGAATAGAATGGCTTCTTTGGAGGGTGGACTCTACGGCACTGTACCCTGCTGGGACCCCTCCCCTCCCTTCCACACACCCCTCCCTCTCTAGGCTCCAGCCCCCAGTACTTCCCAAACTGCAGGTGGCAGCAACCCTGGCCTCCTCAGTGCTACTGGAGTGGATTGCGATGCGCACGCGGTCCTTCGGCCTCTTGCATCCCTTCCCTGCAACACCCACCCACCCACTCACCCACCTTCTGTCCGGGATCTAAAGGCTCAGGGGTCTCCATCGCTACTTCTACCTTCTGTCCGGGATCTAAAGGCTCAGGGGTCTCCATCGCTACTTCTACCTGAAGAAGGGAACTTTGACTCTCGAAAGCTCATTCCCACCCACCCCCAAATATCATGCTGGTCTCTAAGATACATACTGCTGGACTTGAATCTCGAGTGAAAGTTTGTGGTGAGAAAACAGTGGACCGTCTTAGATTCTTGTGGGATCCATGAGTTAACTCAGTGAAACAAAGTCCCCCAGCCCCTGTCCCTTCCCCGTCTTTCTTTCAGGATAGTCTAGGACAACAGTGCTAAGCAAACCTACTCCAAATCTATCTATAGGAATTTGAGCCAGAGTTGTAGCCGCACCAAAATAAAACTTCTACGCTTCCAGTTCACTTGCCCCTTGCTTCACTGCCAGAACAAGCCAAATATTTCTCCTGCTCAGGTTATGAATTGATCCATATAAGCCCCCAATCTGCGGATTACAATTGCTTGTTTTTTCTAAATTCAAGGGAACTGCTCATTTACTTGCATATTACAGTTGCTTGCATATAAGCAAACCCCGTTCTTTGTGAGGAGAATTCCTCTCGGCCACTGGGCCGGAAAGGCTTCCAATGGATAGAACGGAGCACAATGAATAGCCCCAATAATGCTGTCCTGCCTCACTGTGCTGCGGCTTCCTTTTGGATCCGATGACCTTGTCGGTTGGAGGAACAGAGAGAGGGGCCAGGTGTTCATGCTGAGGACAGGTCTTCTGCTGCACACCTGGACGAGACGAGCTCAGAGGTCTGCCCATCTTTGGTTAGTGGGGGGGGGACTGCTTGCCAGTTATGCCCTTCCAGGCGGCCCCCGCAAACACGGCAGCGCCCCCCGCTTCCAACGCCCGGCACGTTCCTTCCCATCTGCTCACCTTCCGTGTCCAGGTTCTCAGGTCGGAGACGGCCCCGGTGCTCTCTTCAGCGGAGCCAACTTCGCTGCACATTTCATCTCACAGCCGTTCTGTTTACTGCGCACACTTCCTGTAAGTCATATCCTCCGGGTTCTTGCTTCCAATGAAGGAGGGTCCTGATCCTTGACTCTGAGGGAGGCCTGCCTTTGTCCCGTCCCCGTCCCCCGCCCTGCACAGACAGGTGAGACGGAGACCAAGGAACCCAAACTCAGTGAAACATACTTAAATATATCTCCGGGAAGGAGAGACCCGAGCGTGGAAGGCGGTGGGGAAGAGGCAAACAGAAGGGCTGGAATGACGGGGCAGTGTCAAGTAACAGAGCGGCACTCATCGGCTATTTTTACACGCAGCTTCGCCACTGGCAGCCCTTCAGAGGTAGCCAAATGACAAGATATTGTGTTCGGCGACTGGCCGGCCCCCAGGGGTGATTCAAGCTGTGAAGCTGTTGCCCTTCCATGCCCATCAGGTGGCGGGCACAAACGTTTGGGTCAAAGTCATCATCAAAAATCATCGTCCCAAAATGTGTGCATGAGTAACGCACGATTGTCTCGATGGTGTCATTTCAGAAATAGTGTGTTTCATCACTGCCGGGGGTGGGGGGAGGAGAGGCTGGCAGATGCATGGGATGTGGCATTCTGGGTGGCAGAGGTTTGCTCAGCCGCCCTTCAGAAGCCAGTCACAGGAGGCAGCCTTCTGCATTCCCGGCACAGTGAGTCATTTGGAAGGGCAGCTAGATAAGGGGGTTAGATAAGAGGCAGGCCAGGGCACCTCGGGGAGCTCGCCTCGGGCAACGGTCAAGTGCAGCTGGAATCCTGCCTGGAGCGGAGCAGCCGCTGGCACTGCAGAGAGCAGATTCTGTGTTTGGGACCAGGATGCAGAGAACCTTTCCAGCACCCGTCTGAGTTGGGCTGTAGCAAGAAAAAGAAACCCATCAGATGCCGGCCTGATCCTTTGTGGTGCTTGGAACACCCCCTCTCCCTGGTGGCTTCAGCCAGCACTTTGGCCCCCCTATTTCCCAGTGGCGGATTTGTTCTGTGCAAGACCCATCGGCCCGTCAAGGTCGGTGTCGTCTTCTCAGACTGGCAGCAGCTCTCCAGAGTCCCAAGTCTCAGTCTACGAGACGCATCTCCCAGCAGCCTCTGTCCCAGTTCTGGGACACAAAGGCACAAATCCCTGTGGTGTCCTCCTCCTCTCCACCCACAAGTAACACAGGCCCAGAACAAGGACCCAGGGGCATCAGTCGGGGGAGAGACAAAGGGCCAGTCTGTGGGCAAGGCTGACCTGTCTTTGCAGAGCCTCCAGGCAGGAGGGTTTCACTAGACTCCGTGCATTTAACAAGAATCTCAGACAGGATAAATTGCTGGTGCCAAATCGCATTTGGATGCTTCTAGGACTTGAAGGTCTAATAGCATTTTTGGACTCTGCAGGACTGCCACTGGCTGGTCCCATCTTTTAGGAAACTCAATACTGATTAACATTGACAAAAGGTTTACCCGCGCCTCTAGGTTCCCTTCCGTTTGTGGCTTTAATTCATAGCCTAATAGCCCTGAAAGGCAGGATTTTGTGGTCAAGTATATTATCGTCACATTCATAACTTCAGGGTATTCTGTGTGGCAGGAAAAGCAAAGAAAAATTAACCAAAGGAGCCTCCGTAGTCCAATAGAGACCGTATTGGCTGCTTTATTGCATGCGCCGTACACCACTCACAGTTTAATTCTGTTAAAGACAGCAGTAAGTCATCTTCACCAGTCAGGCATATTTTTTTTAACAGATGAAAAGAAGACAAGCGAGGTAAAGGTTGCAGGGAGAAAATGGAGTCCTGGTCAGGTTGCCTGGTTTCCAGGATGACCCTGCCTGAAGGACTTCATGGCATTCTCCTCCACCAAGGCCCCTCCCCTCCCCAAACCCCACCCTCCCCAGGCTCCGCCCCCAAATATCCAGGAATTCCTGATCCTGGAGCTGGCAACCCCTAGTTTAAGCTTGCCAAACTCCAAGTGGGGGCTGAAGCTCTCCCAGAATGACAACTGAGTGACCTCCATACTACAGAGATTAGCTCTCTTGGAGAAAATGGCTGCTCTGGAGGGTGGATTCTACGGCATTGGGCCCCACTGAGGCCCCGCACCCTCCCAGACCGCACCCTTCTCAGGCTCTGCCCCCAAATCTGCAGGAGTTCCCAGTCCTGGATCTGACAACTCAGGTTAGGCACAGGAGTCTTAACTTTGGGTTTGTGCTCTTGAGCATCCAGAAGTCCCACGGGAAGCGGTGGTTTAAAGGTAGACTGGGATTTTAGGGTTCTAACTGTGAAGGCCTCCAGTAAGAGGGAGGAGCTTAATACCAACTACCAGTAAATTGCTAGCAGCTTTGTAGAGCTTGCCAACTCTGGCTTGGAAAGTTCCTGGAGATTTGGGGATGGAGCCAGGGGATGGTCAGGTTTAGAAAAGGGAAGGGCCTCAGCAGGGTCTAATGCCACTGAGCCCACCCACCAATGTAGCCATTCGGTCCAGGGGGACGGATTGCTGGGTTCCGGGGATCAGCTGCAATTCCAGGAGGTCTCCAGGCCCCACCCGCAGGTTGGCAACCTGACTGCTTTGGACTGTGGCAGAAGAGGACTGAAGGGATCTTCCTCATCACTCCCCACAGCAGAGTGACAACCTTCTTGCAAGGGAGGGCAGAGTGGGTGGCCGGAACAGGCCCTGGACATGTCTGTGGCACTGTAGGGAAACACATCAGATTTAAACAGGAGAAATGAAGGCAGAGCGATGCTTGCTTGCTTGCTTGCTTGCTTGCTTGCTTCCTTCCTTCCTTCCTTCCTTCCTTCCTTCCATTCTGCAGGGCCCAAAATCTTACAGACAACCCGAGAAATGATGTGCCGGCTCCCTTTGGCTTCCAAGCTGCAGCTCCTTCCCTGCCACCGGCCGTGCAGGAGAGCTCAGTTGCTGCCTGCCTGTCTTGCTGACAGTTTCCAAGCGCTTCCCCTGCCAAGTGGCTTTCCCACACTGCCTTATACTGAGCAGCTGAGTGACGGGAGGGCTATAATTGGCGGCGAGGGCACTGGGCCTTTTCCCGGGAGCCGCTCTTGGGCAGCGTGGAGCATGTTGGCCCTGATGGACACCCACATGTGTGCGCCTCCCCGGGGAGGAAGGCAGCCATGACTGATGACTCTGCAAGGGGAGCTGAGCAGGCCGGCAGCTGGCTCCTGCTCTGCCCCTCTTCTCGGGACGCCCCCACCAGCCCCTTACACTGGCAAGAGCCCCCACTTGGGTCTTCTACCCGGGCTGTACCCCCAAATCTCCAGGAATCTGCCAGCTTGGAGTTGGCAACCCTGTTTCCATATCTTGGCATATACCGATTATTTACTGGGTCTCTGGATGTCCCCAGACCCTCCCCTCCCCTTCCACCTGGTGAAACTGGCGGCCCCTCAGGCATCTTGGCTTCTCCCACCGGGCACTGCCTCTTACTGAGGGGTGGGGTCTGTATTCTCCCACGGGATTGTTCCGCTTTACTGCGCGGCCTGGCTCATCTCCTGAAGTTAAATTCCCCATATAAGCAGAATTAGAATGAACAGAAAGGGGCTGTGTTGAATCAGGGCTGGCTGGTGGGGGTACACGCACCCAGTAAGTTGTTGCCAACCAACCTCCAGGTGGTGGCTGGAGGTCTCCTCGGATGACGACTGATCCTCAGGCAACAGAGAATGGCCACTGTGGAGAGGGGAGTCGATGGCACTGCCGCCTCGCCGGAGTCCCCCCCCTCCCCAAACACTGCCCTCCTCAGGCTCCGCCCCCAAACAGGCAACCCTGCCGACGAAAGAAAACTTGGCTCATGAAAGCCATTCATCGCTGAAACACATTGGTCTGAAGCAGCAGAACAAAGTCAGGGTCCAGCTGGGCACCGTAAAGAGCCACCAAGATTTATTCTGGGTAGAAGCTTTCGTGGGCGCGCACGCTTCTTCAGGCACGGTGGAACAGAAGGCCCCAGCCCATTACATGTAGGCAGAGGGTGGGGATGGTGTTGCCAGGAAGGGCTAATTAGAGTCAAGACGCATACGTAACTGTGCAATAAATATCGCTAAGACTGGGTTAGGGCAGAATCCACCTTCCAAAGCAGTTGTTTTCCCCCGAGATATTAATCTCTGCTGTCTGGAGACCAGTTGTCATCCCAGGAGGACTCCAGGCTCCACCTGGAGGTTGGCAACACTTGTAAATATCCTATGCTTCTCCCGCTAGGTGCTCGCTATATAAGTCTGGCATAGATTTAAGCACACCCCTAGAATTAAGGGACAGTGAAAGAAAAGATGCTCCCCCCACAGTGTCTGCACCCTCCCCATAAGCCACATTGGATTGCCAACCTTCGGATGGGGCTTAGAGATCTCCCAAGATTGCGACTGATCTCTCCAGACTACAGAGATCCATTCTCCCAAAGAACAGGGCTGCTTTGGAGGGTGGACCCCAGGGAATTATCCAGGGAATTATCCATCTCCTCCCCAAACCCTCTCCCTCCCCTTGGCTCCACCCCAACCAGCCCAGTGCCAGCATCCCTCAAGCAACCTCACAGTTTAGGACAGACGATGGCAGGAGGTCTCCTGCAGGCAGCTATCTGTAATGTATTCTGTGAAAGTGTAATGAACTCATTGAGAACCTATGTTAAGCTTCATTCCTAGACAAGGATTGAAATCCAGCACTTCTGATTGGCTGTTTGGGAATCGCCGTCCAATCCAGACGAACCACACACTCTTGGAGGGAACAAACCTTATTGGTGTTTATCTGAGTATTAACATTGGTTACTTTCTGTAAATAGGCGTGGCTCCATTAGCCCGGGAATGTTTAAAAGGAGCAAAGCTCCACTGTTTGTGCGTCATCTGTCAGATCTGTTGTTTGCTGTTCTGGTTGACTTTGAGCTGTTCTGAATAGAGCTGAATCATTTACCTGAAATCGCGTTAAGTGTCATACTTAACACTATCCTTGCCCGCTGCTGCTCCAAGTTGTCGTACGAGGGGGGAAATGTCAGTGTCCTGTGTACCGCTATGTTGCTTTCTGGGAAAACCTGGAAGTGATATAGGATAGCACTAGTGCTTCTGGAAATTCCCTAGACTTACCGTACGTCACTTCTGGTTTTCCCCAGGAAGTGACATAGTGGCACACAGGACATCACACATTGCATGTCCCCTCCCCTGGCCTAGCAACACTTAGTCAGGGGCGACATTCTAGGATTTCGGGGCAAAGCCTTAAATTGTCACCACCAACCTAATTACATCACTTCTTGTTTTTGCAGGAAGTGAAATTGCACACTGCTGTGACACTGGTGCTCCAGTCTCTACCCCCAGTTCCTCCTTATGATTTTATAGGAGTTTGAAAATTTGCCTTGATTTTGAAGGTGCTACTGATTTTTATACACTCCACAAATTCCTCCCCCCCTCGCTTCCTCCCTCTCTCTCTGTGTCACTCCTTCAAAAATTCACAAATATTTTTATCATTTAAAGTTTTTATTTTACCATACAATGTCAAACATGTATCATACATTCTGTAAGTAAACCTAGAAATCAGCAATTACCAAGAATTGAACAAAGGAAAGAAAAAACATTGCTAAAAATTATTAATCTAATAATATTGAGAGGTTCAAAAATGAGCTAATATCTCTCCTTATAAATAATTATCTTTTGGTTTTGCAAGATTCCATGCGCTCCCATTGGCTGTAAAATGCCCTCCCTCAGCCATTGGCCCATCAGCCGCCACTCAAGAGTACTCGCGTGCCATTGGCCGGGTGCTGGGTCTGCTCCTCTTCCCCACCCACTCCCCCTGGCAGACCAGCTCTCTCTCCTGAGGAAGACAGTTCTCTTGACTCCTGTGAGCGACTGTCCCCTCAGTGGCTGTTGGTAGGCAGCCAAGCTTGGATCTGTGAGTAAAAAAACAAAGGACTTTCAGCATAACCCCTCCCCCGCCCATAACCCCCTATCCAATGGCCACTTTCCAGTCAGAATAAGTGGGAAAAGGCTTTTTCTCCTGCTTAGCTTCAGCATGGCAGGCTGGCTGGCTAACGAGGTGGGCCAGCGACCACCAGACCATTTTCTTCAACTCCCTGCTGTGCGGCTGACTTTCCCCTAGGGCTGCCATTCTCCAAGTGGGACCTGGAGATCTCCCACTGTTACAATTGACCTCCAGATGACAGAGATCAGTTCCCCGGGAGAAAATGGTTGATTTGGAGGGTAGACTCTATGGCATTATACCCTGCTGAGTCCTTACACACACACACCCCAAATGCTGTCCTCCACAGGATCCACCCCCCAAATCTCCAGGTATTTCCCTAATCAGAGTTGACATCTGTACTTTCTCCTCTGTCAGTAAAAGGCCCTTTCCACATCTATGTTGGCCTTTGGGAGAAAACGCATTGGGCCCAGTCCTGATCAGGTTGCCAACTCCAGGCAATTCCTGGAGATTTGAGGGATGGAGCCTGGAGAGGGTGAGGTTTGAGGAGGGGTGGCACCTCAGACAGGTACGATGCCATAGACTCCACCCTCCAATCCAGCCATTCCCTGATGGGGAACCATTGTTGCCAATCTCCAGGTGGGGGCTGGAGATCACTCAAAATTACAACTGCTCTCCAGGAGGGAGGGGGATGAGATGGAAAACTAAAGGTAGGTTGATGGTTGGCTGGGAGGGAGATAGGGTTGTCAACTCCAGGTTGGGAAATTCCTGGAGATTTGAGGGGTCGAACCTGGAGAGGGTGAGTGTTGAGGAGGGGTGGGACCTCAGACAGGTACAATGCCATAGACTCCACCCTCCAAACCAGCCACTCCCTCCTGGGGAACCACTGTTACCAATCTTGGGGGGTGGGCTGGAGATCACTCAAAATTACTACTGCTCTTCAGGTAGCAAAGATCAGTTCCTCTGGAGAAAATGATGGACTCTTTGTCATTATACCCTGCTGAGATTGCCACAGCAAATTGTCACTGAGTCCCCAAAGCTGGGGCACTCTCCCAGAGCCTCTTTCTAGAGCCCATTGTATTTATTTACACAACGGGCCTTATTCCTAGTACTATAATATTGCTTTGACTGCACAACTTCTTTCAATGTGTCATTGCATGTCAGGTAATCTAACACTGGAAACCATTGTTCCACAGATTTGGAGCTATAATGAGTTGCCTCTGACAATGAAACTTAATCTGTTATTTTTTCCATTATAAAATAATCCCATGATTTGCAAATTCACAAATATTTAAGAGGTCTTCCTCTCACTGGTTTGGTGAAAATCTAATGTGTATTTCTAACATTTTGAGGTTCAAAGTTTCCATTTAATTATTGATTACAACTAAGACCAAGTTTGAGCATATATGTTCGTTAAAGTCACTTGTTTCTGTGGAATGCCTTCCCAAAATAAAAATGGTGGTTATTTGCTCAGTCAAACACAAGTGAAAGAAAAAGATAGATGGAATGAAGGGGGAAATTTTGTTTTATTCTTTTCTTTTTTGGTACTATTAGCCAATGTATTAATTTTAGAAGTGGAGATTTTTGTTTTGTTTCTTATTGCACATTGCATGAGGTTCTAATAGTGTAATAGTGCAGCAAAACAATATATTTTTTAAAGTCTTCAAAATTAACCGGCTGTGTGTGTGTGTGTAATTCAGCACCAAGATGGTTACTTTTCACCCTAACCCTTGAAAAATTCCTGTTATATATTGCTGTTGTATTTTTATGGGAGGTAAAGAAAAATAAATATATATTACTTTTCTATCTCAGATTCATGTAATTCAATGAACGAGTAAATTATAAAATGAATAAATTGTAAGCTTATATAAATGATAAATTATATTAATTATAAATTACAATCAATTGATTATGAATGATAAAATTATATAAATTATAAACATGACTAAATGACAAAATATAAAACGTTTCCATTTAAGAAGTACAAAGGCAGCAGTGATTTCAGACTCCTCCTGGAAAGGTACTTGGGGTAAGAGTCAAGGGCGGCCTGCCCCTGAATTCGACACAGTCATGTGCAATGTTCCCTCTAAGCTGTGGAGTCTTGTGAGCAAAAATTCTACTTTATGAGCTACTGGTATTAAAGTTGTGAGCACACGATTTGGCTCCTGCATAAATTAGTTTGCGCTAGAGCCATCCTTCCTGAGCTGAGACAAAAATGTGTGAGCCGGAGGCTAAAAACCTGTGAGCTAGCTCACACCAACTCACCTTAGTGGGAACACTGGTCATGTGAGCATTTCGGAAGGTGAAGAATCTGACCTTTTGTAGTAATTTCCCCATTAGGTTCCATGCAGTTACATATTTCCCTGCTATTTTATCCCGAACTTACTTCCCAGTAGACCCTCAATGGAGACCTGGAGTACAAAACAGACCAGGGGAGGAGCGTTCACAGCCACAGAAGTAGTTAACATTCCAAAGTTATTCACTCATTCCAGCCTTTCAGGGTTAGTGAGGCGGAATGGGCACTGGACAGAATGGATGCACTGTGATGCCAGTTTGGAAAAGCGTTAAAAAATTAACTGTCTAGCCTCAGGCACAAGTAAATGGCAATGTCTGTCCTGAAAGGAGCAGCATTGGCTTGAAAGCAAAAAATTATTTATTTTAATAGCATCTCCTGGAATTCCAGCTGGTCTCCAGACTACAGATGTCAGTTCGCCTGGAGAAAATTGATGGTTTGAAGGGGGGGCTCGAAGGCCTTATGCCACACTGAGGTCTCGGCCCTCCCTGAACCCCACCCTCTCTAAGCTCCACCCCACCCCACCCCGATCTTCAGGAATTTCATAAACCAGAGCTGGCAACCCCAGCATGGGAGAATTTGTAAGAGCCTCAGCTCTTCTCTTAATTGGAAGAGGGTTTTGATTTTTGGAACATTTTTATTATTTATTTGTTTGTTTGTTTGCAAGGAAGCATTATGAAGAGCAGAAAATGAGAAAGAACTTGACACAAATTAATTCTTCAGTTCCCAATCACTTGTTTGCCTCATATGTGGGAATTTGTAGAAGAAAACAGCAGAGTTAAGAGTACTATTTTTTTTAAAGCCTTAGCTTTCCACTAATGTTTGCTAGAGAGGGTGACCCGCAAAATTTTATCAACAGAGTCATAAAACACAAAACAAAATTGGACTGAAAGCAGCAATAAAAACAGCATCAGCATTAATAACAGGGAAAAGCCTCAAGCCCACCCATAATTCTGTTTACTGTTATCGTCTATTTTAAATATTTTTGTCCCAGCTTTTTTATCCAGTTAGGGTCCTGAAGGCAGCAAGATTGCCCTGGCTGCTTTGGAGGAGAGCATAAATCTTGTCTGGCACTTACAGGACAGTAGGATGGGTGGCAGAGAGATGTTTGAACTCTTTCTCAAGGGGCCAAACCTGTCTGATTAAGAGGTCAAGCTGAACAAGAGAAAGGAGTGTGAAGGTCAGTATCGTCCACTCAGACTGGCAGGGGCTGTCCAGGGGGGTCTCAGGGAGAGAATGGTCTTTCCCATCACCGCCTGCCTGGTCCTTTAAATGGGAGATGCCAAGGGATTGAACCTGGGACCTTCTGCATGCCAAGCAGAGGCTCTCCCACTGTGCCGCAGCTCCCTCCCCTTGCGTATGGAGGTGTGGCTGTGGTACCATCTTGGCTGATCCTCAGTTAAAACACTTGTCTCCAGCCAAAGGAAATGAATGGAGAGCCCCTCTCCTCTGCCATCCCTTTATTTGAGACTGGATTTTGTGGGCGGCTGTGCAATGACATCACGTTTTTATTGCATTCCAGCTCCAGATAATCATGTTGCCAAGAAAGACTGACATCCTGTTGACACTTGGCAGCTTGAGGCCGGTCGAGAAGCAGCCTGCTCGAAATGATCGCGCACAGCTTTTCAGTCCCAGACGGAGCCTAAAGGAGGAGGGAAGTCCTTTGGCAAAATGGGTCTCCCGCTGTCTGGCATGAGAAACTGCGCTGATCCAAGAGGACAGTGACCAAAGACGCCTTGTAGTTGTGCTCACTGGACCCCTCCCTCTCTCTCTTCTTGACTACTTCTCCTGGCCGGGAGCAACAGTTCCCCTGATGAGCCTCACACTCAGGGCTGCCAACTCCAGATTGGGAAATACCTGAAGACTTGGGGGGTGGATCCTGGGGAAGGATTGGGGAGGAGAGGCACCTCAAGTGGGGTATAATGCTGTAGAGCCCACCCTCCCAAGTCACCATTTTCTCCAGTTGTCATTCTGGGAGATCTCCAGGCCCCGCCTGGAGGCTGGCAACCTTACTTCTCTGCCCCCAACCCACTTCCTCTCTCACTCATGGAAGTCAGGGTGGCTTCCTTTTGCCTCTCAGCCTCAGGAACTTCCACAACTGAGCGTTCTGGTTTGCAGATAATCAGCATTATGGTGAGGCCTCTAATATTGCCTAAAGTGGAAATCAGTGAGTTTGCGGCTGACCTGTCGTCCCCTGGCCCTTTGGGAAGCTCCTTTTCCTGAGTAAAGACAGCAGCAAAGAATCTTGGAGCAGGAGATAAGCAGAAGAGAATGCAGCATTCTGCCAGCACAGAGGAAGGCGTTCGCTATAGAGGGAATCCCCGGCGCTCACACGACAGGCCATCTGGGGTGAAGGGCGCTGGCAAATTATTTTCTATTGATTGTTACTAGTATTTTTCACAAGTAAAACATGACTTGCCTCTGTTACAGGGACCCAGAGGGCTGCATCTGTACGTATTCTTTAAATGCCACTATTCTGTAAATAAATTTATGCAATATTAATTCTATCCTGAAAATCCTAGTGGAATCCATCTTAATACTCTTTGGAAGAGGCTGTGTGATTACTCTGCAACCTGGCAGACTTTCGAAACTGTGAGCGCTGTATAGCAGGTTGGAAGCCCTGCAAGAGTGAAAAGATTATTTTAATGCATATTAATGGCATATATGTGGAGAAGAACAAGTTCGTTTCTTTCCCCCCCTCCTCCTATTTCCCTTGTAAGAAGAGATTGCTAAATAAGGGATTTCCAGCTGTGCAATAGGAAAGTTAAAATGGTTGTGCAAGTCATTAATATTGCAATGAAAACTAATTAAACCTCGAGCAACAAAGAAGAGCTCGCTGGAGAGTTGAAAGGAGGAAGCGCAGAATTCGGAGGGCTTTTGGTAGAGCTTATTTCAGCCCTTAGAACAGAGTTGCAGACCAAGAAAGCTGATGAACAGCACAGAGGGTGATTTTTTAAAGTGTGTGGGCAGGTAAGGAAACGTAAAAACCAAAACCCACACTATGGGAGGCTCTGCTCACTTTGTACTGTTGCTTCCAAGTTGCCATACAGTACGAGACTGCCCTTTACAAGTCAGCCTTAGGTTGCAAGTGAGACTGCTCTTTCTCACCCCTGGCTTGGTGCAATCCTTCCAGAAACAATGTAGTCTGAGCAAGCTGTCTGAATGGGAAGGAAGGTGTTCATTGTCCAAGGTCTCGGCCCTCCCTCCTGCCTTCCCTGATCAAGGTAAGCGTATGTTCTCTGTGCTTGCATAAATAACATCCCTTTCTTGATGGGGATTTAAACCCCCTTTCACTTATTTATTTTTGTTTTCACATTTTTCTACAAACCCGTGGGGGAGGGGGGATGCCCTTGTTTGTACCTGGCCCCATTCTCCGCGTCTATCAATCCGCACTTGGGCCAGGTTCTGAATTAGATGTCGGATGTTAGGCAAGGAAGACTCAGCCATGGAACTCATTAGGTGATCCAATCTCCTTCTCCTCCTCCTCTCCCCTCTTTCCCCCTCTTCTCTCTCTCTCTCTGCCCTACCTGCATTTTTATCTATTATTTATTCATTGCATTTATCTCCCACCCTGTCTCATAACGGGCTCAGGGCAGCTCACAACAGAAATAAAACAATAAATATATGATTAAAAACCAATTAAATAAAACAGGATGGTAGCAAAAAAATGGCGTCAGTCCAGAGCTGCCCTAATGCAATTCCCATTCGGTGCTAGTAGGACAGTGGGCACCTGTAAGCCCACTATGGGCCGGGGAGGCTGAGATGGGGAAAAGATCACAGGACAGCTGGGAGGATTAAATGGAGAAATGGAGAATCCTCTGTACTCCTTGGAAGAAGGGCACAATAAAAGAAAAATGTGACAGATCGAAATGAAGATGGATAGAGGTCAGTGACCCCCTACAGGTGTATGACCTGCCTTTTTCATAAAAGAGCTGGCCTTTTTCAGACTGTCCTGCAGGCGATACGGCTGCTGGAAAACGGGAACTTGCCCACAAATGACTGAAGACATTGCAAAGAATGGAATTTGTGTTCAGTGTTAGCGCACTTGTCAGAACTGAAGATGGCTCTTAAAAGCAAGTTTGGTTAGGGTTAGCAAAGCCCACATTGGCCACTGGCCAGGTTCAAGCATGGGTCCCCACCGTGATGCCTGTGGGCACCACAGCATTCACCCACACCTTTCCTGGCACCTGCCAAGTGTTGTTAGAAAGTGGACAGGGGAACGGCGGGGCTTGTTACAGAGCTTCTGCCATTACGTGTTGAAGAGTTACTGTGACAGTTAAGAACATCAGAAGAGCCCCGCTGGATCAGACCAAAGAGGCCCATCGAGTCCAGCATTCTGTTCCCACGGTGGCCATCCAAGCTGCCCCTCGGAAGCCGCAAACAGCATGACTGCAAGGGCACCCTCCCGCCATGCTGCCCAGCAACATAAGGGCCTCTGGCCCTGGAAGAAGGAGAGATGCGTCGTACACTGGTAGCCCCATCTTCCACGAATTGGTCCACACCCCTCCCCTCTTAAAGCTTTCCAAGTTGGCCGCCATGACCACATCCTGTGGCAGCAAATTCCACAAATTAAATCTTCGCTGGGTAAAGAGGTACTTCCTTTCGTCTAACCTGAATCCCCCCCCCCCCTTCAGCTTCAGAGGACAACCCCAGGGGGGTTCTAGTGTTATGGGAAAGGGAGGAAAATGCATTCCTGCCTACCCTTACCACCCCAGGCATAATTCTGTAGACCTCCGTCATGTCTCCCCTTGCTCACCTTTTTTCTAGGCTAAAGGGTCCTAAACGTTTTAACTGATCTGCATGGGGCAGCCACTCTCGCCCCCTGGTCATTTTGGTTGCGCTTTTCTTTTGTTGGCAGAGTTGAAATATGCAAAGGAAGTGGAGCACTGACTGTTTAGGGAAAAATAAGTAGGTTTATTTAAAGAGGAACAAGCTGTTATAGAACATAGAAGAGAGAGAACCTTAACTGTCTAACCTAACTGCTGAAGGAGGACCAACAAGAAGAAGGAAGTTCTGCAGGAACAGGAAATCTCCAGAAGAGCCAATCAGGAGACAGGAAGGACACAATTTGAAAAACCGGAAAGTCCCTAGTCTAGCTATGCGAACTACATGTTGGAAGTTCCAGGCGTGATGTCCCTGTGTCCCAAGACCTCCGGAAGCAAGTGACCACAGAGTATGCAGGCAGATAGGCAAACACTAAGCATCTTCCTGTTTACTGTCACGGTCTCTCTTTGAAGTGCAGATCAATACCCCTTTGGGAAAAGGAACCCCCCCCTCTCTCTTCTTCTTCGCTACCCTGCACTATCAAGCATGGATTTCTAGAATGAAGTAGATATTATTTTGTTTCAACCTGAAACAGTAGCTCTGTGTAACTTTGCAAGCTCATGGTCACAGGACTGATGCCACGTTTTTTTGCAGACTAGGCGAGGCTTCCCTCGACCACCCACCAATTTTCAAACATAAATGCATTTTAGGAAGAATGACCCAAGGTCACCCAGCCAGCTTTGTGTGGAGGAATGAGGAATCAGTCCCAGTTCTCCAGGCTAGAGTCTGCCGCTGTTAACCACGACACCAAAACGGCTTTCTACTCGCTTGTTTTATGCCCCAAAGGGAACTCAAAGTCGCTTGCCTTATTCTTCCTTCTCCATTTTATCCTTACAGCCACACTGTGAGGCGGGTTAGGCTGCGAGAGAACGAGTGGCCCACGGTCACTCAGCAGGCTTCCGTGGCAGAGTAGGAATTTGAACCGGGGACTCCCAGACCCTGGTCCGGCCACGCACCATGCTGGCTAGTTAGGCCTTGAGAGATTTCTCCCCACTTTTTGTCCTGCAGAATTCAAAGGCTGGCACACCCTGCAGTGCTATTTTGTTTGGATCTAATGAAAGGCATGACAGCAGACTCAGAAGCACTACTGGCAGCACTTTCTAATATTGGAAACAGGATATTTAGCTGCTGGTTGGATTCAACGAACACTGAACCCTTGGGGGGATTTCTCTGCTCCAGAAACCCAGCAGTGGGCAAGACCGACTGTCCGTTCATGCGCGCTCTCTGTCGTGGGCCCCCGTTTGCGGAACGGCCCGCTTGCTGAGGTCAGTGCGCCTCCTGCTCTCCTGCTATTGTGCAAACTGTGCAAATCTGAATGATTCGAGAGGGCTTTTATCACACCCTCAACAGGGCTGTAATGTAACAAAATGTTTTAGAAAGACTCTTTAATAAAGGGAGACTACTGTGTATAGTATGTACTGTCTGTTGCTGTATGTATTATCCTACAACATAATTTGTGCATCATCTCAGATGAATACAGACTTCTGCAACCCTAATCCGATTCCATTGCTGACTGGTGGTTCCATCTTTGTATTGCATTGATTTATATTGTGTAATTCGCCTTGAATCTCAGTAAAAAAGAGGGACTATATGTAATATCTCCTGCCAACCTAGCAGTTCGAAAGCAAGAAATTGCAAGTAGATAAATAGGTACCACTTTGGTGGGAAGGTAACAGCGTTCCGTGCGCCTTGGTGTTTAGTCATGCCGGCCACATGACCACGGAAACATCTTTGGACAGCGCTGGTTCTTCGGCTTGGAAACGGAGATGAGCACCGCAACCCTAGAGTCAGATTCGATTGGCTTTTGAGCAAGGGAACCTTTACCTTTGCTATATGCATCATAAATAAAATGGAAACAGGGATAAAGCCTCTGAGGCTCAAATCATGCCCTGAGAAATCTCCCCCCCACTTCCTTTCTAACTAACATCTAATTTGACCAAAAGTTCTGCTGAAATTGAAGGCTTCCATGGTTATGGTGTGTTATTTTGGTTGGACTGAATAAAAGATATGGCATAACTTTTGCTTTTGTGTTTTGCTAGGGACTGACAAAGCTGCTTAGCATTTTCTATGAAGTAATTCATTGTGGAGAAAGCCTGGTGTGCATTTTAGGAAGGAGAAGTTGGTTCCTCAGCCTAAAATAGTAGCTGAAGGTGCTCATTGCTCTTGAAGAGTGTGTGCTCATGCGCTGGTTTTGCAGGTTTTCAGAAAGCTGCATAACCTATTTGTCTAGGCTGCACAAAAGGACACACGTCTTTTGCAAGATCCACCTGCAAGATCTGTTTCCAGCTTTCTTTCTAGTGCAAATGCAAAACTACTGGGGTGGGGGAGCAGAACTGCCGGCACATCGAGTAGGAGCTAAATTTTGCCTCCTCGAGCGGGGGGGGCGCTTTAGCCCTCCTGTGGAGGCCTCCAGTAGGGCGAGATGGGCCACGTCGGGCAGGACTGGGCAGGGCAATAGGCGTGGCAGTTGAGGCCCAGCGCAATGGGGGCAGAGTGGAAGGTGCTGCCGGACATTGGTTGTCTGAGCAGCCTGAGAAGGCCCCGCAGTCAGGGGGGCCGGGAGGGAAGGGGTGGGCGGGGCTCGGGTGAGTGCTTGGCTGGCTTGCCGGGGTGTGGGGGGTGCTCAGCTCATGCCTGGGGAAGCAGCAGCCAGCGGTCGCTCGGCAAGAAGAGCCAAAGTTTCCCAGGCCACTGCACTCTGCTGGGCACGCCTGGGGTGTCGGGCAGGGAGAAGTGGGTGGTTGCAGCAGGACGCAGGATGCTGCCACCTTGCAGAACCTGCCAGGAGATGCCAGGGAGCAGGGCAGCAGAGCCCCCCCCCAGACTTGGGGCTGTGCCAGCTTGGAGGAATCAGGGCACAGGGTTGCGGGACAGGTGCTTTTACCCTGAGGTTGGTGGGGGGACAGGACCAGGGAAGGCTACCCCTCCTCCCTGCCCCCACTGCGGCTGCAGATGCGCACCATCCCGTGCTCTGGATCTCCTTCAGCCTGGGGGGCATCCCAGCCGGACTTTGCCCAGCAGAGTGGGGGGTGCAGGGAGGGGAGGGGCAGCAGGCAGGCCAGTGCAGTGCCCTGCAACCAAGCCGAGGAAGAACACAGCCAGGGCCAATGGAGCAGCCGAGCAGGGCACAAAGTGAGGGAGGGGTGGGGTGGCAGGCCAGCGCAGTGCTCTTGTCAAGGTGGCACCCTAGGCAACCGCCTAAGTTGCCTCTATGGATGGTCCAGCCCTGCACGGTCCGGTCTAATACAAACAGTGCTGCATTAGAACCTTGTGCGCTCTGCTAACTAACTATTGCAAGTGATGGATGTTAGATAGAATGTGATAGAATGTTAGAGTTGGAAGGGACCTTGCAGGTCATGTAGCCCAACCCCCTGCACTCTGCAGGAGCGAAGCCAAAAGATAACCTTACAACATACCCGAAAGATTCAGTCCAGCCTCCACTTAAAAACCTCCAGCAAAGGAGCATCCACCACCTCCCGAGGCAGGCTGTTTCACTGCTCAACCACTCTCACAGTCAGGAAGTTTCTCCTGATATTTAGCTGGTAACAACTCCCTTGTAATTTCCACCCATTCAATCTAGTCTTGCAATCCGGAGCAAGAGAGAATAGATCTGCTCCATTTTCTACATGATAACCCTTCAAATATTTGAAGACTGCAATCATGTCCTCTCTAAGCCTTCTCTTTCCCAGGCTAAACATACTCAAGTCTTTCAGTCTTTCCTCATAAGACTTGGATTCCAACCCTCTCACCATCCTGGTTGTCCTCTTCTGGACACGCTCGAGCTTGTCAACATCCTTCCTAAAATGTGGTGCCCCAAACTGGACACATGACTCCAGGTGAGGCCTGACCATAGCAGAATAGAGCGGAACTACCACCTCCCGTAATCTGGACACAATGCTTCTGTTAATGCATCCTAAGATTGCATTAGCTTTCTTCACAGCCACATCGCACTGCGGGGTCATGTTGAGCTTGTGATCAACCAGAACACCCAGCTCCCTTTCACATGTGCTGCTGTCAAGCCAAGTCCCTCCCATTCTATATCTGTGCCTTTGATTTTTTGTACCTAAGCGTAGGACTTTGCACTTATCTCTATTGAATTCATTTTATTTGTCTCAGCCCACTGTTCCAGCCTACCGAGATCACTTTGAGAAGCAAAGTATGTGAGAAGCAAATGCAACGTAAAAGAGGCAATTGGACTGCTTTTGGGAGTAGAAGGAGAAACTCTGGTGGAGGACAGAGAAAAAGCAGACAGGCTTAATGACTTATTTGCCTGTGTTTTCTCCCAGAAGAACTTGAGCCCATCCAGAGATGGTATAGGACATAGCAAGACACCTGAGTGTCCAGTTGACATTGACAGGGAGGTTGTGGAGAGGCACCTGGCTGCACTGGACAAATACAAATCCCCTGGGCCAGATGGTGTGCACCCAAGGGTGCTCAAAGAACTGTCTAATGAATTTGCAGAGCCTCTGTCCATCATCTTCAAGGCCTCCGGGAGGACTGGGGATGTGCCACAAGATTGGAGAAGAGAGAAAGTTATCCCAATCTTTAAGAAAGGGAAGAAGGATGACCTGGGAAACTAGTGGCCGGTCAGTCTGACTTCTGTTGCTGGGGAGATATTGGAGCAGATTTTAAAGGGATCGATCTGTAAGCATCTGAAGGGACCACTTAGTGATCCGGGGAGGTCAGCACTGTTTTGTCCCCAACAGATCTTGTCAGACCAACCTGGTTTCCTTCTTTGATCATGTGACGAGCTTACTGGATTGTGGAAACTCTGTTGATGTGATTTACCTGGATTTCAGTAAAGCTTTTGATAAGATTCCCCATGACATTCTGATGGGCAAACTGGAAGACTGTGGACTGGACTACAGGACAGTCCAGTGGATAGGGAACTGGTTAAAGGTCCGCACCCAAAGAGTGGTGGTCAGTGGCGCTTTATCAGATTGGAGGGAGGTGTCCAGTGGGATGCCGCAGGGCTTGGTTTTGGGCCTGGTACTTTTCAATATTTTTATCAATGATCTGGATGAAGGGGTAGAAGGGCTACTCATTAAATTTGCTGATGATACCAAATTGGGAGGAATAGCAAACACCCAAGAAGAGTCAAAATTCCACAAGACTTGAATACTCTAGAGAAGTGGGCAGTTGCAAACAGGATGCAATTCAACAAAGATAAATGCACAATATTACATCTGGGCAGGGGTCTTTTCGTAGAAAAAGAGCTGCAGGAGCTCATTAGCATATGGTATGCTAATGAGCTATTAGGCTATTAGCTTATGCCACGCCCCCTGACATCACCAGAAGTGATGTCAGAAGGGGAAGCAAAAGGGGGGAGGCATCTTCAAAAGCTGGCCTGGGTGGGGGAGCTAAGAGAGAAGGGGTTTAAAGTTTAAACTCCTTCTCACTAGAGTTGGGCCACAGAAGGAGGAAAGAGGGAAGGAAAGAGAGAGTAGAGAGAAGGAAAGGAAGGAAAGAAAGAGAGGGAAGAAGGAGGGAAACAGGGAAAGGAGGAAAAAAGAGAAGAAAAGAAGGTGGGAAAGAAAGAAAGAAGAGAAGAAGGAGGGAAAGAGGAAAAGGAGAGAAGGAAAGGAGGGAATGAAAGAAATTTGGTGGCAATTTGGCCCCATTATATCCTATGGGCCATTGAAGTCAATGGTGAAAACATAGGGTATATTCTGGGGGCTGGAGGGGAGGGGGTTTGAGGGAGAGGCTCCAAACTCACAGGGTAGCTGATGGAGCCTCTCCCCAAGATACCCACTAAGTTTCAAGAACATTGGACCAGGGGGTCCAATTCTATGGGCCTCTGAACAGGTTGCCCCCATTCCCACCATTGTTCTCTATGGTAGGAAAAAGTAACCTTTTCCCCACCATAGAGAACAATGGAGGCCCATAGGATATAATGGAGCTGAAATTGACATTCAGCTGCCTGAAAGACTCCCCGGGATGCCGGGTGGGGGAGGGGCTTGGCTCCTGAGCTGCCGGAGCTGTGCTCCGGTGTACTCCCCCCCAAAAAAGACCCCTGCATCTGGGTCACAAAAATGTCAAGCACAAATACTGGGTGGGGGAGATGTTTCTGGGGAATGGTGTATGCGAAAGAGATCTTGGGATAAGGGTGGGACTGTAAACTAAATATGAGCAGCCAGTGTGATTTGGTGGCAAAAAAGGCAAATTCAGCCTTGGGTTGTATTAAAAGGGCCATAGCATCGAAATCGCAGGAGGTCATAGCTCCTCTGTATACTGGAGTCCTGTATTCAGGTCTGGAGGCCTCACTTCAAAAAGGATGTGGACAAAATCAAGAGAGTACAGAAGAGAGCAATGAGGATGATCAGGGGTCTGGAGACTGAGCCCTACGAGGAAAGGCTGAGGGCCTTGGGAGTGTTTAGTTTGGAGGAGAGGAGACTGAGGGGGGGACATGACAGCTCTCTTTAAATATTTGAAAGGCTATCATTTGGAGGAGGGCAAGGAGCTGTTCCAATTGGCAGCAGAGGAGAGGACCCGAAGCAAAGGGTTTAAATTACATGCAGAAAGGTATCGGCTGGATATTAGGGGAAACTTTTTCACGGTCAGAGTGGTTCAGAGGTGGAACCAGCTGCCTAGGGAGGTGGTGAGCTCCCCTTCACTGACAGCTTTCAAGAAGAGGCTGGACGAATATCTGTCAGAGATGCTTTAGGCTGGTCTTTCATTGGGCAGGGGGTTGGACTAGATGGTCTGTATGGCCCCTTCCAGCTCTATGATTCTATGAAAAACATTCTTGGTACTGTACGATCTGGACACATGAGGCCTGTGGAGGCCTGTGTTCCAATTCCCACCCTTCCACCAAGCTGAGTAGATGACCATGGGAGACTTT
Organism: Gekko gecko; assembly: GCA_029375565.1. Classification (NCBI taxonomy): domain Eukaryota; kingdom Metazoa; phylum Chordata; class Lepidosauria; order Squamata; family Gekkonidae; genus Gekko; species Gekko gecko. The sequence goes on from JAPDNY010000008.1 coordinate 4,881,704, forward strand.
CTCAGCCTGACCTGTTTTACAGGGTTGTTGTAAGGATAAAATGGAGGCAGAAGCCATGCACACACTGCGCTGAGTTCCCCAAAGGAACGGGAGAAGAAAAAGCAAGTAAAACACATAACATTCGAATTGCATGCTTGGCTAGTATTATCATTATCTGCCAAATGACCGAGAGCACAGTCCTAAGGAGGTCAGCTCAGGAGCAAGGCCCCTTTGAGTCAGTTATCTGGGTGGACAAAGGCTGTCTCCCAAGCTTTCTTTCCTCCCTAAGGACCCCCACAAAAGTTTTTCGTTCAACACAGGACTATACACAGGCAGGTATCCATCAACAGAACTACCTGTGTATACCTGGGTCCTACCCTCAAGAAGTGGTGGTAACCTCGGGTAGCCAAACTCCAGATGCAGGCTGGAGATCTCCTGGAATCACAACTAATGTCCAGAATACAGACATCTGGGGGAGGAGAACGGCTGCTCTGGGGGGCAGATTCCATGGCGACATGCCCCACCGAGGTCCCCGCCTTCCCCAGGCTTCACCCCCAAATCTCCTGGAATTTCCCAACCTGGAGCTGGCAACCCAAGGGGTCACTTCGTAGAAAAAGAGGTGCAGGAGCTCATTAGCATAACTCAATAGCATAAGAACATAAGAACATAAGAGAAGCCAATGTTGAATCAGGCCAATGGCCCATCTAGTCCAACACTCTCTGTGTCACACAGCGGCCAAAATATACCAGGTGCCGTCAGGAGGTCCATCAGTGGGGCCAGGACACTAGAAGCCCTCCCACTGCTGCCCCCTCCAGCAACAAGAATAGAGTGCATCACCTGCCCCAGACTGAGAGTTCCCATCTATACCCTGTGGCTAATAGCCACTGGTGGACTTCTGCTCCATATGTTTATCTAATTCCCTCTTGAAACTGTCCATGCTTGCAGCTGCCACGACCTCCTGTCCCCGAGAGTCTTCCCCGTGCACCTAACTGATTGTCCCTGCTTCTCCAGGTCAGCCACCTTGGCCTCAAGGGAGCAAACTTGCTCCCTGAGAACCAGGAGCTCCTTGCACCGAGCACACACCCAAGACTTCTGACCAGTGGGCAGATAGTCATACATGTGACACTCCATGCAAAACACTGGATAGCCCCCAACCCCCTGCTGGCATTCTGGCTTCATAATTGTATATAAACAAATACTTTTCTATAACCCCCCACTTTGTATTTATATGGCTCCTGTTGTAGGAGTCTACTTACCTTACCTTACCAAGGAGCCAAGGTCCCTGGCTTTCTGGCTCTTCCTGGGCTTCTTACAGAGCCCCTAGGCCAAGAGCCACAGGCAAAGAGCCTCGCCCTTTTGCTCTCGCCCTTCGGCTCATGCCAGAGGCTCGTGCCTCTTGCAAACTTCCTGCCTTAAATAGAATTGTCTCCCAGGAGAGGGTGTGGCCAGCAGCTACTCAAAATCACCCAGAGCACTTAATGACAGTCAAACAATGACCCTTCACACCCCAACTCCAGCAGCCAGGAGTCTGCTATTCAATTTCACCCAAGCACTTAATTACAGGCAACCAATGACCCTTTCACACCCTGACTCCAGCAGTCAGGAGTCTGTTACAACTCACCCACACACTCCCAAATACAGTCCCTGACACAGTACCTTCTCAGCTAAAGCACCTCAGCTGAAAGTAAATAAATAAAAATACCACTCACCCCTCTGGCAGCTCAAACACCTTGCTCCTTCTCAGAGCTCAGCTGGGTCAGCTCTGCTTCTGGCAAACTTCCCGCCTTAAATAGAATTGTCTCCCAGGAGAGGGTGTGGCCAGCAGCTACTCAAAATCACCCAAAGCACTTAATGACTGTCAAACAATGACCCTTTCACACCCCAACTCCAGCAGCCAGGAGTCTGCTATTCAATTTCACCCAAGCACTTAATTACAGGCAACCAATGACCCTTTCACACCCTGACTCCAGCAGTCTGGAGTCTGTTACAACTCACCCACACACTCCCAAATACAGTCCCTGACACAGTACCTTCTCAGCTAAAGCACCTCAGCTGAAAGTAAATAAATAAAAATACCACTCACCCCTCTGGCAGCTCAAACACCTTGCTCCTTCTCAGAGCTCAGCTGGGTCAGCATAACTTATTTGCATATGCCACACCCCCTGACATCACCGGAAGTGTGTCAGAAGGCAACACCCACCGCTCAGGTTCCACTGGACTCTTTGGGATTGCTAGCTATGGGGGGGGGATGCGCAGATCTGCCGTCTCAGAGGAGGAAGAGCTTGTACCTGAATACACCTTGGTCTGAAAGGTGCCCCTGGACTCTTTTGGATTGCTAGCTATGGGGGGTGGGACATGCAGACCTGCCCTCAGAGAGGAGGGAGAGCTTGTACCTGAATAAACCTTGGTCTTGAAGGTGCCACTGGAGTCTTTTGGATGACCAGCAAGTGCAGGGAAGTGTGTGGCTGCTCGTGGGTCGAGGAGGGCGGCGCGGAGGACGTGCATGGCCTCAACCAAGTAGGGGGCCAGGGTAGTGGCACAAGAGGAGGTTGAGGAGGCGCAGGACGCTGCGCCGGAGCTCCTCGCAGGCCCCGCCAGGGCCTGCCTTGCAGAAGCACCATGCCAGGGCTGGCATGAGCCAAGCCTGGGCGGGCTGGGTGGCACGGCCCACGCAGTGGTGGAGCAGCTTGAGGGCCAGCTCGTGGCAGTGCTTCGCTGGGTCGCCTAGTGGGCCAGGAGTGTGGGGGGGGGGGCTACTGGGAGCAGGGGGCTGGGTTTGCTGCATGTGCCTGCCCCCTGGGCTCCTTCCTGCCAGAGCTTCACTCCTGTGCGCTCCTGCAGGAAGTGGGCCCTGGGCAACCCTATCATATTTCCAAAAGGAACTTTGTTTGCAGTCTTGCTCTGGAAGGCCTTCATGCAATCTGGCTCCTTACCAGCCTGTCTATCAGGGTTGCCAGCTCCAGGTCTGCTCCAGGGAGGGAGATTCCAGGAGGTTTGGAGTGGAGCTTGGGCAGGAGGATCGACAGCAGGGCATAATGCCCTACGGTGCACCCTTCATGGCAGCTGTTTTTCCCCAAGGAAAACTGGTGTCTATAGTCTGGAAAGCAACTGTGATTCCGGGAAATCTCGAGGCAACCTGGCTTCAGAGGCAACCTCATGCAATATCCCCTTTGCCTAGCTTCCACCAAATCCTGCCAGCCCCAGCGTCAGAGAAGGAGTGTGTGGACAGGCAAGAGCCCATTTTCATGAACGACTTTCATTTGCACAATGTATTCTGATAGCGGCATGTGGCAGCAAGATCCCGGCTGAAACCTTTTGGCACACCAGCGACACAAAAGAGCGCCCTGTGGCCCCTACTCCCCCTCCCCACATTCCCAGAGTGAGACGCTTTCCCAGCCAAGGAATGAGCCAGCCGGCCTGCAAACTGTCCAGGGAAGGCTCAGGTTACAGGGTCCGAAGCGCAACAGCCCAAATCAGGCAACTGTGTTCTTGGGATCGTCCTTGAATAGAGGAAGCCTGACCTAAATTTAGACAGCTGAATCCACACTGAGCCAGGCCTACAAGAGGTCTGCTCAAAAACAAAAACATACCCTCGCCCCTGTGAAATCTGCTGCCTTCTCTTGTTCTTCGACAACGTCACATGTTGGCTTCCCAAACACACCGGTCCTTATTGACTTCATTTGCCCCCTGCTTACATCATTCGCCTCTCCTCCATTTTATCCTCACAACCCATAAGAACATAAGAGAACATAAGAGAAGCCAATGTTGAATCAGGTCAATGGCCCATCTAGTCCAACACTCTGTCACACAGTGGCCAAAAATACCAGGTGCCCCCAGGAGGTCCATCAGTGGGGCCAGGACACCAGAAGCCCATCCACTGCTGCCCCCTCCAGCACCAAGAATAGAGTACATCACCTGCCCCAGACTGAGAGTTCCCATCTATACCTTGTGGCTAATAGCCACTGATGGACCTCTGCTCCAGATGTTTATCTAATTCCCTCTTGAAACTGTCCATGCTTGTAGTTGCCACCGCCTCCTGTGGCAGTGAATTCCATGTGTTAATCACTCTTTCGGTGAAGAAGTACTTCCTTTTATCCATTCTAACCTGACTGCTCAGCAATTTCAGTGAGTGCCCACAAGTTCTTATCTTGTGAGAAAGGGAGAAAAGTACTTCTTTCTCTACCTGCTCTATCCCATGCATAACCTTATAAACCTCAATCATGTCACCCCTCAGCTGTCATTTCTCCAAGCTAAAGAGCCCCAAGTGTTTTAACCTTTCTTCATAGGGAACCCCTCTGTGAGGTGGCTTAGGCTGAGAGGAGGTGACTGCCCCAAGGTCACCCAGCAAGCTTCCATGGCAGAGAGGTAATTTGAACCTGGGGCTCCTACATCTTAGTCCAACACTCTGGCCACTACACCACACTGGCTTTCTGGTGACCCACCACCTCACAGTTCTGTTTCTCTGTGTTCCCATCCCCACACTGTGGGGTGTGGTTTTAGAGAAAAGGGCCACCTCATTGGCTGTCTTCACTGCAGCATTCAGGGGACAGAGATTCAGGCGGGGAGCCCTGTTGGTCTGGAGCAACAGAACAAAGTTTGAGTCCAGTCAGGCGCTTTTAATACCAACCGAGTTTATTTCTGGATATAAGCTTTTGTGTGCATGCAGACTTCTTCAGTTACATAGATACATACAATACGCATGCACAAGAAAGCTTATACCCAGAAATAAACTTTGTTTGCCTTAAAGATGCCCCGCTGGACTCAAACTTCATTCAAGGGCCAGGCCAGGGACACAGCCTTTGACCGATTATGATATGACAAAGGATGGTTTCTGACAGAAAAGCACCCACAGAGGATGGAGATTCTGACACGGGCTCCCATTTTCATGTCCAAAGTGCCACTCTCTCCCTCAGCGAGGTGAATGCAGGAGCGGCAGAATGGCCTGTAAGTGGCCCCGAATAGTGCACAACACAGAAATAAGAGGCAGAGAGCTTTTTCAGGGAACATTTATCTTCATCTTATTTTTTGGCCTGCAATTGTTCACAAGGGACCAATCCGGGACAGCCTTCACCTCAAAGTCAGCCCACAACAACAGTGCTCTGCCAACCGTGATTGGTAAAGGCTTTCCTTGGCGAATGTGGGCAGGGGCTGATAAATGGGGAGAAATATGTTTTCAGCAGGATAAGCTCCCTCCGACCAGAGCCCAGTGCCTCTGGAAGTCTCTCTTTGAGCACAACCAGGCATGGAAGGCCATTTGGACCTTTTTCTTTGATGGTGCTTCTGCCCGCTGTGATCAGGTTCCCTCAGCTGTCCCACTTCTCTTCTGCTTTTTGGTGCAGTGTGGCTTCCTTCCATTTCTAGGAACACAATGTACACCTCCATGTTTTGCTTTGTGTAGAATTTGATTGGGAATTGTTTTGAGCTGCCGTAACCTTCACGTGGCTATTTTAAGGAACGGTTGGATCTGTCAGGAAGCAAGGACAATGACACAGCCAGGCTGGCAAAAGTGACAGAGAAAACATTCCGGTGGAGTGACCTCACTGAGGGAATTTACCTGGCCCGTGGAACAATCCAGAACAGCCGTGGTGAGATGCCAGCCTCGAGAGTCACCCGAGGTGCCCCAATACTTAGCCGACTGACTCACCCTGGGTTTCAGACATTGCTTAGAAGTGACATCTGGTGGGGCTCGACAAGGATGACCCCAAAATATGGGACAGTTTGCTTCCCTCACCTGATCTGGGGTTGGCAGCTGTCAGGAGGGGAAAAAATGTTCTGTCTCTTCAACAAGAAGCCAAATGGGATGCCTCTTACCAGGTGACGTTATTGACTTTCATACCTTGAAGAACTTCCGCTGACCACTTCTGTGCCTTCAGGAAAGTCTCTATGAAAGGAGGTCAACAACGTCCGCTCTGAGTTCTTTACGAACTTTCAGGTTTATGGCACCAGGATCTAGGGACTGATACGTTTTCACTTGTCTCCTAGCCTGGGACTTCATCTTCATATTCTTGGTGCTGGAGGGGGCAGCAGTGGGAGGGCTGCTAGTGTCCTGGCCCCACTGCTGGACCTCCTGATAGCATGTGGTATTTTTGGCCGTTGTGTGACAGAGTGTTGGACTAGATGGGCCATTGGCCTGATTCAACATGGGCTTCTCTTCTGTTCTTATGTTCATCTCTCAGGGCTTCCATTTGCTTTCGTTTCCCCAGCACCGCCCTAGGCAAAGCCGAGCAATCTCCTCACATTGCAACTGATCTCCAGAATATAATGGGTTTAAATTAAGGGCGGGAAGGTACTGGCTGGATCTCAGGGATAACTTTTTGACAGTGAGAGTCGTGCCACAGTGGGATCACCTGCCTGGGAAGGTGGGGAGCTCCCTTTCACTGGCTGTCTTCAAGCAGCGGCTGGACAAACCCTTGCCAGGGATGCTCTGGGCTGATCCTGCACAGGGCAGGGGGTTGGACTGGATGGCCTGCAGGGCCCCTTCCATTTCTGTGAGTCTGTGATTCTATGATTCTAATATAGGTCTTCTGGAGAAGATGGCTGCTTTGGAGGGCAGGCTCTATGGTATTAAACCCAGCTGAGGTCCCTCCACTCCCCAAACCTGTCCTTCAGATCTCCAGGAATTTCCCAACCCAAAGTCGGCAACCGTACCAGCACCCCAGCTCCAGCACAGGCCATGTCCCCTATTCTCGCCCTCAGTGCAATGGACACAAGGAACAGTGAGATTCGAGTCGAGGGGCACCCCAGGGGCCGGGAAGATCCCCAGGGGGCAGGCTTCCGAGAGTCACGGCTCCAGCCCCGTAGCTAGGGGTGATTTGGGGAGGGGGCCTTGGGGGTGCCACCGGCTAATTACATCAAAAGCTCCAGGGCAAGGGGGGTCTGCTTGGCCTGCACCCACCCAGCCCCCGCTAGAGCCGTCCTCGGAGGCAACCCAGAATCTCAGTGCTAAGAGACTGTTAACAGCGCTGCACGCTCAGGCTCCTCGGAGGTCTACCGTAACAAAGATTTTTATTGGAATATATTCAACATTGTTAAACACAATTTCCAAAACAACTTATAAGCTATATCCCTTCCCCCCTTCCCCCCCTAATAGGCTTCCAACACTGCTATTGCCTGGCTCCTCGGAGGTCTAGGGATGCTGCTGCATTTTAAAAAAAGGAGAGCGAGGGCCAGGCTCCCTGCCGCCCTCCTTCCCTGGGCTGGAGATCTCTTCTGAAGCCTGGTGCAGAAAATCCAACAGGAGGCGCAAACTGCCGGTGGTTGCTGGGTCCTAGAGAGCTCAGAAAGGGAGGTACCGGCTGCAGTTCCCAAAGCTGCCCTGGGAACATTTACGCCAATACTCTGATTCTGAACACGACTCAGTCCTTTAGCACAATATTTTCTGCTAAGTGTGCACGGGCATATTCATGAAGAAGAAGAAGAGACTGGATTCATACCCAGCCCTTCACTGCCCAGAGGCGTCTCAGAGCGGCTTACAAACCCCTTTCCCTTCCCCTCCCCACAACAGACACCCTGTGAGGTAGGTGAGGCTGAGAAAGCTCTTGACAGAAACTGCTCTTTTTCAAGAACAGCTCTTATCAGAACTACGGCTTGCCCAAGGTCACCCAGCAGCTGCAAGTGGAGGAGTGGGGAATCAAACCCGGTTCTCCCAGATTAGAGTCCGCGCACTTCACCACGACACCAAACTGGCTCTGACCGCTACACCCAACGGAGTGCAGTGCTGTAACTGTGCGACAGGCAATCGGGGCAGGGGGCCCAGGGAGGAGGGAAGGCTGAGGCTCAGGGAGCGGGGCCCATAAAAATCACTAGGGGGCCGGGCCCCGTGGGCCCCATGGTAGCTGTGAGCCTGCACGGCTCCCTTCTCCAAATACGAGGACACAAAGAACTGATTTTGTTTCTGTTTTTCTTGAACAGCCTTTTCACCCCTTTGCTGTCCAAGGACCTCATTCTCTTCCTGACCACTTTCCTGTTTCTAAATAACACAAGAAACCTTTCCTTAGTGCCCTGACCTGGTCTCTTGGAAGCCAAGCAGGGCCAACTCTGGCAAGTACTTGGATGGGAGACCTCCTAGGAATACCAGGAGGCGGGCGGCGGGGGCAGGCTTTACTTAGCCACCTCTATGAATAGGCCCCCAGGCCTCCAGTAGGGGGTCAGTCACCAGAGGTCACCATGACTTCCAGGTGCGTGCATGTGTGCGTGCACACACACACACACACTACAAAAAAAGGAGAAACTTTGCCTTAGTGTTTTCATATTCCCCCTTTGTCCACTTCACTGTCAGTGGGCACTTGTTTCTCCAAGGCTTGGGCCAGTTTGATGTAGTGGTTGAGTGCACGGACTCTAATCTGGGAGAACTGGGTTTGATTCCCCTCTCCTCCACTTGCACCTGCTGGATGACCTTGGGCAAGCCACAGTTGTGGCACAGCTGTTCTTGAAAAACAGCAGTTTCTGACAAGAGCTCTCTCAGCCTGACCAACCTCACAGGGTGTCTGTTGTGGGGAGGGGAAGGGAAAGGAGTTGGTGAGCCGCTCTGAGACTCCCTTGAGTAGTGAAGGGGGGTATAAATCCAATTTCTTCTTCTTCTTCTTCTTCTTCTTCTTCTTCTTCTTCTTCTTCTTCTTCTTCTTCTTCTTCTTCTTCTTCTTCTTCTTCTTCTTCCTTGTTCTTCTTTGTTCTCCTAGTTTGGGCAGAACGTCTCCTTTTTAAAGGAAGCCTTCCCTTTTCTGGTCTCCTTCACTTTGTCCATTAACCGCACTGGCATCCTCTTAGAGCCAGTGGAAACTTGACGGATGGTGGGAAGTGCCATCAAGACACCGCTGACGGTTTCCGAGGCAAGAGATGTCCAGAGGGGGGTTGCCATGGCCTTCCTCTGTGTCGTGACCATGGACTTCCTTGGAGGTCTCCCATCCAAGTGCAAACCAAGTCTGACCTTGTTTAGCTTCTGAGATCTGATGAGGTCAGGCTGGCCTCGAGGCCAGGCAGGTCAGGGTAGGGAGGAGGATAGGCCAGGACGATTGCAGGATCTGCCCAGTAAGGCTGTGGTCCTTTCCTCTTGCGTGCTCGCATCAGGGGTGTAGCCGGGAAATTTTGGGTGGTGGGGCGTTGGGAAATCTGGGTGGTGGGGAAGCAGGGGAGAGAGAGAGATCGAGAGATCCCATTGGCAGGCAGGGGAAGAAGAAAAGGGTCTTTCCTTACCTGCCGGCACAAGTCCCACCGTGAGAGTTGTGGGGCATGGGCCCGAGTGAGGGGGCACCGCCCCTAAACGTCCCACTGTGGAGACAGGCCTGGTCTGCATCTTCCTGCCTGTTTCCCCCTTGGTCCCCAAAGTCCTGCTGCGACCACCAACCAAGTGTGGGCAAGAGCACGTGAGAGGAGTTTCTGCCTACCACTGGGCTTGCTGGGAAGGGAACACATTTCGCATACCTTGGCCAGAAGAAAGGATGCGTGGAACTTTTTCAGAAGGCTCTAATTACAGCCACCACCATGGCACTTGGTACGCAGCAGCAATAAAAAGAACCATAAACCCACCTCGTCGTTAAAGGGAAGCAAACAGCCCCTTCCTGGATCATCATGCGAAAGTACTGGGGTGACTAATAAAGCCCAGAGAGCACAGGGGCATTTAAGGAGCAGCTTTCCTGTCTCTACAGTTCCTCGCTCAAACTTCAGAGGCATATTTTTATTAAGTGCATGCAAGAGGATGATCTTAAGCCTCAAGAAGAGAGCGCGTAATAATTGTGTGCTCCTCTAATGCTCTCCAAAGGCCTATTCAGAGTCCGTTCTGGAAGACAACAATATATCACAAAGTTCTACAAAGTTCCTCCTAATGAACACATGCCAATTTGAGAGCAAGAATTCTGGCCTCAGCGGACTAAATAACCACTGCTCTTAGTCTCTGGGTACTTTGCTACTTTATTTCAGAGCGATTCAAAATCTAATTAAATTTCTAAACTCTAATGAAATTACAGAAGAAAAATCATTTAGGACTATATTATACACAATTACTCATTGCTGAAAATTACAGTTAGCCTCTTTCGCCAGGAGAAGGTCTCTGGGGGACTCCTTGTTATTCCGACCACAAATAAATCCAGCACCATTCCCCCCCCGCCTTTTTTTTTTAACAGAGCGAAGAAAAAACTGGAATTAATTAAAAATATACATCCTGCTGCCCAGTGGCCAGTGGGGGGCTATTGAGGCCTCACACAGTGGTCAAGCGGTGGTCCCCTCCACAAAGGAACAATAACTATTCTCCCAGGTGGAACCAAGGAGTGCCTTGGAACCTTTCCCACGTATACGAGTTCTGCTAACGTAGGGAAGAGTTCGGAAGAGGTAGGGGACCCACATCCCAGCATCCGCACGCTGCTAACTGGCTCAGAGCTGTCGGGACCGCACGTGGCACCAAACAGTTCAGAAGAAAAGGCAGAGTTGGTTGCCTGATAGCCACCGTGCCAGGTGGTCAGCCATGTTGGTCTGCAGTCGAAGAGCCGGATTCCGTCCCGTAGCACCATAACGACCAACAAGATTTCCCGGCATATAAACTTCCGAGAGTCAAAGCTCACTTTGTCAGAGGGGGGCGGGGGCTTCGACTCCCCAAAGGGCACACACACACACACGCACCCCTCCTGCAAATCTTGTCGGTCTTGAAGGAGCTGCTGGACTTGGATCTTTCTCCTCAGAGAGTGACCTGACCGGTCTTGGGGGAGGGCCTGTCTTGTCACCTCTCTTTTAAGCTCTGCCTTAAAATATGGCATCCAGTTCAAAATGCCACCTCCGTCCACTTCCACGGGTGCCTCTCATGATGAGGCCAAATTTATGTATTTATTTACATTAGTTAAGGAGCTGCGGTGGCTCAAGTGGTTAAGTTGCTGAACTGCAGGCTGTGGAAGGTCAGTAGTTCAGCAGTTTGAGACCCGAGAGTGCCGCATGACGGAGTGAGCTCCCGTCTCTAGTTCCAGCTCCTGCCAGCCTAGCAGCTCGAAAGCAAGAAATTGCAAGTAGATAAATAGGTACCACTTCGGTGGGAAGGCAACAGCATTCTGTGCACCTTGGTGTTTAGTCATGCCGGCCACATGACCACGGAAATGTCTTCGGACAGCGCTGGCTCTTCGGCTTTGAAACGGAGATGAGCACCGCAACCCTAGAGTCGGATTCGACTGGCTTTCGAGCAAGGGAAACCTTTACCTGACATTAGTTATAGCCAGCCTTTTCTGTGGAGAAACAATGCAGAGATGATACGTTCTCCCTTTCACCGCCCCCACCTTTCCATGAACTGACCCAGGACCCACAATTTGCCCCCTCAGCTGGGCACTGACAGGAGAAGATTGGATTGTGTATAGTAAGTCATCCCAGCGTCTTTTTACTCACTAGCCAGAATATAGGGAACTGGGATTTTGTTTTTTCCTGAAGCAGCCAGACAGTTTACTGCCTTTCTTTCTTTCTTTCTTTCTTTCTTTCTTTCTTTCTTTCTTTCTTTCTTTCTTTCTTTCTTTCTTTCTTTCTTTCTTTCTTTCTTTCTTTCTCTTCTTTCTTTCTTTCTTTCTTTCTTTCTTTCTTTCTTTCTTTCTGTAATGTATCCACTTGAGAACATGGGCTCTGGGCAGCCATGTGCTTGGACTGGTTCAAACCGGTCCACCATGTGGCCAGGCGAAGGGCCTGAGCTTCGCCCCGAAGGACAATGGACTAGTGGATCCTGACTCCCCTCCAATGGAGGAGCAGGAGTTAATCCAATCAATGTAAATAGCGAATCACCAGGTGTGTGTGTGTTTGGGGTGTGGTTCACTTGGGGATAAAAAGCCGGCCTGCGAGCCGGCTTAGTTGTCTTGTTCTTCAACTAATAAAGTATGTGAGAGCTGAAATCACTCATCGGTCTCAGTACTTTTCACTGGCGACGAAGGTGGGATACCAACTCCCTCCATGAACAACGACCACGAGACGAGCACCGCTGACCGCCCCAACACCGAAAGCACCAAACGCCGCTGCCAAGCTTCGTGTCCGCTTCTCCGGTTCCTGGGCACCACACCGCTCCCAAGCACCGCGGACCCCGAAAGCAGCCTCGCTTCCAACGCCACCAACTCTACACCGGAACCGCGACCTCCACGGGTGAGCACAATGGCCACTAGCAATGAGAGCTTCCCTGCCTTAGACATCTCCCGTCCCGCACACTGGGAGACCTGGATCGAGACGCTGGAGCGTCACTTCGAGATCCATGGCATCACGGATGCAGGTACGAAGAAGGCCTATCTCCTACGCTACTGCGGCATCGAGGCACACCTCCTCCTGAAGGATCTGGTGAACCCCCTCCTGCCGAAAGATGCGGCCGCCACCTACGAGATGCTGGTCAAGGCGTTTACTGACCACTTGGCCCCGAAGCCCACCAAGTTCGCGGAATGAATGGAGTTCTTCGCAAGAACGCAGGGCCCCGACGAAACATCTCCGGAATTCCTGACTGGACTACGCCGCGCAGCCACAAGGTGTGCCTTCCCCAACCTCGCAGATGCCCTCCTAAACCAGTTCTTGGTGGGGCTGAAGGAGGCGAAGCTGCGCCGCAGGCTCATCAGCCGGGACGACCTCACGCTGGAGGCCGCCATCAAGGAAGCGGCCGCCTACGAGAAGTCCCACGTGGATCGCCGGCCAAAGACGGTCCATCGCCTCCAGGACTCCGGGCCCTCTGATGACTCGAACGATGAGGAGGTCCTACAGGTGAACCGCCGATCGCAGCAACGCACCCAACGCAACAAGGGATTCCCCGCAACACCAACCCAGCCCAACGCATCTGCCTGTGCCAGCTGTGGCGACGCTCACTAGTGCCGGACCTGCCATTTCCGGGACGCCGTCTGCAGGACCTGCAACAAGGCCGGACACCTCGCCCGAGTCTGCCGCTCCAAGGGCAAGCGCCTGGGATCCACTGCTCAGCTGGACGCTGCAAGCCTGCACACCGTGACGACACAGCGCCGGCAGATGGTATGTAACTTGCCCCCTGAAAACCCGGACAAGGTGCATGTGACTGTCCAAATAGAGGGGTCCCCCTGCCAAATGGAAATAGACTCGGGGTCCTCTTTCTCTATAATTTCTGCGGAAACCCTCAAAACACTATGCCCAAAGGGGGGGACCCCGACTGCACAAGCCACGGGGTTTGAAACTGACGGACTTTAACAAAAACCCAGTGGCGGTCCGTGGCTGGGGCAAGTTTCAGGTCCGATTTAAAGGGTTCTCGGGCTTGCTGGACCTGCTGGTCGTGGAGGGGCACCTCTCGAGCCTCCTGGGGTTGTCGTGGTTTGGGCCTTTGGGACTCCAAATAGCTGGAGTAAACCACCTCGGGACCGCAGACTGGGAGGCGGTTTGCCGCGATTTTCCCAAAGTGTTCGATGGGACCCTGGGGAGGTACAATGGGACCCCGATTTTGCTAGATCTGGACCCCAATGTACGACCCATCCGCATAAAGGCACGACCCCCTCCCATAGCCATGCGGGGAAAAATAGAGGCCGAGCTCGACCGCCTGGTCGCCCAAGGAGTGGAACCGGTCGCGTCAGCGCACTGGGAAATCCCCATTGTAACGCCAATTAAACCTAATGGGGCTATACGCATTTGTGCAGACTACAAATGCACCATAAATAAGGCCCTGCAGGACCATGCCTATCCGGTCCCGGTAGTGAGCCATGTCCTGGCCTCCCTTACGGGGGCCAAGGTTTTCGGTAAATTGGACTTGGCGCAGGCTTACCAGCAGCTGCCAGTGGACACGGCCGCTGCGGAAGCGCAAACCATCACCACCCACAAGGGGGCCTTCCGGGTCAATAGACTGCAGTTTGGGGTTTCGGTGGCGCCAGGGATTTTCCAATCTTTTAAGGTAAATACAATTTATTATTGGATATATCACATGTTCATACAATTTAAACATACCAATACATATCCATTTTTCTTTTTTCCCTCTCCCCCCCCAAACAAGGCTTCCCGCACTGCTCCAACCCCATTAACATCTCTATTATTCTATTACAATTACTTCTAAACTTATTTTCTCTTACTAACGGTAACAATTCAAAAGTCTAATTCTCTTTCATTTTTTCCTTAGTAACTATCAAAACAAATCAAACCACGTTTAATATCCCAATTTTTCAACAAGTATTTTTGAAAGTCTTTCCAATCTTCAAAAAAGTTTCATTTTCTTCGTTGTTTAACTTTCTTGTTAATTTGTCCATTTCTGCCATAAACAACGTCTTTTTAATCCATTCCCATGTTTCAGGTACTTTATCTTGTTTCCAACATTGAGCAAAAGTCAGTCTGGCTGCTGTAATCAAGTACCACAGTAGTGTTCTCTTGGCTACATTTATTTCTTCCATTTTAAGACCTAACAATAACATCTGTGGGTCTTTCTTAAAAGTACATTTCAAAATTTTTTGTATCTCATTGTGGATCTCAGTCCAATACTTTACTGCTTTATCACATGTCCACCACATATGGTAAAAAGACCCTTCATGTTTCTTGCATTTCCAACATTTGTTAGACATACTTTCATTTATAATAGCAATTTTTTTAGGCGTCATATACCATCTGTACATCATTTTATAACAATTCTCTTTAACATTTACACAAGTTGAAATTTTCATTGACTTTTTCCACAAATATTCCCAAGATGTCATTAATATCTCATTATTAACATTTACAGCCCATTTTATCATTTGCTCTTTTACAGTTTCATCCTCAGTATACCATTTCAATAAAACCTTGTACAGTTTAGAAATCATTTTTTTACCTTTCTCAAGCCATACAGTTTCAATTTCAGTGTTATTTTCTCTAAAACCATGTTCTCTTTTATCGGTCTTAAATAAGTCATAGATCTGTCTATATTTCAACCAATCATATTCAAATTTGACATCAAATCTGTCTTTTAACACAACGTTTTTCCCTTCTAATTTTAAAAGATTTTTGTAAGGTAGCCAATCTAACCCTTGATTTCTTGAATGTGGGTTAATCACTTCTGCTGGTACTATCCAAAGTGGTCTTTCTTCTGAGAAGAATTTTCTATATCTCATCCATGTCTCGAACAGTGATTGTCTTACAAAGTGGTGTTTAAAAAATTTATCCATTTTTACTTTTCCATACCATAAGTATGCATGCCATCCAAATTTGTTATCATGCCCTTCTAAAGCCAATAACTTCTTATTCTCAAGATTAATCCACTGTTCCAACCATGTTAAACAGACGGCATCATAATACAGTCTTAAATTTGGTAGTTGTAGGCCTCCTCTCTCTCTTGCGTCGCATAAAATTTTCATTTTGATCCTTGGCTTTCTTCCTGCCCATACAAATTTGGATAATTCTTTCTGCCACGAATCCAGTACTTTCCTTTGTTTTAGTATTGGAATGGTCTGAAATAAAAACATCAAACGCGGTAAGATATTCATTTTTACGGTTGCGATTCTTCCCATCAATGATAAATTCAAAGTGTCCCATTTCTTCATGTCTTGCTGAATCCTGTGCCACACCTTTTCATAATTGTTTTTAAACAGGTCAATATTTTTCATGGTTAATTCAATTCCTAGATATTTAGTCTTTGTAACTACTTCACATTGAATTTTCTCTTGAAGTTCTGTTTGTCTTTGCTTCGTCATATTTTTACACATCACCTTAGTTTTATTTTTATTAACGTAAAAACCCGCAACTGAGCCAAATTCTTCAATTCTCTCCATCAGATGTGGTATTTTCTCAATAGGATCCTAAATCATAAACATCACATCATCTGCAAATGCCCTGTATTTATATACAAATCCTTTCGCTGAAAGTCCTTCAATACTATTATCTTTTCTTATCGCTGTCAATAATATTTCCAATATCCAAATAAACAGCAATGGGGATAGCGGGCAGCCTTGATGTGTTCCCTTTTGAACTTGGAAGAAATCCGTCCTTTCTTTATTTATATTCAAAGCCGCTTTTTGTTCTGAATATATTGCCGCAATCATGTTTAGAAAGAACTGTCCAATATCCATTTTTTCAATAACTTGCAGCATAAACTCCCAATTTAAATTGTCAAAAGCTTTTTCCGCATCTAGGAAGAGGAATCCAACTTCTTTTTCTGGATGTTTGTCATAGTATTCAATTGCGTCGATCACCACTCTTAAATTGTCTCTGATTTGTCTATTTGGTAAAAATCCAGCTTGTTCTTCCGCTATAGTATCTTTCAAATATTTTTTCAGTCTCTCCGAAATTATTTTTGCAAATAATTTGCAATCATTATTTAATAGCGATATTGGTCTATAATTCTTTACTTGAGTTAAATCCAAACCTTCTTTAGGTATCAATGAAATATTTGCTTCTTTCCATGAATCTGGGATCCGTTTAGTCTTTCTTATCTCATTCGACAGAAGTACTAAAATGGGGGTTAGCTCCTCTTTAAATTTCTTGTAAAACTTTGCTGTGAAGCCGTCTGGACCTGGAGCTTTGCCCAACTTTGCATCTTCTATCGCCATTGTCACTTCTTCTTTCGTTACTAAACCATTTAATGATTCCTTAATTTGTTTTCCCAACTCTGGAACTTCGACAGTCTCCAAATATTTCTTAATTCTCTGTTGATCAATTCCTTTCTTTTTAAATAATTTGGCGTAATATTTGAAAAAGGCTCTTTTTATACCATTCAAATTCATAACATCCTTCCCATCTTCAATAATCTTAGATATGAAATTCCTTTCTTTTCTATTTTTCAATTGCCATGCTAGAAACTTTCCTGGCTTATTTGCACCCTCAAATGCTTTTTGCTGTAATTTCTTCAGATTCCAATATAGTTCTCTGTTTAATAAAACATTCAGTTGATCTTGCAGAAAGTGGATCTCTTTAATAATCTTTTTCTTCCCTGGTCTTTTCTTTAATTCCTTTTCTTTTTGTCGAATTTTTTCATAGAGGTCATTCTGTTGTTGCATCTTTTGCTTTTTATCCCTAGAATTCAGAGAGATGAGCATGCCTCTCATTACCGCTTTGTATGCATCCCATACAACTTGTATATCCGTACCTCTATTTAAATTCAATTCAAAAAAACTTTTCGTTTCTTTTTTTAAAGTTTCATTGATTAATTTTTGATCCAATAAGTCCTCATTAATTCTCCAAAATAATTGTTTGGATTTTTCTTTAGATATCCAGAGTAAGGGATTATGATCAGAGTTAGTTTTCGGTAAAATTTGTATTTTATAAGTTTTTTGCGCCATCTCCTCTGACATCCAAATCATATCAATTCGAGAAAAGGAGTTATGTCTATTAGAATAAAACGTGTAATCCTTAGTCTTGGGGTTCCACTTCCTCCAAACGTCTTCCAGTTTCTCTTACTTCATCAATTGAAAGAAATTTTTTGGCAGCTTTCCAACTGTCTCTCCACTTGCTTTGGATTTTCTGTCCAATATGTTATTCACTGTACCCTTAAAATCTCCAGCAAGGACTATTTGATCATAATTTAAACAATCCAACTCTTTAGTCAAGTCATTGAAGAAAGTCTCTTTTGCACCATTGGGTGCATATATATTTACAAGCAATGTCTTTTTTCTGTTCATCAGTATTTCCACGCCAACATATCTTCCTTCTTTGTCTGAGAAGATTTGTTTAGGATCCAATTCTTTTGTAATATAAATCACTGTTCCTTTTTTCTTATTAGTTGCTGAGGAGTGAAATTCTTCTCCCAGTTTTTTATTGATCAAATATTTATTGTCTTGTTTTCTAATATGTGTTTCTTGTAAACAAATTATGTTACATTTTTGTTTCTCCAGCCAATGATTCACTAATCTTCTTTTACTTGGTGAATTTAGTCCATTTACGTTCCAAGATAAAAATTTGTAATCCATAATTGTGTTGAATTAAATATCTTTAAAATCATCAAAATTGTTCTCTTTGAATCTGTATAGATCTCCTTCAGTTTTGAGAGTAGATCTCACCGAATTGTATACAAATGAAAGTCCATATGGAATCTCCCATCTGAACCTGATATTCATTTCTTTTAATCTGTCTGTTAATTTCTTGAATTTCTTTCTGTCTTGTAAGATCGATCTCGGAATTTCTCTCAGAATTATTATTTTTTTTCCATTAATTTCCAACGGTTGTGTAAATTGCTTCTTGAAAATGTCTTCCTTCATTTTTGTTGTCACAAATTGGACAATCACATCTCTGGGTAATTGCTTTCTCTTGGCATAAGCTGAGTTTACTCTGTAAATCAAGTCAAAGTCTGAATCCAAATCTCCAACATCTTCCCCTACATAAGTTGTCAATGTGTTGATTACTAGAGCCCGTAGATCCTGATCTTCCTCCTCTTCTATCCCTCTCAGTCTCAAATGGTTCTGAGTAGCCCTATATTCCATCATGGACTCCAGTCTTGTATTTTCTGACAGGGTTTTTTTAACCTTCTGTTCCATTTCTTCAGATTTAGTCACCAGACTTTTAACCTCTTTCTTGACTTCTTCTGTATCTTTTTTAATCCCTGACACTTCTGTTAGTACCAGTTCTTTCAATTCTTCCATATTTTTTTCTGTACTTGGACTTGCACTTGTTCTATTTGCTCCAGTTGTATTTGCAGCTGTTCTTGTAACTGTTGTTGCAGCTGTGATTCTATTTGCTTTCCAAAATTCTGCACCACTTCGGTCATCCGTTTTTCCATCGCTTCCATAGCCGCTTGCCACTCTTTTTTTTCCTTTGCAGTCATTCTTGGACTGGGTGATGAGGCAGCTCTAGGTCTTGACCTCAAATCCGTCTTGGAAGCGACTTCAGTGCTAATCAATCTTTATATTAGCAATCTCCAAGCCAAATCGCCACTTTTATAACTTGTTTCAGCGCTTTTTCGGCTTAAAAATAACTTTTTAAAATTTAGTCCTCCTCAAAATGTCGGGCGCAATTTCTCTATGATTTTCCGGCTAGAGTAGGCTCCTTCCAGACTTCCTGTTTATCTGTCCGTCTCTGTAATCCAACTTCCGGTAAAGGTGGTGTCACACACTAAAACGACCATCTATTTCCGGCACAGCAACCTCTAAAACGTCCACTCTAGCCTACTTCCTGTATCATAGAGTCACAGTTAGTTTCGTTTCTGCTACGTAAAGTTTAGACTTGGCTGACCACAGGAATGCAAAACAAAGTCACTTTTCAGCCGTTTTCTCTAAAGGAAAGCTTTCGTTTTACTTTTAAGTCAAGCGGAATAATTCATTAAAGGTTTCTACGCTTATCCATACGATTCAATTTCGGGTTCTTCTTTAAACCGGTAAGCGCTTATTCATTTGTTACCTTACTTGTAATCCCGGGGTTTCGCGGTGCTTCTTCTATAATCGATGTTAAACTTGATGTTAAAGAGATCGGTAGATGACGAATTTATGCTGAATTCTCAGCCCAGCTGGTATCTGTAGTGCTGATTTGCAACTGCCCTCTTCACGGAAGGAGATCAAAGTGTAAACAAGCTTCCTCCGAAGCTTATCCACACCGATCTCCCCCTCAGGCTTGGCTGCTTGCTTGCCACCCCCCGCCTGGGGAGTGCTGCGCTGGGCCAGGTGAAGCCCAGACTGTCGTCAGATACCGCAGTACACCCTGCACAACTCGCAAAGTGTGTCAATTCGCCATTTTACTCCGACCGGAAGCTGGATTTTCCAATCTTTTATGGATTCCCTCCTTAAAGGAATTCCAGGGGTCCAGCCCTTTTTAGATGATGTCATCATTGCGACACCGGACTCCACCGCCTTCGCCGAACGGCTGTGTCAGGTCCTGCAGAGGTTCAATGATGCTGGCCTCAAGGTGAAGAAGGAGAAATGCCTCCTGGGGGTGCCCCGCATTGAATTTCTGGGGTTCGCAGTCGATGCACTAGGCATCCACCCCACAGACGAAAAAATTAAAGCGATCACACAAGCCCCGGTCCCCACGTTCAAACTGGAACTCCAGGCCTTCCTAGGCCTCTTGAATTTCTACCACGTGTTTCTGCCCCAAAAGGCAACAGTGGCTGAACCCCTCCACCGGCTGCTGGACAAGGAGGCGCCATGGGCCTGGAAGCCGGAGCATGCGGCAGCATTCCAGGCGATAAAAGACTTGTTGGTCTCCAACAGGGTACTGCACCATTTCTGCGAGGCTTTGCCAGTTGTTCTTGCATGTGATGCGTCGCCCTACGGGGTGGGGGCGGTGTTGGGGCATCGGTTGCTGGATGGCTGGGAGGTTCTGGTCGCCTATTATTCTTGGACCCTGTCTTCTGCGGAGCGTAACTACGCGCAGATTGACAAGGAGGCACTAGCGACAGTGGCGGGGGTAAAAAAATTCCACCATTATCTCTATGGCCGCCTGTTCAAGATCCTTACGGACCACAAACCCCTCCTGGGCCTCCTTGCGCCCGATCGACAGACACCACAGATGGTCTCGCCCAGGGTTCTCCGCTGGTCCATATTCCTGGCGGGGTACTCTTATGCCCTCACTCACCGCCCGGGGAAGGCCATGGGTCACGCGGACGTACTCAGCCGCCTCCCACTGCCCGCGACGGACCTGGCCCCGGCCCCCGCCCACGTCATCGCCCTCCTAGAATCGCTGCCCGGTCGCCCGGTACACGTCAAGGAGGTGGCACGTCTCACAGGCCGCGACAAGGTTCTCTGTCGGGTTTTGAACTGGGTGGGGAGGGGGTGGCCGACAGCTAGACAAGAACCAGAGTTTGCGCCTTTTGTCACAAGGCGCGATGAGCTGTCGACCTATAAGGGGTGCCTAATGTGGGGAGGTAGGGTGGTCATTCCTAAACCACTACAGCCACGGGTACTGAAGGACCTTCATGAGCATCACCCTGGGGTAGTCAGGATGAAGGCTCTGGCGCGGGGGTATGTCTGGTGGCCAGGGTTAGACTGGGATATTGAGGACATTGTAAAAAGGTGTCAACCCTGCCAGGCCTCCCGACCCGCACCCCCGGCGGCCCCAGACAGGGCCTGGGAATCCTCTCACCGCCCCTGGTCGCGCCTGCACCTCGACTTTGCGGGCCCGTTCCAGGGGCAGCTGTTTTTTATACTTGTAGACGCCAACAGTAAGTGGCTAGAGGTAGAGCCGGTGCCGTCCACCTCCTCCCGGGCGGCCATCCGAGCGATGTGGCGGATTTTCAGCTCGCACGGACTCCCCGACACCCTGGTCACCGACAACGGGACGGCCTTCACGTCTGGGGAGTTCCAGGAGTTCACCCGTCAGCACGGGATTCGCCACATCAGGTCAGCCCCGTTCCACCCCGCCACCAATGGCCAAGCCGAACGCATGGTGAGGATGGCAAAAGAGGCGCTCCGCCGGACCGAAGGAACTGACTGGGACTTCAGGCTGGCGCACTTCCTGTCCGGCCAGAGAACTACGCCCCATGCGACAACCGGCCGAAGCCTGGCGGAACTACTGATGGGCCGACGCCTCACCACCAGGCTAGACCGGTTACATCCCGATCGAGCGCCAGAGCAGGAGCCCTCCACGGAAACTCCAGCGGCGGCACGAGGGTTCTTCCCGGAGGACCCGGTGTACGCACGGAACTACGTGAAAGGGCACCCATGGATTCCGGCCCGAGTAGCACGGGTCCGAGGCCCCCGGTCTTATGAAGTCTCGGGAGAAGACAGCCAGATCCTGCATTGCCACATCGATCAGCTATGCCGCCAGGTGCTACCCCTGGAGCTGGATGAGGGGGAGGAGTGGAACGAGCCAGCTCAACCAGACGCAGGGGCGGATGCACCAGAGGAAATCCCGGTGGACTTCAACTCTGGACAGCCAGCAACCGCAAATGACACACCGGGCGAGCTGGTGAGCCCAGCCCCTCCAACACCAGAGCGGCCACCGGTCCCCACGGCCGCCCGGGAGGCCGTCAGTTCCCCCATGCCAGAGCCCCGCCGCTCCACGCAAGAGCGGCGGCCCCCCAGCTATTTGAAAGACTATGTGTGCGGGACCAAGGGGGGAGGGGTGTAATGTATCCACTTGAGAACATGGGCTCCGGGCAGCCATGTGCTTGGACTGGTTCAAACCGGTCCACCATGTGGCCAGGCGAAGGGCCTGAGCTTCGCCCCGAAGGACAATGGACTAGTGGATCCTGACTCCCCTCCAATGGAGGAACAGGAGTTAATCCAATCAATGTAAATAGCGAATCACCGGGGGTGTGTGTGTTTGGGGTGTGGTTCACTTGGGGATAAAAAGCCGGCCTGCGAGCCGGCTTAGTTGTCTTGTTCTTCAACTAATAAAGTATGTGAGAGCTGAAATCACTCATCGGTCTCAGTACTTTTCTCTTTCTTTCTTTCTTTCTTTCTTTCTTTCTTTCTTTCTTCCTTCCTTCCTTCCTTCCTTCCTTCCTTCCTTCCTTCCTTCCTTCCTTCCTTCCTTCCTTCCTTTCTTTCTTCCTTCCTTCCTTCCTTCCTTCCTTCCTTCCTTCCTTCCTTCCTTCCTTCCTTCCTTCCTTCCTTCCTTCCTTCCTTCCTTCCTTCCTTCCTTCCTTCCTTCCTTCCTTCCTTTCTTTCTTTCTTCCTTCCTTCCTTTCTTTCTTTCTTTCTTTCTTTCTTTTTCTTTCTTTCTCTCTCTCTCTCTCTCTCTCTCTCTCTTTCTTTCTTTCTTTCTTTCTTTCTTTCTCTGATAAAAGGGCAACAAACTCAACTCTTCTTTCAACTGAAACGATAATGTTTGAGAAATATCTGTGGACAGCAAGGCACCTCCAGGCTAATTATAGGATTGCCAACCTCCAGGTGGGGCCTGGAGATATCCTGGAATTACAGCTGGGCTACTGAGATTTGTTCCCCTGCATAAAATGGCTGCTTTGGAGGGTGGGCTCTCTGGCACCCAGAGGGAAGACATCTGTGAAAGATCATGGGGTCCCTGGAGTCAATGGCTGGGGGGGGGAGCAAATGGCAGCTGGCAGACTTGATGGTTTTGGAGGGAGGGTGGGGTTTGGGGTGTGTGTGTGCCCATTGGACATACTGACAGCCAGGAATGCCAGATGAATCACATGGGTCCCATTGCAATTCATTACTTCTACATTGCTACACAAGGAAGTGATGATGAATGCAGAATGGGTTTGGAATGAGAGTCTCTGGGCACCGATTGCTCTGGGAGTGGAATGACAGAGCCCACAATGGAATGAGGGTCATGCCAGTCCTAGACCACCTCTGCTCCAGTGAGCAGGGAACTGGGGGATCTGAGGGCAGTGCTGCATGCCCCCAAACTGGAGAGCCAGTTTGGTGTAGTGGTTAAGTGGGCGGACTCTTATCTGGGAGAACCGGGTTTGATTCCCCACTCCTCCACTTGCACCTGCTGATGTGACCTTGGGTCAGTCACAAGCTCTGGCACAGCTGTTCTCTCAAGGACAGTTTCTGTCAGAAGTTCTCTCAGCCCCACCGACCTCACAGGGTGTCTGTTGTGGGGAGGGGAAGGAAAGGGAAAGGAGTTTGTAAGCCGCTCTGAGACGCCTTTGGGCAGTGAAGGGCGGGGTAGAAATCCAAACTCTTCTTCTTCTTCACATCTAAACTCCCCCCCCCCCAGTGGCCCCCTCTCCTGCCCCACCACTGGCAGGGAAGTGCACCCTCTGGTGAGCAAATGCACAAGGTGGAAACGGCAACCCTCCCCTTCCCCTCCTGCCCTTGGAGCCCCTGTGTTTGGTGTGGGCACTGAGGCAGCAATGGATGCCTGTGGGGTGGACAGCTCGAACCCCCTCCACACTGTCAGGTGCCTGGATCTGCCGACAGGAGTTGGTCCCTTTAAGGGGGTGGGGTGCTGCGGACAAGGAGCAGAACTCTTGTGGGCCACCCCTCCCAGCCTCCCTGCCTGAGATGGGCGCTGGACTCCACCCACTTGCCACGTGGCCCCTGATTGGGTCTGTCGGTCCTGTCCATCACAGCCCCACGGCCTCCACACAACACCTCCAGTCACCCCGGTTATGATCAGAAAACACTGCAAACCCACCGACTTTGTCGTCTGGCTTCTGTGTAACTTCTTCCCATAGGGAATGGACCAGCTCTGCCATAGTTACACAGTGGCAGTGTTCCCTCTAGGCTGAGTTAGTGTGAACTAGCTCACAGTTTTTTAGCCTTCAGCTCACACATTTTTATCTTAGCTCAGGAAGGATGACTCCAGAACAAATTAATTTATGCAGCAGCCAAATCGCTCGTTCACAACTTTAATGCCAGGAGCTCACAAAGTAGAATTTTTGCTCACAGGACTCCGCAGCTTAGAGGGAACATTGCACAGCAGCCAGCCATGGTGGCGCAGGCATGGCACAGGACTGCTCTGTAAAGGGCCTTATGCTTGGTTTGTGGGCTCTCCCCCGCATCTGTTTCCCAGACTTAGGGTTGCTAACCTCCAGGTGGCCCCTAGAGATCTCCTGGAATTTTAACTGATCTCCAGGCTACAGAGATCAGTTCCCCTGGAGAGAGTGGCGGGGGGGGGGGTGTCTCCATAACATCACATCTCGCTGAGAACCCCCAGCCCTGCCTTCCCTGGGCTCCTACCCCAAATCTCCAAGAATTTCCCAACCTGGAGCTGGCAACCCTACGTTCCTGCCCTTTTACTTCCTTCTCTACCACCGTAGAGTGGTGGGATGGAACAAGGTTCCTTCGTGACGACAACGATGCCCTTATTAGGCGCTTAAAATTCTACGAGGCATTCACAAACAACTGAAGTCAGCCTGTGAGAATGGATTTGCAGCCCAAGAATCGTGTCCAGGCCCCACATGCCAGTGGTAGCGGGTTCCCCGTTTCCAGTGGTGGGGTAGGCTCTGGCTTCTTCCTGCCCTCGCTTCTCAAATGATGCATGCCGAGGTTGTCTCTTTGTTCTGGCTTCCGGTAGGCTTGTCCACTTTTTAGTGCTTTCGTACGCCGGCCACATGACCACAGAAACGTCTTCGGACAGCGCTGGCTCTTCGGCTTTGAAACGGAGATGAGCACTGCAACGGCTTTCGAGCAAGGGAACCTTTACCTTTACTTTACCTTACGTTTACAAAGGTATACCATTAAATGTCTGTCAGATGCATTGCTTACTCTTTTTTTTTTGGCCCCCCCGAAGGGGAATTTTTTATTTGCATTTTCTAAAAACTACAAACTATAACAGAAAATGAGGGAGGGGAAACATCTACACTAGGGAGAAAGAAAAGATAACCACTACTAACTAAAACCCCAAGAGATGGAGATCTTCAAAATGCTTGTATCCATGTTAGTCCATTAAAAAGTTTCAAAAAGCATTGAGTGTGATCTAGTAAACCCACTACTGCCTCGGCTTAACTATTTTCCCAATTCAAAAGCCCTCCCCCAGTCATCCCATAATAAAAAAGCTTTGTATGACTTTCAGAGTCTCAATTCTTATTTTGCTTCTCCTTGTGATCTCTCAGTTGGTGGCCTTGTTTGGGGGCAGCCGTCCCCTTTTCTGTATCAGCGTCCTCGTCGGAAGACACAGTGTCCAACTCGCCAGTAGATTTGCTGTCTTCTTCTTCCTTCATCTCCTCTTCTGGGCCTCCCAGATGCAGCCACAAGAAATCTCAAGCTTTGAAAACAGAGTCAATTTTTTCTCTCAGTTCCTTTATTTTGAAAGTGACGCCTTCGGGGATTAGCCACCTGTATGCAATGCTATTTGTTTGTAAGAAGAGGATTAATTCTTTATACTTCTGTCTCTTTTATCTTATCTCAAATGGAATGTCTTTTAGAATCCTTATGTTGTTACCTCCGATTTTCAGGGGTGTGTTTGTAGTCGCTTTTAGGATTAAATCCTGTATATGTCTCTTTGAGAATCTCACAACAATTTCCCCTGGCAGATTATTCTTTTTAATATACATAGAATAGGCTCTATAGGCCACATCCATTTCGCTTAAGATGTCTTTTAAATCCATCAGTGGGGCCAATGCATCGCTCAGTAATTGCTTTAGATTCTCATTAGGGGCTTCTGACACCCCTTGGAACCAGAGTACGATATTTGCTCTTTCCATTTGTAGCTGTAATACTTGAGTTTCCGACGAAGCATGCTTTTTTTCTAGCATTTGCATCTTTTCCTCTGCTTTTATAGAGCTGGCATCAAGTTCCTTCACTTTTTCAACCACCTGCTCTGTTTTCTTGGTAGTTTCTGCCAGTTGCAATTGCTGTGCTGCAAAATTCTGGTTCAGAGTTGGCAGTTGCTGATTGATGATGGTCATCTGGTCCAGCAGGGGGCAAAGGGAGTCTGCCAGTAGCCTAGGAAACTCTATGGTTTCTTCCGGCCTCGGGCTCGAGCTGCCTGGTGGTTTCGGTTTCTGTCCTTTGTCGGGTCTCCTCCCCGCCATCTTTTTGGATTGTTTACTTTAACTGAGAGTTCATAAAGTCTCTGAAAGCCTCCGTTGCGCTTTGGCTTTAAATGGTAAGCCTCTTAAAATTGGTTTTAATGCTCTTTCTTCCACTCCCCCTTTGTTAGTCTGCTTTGAAATCTCTGCATGTGGAAGGGGCCCCTCCCCCGCTCGCTTCCCACACTTCTATCAGAGGGGGTGCTTTCTTTTAAACCACTGATTCAACGCTTTTTAGTAACTCATAGCTCCCTGCTCGTCTTACGACATCGCTCACAATTGTCTGGTCGCATGATCTCCGCTGCTTGTTCCGGCCAGTGTCTTTAGGTCCATTCGGACGCACAACAGTTGGACCATTGGGGCGAAGGAGCCCCTCGGTTATCCAGCATCATGCTGGAGAAGAGGACACCCTCTCTAAAGCCCCTTGGCTGGAAGCCTTTACCCCAAGGCTCCCGGGGAGTAACAATTGCTTGCCCACCCTCCAGACCGCTGGCACTCAGATCGTGTCCCGGGAGCGTCCTGGAGACACGTCTGATTTCAAGTTGCCATTAACTGGAAGTTGCTTACTGATGCATGCAAGTATGGCACAAAAGGAATAAGGGGTGTGGGAGGGGAAAAGGCCCATTCATAGGCCTCATATGACCACTTTGGAAGGGAATTGGTGGAAGAGCCACCGACTGTAGTGATTGCTGTAATTTGGAGACACATCCTTATAGGAACACAGAAGATGTTTACAGAGATACCCTGATGGCCAGGAGGAGCAGGCAGTAGGACCCAAAAGCATTCGGGGAAGCTAGGGGTCTTAGTAGACCATACACTGAGCATGAGTTGGCAGTGTGATGTGGTAGCTAAAAAGGCAAGTGCAATTTTGGGCTCTACCAACAGGCATATAGTGTCCAGATCACACAAAGAGATGGTATCACTTTACTCTGTGGTGGTTAGATCTCCCCTAGAGTATTGTGTTCAGTTTTGGGAACAAGCTGGAATGTGTCCAGAGGAGGCCAACAAAGATGGTGGGGGGTCTGGAGACCAAGTCCTCTGAGGAAAGGTTGAAGGAGCTGAGTATGTTTAGCCTGGAGAGGAGACGACTGAGAGGTGATATGAGAATCATCTTCAAGTACTTGAAAGGCTGTCATCTAGCGGATGGTGTGGAGTTGTTTTCTGTTGTCCCAGAAGGTCGGACCAGAACCAACGGGTTGACATTAATCAGAAGAGTTTTCAGCTAAACATGAAGAAGAACTTCCTGACAGTTGGAGCGGTTCCTCAGTGGAACAGGCTTCCTCTGGAGGTGGTGGGCTCTCCTTCTCGGGAGGTTTTCAAACAGAGGCTAGATGGCCATGTGACAGGAATGCTGATTCTGTGAATCATGAGATGGAGGAGGGCAGGAAGGGTTGCTTCAGTGCTCAGTTCTTGTGGCCCTTTCTTACCTACCCAGGGAAATGCTGATCGCCACTTTGGGGTCAGGAAGCAACTGTTCTCCAGGCCAGTTTGGCTAGAGATCCCAGAGATTATCTGTCATCTTCTGGGTGTGGAGCAGGGATCACTGGGGGTGTGGAGGGGGAGGTATTTGTGAATTTCCTGCCTTGTGCAGGGGGTTGGACTAGATGACCCTGGAGGTCCCTTCCCACTCTCTGTGATTCTAGGGCCGACCCGGCTTAACTTCTGAGATCTGATGAGGCTGGGCTGGCCGGGGCCTTCCAGCTCAGGGCAATCAGCTCTTACAGTCACTTTGACTTTGATGTGTCCCTCGTATGATTTACTTATCATCCTGGGGGAGTCAGGTCTGGGGGGGGAGAAGCCCAGAAGGAGCCTCCAGTCACAGGCAGACAGTCCCCACAGTGTGATGTCTCTTCCTAACAGCTAGCAGTTGGAATGTCCACCAAAGAAGAGGAGAAGGAGATTGGATTTATACCCTACCCTTCACTACCCAAAGGAGTCTCCGAGCGGCTTTCCCTTCCCCTCCCCTGTGAGGTGGGCGGGGCTGAGAGAGCTCTCTCGAGAACTGTCCTTGAGAGAACACCTCTGAGGGGACTGTGACTGACCCAAAGTCACTCCAGCAGCTGCATGTGGAGGAGTGGGGAGTCAAACCCAGTTCTCCCAGTTTACAGTCCACGCTCCTAACCACCACACCAAACTGACTCAGAAGAGAACTAAGAAGACACTTCTATTGGAATTCTTTACTAACTTCTTATAACTGGGACATGCCACTGGATAATCTTTCATGTAATATCACATCCATTTAGACAATCGCATACAGCAAACAATACAAGTCACACATACAATAACCCCTAGACCAAACATGTTTCGGCCCTGAGGGTCTTCTTTAGTGATAATAACACACACTAGAAGTATAAAATATCTGTTCCAGGCAAGGCAGGTGGTATATGAATCAAGGGAATAGTGTAGCTCCAAATAATAGTTATAAAGTTTTGCTGTCAATCAGGCCTGCATATATTGAGGCGCTCCTGCCCATCCGATCAGATAACTTGGTACATGCGCACTGCTCTTGGCTGTTGCTATGTTCACAGTGTGTGTCCGTGCGTCAGCCCAAAGTGGAGGGTGTGCCTCACCTTCCTCCCATGCAGTAAAACCATGAGACCTGATGCATGACGATATTTTATTTTTCTAAAACATTTTTAGGCTGCCTTTCCATCTGACTGTGGTCTCTAAGGAAGGGCACATTGAAATCATTAAAACATCTGAATAACTAAAACAATATTTAAAATGATAAAAATCATTCTATAAAAACACACAACAAACAATGACAGAGGATAGACACACACAATATACTCAATGCACATCAAAGATAGTTACAAAATTTGTTCAAGTGGTAAGAAAAGAGTGAAACTGTCAGGTCCTGGAGTAACCGCTCTGTATGCTATAGTCCTTAAGTAGGTTTATTGGTTAGATACGGCTTCTGGTCAGGGGAGCACCTTTGCCAGAACTGGCAAGCAATAGCACAAGAACGGGTTTCGAGACATCGAGTCCACCCATCAAACATACGTTGCATTCTCCCAGGCTACTACAGGTCATGAAAGACTATATGACTCATCTAGCTATATCTCAAGACTCCTGTCTCCCAAGGTCACAGACCCAGCTGGGGCCTGTGAACTGTGTGGGGGTAGCTTCAGGAAAGTTACGAGCGCGCCTCTACCTTGCTCCACGCATTCATTCAAACACACACACCCCCTTGGGAATGTCAGGGAGGACAGATAAGGTGCTAAGCAAAGCTAACAGATGGGCAAAGCAAACAGTGGTTACAAAAACGAATACAGGCCTTAGCAACATAGGGCAGCATTACACAGTCATTGATCATGGTACAAAGAAAAGTATCACTCCTGGTAAGGGTCTGAACCTGACATACCACCCCCCTCAAGCTCACCCCCCCTCAGCTTATCGGGGTACATTTTATAAAACCTTTGAAGAAGGGTGGGGGCCCTAACATGTTTGGAAGCAACCCATTCATTTTATTCAGGACCAAAGTCTTTCCATTTAATGAGATACTGCAACTCCGTATGAAACAACCGGGAATCCAAAACCTCCTCAATTACATGGTGGAGTTCCCCATCGATCGGAAGAGGCGGTGGAGCTGGAGGTCCTGGGTCCCGTTACAATAACCTATAATGAAACACAGGATGCAAATAATGTAGGGATTTAGGGAGGTCAGGTTCAACAGCCACCTTGTTAATAATATGTACGACCTTAAAGGGCTCTACATATTTCCACCCCAACTTCCACCGGGGTTGCAAGCCTTTTATATGCTTGGTAGAGACGTATACAGAGTCACTAGGAGCAAGGTCTCATTCAGGCCAACGCTTTCCATTAACATATTTCTTATAGTCTTTCTTGGCCTTTTCTAATGTCTCCTGGAGTACCCCCCAAGGGTCTGAACCTGACAGAAACCCAGAAATTTGGCTATCACAGCAATGACAGTCAGAAACAGATGTCCCATGTGCAACACATGCATTTACAAGCTCAAATCCTTGCATAGTGCATTGAGGGTACTCCAAAATTGATCATACATGGAGCCTTTAAATGTTTGTGGTGAAGAAACCCTATGAAGAAGAAGAAGAAGAGGAGGAGGAGGAGGAGGAGATTGGATTTATACCCCGCCCTTCACTGCCCAAAGGCATCTCAGAGCGGCTTACAAACTCCTTTCCCTTCCCCTCCCCACAACAGACACCCTGGGAGGTCGGTGGGGCTGAGAGAACTTCTGACAGAAACTGTCCTTGAGAGAACAGCTGTGCCAGAGCTTGTGACTGACCCAAGGTCACATCAGCAGGTGCAAGTGGAGGAGTGGGGAATCAAACCCGGTTCTCCCAGATAAGAATCCGCACACTTAACCACTACACTATTAACTTTCAAGGCCAGTATTAAATCAAACAGTGTGTGTGTACTGTTACCTCTGAAGGCCTATTATGCAGGGGTGTTTTCCCTCGCTTTCACTGTTGGGTTTTCTTTGTTGTTCTGGTCTCAGTTCACTTGCTGGTCACTGTTTTCCCAGGTTTTTCAGAGACTGCTTTTGTGCTGATTTTCCCCTTGTTTTGCTTCCAAGCCGAAGGTAATTTAAAAACATACAGATTCCCTCGGATTTTCTCCCATCCTTTTTGCCATCCCTTGATGGTTGCTCCCTGCCCACACTGAGGTCTTTCTACCCACTCTGTGCCTTCTACCATCCTCCCCCCTGTATTGGCATACAACCTCCACTTTTCCCTCATTTTTAAATTTATTTTTTGTTTTACAAGTGGCATATGTCTAGTGATATGAAAATATTGCTAGTCTCAGATAGCTGAATAAAAAAAGTAAAATAATGGGGGGGGGAGTTTAAAAGGAGCTGCACAAAGTTTAGTACTCTGCTGGTATTGACTTGAAAGGGGGATCGGAGAGGAGGCAAACAGCAGCATCCCCAGTGCAAAAAACAAATCAAAAAAGGATTTCAGCACTGCAAGTGCTGCATGCAAACAAAATAAAGGGGAGGGATCACCAGCACAGAATGAAATTGGCATGAGATGTAAAGAGAGGGACACTGGGATGGGAAGCCTAAAGCTTTGAAAACATTTCTCCCTTTAATGCTTTAGTGAACAAAGTTTTGGGGGTTTTTTGCAAGGGACCATTTTGACAGTCTCTGGAAACATCCCCCCCCCCTTTTCAATTCAGTGGCACAAGACTAAAAAAGCTCTCCATAGCTTCTGCCAGAGGACTCCTCCCCCATACAAATTGCAGTCCTCTGCAAAGCCTGGTGGAGTTGCAGCTGCCTTTGCACAGGCCCATGCACACACACATGTTGTCAGCAATCACAGCTTGCAATGCCAGTGTCAGTGGGTTCTACCTTGCATTCTGTACACTCCACATGTTCCCCCAGATTATGAGATTGTGTGACTCTTTTCCATTTTTCACAGTGGCTGATAACACAGCAGAGAATCCCCTAGTGCTTGGCAATATGGAAAAGGGGGCTTCACAGCCGCTTCTCAGTTTCAGAAAAAGTCTGGTCAGTTTCAACAGTGGGTTTTCTCCCTTTGCTTGCATTCCTTTCTGTTCCTTTTCATTCAACAAACTAAAATGCACAGGCAAAACCTGAACCACGAGGATTTAAATGGAAGGCACTTGTTGGATGCTACTGTGCAGCTGTGATAGGGCATTTGTGTAATTTAAAAAAAAAAAAATGAATGCCACCCCCCACACATCACAAGTGATGTTCCACCCTGATTTAGAAAAGTGCAGGGTTTTTAAAAATTGTAGCTGCAGAATAAATACACTGGAAAAAAGGAACAGTGCATAAGGTAGGCACAGATTCCAAAGTCAAGCTTAAAGGCTTACTGCGCTGAAAATCTGCAGTAACTCATGTATGCATAATGGGCCAAAGTGAAGGTCCTACCAGATAATGGATCCTGACTTGGGAAATCCATTTCTGGGAAGACAAAGGTTTCCCCAGCCCATTCTCTGACCCTCAATGGTTTGCTTATGTAGTTAGGAAAGGGAGGACGAGAGACAGAAAAGTTTCTTCTCTCAATCAGCAGGTTCCTGTTTTGTTTGTTTCATGGTGGCTGAGAAACCTCAATCCAGCAGAGAAAGCCACTGTCATCATCTCCATGAGGTGGGTAAGTTCCAGGAGGTGAAGTAAGAATGGAATGGGAAAGTTCACTTCATTTGCTCTCCTAGCATTTGTGTCATGCCAGGCCTTTCTCTTGGGGTGCAGCCAAGGAATGCTCCGTCATACATGCATAATGTGCTGATGCAGCACTGCCTTCTTGGAATGGCTAAGCTCTTAAGGTCCAGTGTTACAATAAGGGGTAGACCAAAAATGCTGTGGTGAGAAATAGCTGGGTACTGCAGGGTTCCCTGAGTCAGTGCTTGACAAATGAACCAGTTTGCTATGATTTTTTTTAAAAAAACCATCTGTCCCATCTCCAAGAACATGAGCTTTTACATAGCCAGATCCAGGTAGGAAGCCATCAGGCCCGTAGCCAGGATTTTGTGGCTTGTGGGGTAATTTCTTTTTCTGGTGGGGCTGAAGTTCTCAGTGCAAAAAGAAAATCCATTTAGCCAATAGAAAAGCTGTTACCAGGATAGATCTCTAAACTGCAAGCTGTCAACCGCTTTAGATGACAGTTCTCAACTGTTGCAAGTTAATCACTTCTGCCAGCACAAGCAACAATTCTGAGAACAGGCCAGCAGGTGGGGGTGAGGACTTCTATAGTCAAGAAAGCTAAAAAGAGCCAGTTTGGTGTAGTGGTTAAGTGTGCGGACTCTAACCTGGGAGAACCGGGTTTGATTCCCCACTCCTCCACTTGCACCTGCTGGTGTGACCTTGGGCAAGCCATAGTTCTCTCAGAGCTGTTCTCTCAAGGACAGTTCTGGGAAGAGCTCTCTCAGCCCCACCTACCTCGCAGGGTGTCTGTTATGGGGAGGGGGAAGGGAAAGGAGTTTGTGAGCCGCTCTGAGACTCCGAGTGAAGGCCGGGAAAATAAATCCAATCTCTTCTCTTCTTCTAACACTTAGGCAAAAAAGCTCTTAAAAGAGACCAGTTTCTTGACACGGAGTCAGAAGGGATCCTAGAGGTCACCTACTCCAACCCCCTTGCTCAGTGCAAGGGGAATTAGTCAACTACAGCACCCCACTCTGCTTAAAGGCACAAAATGTTTTAAAATGATTGCAAAAGGCATTGGCAGGAGAAATTCTTGGTGGGGCTGTGCCTTTAAGGAAGGGGGCAGAGCCCCACCAAGACCCACCACAGCTATGGGCCTGGTAGCTGTTTTGGTCTGAAGCAGGAGAACAAAGTCTGAGTCCAGCTGGGCACCCTTAAGACCAACAAAGTTCTATTCAAAGCGTCACCTTTCCTGCGCACGCAGACTTCCTCCGACTTTGTTCTTGTACACCCAGTTAGATTTAACTACATGACGATATCGTGGAGGGCAAAGGAAGCGAATTCAGGTGCAGAGGGCACATTTGTGAGCGCCTGTTTTCACATGTGTGAAATCTGCGGGAGTTCAGTGTGGGTCAACAAAAGAAGGCATGGCTTCTGGTGCACAAATAAAGTCAGACAACCCCAACAGAAGAAAGATAAGTAACAGTCTTCTGATTGGGATAGAAGAAGGCAGAGATCTTCCTTCCGACCTGTTTGATGAAGGGCGCCGCGTGACTCTCTCAGCACGATGCCCCCAAGGTCTCTTTGGTCCCTCGGATGCTGCTGGACTCAGCTCGAGCGGTCCCGGTTGAAATATGTGAGTCCCCCGGTCTTTCCTGTCCCACACCAAAGAGACAGCCATGTGTGCATTCCTTCACTTATCATTTGCACTTTGAGTTGTTTGCACAAAAAGAAAGGACGCATGCTGTCCATTTAGAAGAGTGATTTAGAAGTTAGCTGAGTGTTATTTAATTACTACTAAAAAATTAATTGTTCCTGTCAATTTGAGATGACACCCAAGCTAGGTAAATTACGATGCCAGAAGAAGAAGAAAAGATCCAGTCAAGTTTAATGCATTAATAAAAATGTCTGCCCGTGTTTCATATGGACAGCACTTTGAATTAACTACGCTGTGGCCAGATTTATTTGGGCAGAGATGAAGAAAGAGACAGAAAGGAGGAACCAAGGGCAGCGTCAGCCGGAGAGGGAGGCAGGCCGCCTGCCTGCCCCCAGGAGTCAACTACGAGTGATGTGTTTATTCCGCCTTTTCTTCAAAGAAGTCGAGGCAGCACACATTCCCAGGCTATTTTATTTTCACACAAATCCTGAGAGACGGACTCCCCAAAGTGGGCATCCAACCCACCAACACCTTTCCTGACAACCACCTTTTTAGAACATCGGAGGAGCCAAGGGGCCAGCATAGTGGTTAAGAGCACAGACTCTAATCTGGGAGATCTGGATTTGGTTCCCCACTCCTCCACATGCAGCCAGCTGGGTGACCTGGGGTCAGTTACTCGTTGTCTCAGAGCTGTTCTCTCAAGAGCAGTTCTCTCAGAGCTCTCTCAGCCCCACCTACCTCACAAGGCGTCTCACCGGGTGTCTTTTCTGCTCCTCAACTTCCAGGAACAGCAACCGAGCTGATTTGAGGCAAGGCATGGATTGTGAGCCGTCAGTGAGGCCAGGTTAACCAATAGCTGTGCTGGGTTATGTGTTTACTACCACAGTGGAATCCCAGGGAAGGAGAATAGGAAACAGAGGTAATTTCTATTCCTTCCCCTTTCCCCTCTCCTTCAGAAGAAGAGATTGGATTTATACCCTGCCCTTCACTACCTGAAGGAGTCTCAGAGCAGTTTACAATCTCCTTTCCCTTCCCCACAACTGACACCTTGTGAGGTAAGTGGGGCTGAGAGAGCTCTTTCAAGAACTGCTCCTGAGAGAACAGCTCTGAAAGAATTTATGACTGATCCAAGGTCACACCAGCAGCTGCAAGTGGAAGAGTGGGGAATCAAACCTGGTTCTCCCAGATTAGAGTCCATGCATTTAACCACTACACCCAACTGGCTCTCGGTGGTTAACACCAATACCTTAAGAGAAGCCAATGTTGAATCAGGCCAATGGCTCATCTAGTCCAACACTCTGTCACACAGTGGCCAAAAACACCAGGTGCCATCAGGAGGTCCAGCAGTGGGGCCAGGACACCAGAAGCCCTCCCACTGCTGCCCCCTCCAGCACCAAGGATAGAGTGCATCACCTGCCCCAGACTGAGGGTTCCCATCTATACCCTGTGGCTAATAGCCACTGATGGACTTCTGCTCTGTATGTTTATCTAAATCCCTCTTGAAACTGTCCATGTTTGTAGCTGCCACCACCTCCTGTGGCAGTGAATTCCACGTGTTAATCACTATTTGGGTGAAGAAGGACTTCCTTTTGTCTGTTCTAACCCGACCGCTCAGCAATTTCATGGAGTGCCCACAACACTCACACACAAAGTCAGTGTATTGTCACACAAAGTGACTTGGACAAATTATTATGGGCTGTGGTCTATGCTAATGTGCATGATTTTCTATAAATTGGTTCCTGCTCTGTCATCTTGCATCACCTTATGTGTCATGTTAACTCTTAGGCTTTGCTTCAGCTCTGGTTTTTTAGCTTTCTGGTTGTTTGTACAACTCCAGTCCCTTTTTATTGTCTATTGAGACTCCTGTCCCATTGATGGCGTGGACTCACTCTGTGCAATCCGCTTGGAGTCCCAGTGAGAAAGGCAGCTCGTAAATAAAATAAAAACTCTTTTGGAGAGCTAAGCACTTCGTGGTTTGGTGGGTTAAGGCCAGGTCTACCCCCAGTTATCTGTTATTTGCAACTAGGGTTGGCAGAACTCTGCTTCAAAACACTTACACTTTTGCACCTGGAGCTTTAACTGAGCTGTGGCTGTGTTATCTGATGAAAGGAACTTTGGCCCTCGAAAGCTTAACCCCCCCCCCCAAATCCGGCTGTCTCTCAGGTGCTCCTGGACGTGGATCCAGCCGTTCTCCTGCAGGCCGGCACAGCCCGCCCACCGCTGCCGGTGTCGCCTGAAACTGAACGGTGGCTGGGAGTGCTATCTATCATGCAGCCAGGCGTGATGTCACATGGCACAATCCCCTCGAACTCTGTGGTAAAACCAAACTGTGATACCATTGGAAGGAAGGCGGCAGCAGGGGGCTGGGGAGGGTGCAGTGAGCCCCCTCGCTGAAGGACATCAATATTCACAGCCAGAGCTTAACACAAGGAAGCCCATTCTTATCATTGAAAACATACAGCTTAACAGGACTGATAATTGACATGTTGATCAATAATCCATCAAATTTCTGCAGCCCAAACTGGGCCGGTTTCTCACCAGTCTTTCAATAGGAAATGTATGCTCAAATTATACTGAAATTGAAACTGTATGGATTGAAAAGGGTAAAAAAATGATTTCAAAACTGTATAAGGTTTTATTGAAATGGTATACTGAGGATGAAATAGTAAAAGAGCAAATGATAAAGTGGGCAGTAAATATTAATAACGAGATACTTATGACATCTTGGGAATATTTGTGGAAAAAGTCAATGAAAATTTCAACTTGTGTAAATGTTAAAGAGAACTGTTATAAAATGATGTATAGATGGTATATGACACCCAAAAAAATTGCTATTATAAATGAAAGTATGTCTAACAAATGTTGGAAATGTAGGAAAAATGAAGGGTCTTTTTACCATATGTGGTGGACATGTGATAAAGCAGTATGTTATTGGACTAAGATCCACAATGAGATACAAAAAATTCTGAAATGTACTTTTAAGAAAGACCCACAGATGTTATTGTTAGGTCTTAAAATGGAAGAAGTAAATGTAACCAAGAGAACATTATTATGGTACTTGATTACAGCAGCTAGATTGACTTTTGCTCAATGTTGGAAACAAGATAAGATACCTGAAACATGGGAATGGATTAAAAAGACTTTGTTTATGGCAGAAATGAACAAAATAACAAGAAAACTAAACAACGAAGAAGATGAAACCTTTTTCGAAGATTGGAAAGACTTTCAAGAATACTTGTTGAAAAATTGGGATGTCAAACGTGGTCTGATCTGTTTTGACAGCTATTGAGGAGAAATTGAAAGAGATTTAGACTTTTGAATTGTTACCATTAGTAAAAGAAAATAAGTTTAGTAGTAAATGTAACTAAATAGAGAGTCATTATGGGGTTGAAGCATTGCGGGAAGCCTTGTTTGGGGGGGAGAGGGTGAAAGAAAATGGATATGTATTGGTTTGGTTAAATTGTATGAACATGAAAATATATCCAATAATAAAATGTATTTACACGGAAATGTATGCTCAAGGCCTCACAATAAGTACTGAGTATACATGAGGGTGCACACCGTGATTGTTTTCGTATACTGGCATAAATCTGTGCATGATTTGCATTTGGATTACTGGCGACAGCTCACCACTCCTCTTTCTGTAAAGCTCCTCTACGAAGCCCTTTCGCCCCCTAAAAGGACTATATTAGAGCCGTCAGGGCTGCAGACAGAAGACTCTGGAGCTAATTCTCCAGCGGAGACCAAAATGTACAAAGACCTGCTTTTTGCCTGAGAGCAGCAGAGGAGAGGAAGCAAGGGGTGCCATCTTCCAGGTTGGGCCTGGAGTTCTTCAGAAATTAGAATGGATCTCCAGACCACGGAGATCGGTTCCCTCCCCAGAGAAAATGGCTCCTTTGGAGGGTGGATTCCATCGCGTCACATCCCTCCCCAGGCTCCACCCCCAAATCCCCAGGAATTTCTCAGCTCAGAGTTGGCAACCCTGTTTGCGAGGGTGGACTATCCAACATTATACCTCACTGAGGTCTTCCTCCATCCCAAACTCAGCCTTCTCCAAGCTCCACCCCAAATCTCCAGGAATTTCCCAACCCAGAGTTGGCAACCCTACCTGAAGCCACCCCTTCATTGTGCCTGGAACTCTGACCCAGCTCAGGGCCTCCCCCCACTGCATTATGTGCGACATCTGAACAGTTATTTTGAGTGGATATTAATGGCTGTGAGCTGATGTGGCCACCAGGCTGGAGCTGAAAAGCGGGCTATAGATAAAAAAAATATGTGCCAGGCAGGATGTGGCAGCAGAAGACAACACATGGAGGAAGAGAACTAAGCAGCGAGTGAGCGAGAAGGGGACGGCACACCTACCAAATGCCAGGGATGGCACGACCGGCCCCACACCACAGGGTTGCGACTCTCCTAGCAACGGTGGCTGCTTTGCAATTTCCACATTTGCCAAATAACTCTGGGACGGGCAGGGAGGGTGGAAAGAGAGGGGATTGTACCTGCTGACTCAGTGACCCTGTGTTTCTTTGGAAGAAATCCACAGCAACAGAACAGGGATGGGTTTTGCATCTGTGCACGTGTGTGCTGTGAGGTGAGCTGACCTCCTCCAGCAGAGTCCGACAATGAGAGTCACACTAGCAGGGTGCAAAGAGAACAGAATTTCCTTTTTTGTATTAGGTGATGAGCAGGGGCACTGAGCTGCGGCAAGGAGGGAGGCAGTGGACTCGGCTGCTCCTTTGGGGGTCTGTTCCACTGACACACATTCACGGCAACTATACATTTCCGCCCTCTCCTCATCGAATGAACACATTCATATTTGGAAGCCCTAACTGGTACATGTCTACCCACTAAAACCATCTCCAGAATATAAAAATGTGGTACAAACTATCCAAGCAATTAGCAATTTTTAAGGCAGGGTCTTACACTGATTTTGACAGTTGTGGATAGATGTCAGGAGTTGCCAGGCAACCAGCAGGAGACTGGGAGGGGGCAGGTACAAGGGGGTGGCCATCAGTGATGGCATGATATAACTGCTGGTAAAACCTGGAGGTGATGCCAGGCCTCTCAAGGAATTGCCGAAAACTTTATGGTAAAACCACTGCTGGCAATTCTCTAGGAATTGCCAGAAACTCTATTGGAAAAACCATATTGGTTCTGGCAATTCCTAGAGAGGGCTGACATAATTTCCATGTTTTCCCTGGAAATGACATCATACCATTGGCCCAATGATCATTTTTTTAATGGGAGATGGGAGTGGGGGCTGGCAACCCTAACCCTGTTCACAAAATCAGCAGGGGCCTTGGAAGTTTCTGGACTCACAATCAGTTGTGCATAATTCGTAAGGGATCATTTTAAAGAATATGGCAATACAGCATTTGACAATCTTTGGGGCACCTGAAGTCACAGGTCCCCGAGGGATGTGGAACATCATGCAAATAATGTTATGTAAAATAGCAAAAGTAATGTACATAAGAATCTAAAGGTGAAAAATAACATTAATGAGGATCCCACTTTCTTGCCCAAATATGACCTTAGAATAGTCCAGGAAGTCTCCACTAGACACTTGAAATGCCAGTTGTAGCCCCTACACTTTTTGAGCCTGAAGGCACCTTTGACATTTTGGGTGGAGGCAATGAAAACCACCCCAAAATGGCTGCCAAGCAGAATACCTCCCTCCTCACCCTGGAAGAAGGCAGGCCTGAAGGGGGAATGGAGCCACACGTTCATGAAGGGAAGCCCAGGTGCTCACCAGTCCTCTTGAGTCCTCCAGCGGAAAACCCTTCCCTTCCATCTGAATGCGGGTAGCCAAGAACAAGGCCTGACTTACAATGTCCCCACCTGCTTTCTGGGAAGTTTGGTGGGCACCAGGGGAAACACTGGCGGGGGCTGTGGGTCCCCTGGGCAGCACGTTGGGGAACCTGATCTAAACTCGCGATCTAGGAGACCAGGGCACACATACCAGAACACGAAGACGTCTTGCATGTGCAACCGCCAGACAACGGAAACGTTCTCATTGGGAACGGAGGTTCATGGCAACAGACACCCAGGAATTGTTTTGGACATCACACACTCTGGGAAGGCATTGGGTGTGTCTCACAGAGAGTGCAAAGTATGCACGCCCAGCCACCCACATTCCATCCACCCCCATGATCAAGGACACTCTCTGCAGTTATGATCACCCCCACACACACACACCACACACACCCACACCCGAAACCTCATCTGAAGAAGACAGGGACACGTGACCGTTCCATGAGAAAGGGCTTAGCAGCTGGCTTGAGCCGCCGAGCGCCGCAGCAGCTGGGGACTGAAAATAAAGCTGCCAGGGGACTCCTCATACCTGAGGTCCATGGTGGATGATTCCTCAAAGATTAACTAAAAAATGCACCCACATTTATTGGGAATTGTTTCTGCATCTGTTTATTTAATTTATAGTCTACTGCTCATGTCAGGTGCCAACGCATCATAATCAATAAAATCTCCATTGGTGGGGATTAAATATACACCTCACCCTGACCTTTCCTGTGCATGTGATTTCCATCAGCTCTGGCCCAGGACCACTTTGAGATTTTTTTTTTATTTTTTTAAAAAAATAATTGGATTTCCACGTGTGTTGAGGGGTCTCTAGCATTCGCTTCAGTTTTTCAGTATCCCCCCCCCCAGGTTTTCTGGTATCACTTTTTACACAATCTTTTTCCTGGGTGTTGGTGTCGCTGCCCGTGTGGGCACACGTCTGCCCAGTGCTACGTGTCCTGCACTGGCTGCCTATTGGATACTGAGTGCCTCATGACAGAGTGAGCTCCTGTCTCTGGTCCCAGCTCCTGCCAACCTAGCAGTTTGAAAGCAAGAAATTGCAAGTAGGTAAATAGGTACCTCTTCAGTGGGAAGGTAACAGCGTTCCGTGCACCTCGGCATCTAGTCATGCCAGCCACATGACCATGGAAATGTCTTTGGACAGCATTGGCTCTTCGGCTTGGAAATGGAGATGAGCACTGCATCCCTAGAGTCAGATTTGGCTGGCTTTTGAGCAAGGGAAACCTAGGCTTAAAATGGATCAAAGGAAGTACTTTTTCACCCAAAGAGTACAACATGTGGAATTCGCAGCCACAGGAAGGGATGGTGGCTACAAGCACAGACAGTTTCGAGAGGGGATTCAATGCACATCTGGAGCAGAGGTCCATGAGTGGCTATTAGCCACAAGGTATAGATGGAATACTATGTCTGGGGGAGTGATGCTCTGTATACTTGGTGCTTGGGGGGCAACAGTGGGAGGGCTCCTGGAGTTCTGGCCCCACTGATGGACCTCCTGGTGGCACCTGGGACTTGGCCACTGTACAATATCCCTTCTTTATGTTATACACAAAAGTTCTCAAGTTTCAGCTTATCTCACAGTTTTTCTAATCTGTCTCTTGGCAGAGGCATGGTCAGGATGTTGGACACCATCTCTCCTGTTGAGTGGTACTCCATCTCTATTATGCCCTTCTCAATTAGGTCACACACAAGAAATGAAACTTCACACCAATGTGCTCAGTGCGTGCAGCCATTTTTTCTGATTGAGAAATCTTAATGCAGCTCTGGTTGTTTTCTTTAAGTTGAATTGGCTTTTGCTCACCAATGCCAAAGTCCTTTGGTAACTGATCTAGCCGCAACAGTTCTCAGCATGCTTCAGCAGATGACAAACTTACTGTAGTTTGCTTTCTATTGGCCCAGGTGATTGGTCCACCGCCATACAGGAACAAGTACCCACTTGTGGTTTTATAGTTGTTGCATAGCGGGTTTGACGCATTAAGGAGTCAGGAAACAGCGTGATAATCAGCATATGGTTTACTCGTACATAACAGAACAACCCAATACCAGCCGATGGCCAACTATATACAGTCCCTGTGAACCACCCCCAGGTCCCATTGGTGAGTTTAAATTTCCCTCCAAGGTTCCTATTGGTGACTGCTTGAGATTTCAGGACCCTAGTCCCTATTGTCTCTTGAGCTCAGGTAAGGTGACTGTCGCATAGTGGCACCCCTCCCCCCGTAGTTCAAACCCAGCCTAAGTGTCAGTTTCTTGTTCTGGGATGTCCGGCAGCTCCCTTTCGGTGTCCCTCGGGGCCGGACGCTCTGCCGGAGCTGGGAGCTGGGGGGCCCCCCATGGGGACAGAGTCTCTTAAGAGTCTCCTCTGAAATAATGGAGGCTGTGGAGCTGGAATCGAGCTCCATAGTGCAGGGGGACCCCTCTATTTGGACCCGGACCTAGATCTCTGGGGCAGAGGACTGGCTCAGAAGCCTCAGTGCCCGTTCGGTTGGATTAGCTGCGAGGAGGTAGAGCTCTTCCTTGGATTTGTCATCCTTGTAGTGGACGTCTGCTCTCCAGCGGGGCTGTGGCTGTGCCTGTTGGGCTCTGGACCCCCGGGAACAGCAGGCACGTGTGATGTGCCCCGCGCAGCCACACCCGTGGCACTTGGTGTCTCAGAACCGGCAGGTTTTCTGGTTGTGCTTGTCTCCGCAGCTTGTGCACTCCTGGGCTGGCACGGAGTGGGATGCAGAGCCTTGTTCCCGGTGCCTGGAAGACTGTTGGGTGTGGTGGACCTCCTTTCCATCTGGGTCGAGGTTGTCGTCCTGCAACTGGCACACAGTGGCCGTGATCGAGGGATGGTTTCTCTCCCACGCCGTGGTGGTGGAAAGGGCGGAAGCTAGGGAGCACTTCTTGTCCTCCATGATGCGGCGTCGGAGCTTCTCATCGCTCAGCCTGAAAACTAGTTTGTCTCGGAGGGCCATTTCGAGATGGCCCTTGAAAGTGCAGTCCGAGGCAAGCCGGTGAAGCTCAGCCAGATACTCTGCTACCGATTCCCGTGGTTGTTGTTGCCGAGCGTAAAAGGCCATGTGGTGCGCGATCTCTGACAGCCATGGAACAAAATGGTCCTGGAGCGTCTTGATTATATCCTCGAATGAGGCATCGGCCATCTTTGTGGGGGAGAGCAGGTTGCGAGCCAGCTGCACTGTGGCGGGGCCACAGGAGCCGATGAGGAGACCTTTCTTACGTTCGTCGGTGGTGACCTCATAGAAGATGAGGATGGACTTGAGTCCCTCGACCCAGGCTCCCCAGTGATGCGGCCCATTGGTGACCGCTTGAGGTTTCA
The DNA here is from genome assembly GCA_029375565.1 of Gekko gecko. NCBI lineage: Eukaryota > Metazoa > Chordata > Lepidosauria > Squamata > Gekkonidae > Gekko > Gekko gecko. The sequence goes on from JAPDNY010000008.1 coordinate 4,924,767, forward strand.
GGATCCTGGTCTCTATTGTCTCTTGAGCTCCAAGCTCAGGTAAGGTCGCTGTCGCCTAGTGGTGGACAGCAGACATAACAATAGTCTAAGCTGTCTCCTGCCCAGTCTGCATCCTTGTAACCAACTAACTTTAATTTACTGGTGGATGGCAATTTTAGTTTCAGATCTAAAGTTACTTTTAGATCCTTTTTAGATCCATCCTTTTTACTGCAACCCATTTTCTTGCTAGATGCACTTGACTTTCTACTAAGGATCCCAAAACGGCTTGCAATACCAGATCTGCTAGTGTTGCTTAGGTATAGAAGTTTTCCTGTAAAGTTTATTGAAACATTGAAGTATGCAGATTGTCTTTACATGTCTCGTGTCAGAACGGGCAATAAGCACACAAAGCAAACAGGTATACATAATTCAAGAGGGTCCCCAGGTGGCCTAGAGCCAATCATGGAACAGGTAGAAGCCTGCCAAAGCTAACGGGTCTAGTTTCCCAGGAGAAAGCTGGTGCTAGACACCAAGGCCAAATGCTCATGTTACACAGATAAAGAAACACTGAAGGCACAGAGAAAAGAAACCTAAAATTCCAGAGGGCCCCCCCCCCACTTCATGGCAGCTAGAGGCCTAGCTGACACCATCTTCCACCCTTTCAATTTGTATGCCCAGGTAATAAGAAATATCTCCTAGCTCCTTAATTTCTACTTCTCTGTTTAGGGACTCTACCATAGCGTTATAGTCCATTTGCCTGTCATAACCCAGAATCAAATCATCAATATGCACAGGAATAAAAAGTACAATATCCATTTTTGTGTTTCATGTACAGTCACAAATCCGTTGCTCCTTACCTGAAGCCTCGCACTATGAATATTTTGTGTAATTTTTCATTCCAGGCACGTGCTGCCTGTTTTAGTCCATACAGCTCCTTTTGCTGCTTGCAGACTAAATTTGGTTGTCTGGGGTCTATAAAACCTTCTGGCTGACTCCATGTACAGCTCTTCCCAGATCTCCCCATGAAGAAATGCTGTCTTTACATCTAGATGTTTGACCTGCATCTTCTTGGACACTGCTATGCTCAAAAGTAAACTGATTGTACTACGTTTCACCACTGGTGCAAAGATTTCATCAGAGTCCTGACTGTTTTTTTGTGAGAAGCCTTTAGCAACTAAACTTGCTTTGTAGCATTCCATGTTTCCATCTGCATTTTGTTTGACCTTAAACACCCACTTGCATTCAATAAGATTCGTTCCTGGTAGTGGCTTTGTCAAGTTCCACATTTTATTTTTGTGTAGAGCATCATTCTCCTCTCGAGCTGCCTTCTTCACCTTCTGGCTTTGGTTGCTGGCATCTGTTCTACTTCTTTCCAGGTAGAAGGTTCAGATGGTAACACCAACCTTGTGAGGTAGGACAAGTGCGAGGGTGGTATGTCTTTGTTCAGTTGTGATGAGCATCAGAGGTGTGGTCTTGGAATTTCATCTGCTTTCACAGAGCTGTCCAGTCCCCCTGTCTTCTCATTCTCACTTGCCGCTTCTTCCTGTGTTGTTCTGCTCTGAATCTCTGGCACGATTGCTTTGGAATCAGGTTTTATGTCTTGTTCTGAGGTTCAATCATTGTACAGTGGTTGAGGGTTCAAGAGCCGGTACTGCTCATCTGCCTTTTCTGAGACACACGATACAGCCCCTTCTCTACTGGCTCTGCTTTCGGCAAAGGGAATCAGATGCTTGACATGGCTAGCACCCGTCTGGGTATAGCACTCTGCATCCCTTACTTCCAGAACCATATCCCACAAGAAACACTTTCTCTGGTTCTGTGATCTAGTTTTTGTCTTCTCTCCTTGGGTTCCAATGTGAAGGACCTGCTGCCAAATATTCAAATGTGTCCCTCATCTGGCCCCTTGCCCTGCCATGCTTGGGAAGGCGTAATGCAGGGGGGTGTCGAGCTCATTTGTTGTGAGGGCCGGACCTGACATACATGAGACCTTGTTGGGCCAGACCCACGCGTGTGTCATAAAATGGAATGCCAGGTAATGAAGATATAAACTTTATAAAGGACACAAACACAAAGGGGTATTTTGTTTACTTAAAATACAAACATGCTTAAAACATCAGCACTCTTGCAATATTTTTTTTATTTAACAGTGTCTGATAACTGACACCTCTTGCTCTGAATTATTGCATCAAAATGCCTGTGCTGTTGCAGTCTTGAATATGCTGTTCAGGTGTGTATCTGTCAGCTGCAGACCTACGATGACGGAGCAGAACCGGAAGAAGCAGCAGAAGACAGCCAGTTCCACTGTGGGCCTGATGGAAGCCCTCCGGGGGCCTGATCCGGCCCCCAGGCCATATGTTTGACACCCCTAGTGTAATGCGTACTCCCTTTTGTGGGCAGTCTGTTCTGGAGATTGTCTCTTGGGTAGACCTGCATCCACGAGCTTGTGTTTGCTTGTCTCCAGTAAAGAGCTCAGTTTCCTTTCAGTGGAGCTATTCTGCTCAGGTGTAAAGCTCATCTACTTCCTGTGCAGGATGCTTTCCTCTGCCAAGAAAGTTTGGGTATGATGCGATACAAACTCACCACCGTTATCCATCTGTAGCATTTCAGGCTTTCCCCCAAACTCGTTAGAAACTATAGCAACATATCTCTTGAGGAATCTGTGAACTTCAGTGGATACGCAACTGAGTATCCCCCATTTGATATTCCAGGTACTCATCCAAAGACATCATTATGAATTAACAAGTGGAGACCCGCAAGAAACTTGCGGGATGGTTATCTCATTCGTCACACCTTTGCTTCCTCTGCTCACCCCCTACCTCTCTCACACTATTTCTCCCCTCTGCCCCCCTTTTCTTACTCTATTTCTGCTCCATGCATGTGATTTCCTCTCTCTTTCTGATCTGGCATCTTTCTCTTTGTTTTTCTGCCCCCCACTTCATCACTCTTTCTCTCTCTTTCTGCCCCCCACCCCATCATTCTTTCTTTCTGCCCCCAGCCTCCTGGCTGCTTTCTGCCCCCAGCCTCTCTCCCAGCCTCCTGCCTGCTTCTTCCCCCACTCCGCAGAGCAGCAGTAGCAGTGGTGGCAGTGCTCTCAGCCACCCACCTGCTTTCTCTCCCCCCCACAGCAGCAGTGGCAGCACTCTGGGAATCACAATGGATCTCCCAGCTACAGAGATCAATTCACCTTAGGGTTGCCAGCTCCAGGTTGGGAATTTCCTGGAGATTTGGGGGTGGAGCCTTAGGACAGTGAGGCTTGGGGAGGCAAGCAGCCTCATCAGGGTATGATGCCATAGACTCAACCCTCCAAAACAGCCATTTTCTCCAGGGGAACTGATTTCTGTCTCCTGGACAACAGTTGTAATTCTGGGTGATCTCCAGTCCTCACCCAGAGGTTGGCAATGGTGGTTCTCATGGAGGAAATGGCTGGAGGGTGGAGTCTATGGCATTACACCAGTCCAAAGTTCCTCCCCTCCTTAAATCCCACCCTCTCCAGGCTTCACCCCTCAAATGTCCGCAGAAAATGGCTGCTTTGGAGGGTGGAAACTGTGGCATTATACCCAGCTCTCCCTTCCCAAACCCAGCCCTCCTCCTTAGAGTCCACCACAAAATCTCTAGAAATCCCCCAGCCTGGCCCTGGCAACTTTTGTGAGGCCTGGCCCCAAGGCTTCCCCTCCCTCCCTCCCTCCCTCCCTCCAAGGCTGAAAGAGGCCTGGAAAGAAAGGGCCCTCCCCCACCCCTTCCACTGACAGAGCCAGCCAGAAGCCTCTCCCCCCTCCCCCCCCCCAACGTTCTAATCTCTCACCGTTGCTGCCTGGAGTCGGGTCCCTGCAGAGGCCATTTCAAAAGGCTTTTGGGGGGAATTCAACTGTCCCTGAAGGGATTTCCCCACTTTTCAGATTTTTCTACAAACCCAGGAAGTCTACTGACTATGCAGGAAAAGCTGTTGGGGGACAGTGAGGCCCCTGTTGGAGGGAATAGGTATCCGCACTTTTTGGCTATTAGAATAAGGATTCTAATGGCTTGCTGGTAGATTTCTTGTTTCTGGGTGGAAATGAGGGTCTAACTCCTTTTGCTCATGGCCCTTGGCTTTACCTTAATGTCTTTAGTGAGGTTCTAGTTCTGAACACCTAGGATTACCTTTGGATTACAATGTCCTAGGTGCCTGTTCTGGGCTCTCTGCATCTTTCCTTTCATATTCCATGTATACCTGTTTACCTACAGGACTCAATTCACATACTTTTCCTTTATGGTTCCCTTGTGCATATACAATATTGTCTTTGCTAATAGTGCATTCTTTATTTCCAGAGCATATGTCAAAGCCCTTGTTCAGTGTAGTGGTTAGGAGAGTGGACTCTAATCTGGGGGAACTGGATTTGATTCCCCACTCCTCCACATGCAGCTGCTGATGTGACCTTGGGTTAGTCACAAGTTCTCTCAGAGGTGTTCTCTCATAAGCAGTTCTCAAAAGAGCGCTCTCAGCCCCACCTACCTCACCGGTTGTCTGCTGTGGGGAGGGGAAGGGAAGGAAATTGTAAGCCGCTCCAAGACTCCTTTGAGTAGTGAAGGGTGGAATATAAATCCAATCTCTTTTTCTTCTTCTTCTTCTTCTTCTTCTTCTAATGCTGACACAATAAATTACAGTTTGATTCACGTATGAACAGGCCATCTCCAACTTCATTTAGGAAATTTTGTGCTACAGCATGAAGTGCTAGTACTAGAGAAGAGAAGAGAAGAGAAGAGAAGAGAAGAGAAGAGAAGAGGAGAAGAGAAGAGAAGAGAAGAGAAGAGAAGAGAAGGGAAGGAAGGGAAGGAAGGAAGGAAGGAAGGGAAGGAAGGAAGGAAGGAAGGAAGAGAAGAGAAGAGAAGAGAAGAGAAGAGAAGAGAAGAGAAGAGAAGAGAAGAGAAGAGAAGAGAAGAGAAGAGAAGCCAAATGTTGGATCAGGCCAGTGGCCCATCCAGTCCAACACTCTGTGTCACACCCCACCCCAGGCACCAAGAATACAGAGCCTCACGTGCCCCAGATCGAGAGTTCCTATGTATACCTTAAGGACTTAAGAACATAATAGAAGCCAATGTTGGATCAGGCCAGTGGCCCATCCAGTCCAACACTCTGTGCCTTGAATCTGCATGCACTCACCATTGGCAGTTTTTCTTTCTCCTTTCTCACTTTTGTTAAGTCCATCAAAGAAATCCTTTGCCGTGTGTGCTGCGACTGGATCCTCCACTGCCTATCGGCCACTTATTCTCTTTTTATTCTGATTCAGCATCATCATAAATAAAGCTTTTCTGGTAAATTAGTAAAAAACTTTTTCCTTTGTATGCTGTATTAGGACCATCATGCTTTTGATTTCTAAAACTGCCTCTCTTTGTGTTTATGGCTTGTGTGGCTCTCCCTGTGCATCTTAGAAAAACTGCCTTTAGCTGGTGGCTCTCTGCAGGTCCTTTGCAAAGTGGCCCCTTTTGTTATTACAGTTAAAGCAAGGCCGTGATTGGCCTTTCTCTCTTTCTCTGGGTGGGACCTTCTCTTTCAAGTTCTTTCTAGAAATGTAACTTGAGCCATTTGGTGAATCAAATTCAATAAGCCGTTCTGAGCATTCTTCCCACAATTCTCTTAATGTGTGTTCAAAAGTTTTAGTGTCTTTCTTTTGGCTTTGACTCGGCACGCTCACAAATGCAGAAAAATCTTCCCCTAAAGTCCCAAGCATAACATTTGCCTTTTGTTCATCAGTTAGATTAAAGCCACAGATCGCTAGATTTTCAAACAGTCTCCCTCCCAGATCCTCTTGCATGCAGAGTTACAGTATCCCATATCTCAAATTTTCCTTCAGAAGACAGATCTTTAATTTATATTTTGCACCCATATGTGCTTAATGACCATAAACTATAACAAAATGCTTCTGAATCCAGGGCAAAGATGTAATATTAGCATTTGCTCAGAAAATTGGGGAATTCTCAGAGACTCAAGAAGACCAGTCCCTATGGAGCTCTCTTTATGTGTCTGAACTAGATTCTCCCTTATTCTCCACTATGAAAGATGAGGCACACTGGAAAGCAAAGTGCTGTGCTCGAATAATTTGCATGGATTCCCAAGGTGTCTTTTATCCCGCTCAATAATACTGCAGTTCATTAGTGGCGTTGGCAAACTAATATCCTAAATCAGTAATGCTAGGCTTGTAAGTAATTTTGAGCATGTATAGTGGAGAATAAACCATCCTGTAAGGTGTCTGTTAATTGATTTCCTTTCAGTAGTGGCATTTTAATTAAGATTTCTGGTTTGGAACAGGAGGGAGGATGTGGTCACAGAGAGGAAGGTAGAAGACGTCCATTCATCTCTACATGTAACTGCTCAGTGTCCTCCATCACATCCACAGCAGGGGGAGGGAGAAAAGCAAGTCAGAAAATATCTGTAGATGAAGAAATGAGGATCAGTGGTACATACAGAAACACCAATATCACTGCTATAGGCCTGGTCATGTTTGGCGAGGGGCTGTGGCTCAGTGGAAGCGCAACTGTTTTGCACGCAGAAGGCCCCAGGTTCAGTCCCCAGCCTCTCCACTTAAAAGGTTCAGGCGGCAGGTGATGGGAAAGGCCTTTCTCAGCCTCAGACCCTGGGTAGCTGCTGCCAGTCTGAGTAGACAAGGCGGACCTGGATGGACTGATGGTCTGGTTCAGCCTAAGGCAGTGTTGTGTGTGTTCTCAAAGGGTGATGCAACCCTCCAAGCTATGATGGAAACCGGTCTCCAAGGAGACACAAGCGAGAAACAAATTCTTTCAACTCGCTTTAATGTGCGTCATCTCAAAGGCATCCGTCTTTCGAATAACAGTCAAGTGTCTATTGGTAGAGCGGTGAAATGGAGCCCCCTACAGACAAGGGAGGGAGGGATTTCTGATCTTGGGGCCAGATGGGAACTGAGCATGCCCAGTGCCTCCAGGGATGCACAGAAAACACATGATGAAACACATGATAAAATACATGAAGCTGCCTTATACTGAATCAGACCATTGGTCCATCAAGGTCAGAATTGTCTGCTCAGACTGGCAGCAGCTCTCCAGGGTCTCAGGCTGAGGAAGGCCTTTCCCATCACCTCCTGCCTGGTCCTTTTAGCTGGAGATGTCAGGACTTGAACCTGGGACCTTCTGCCTGCAAAGCAGAGGCCCTTCCACTGGGCCATAGCCCTTCCCTGAAGAAGGTTGAAATCAGTGGAGCATTGGCTTAAAAAAAAAAAAGGGTGAACAAAACAGCAGGGCGAAAGGAAACTGGCCTGCTCTGGCAACAAGCATCTTTAACACCCCCCCCCACTGCTCCCCTTCAGCACGGGGAAGGGAAGGTAAAAAGGCCCTCCTGGCTTCAGGGCAGAACGAGGATCTCCCTGTAGTTCTCAGCCATCTGCACGAAAAGGGCCCCTGCACAACTTGGTGGCTGAAGTTTAGGGGTGGGGGAGCAGGAAGTAGGGTTAACAACTCTGGGCTGGGAAATTCCTTGAGATTTGGGGATGTCACCAGGGAAGTGCAGAGTTTGGGGTGGGGAAGGATCTCAGTGGGGAAGGATCTCAGTAAAGTTGGGGTGGGGAAGGATCTCAGTAAAGCCATACTGCTCATGCTCCAAAGCAGCCATTTTCTCCAGAGGAACTGATCTCTTTCATCTGGAGATCACTTGTAATTCCAAGAGATCTCCAGGTTCCACCTGGAGGTTGGCAACCCTAGCAGGAAGGTACACCTGTAGCCCTGGAGCTCACCAATTATCCCTGTGGGGGAGTGATTTCCTAATTGTTCATTCTCTCTCTGCCGGGAAGCCTTCTGGGCCCTCCGTGCGACCTTTCTTCACACAGAACCCACTGCATCATCTGAAATGCTGCAGCCCAGCACTGGGATCATTCATTCTGCTGGATGGTCTTTGTGTCCTGGGGCTGAACAAACACATCCAGGTATTCACTAATTGAAATGCAGACTGAAAATCCCCTGCTTGTTAATGTTGCATACAACCTGAATTGACCTATGAGTGACAGTGGGGCACATATTTCGAGCCCTTTGGCCGAGGCCTCGATTCCGGTGCCCGGCTGCCTGGCCCCCGAGGGGGGAGAGGGAGAGGGAGGAGGAAGTGACTCAGCGGGCAAGCAAGCAGCAGGAATATCATCTGTCAGCAGCCTTACGTGACAATCTTGCGATCAAGAAGGATCGCGCTGATAGGCCTGCCTGTCCAAAGTGTTGTTCATTCACACCAATCACGTCGACTGGGTCTTTGGCTCTGGGATAGTTTTGCCAAGCCTCCCACCAGCCACCTTTGTTGGCCCATGGGCGCTCTGAGAGGGGACAGGAGGAAAACTTTAAGACTCTGGCAGGACATTTGCTGCGGTGTCCTTTCTGGGAGAAACCCAGAAATGATGTCATGTCACTCTCAGAATTCCTGGAAATGCCGTTGTGTTTTACCATAAGTTCCTGACAGTTCCTGACATGACGTGATGTCACTTTCATTTCCCCCAGGAGTGATGCTGTAGAAGAAGAGAAGAGATTCGATTTATACCCCCCGCCCTTCACTGCCCAAAGGAGTCTCAGAGTGGCTTACAAACTCCTTTCCCTCCCCCTCCCCACAACAGACACCCTGTGAGGTAGGTGGGGCTGAGAGAGCTCTGTCAAGAACTGCCCTTGAGAGAGCAGCTCTGAGAGAACTTATGACTGACCCAAGGTCACACCAGCAGCTGCATGTGGAGGAGTGGGGAATCAAACTTGGTTCTCCCAGATTAGAGTCCCTGCTTTTAACCACTACACCAGACTGGCTCTCTCGTAATGCCCGTCACACTGCTTTCCCCCCATGTCCCCATCCCCAAGGCATGTATCAGTTGCTGGGCACAACCCGGCAATGGTACGTTGGGGATGAATGTGACTGGCACATTGGGGCTGGTTCCTTCTGGGCGGCTGCTCTTCTGTCCCCTCTGGTGCCGTGCCCGATAGGCACAGAGGCGCAAAGACTGTGGAATGTGGCCGGGAAGGGGGGATTAGCAAAGGCTCCCCTTCCCTGCTCCCCAGATGTCCGTCAGCAACTGCTCTGCCTTCCTGGGGTGTGCGCTCTCCAGTCATTAAACCAGGCGAGATGTGAAAGGTCGGTGACGAGGAACCATCTGAACATTCTTGATGTGAGGGCCTGATGCAGTATTAATCTAGGGTTGTCAGCCTCCAGGTGGGGCCTAGAGATCTCCCAGAATTACAACTGATCTCCAGACTCCAAAGATCATTTTGTCTGGAGGAAACGGCTCCTTTGGAAGCTAATATCTGTGGCATTAAACCCTGTGGAGGCTCCTCCCCTCCCCAAGCCCCGCCCTCCTCAGACTCCGCCCCCAAATCTCCAGGGCTTTCCCAACCCAGAGCTGGCAACCCTCGATCAGCCCTTTGACTTCACATTGGCAGGGAGAGGAAAATGACAGACCACGTTTCCAGTTACTTAAATTCTGAGCCAAAGCAGATGCGACCAGGGGATTTTTGCTATTTACACGAGTCCTGCTCTTCATGTGTGAAGAAAGTTGGGACTTGAGGAGTCTTCTTTTATTTAAAAAAAAGTGTGCAGGTGAGAGGAACCAAACCCTGCCCTCTCCTGGGCCTTAGTGTGCTCCATTAGCGATGAGCAGGTGGATTCATGAAGTCTCACGGTTAACCGTTATACATGACTGGAGCCCACCGTGTGATTTCTTCGGCTGCCAAATGCCCCCTTGTGCCTCTTTCCAGTTTTCATGGCCAATCAAACAGGAAGTTTTGTCCTATCAGTTTGACATTTGGTGGGAAGGGTCTCTTAGGGTAGAACTAGGGTTGCCAACTCCAAGTTGAGGAATTCCTGGGGATTTAGGAGTGGAGTCTGGGGAAGAACCTCAGTGGGCCAAAATCTTACAGCTCAAATATTTTGAACAAGGAGTCAGAATTGGGCCACCTACCCACCAGCTCCTCTTCTCTTCCAGGGGCCTCCGTTTCAGAAGACAGGAGGCACGATCTGGCGCAGTTCAGTGGTGAAAGGGCTGCCAACAGGTAGGGAAATTCCTGAGGAGTTGGGGATGGACCCTGAGGAGGGTAGAGTTTGGGTTTGGGGAGGGAACTCAGCAGGGATGGGCTGCTATTGAGTCCACTCCCTGAAGCTGCCCCCCCCAAGAACTGACCTCTGTGGTCTGGAGATCAGTCATCATTCTGGGAGAAATCTGGGTCCTACCTGGAGGGTGGCAACCCCATCAGGCAACCATAGCCAGTACACACAACATACACACAATATACAGGACTAATGCATGTTGAAGGGAAACCACAGAAAAAATACGAGCCCACACATACACCCAACAGTGATTGTCTGGTTGCCTAATTTCATCAAATGGATCCTTATCTACTTTTGGATTCTGACAAACTGTTAATGCTTCTACAGGTAATATCTCATAATTTAGAGCGATTCACCTTTCTGGATGAATTTTCTGAGATGTCTAGTGGGTATCAACTTTGCTTTCACAATAAAACCCAGCATAAAATCTTGAAATTTTAACAAAACATCCTCTTTAATGTTAGTGAAACAGGTAGATTTGGGTGTCGTATAGAATTTGATTCTGCGTTAAAGTTGTTTTCGAAACCATCTTCCAAAAGGTGGTTTAACCACATCACGCAAACACCACAGCTTACAAAAAAAACCCAGTTTCATAACGCCATGCTAACACTTCTATTGTCCTGATTTACAGATTTAGTTCAGGGAGTTTCATGTTTCAGGGAGTGAAATGATGTTGAACAACCATTTCAAAGCAATGTCCCCTGATATTTAAACTACATGAGTCCTGCTCTTTGTGTGTAAAGAAAGTTGAGATATTTGACATATTTATTTCCTTCACCAACAAATGATGACCATATAAACCAAGCTTGTTATTCCTGTTTGGTCCTTGAACCTGTTGAATACGTTGTATGCTAATTTACTGCTCACCCTCTACCTATGTGTATGGACTGGTAACTTCTGTTTCATTGTATCTGAAGAAGTGGGCATGCACATGAAGGCTCATACCTTGAATAAAAAAATTGTTGGTGAGGTTAAACTATTGCAATCAAAATTTAATTAGAATCTGAATGTTGGACTACTTAATGCAAGTAGGGAGATAATGTTTACTACTAAATGTATCCCAAGTAGTCAATAAAGCATGGACAACGAAACTTCATTTTGAATAATAATCTCATATTTGAAACTTTTAAATCCATAATAAAAATTTTAATGATACTTAATTTGGATATGTCCATAAAATGGCAGAGGAAGAAAACCTACCATTTCTTAACTATTCTCTGCCCCCAAACTAATTTTGCAGCAGGAAAATACTGCTCTTTCAGCAACTCTACGGCTTCCATTTTTGTCCTGAATTGTCTCCAATTCAACCCTATAATCAGTCCATTTATATATATATATATATATATATATATATATATATATATATATATATATATTTTCTTTGTCATTCATTCAAGATCTTGTCAGGAACTAAGAAAGGTAAATTAAACAAACAGGAACTTTATCTCAGGTAGTAGCGACATCTTAGGTCCATCAAGACAGGTTAGGCTTGCCAGCCTCTGGGTGGTGGCTGGAGATATGATGCTACCACGACTGGTCTCCAGGTGACAAAAGGTCAGTTCACCAGAGAAAATGACCACTTTGGAAGGTGGTGTCAGCTAAGGCTGCCCTGGCTTGGAACGTGTGGGCAGCGTCTTCTCCTTCTCCTCCCTCCCCCTCCCTTCCTGGGAAGCTGCCATGTGTCATCGCTGTCAAGTGTCCCTGGAGCGCTACTCTGCCCATTCCTCGCTTTCAGCTGAGAATGCAACCGTTACTTTTGCCCGCCCTTTCAGGTGCCTGCTTATTGGCCTTAATGTCTCATGGGTTCATGTATGAAGGGGGTCATGTCTGTTGTTCCCGCCATTCCTGACACAAGAGTTCATGGAGTCCTTAGTACCAGCTCTCAATAAACTGAAACTTCTGAAGGAACCTCGTCGGGTGTTTTGACTGGGAAGCCTGACAGGTGGGCCCTGTGATGTTGTATCCCAGAGAAGTCCCTCCCCTCTCCGAACCCCACTCTGCTCAGGCTCCACCCCCTAACCCTACAGGTATTTCCCAACATTTCAAGGGGCAGCCATGTTGGTCAGCAGTAGAACAGCTCGGTTCGAGTCCCACATCTGATGAAGGGAGCTTTGACTCTTGATTAGGGTTGCCAGCCTCCAGGAGTGGCCTGGGGATCTCCCAGTATTACAGCCAACCTCCAGGCAACACAGATCAGTTCCCCTTGAGGAAATGCCTGCCTTGGAGGGTGGGCTCTGTGGCATTATATCCTCCACCCCCCCAAAATGCCACTCTCTCTGGCTCAACTTCCAAAAGCTCCAGGAATTTCCCAACCCAGAGTTGGCAACCCTATGTCTTGACAGCTTCTACCCTGAGGTTCCTGTTGGTCTCTAAATTGCTAGATTAATCGATACAACCTTTAAAATAATTTTAAGGAAGACCATCGGGACTTATCTGCTTTCGTTTTTGTCTTCAGACTCTCAGAATTGCTCTGATAAGAATCTTTATTATCTTGTGTTATAAAAACACATACATATTTTTCACTGGATACATTTTTCAATTAAGCTTGTGCAAAAAACCTTTTTTGTTTCACTTGATCTTTTCTGGAATTAACCCCAATTACCAGATCACAACCTGACATTTGGTGGCTGGCCCCGCCCCCCATGGCAGCCATTTTGTGTTTGTACCCAAAGGTGCCCACGGGCTCAAAAAGGCTGGGGACTCCTAGAGTAGAAAGCTGATAAACTAAAGGCCTGAAGCAGATCCATGCGTTCCAATAGGAAAAAGGTTTACAAGGCAAGTCTGAATGGCAGAACCCCTGCTTGGCACACATGAGGTCCCAGGTTCAATCCCCAGCATCTCCAGCTTAACGTAGCGTGAAAGGCCTCTCTGCCCCAGACCCTGGAAAACTGCTGCCAGTCAGAGTAGGCAGGAGGACAACGCGGACCTTGGTAGACCAGCAGTCAGACTCTGGATAAGCCACCTTGGGTTATTCAGGCATCCCAGGCAACTGGCCTTTCCAGCTGATTCACTGGCTTTCCCCTCTCTACAAATTTGTCACAATTTCTGACAAAGCAAGCCAATTAATCATGTGTTTTTTTTAAAATGAGGTGTCTGAAAAGAGGAGAATATTTGTTTCTGCCAAACGAGGGATAATTCAATTCACTTCCTTTTCCAAACATTTATTAACCACTTTTGGTAAATACCCCCCTCGAAATGTAGCTTTAATCTTAAAAGATTTGCTGTATCACTATGCTTACACAGCCATTTATTAAAAGCAAAAGAAGAAGAAGAGATTGGATTTATACCCCAACCCTTCACTCGGAGTCTCAGAGAGGCTTACAAACTCCTTTCCCTTCCCCTCCCTACAACAGACACCCTGTGAGGTAAGTGGGGCTGAGAGAGTCTTTCCAGAGCTGTCCTTGAGAGAACAGCTCTGACAGAACTACGGCTTGCCCAAAGTCATCCAGCAGGTGCAAGTGGAGGAGTGGGGAATCAAACCCGGTTCTCCCAGATTAGAGTCCACACACTTAACCACTGCACCAAACTGGCTCTCAGTCTGTGTCATTGGCACAGAGACATTGGAAAAGTGTCACTGACACAGAGACACTAGAAGTCACACAGAATTTCATGGTGAACTTGGAAGAGAAAAGCAAGAGTGTTGTGCTTATGACCCTGTTAAGCTGCAAGACAGATGACAAATTCAGGTGGGCAGCCATGTTGGTCTGAAGCAACAGAGCAAAGTTTGAGTCCAGTCAGGCGCCTTGAAGACCAACAAACTTCCATTCTGGGCACAAGCTTTCCTGTGCAGGCACACCTTTAAGACTAACAAAGTTTAATTCTGGACTGGGAAACCACAATGGCCCTCAGCCCCCCCATCGAAAGCAGCTCAGCCTGAGCCAGATGGGTGGGGCACCCAGCCTGGTTGCATTATCGTCGCTTGGTTGGCTGTCTAGGCAGGCAAGGTGGTGACCAGAGCCTTGGACTGGGGGCTCAGGAGGAGAGGTGCCCCCCAAGCCTTTGGGCCACTGAGATTTCCCCTGGTAGCTATAGTGGACAATCCACCCCTGAATGTGTGGCGTGCACCTGCTTTCTGTTACATGTGTAAGCCACGGGTTATTATTTATTCCAGACTTTCCTTTCCTTTAATGGTGGATTCATTTGACACAAGGTCTCAGGTGAGGCCATGCTAGATTAGTGACAGACTGAACATGGGGAACCAAGCCTTTACATCCGTCCCGCTGGGTACATCATGGGATATGGAGCGTATGCTAGAAGGGAAGTTCATTTGTAGACATATTGAGTGTGAGACGGTGGCACCCAAGTGGACAGATCAGATGGGTAATTGTAGATGCAGGATTCAAGAGAGAAGGTCCAAGGGCAGAGAAGCAGTGCTGCGAAGCACAGCCATACAGGGGGGGCACCCGGGAAGCCATGCAACTGGATGTCACCAAGGGCAGTGCATGAAACAGGAAACTGGACCAGGTGGAACACTGTCCTGACACACCATGGCCGCTTTTCTTTTTTAATACGTGCATGTCTGTGTGCACCTGGAAGTCATGGCGACCTCTGGTGACTGACCCCTACTGGGGGGCTGGAAGATATTCAGAGAGGTGGCTGAATGAAGCCTCCCACCTCTGGTATATCAAGAAGGTCTCCCATCCAAGTACTTGCCAGAGTCGACCCTGCTCAGCTTCCAAGATCTGATGAGACCGGGCCTCCTTGGGCTACCCAGGTCAAGGTGGCATGGCAGCTCTTATGCTCTGGAAGCACTCAGAGAAACTGAGAAGAGCAGGGTACTGGGGGTATGAAATATTTAACATAGCAAAGTTACACAGTCACAGAAGCATGGTACCATGTGCAGTGTCAAACCCACACAAGCAAGTGTATGGCAAAAAGGTAAAACTTTATTTATTGAGGTAGATTCGGTTCACAGTCATGCTGCAGTTGAAAGCGCACATGGATACAAAAGGGCACAGGAAGAGCTGAGGACCAAGGAGAGATCCTTGGGGAACTCAATAGACTGAGCCACAGAAGAGCTTCCCTTGCGAAAGCACTAAATGAGACAGACTGGAAGAAAACCCGGTGAAGATAACCACAGCCAGTGAGAGGGTGAGGACTGTAAAGCAGGAGAAAACAATTAACTGCGTCAGAGGCAGGAATGAGGTCAAGAAGGATGAAGACAATTTGGCAGAGAGGACAACAGGGCAGCTCGGTGGTGTGACGGGGGTGGAAACAGGGTCACAGCTGGAGCTGGGGAAAAGGGGGTAGAGGCTGGGAGGGGCAGCAGCAGACTGCAGGAGCTGGAAGCCAGCGGGTAGGTCAGGTGGAGAATCAGGTGGCAGCTGGGGAAGAAGGCCAAGAGATTTTGTGTGTGTGTAGAAATGGAGCTGCGGTGGCTCAAGTGGTTAAGACGCTGAACTGCAGGCTGTGGAAGGTCAGTAGTTCAGCAGTTCGAGACCCGGGTACCGCATGACGGGGTGAGCTCCTGTCTCTAGTTCCAGCTCCTGCCAACCTAGCAGTTCGAAAGCAAGAAATTGCAAGTAGATAAATAGGTACCACTTCAGTGGGAAGGTAACAGCGTTCCGTGCACCTTGGTATTTAGTCATGCCGGCCACATGACCACGGAAACGTCTTCGGACAGCGCTGGCTCTTCGGCTTTGAAACGGAGATGAGCACCGCAACCCTAGAGTCGGATTCGACTGGCTTTCGAGCAAGGGAACCTTTACTTTACCTTTAGAAATGGAGAAACATTGGAAGCCTGGAACGCAGTATGGAAAGAGCCAGAGGTGAGGGGTCAGTTGATGATGTATTTATACCCATGGAATTCACTGCTGCGGGAAAGTGGTGGTGGCTACAAGGATAGACAGCTTCAAGAGGGGACTGGAGAAACACATGGAGGAGAGGTCCATCAGTGGTATAGATGAAGGTACAGGTGGAACACTCTGACTGGGGCAGTGATGTTCTCAGTGCTTGGGGGGCAACAGTGGGAGGGCTTCTGGAGTTCTGGCCCCACTGGTGGACCTCCTGATGGCCCCTGCATTTTGGCCACTGTGTGACACAGAGTGTTGGAGCAGATAGGCCATTGGCCTGATCCAACATGGCTTCTCTGATGTCCTCATGTTTATATGTTATATTATATTTAATCTCAGAGTTGGAAGGAACCATCAGAGTTATCTAGTCCAACTGCCTGCCAATACTATAATTACAACTGCAATATCCCTGACAAGTAGGCAGCTGGAATGCAGTTCTGTTAAACCTTTTCTTAAACAAAGAATCCTGGATATTGAAAGACAGCACAATCTGTCCCAGATTAACTGCTATCTTCCAGGTACAGAGAACTTGAACCAGATATCACTGGTGCCAGTACCTACATTGCTTAGATGAAGCTGAGTGTAGAAGAGCTTTTACTCTGATGAGAGTAAATATGCTCCTCCCTTCAGCGGCTACAGAGGATGAATACAAAAGGTGTCCCTATAAAGAATGTTTGTGCATCTGCGGGGATGGAAGGATTGAGTCCAGGGAACATGTTCTTTTTGAATGTAAACTTTACCAGAACTTTCATTCCATCATCCATCACAATCAAAAACCTACCTGCCTCATTCTGTGAGGGAGACTGCACCCAGAAATGAGGAAGGGGCAATATGCAGAGAGGACGGCCAAGGCCAAAGTCATTGCCGGGGAAAGGAGTTGCAGCTGCATTCCAGACTACAGAGGTCAGTAGCGCAACAGAGGAAAAGTGGCTGATTTGGCGAATGGGCTCTGTGACGTCGTGACCCGCAGAGGTCTTTCCCCACCACACCCTGGGCTCCATCCCCAACTCCCCACGAATGCCCCAACCCACAGTGGTCAATCCTAGTTGAAGGGGAAGTGGGGAAAGGGGAAAGAAGGTAGATAAATGCATTTAAAATCAGAATGGATCACTTCAGTTTTATCGCAGAGGCAGGAGGGAACAGCTTGAACAGAGAGAGAAGTGGGGCAAGTCTCGGTAGGGTCTCACAAGTGAAGAAGAGCACTCAGCATTCCCAGGGTTGGTGTGGATCGGGAAGGAGGGACTTAGCCAGGTAGAGGGCAGGTGAGAAGAAGGAGAAGATGAATCTATAATAAGTCAAAGATTAAGGACATGAATTAATTGGGCTGCAGTCAGATATGCCTTTAGATCTGACTCAGCTGTAACTGCCTGATGGATCTAAGGGGCACGATCAGACAGCAACATCTGGGAAAGGTCCCACAGAAGTGGAGTTAAAAGACACTGGGGGAAGTCTGGTTCTAACTGGTTCTGATGGGGCACGGATGGACTTTCCACTGTTTGATCGCACAAGCACACTCAAGCCGTCAGGACGGGCCGTCATTGCACTTTCCCCCGGAGGAAATAGGACCGCTTCCCCTCCATGCCAAATGGCACATCTGACCGCAGCCTTGGAGGCACAAATTGCAGTCTCTGAGTGAGCTAGGGTTGCCAACCTCCAGGTGGGGTCTGGAAATCTTCCCAAATTAAGGCTGCTTTCCAGGCGAGAAAGATTGGCTCCCCTGGAAAAATGGCTGCTTTCCTGGATGGACTCCAGGGCATTATACCCAGTGCCGGATTTATGTGGAGGCAAAGTAGGCTGAAGCCCAGGGCCTCTAAATCTAGGGGGCCTCCACAGCCCTGCCACCCCCCCCAAGCGGGCAGTCTCCCCTCTCCCAAAACTGCAAACCCAAGACTTCATGCAAGGGCAGGGCAACTCAGGCCCAGCAACTATGAGACTCACGGCCAGCCCGCGGGGCCCAATTTGGAACTCTGGGGCCCAATTGGGAGAAATTTTGTGGGGCCCCAGGTCACAGCCAAAGTCTGCAGGATCTTAGAGATATAAATAAAATCCATCTAGATTGCCCTGGTGCGGGGGAGCCCCCTTAGGAGCAGCCCGCGGGGCCCAATTTGGCCAAATGGCTCCAATTGCCTTCAAGCCAGCCCTGAGGAGACCGTGCAGGGGTTGGACTGACAAGCCCTGCCCCTTCTAGGTCCCTGGTGCCACTACTCGGAGTATAGACTCCAGGACCCCAGAGCCAGCAGCCCAGAGTCAACCACCAGCTACACAGCCTTCCCCACCTCAAGGGTCAGCTCAGTAGTGGAACGTGCGGCACTTTAATCAGTGGGAGAGTGCGAGTGGGGGGCTGGCTGGGGCAGACAGACCAGGCAAGCAAGCTCCCCCGAGTCCCTTCCGTTCCTTCCCTCCTCCTTGGCACATGTGACTGGCACTGGCCTCACCCCTCCCAGGCAGGGAAGTCCATCTTTCACCCTTCACAGAGCTGATGAACAGAGAAGATAGGAAACAGCTTCTGAAAAAAACACTGAATCCGTCAGTGACCCACATGGAGACAGAAAGAGCAGAGCAGGGAGAAGAAGGAGATATGTAAATCCATACAAAATAAATCTATATAAAACAGCACACATGAAAACCCACATAACTGCAGCAGCAAAAGCAAAAGGCAGCATAAAACTATACCAACAAGAGCAGTCCAATAACAGCTATAGGTAAAGAAATAGGGCCACTAATTTAATTTTTTAAAAACCCAAAGTAAATTGAGATGACTGAGAAAATCAACTGATGTTTGACTGTGATGACTGGAAAGCTTCCATGCCAGTTTCCTATCTATTGAGGATTTTGCTCCCTCTGAACTCTGCTTGAACTTTCTAAACTGGATGGTCACACCCCACAGAAAGAAATGGGAATTAATACATTTATTTTTTCATTGTCTTTTCCATTTGTTGTTGTTTTCCAAATGACAGAGATGTCATGCTTTTTCCATTTCGTTTTTAAAAATATACTTTAAAAATGAACATCAAGCTTGACTCCATAGCAGAATAACCCAAAAATGCCTAATCCAGACATGTGTCTGATCTTATGCCATCAGCAGTCTGCAGCCATTAAAGCTGGAAATGCCTTTCTTAAGATCCGGAAGGAGATTTGACAGAGAAGTCCGCCACACTGCATTGACATGACGGGGAGCTGCTCAAGAGAATCCCCATTCCTTGTTCCAGCTGGAATGGATCCTCTGCCAGAGCATCGCTTGCCAGAAGAAAGGGCGCTTGTGAGTCAGTGTTTTAAGTATGGGGTGGACTGGAATTCCAATCCTCAATGTTCTGCTGGAAGAGGAAAGCACAGCCTCAGTCTGTCCACAGATCAAATGAGAGACAGAGAGGGCGGGGGGGGGGCTCCCTACATTATGAAAAGCATGTGTTTTTTGCAAGAGGAATGTGCAGTTCCCCAACCAAACATTATGATTAGCAGCCAGGCTTTGCTCCAGTGCCTCCTCTGCACAGTGTCTCCCTATCCTGAGGCTGCACCAGAGGATTTCTAAGTTTAGCGCATGTCCTGTGGAACACTGGCTTTACAAAGGGGCGGGGGGGGGGGCTCGTGACAACTACAGGACTACATTGCCATGTATGCAAGAGACAGACTGCAAGAGGCTAACTAACAGATGAACGGGCTGCTAGCCCGAATGGGGCAGATGGCAGCTAGAGTTCTGGAAGGGATTTGCTTCACATAAAGGGCCACTGATAAGAGTTGCCAGCTCCAGGTTGGCACATTCCACAGGATTTGGGGGTGCAGCCCCGGGAACAGACGGGAGCTCAGTGTGGATGCGATGGGGTAGAGTCCACACTCCAAAGGAGCCATTTCCTCCAGGAGAAGTGATCTCTGTTGTCTGGAGATCAGCTGCAATTTGGGGAGATCCCCAGGCCTGACCTGGAGGCTGACATCCATAGGCCCTGAGTACTGACAGTAAACCCACTTGTGTGTGGAATCGGGCAGGGGAAGGAGCAGGACACAGGCAGAAATCAAGTGCCGGCGGGCTCACCAGCCCACGGAGAAGCAGGCACTGCCTGAGCAGGGGGTTGCCAGGAACTTCTGGGTGGCGAAACACCTGGAGATTTTTTTGGGGGGAGCCTGTGGCAGGGTTAGGGGTTCAGGAGGAGAGGGACCTCTGTAGGGTGCAGTGCCAGAGCTCATCCTCCCTATTAGCCGTTTCACCAGAGTTCATCAGTTCATCTGTCATATGGAGATCAGTTGTAATTCGGGGAGATCTCCAGGCCCCCCCCAAGCTTGGCGACTCTACCAATCCGTCCCCTGGCCACGGTAACTGATGACGGATGGCCCTGCCCTGGCGGGGTGTGTGTGTGTGGAGTCAGAATGCAGGGCCTTTGGTGTCTCATTGTAGAAACGTCTCCAACCAAAGCAGATGATTCTTCCCACTCAGCCCAGGACTGCCTCCTCTAGCTGGCACTCAGGCTCTGCCCTGTTCTGAGAGCACCGGCACTGGCCAGACACCACTCTCGGGTTATCTTGCGTTGGCAAACTCTTTGGGAGGCAGGAGGCTTAAGGACAAATGGAGTCCTCTCTGGTTCTTCCCACACAGTTTTGCAGTGGTGGCAGCACCAACCTTTCTGGCAGGCCGACATTCGCCAGCCCTTGCTGCTGAAAGGGGGCCGTGTGGCTCAGGGGCAAGAGCGCCTGCCTGGCACGCGGGAGGTCCCGGCTTCAGTCCCCAGCGGCATCTCCAGTTGAAAAGGACCAGGCAGGAGGTGACATGACAGACCTCTCTCCGTGCCTGAGAGCCCAGGGAGCTGCTTCCAGGCTGAGGTGATGCTGACCTTGATGGACCCAGGGCCTGGTTCAGTGGGAGGCGGGTTCAGGAGGTGTGTTCAGGTAGGAGGCACTGCTCTAGGGGAAGGGCTGTGTGGCTCAGCAGTAAAGCGCCTGCTCGTGGCATACAGAAGGTCCCTGGTTCCAGCCCCAGCATCTCCAGACAAAAGTGTCGAGCAGCAGGTCATATGAAAGACCTCTGCCCGAGACACATGGGGGGGGAGCTGCTGCCAAACTGAGCAGACGCTGTTGGCCCTGGCGGAGGAAGGGTCTGACTCGGCACAGAAGGCAGATTCATGTCTTCTTGGAGGGGCCCTGGCTCAGTGGCAGAGTCTCTGCCTGGCGTGCGGGAGGTCCTGGCTTCAGTCCCTGGCATCTCCTGTTAAAAAATCTGGCAGTGGGTGTGGTTTAAGAACTGGCAGGAGGTGACGTGACAGACCTCCACCTGAGACGCTGGAGGCAGGGCTGACCCGAGGGGTTTTTTTGTCCTAGGTGGGGCTACCTTCTGGTGCCCCCCTGGCGTGTGCCCAATTACGGGGTTGCCAACCTCCTGCCTCTCGACTGCTGGGGCTCCCCAGGGTGAGGGAGGGCTCACCTCCTTCTCCTCCTTCCCCCTCTTGCCCGCCGCCGGGGCATGCTGGCAAGCCAGGGAAGGGGCGGGGGTTTAAACCCTCGTCCCTTCCATCTGAGTGCTGGCTTGCTGGTGCGCCCCACAGTGGGCCCCTGGCAAGCCAGGGAAGGGGGCAGGGGGGTTGGTGGGGCTTTTGGCACCCCTAAGGGCTGGTGTGCTCTAGGCGAATGCTTAGTTCCCCTAGTGAGTGAGCCAGCCCTGGCTGGGGGCTGCTGCCAGTCTGAGCAGACCAGACTGACCTTGATGGACCCAAAAGGTCTGATTCACCTGAATAGCAGCAGTCTTATGGAGGAGGAGGAGGAGGAGGAGGAGGAGGAGGAGGAGGAGGAGGAGGAGGAGTCACTTTTCCCAGAGGGGGCGTGGCGGCTCAGTGGCAGAGCCCCTGCCTGGCATGCAGAAAGTCCCTGGTTAACCCCCGGCAGCATCTTCCTGTTGAAAGGAGCGGGCAGGAGAGGATGAGAAAGAGCCTGGAGAGCCCCTGCCAGTCTGGGTAGACAAGACCGCCCAGTCTTTGCCTGATTTGTGATGGTGGCCCACCTTTCGGTTGCTGCTCTCACACACACACACACACACCCCAACGGTGCACAGAGCAAGCAGTCCAGCAGGACAAAGTGTGAGTCCCGGGTCACAGGACATGTGATTCTGGGGATCAGCTTTTCTCTGCAAGTGTGACTCTGGGCACCGGCTTCCGTGGGCAAAGCTGATACCCAGAATCACGCGTCGTCTTGCCCCCGCAGGAAAGCAGAGTGACAGCCGGAATGAAAGGCGGCGGGGCGCCCCCAACTTCCTCCTGTTGCTGCTGCTGCTGCTGCAGACCAACGCGCCGACCCCCCCGCCCGGCCCGGCCCGCGTCCCCCCGTCCCCCCCCGCCGCAGCGGCCCAGCGAAGCGCCAGGGCGGGGGCCGGAGAAGGGCCCCCCAGAGAGCGGGAGCGGCGGCCAGGCAGCCCGAGGAGCGCCGCCTGCTTCGGGGGGGCGGGCGGGCGGCAGGCGAGGGCCGGGGCTTCTCGGGCGGGCCGGCGGCGCCCCGCGGGCTCCAAGGGGCTCCGCCTCCGCGCGGGCCCGCCTCCCTCGCTTTCCCCCGGGGCCGGCGGGCGGGCGGGCGCGGCGCGGCGATGCGGCGGCTGCTGGCGGTGCTGGGAGCGGCGCTGCTGGCCGGAGCGCCCTGGCCAGGTAAGAGCGGCGGCGGCGGCGGGCGGGGGCCAGGCGGAGGAGGAGGAGGAGGAGGAGCCCGGGGAGGGGGCGGGGGGGAGGCCCAGCAGGGCGGGGGCGCCCTCCCCGCGGGACGGGACGGCCGCCCGCAGCCATCCCGCTGCCCCGTCCCGCCCGGCCTGGAGGAGAGGACCCCCCGCGCGCCCCTCCTCGCCTGCTGCCCCCCCAGCCCCCCCGGGACAAGGGCGGCCGCTCCCGGGCTCCCCCCCCACCCCACCCCCGGCGGCCAGGAGACCAGCCAGCCGGCCGGCGCGTCGTGGGCGAGCGGGAGGGACTTGGCAGCGCGGAGCCCGCGGCGGGAGTCGGCCAGGCCTGGGGGGAGGGGCGGGAGGGGGGCCGGGCTGCCAGGCTCCAGGCGGCGCCGGGGGATTTCCTGGAGCCGCACCCGATCTGCAGGCGGCCAGGCCTGGGTTCCCTGGAGGGGGCGGGCTCTGGGGCACTCGGGGCCCCCCTCTCCTCCTCCTCCAACCTCGCCGTCTCCAGGCTCCCCCCCGGGGTGTCCGGGGATTCGCCCGCCTGGAGTTGGCCGCCCTCGCCCCCCGCGGTTGCCCGCCTCCCCTCCCGATGCGGACAGGTGCCGGCCGAGGGAGAGCCGCAGGAGGAGCGCCGGCCGCGGAGACTGGAGACTGGGGCGCCCGGGCCTTCCCTCGCCCGGCTTGCCTGCTCCGAAGCGGGGACGCCGGCCGGGGAGCCCGCCGGGGAGGAAAAGGGTCCCGTCGTCCGCCCGCCCCCCCGCTGTTGCCCCCAGCAACCTGGTGCAAGTACTTCCGTTCCAAGCCACGGGGGGAGAGTGCGTGCGTGGCTCTGCGTGGCTCTGCGCGTGTCGCTCGGCGTGCGAGGCGGCGGGGGAGTCCAAGGGTTAGGCTCCCACCGGGCCCCTCGAGCAGCTGCGGCTGGCAACTGGCGCTGCGGCCCGAGGAAGGAGGCTCAGGCTGTGCCCGGAAGGGGCTGCGGGTGGCGGCCGGGGGCCTTGAACTGCGCCGGGAAGGCCTGCCGGGGGTCACCCCAGGAGCATCCCCCGCGTGCATCAGGAGCCGTTCGGTGGGTGACTCGGAGGAAGCCCTCGGCGGCGGCGGCGGCGGCGGGGCCCGGGCATGCCACTCTCCTTCCATCCGGGCCAAAATGCAGAGGAATTCGACACCTCCCCTCCCCCTCCTATTCAACTAGCCTGCCTTTAATCGCCTTTTTTCATTGGGAATCTGTACATTAAGGTAGAAAAAATTAAACAAACAAATAAAGAGTACTGAGGTGTCTTTGCCAAGTGGAAGCAGAAATTCATTTGGCTTTACAGTCTGGATCAGCAGGATTTCTCTGTTTGGAACGGCATTCTTTTTTCGTTATCTTAGCAGCAAGAGCAGCAGTCCTAACAACGAAAACCCTGTTTTGAGCTGAAAAGGCAGCACTGAAGACTGGGACAGGCGGTGAGAGAGTGGCAGGGGGAGGATTTTGAACTACCATTTTCCTGGTCAGAATGCCCCCTAGCCACTTTTCCACCTGGGGGGGGGGGGCAGAAACAGCTTGGCTGACTTAGAGCCCACAAATAAGTGTTGGAGTAGAAAGGACCAAGCAAGTCCCTCTGCTGAGACTGGCAGTGCCCTGAGTAGAGGTGTGAAATTTTGGGAAATTTCAAAGCCAGTGGAGAAAATGTTTTCCCCTCTGTTTTTCCCCCCTCCCCTGGGGAAAAAAATGGGAATTTGGGGAGATATTGAAATATGTGCAAAACTTACTTTGCTCTCAAACTTCTTTTACTGATTAAACAACATAGTGCCTCATTTATAGCCTGATTAGCATTGCAAATACACCCAGTATTTGCTAATCGCTACACCCTGTGCTGGCTATCTGACAGGCAGAGAAAAATCAAAATTGAACGTAGAAAACAAATTCTGTAGTAAACAAAAGTAGGTGTATTATTTAGACAGAAATTCTTTCATAGAGTCACACAATAGGTAGGTCTAGGCATGTTTGGGTATTTTTTTATTTTTAAAAAGCCAGGAGAAAAGGACAAGGAAAAAACCTTTAAATCCAGCAACTAAATAAGATTAAGAAAGAAGAAAAAAAGACAGGACAAAAATATAACAACAATGGTGGCAAATATAAGCTTCTATAAACTCTGGTAAATCAATGGATTGAGGATGTTAGAAATTAATATTTGGACACGTGGCGCATAGGTGGCGACTGCATATGGACTTCTTTTTAGGTATTTGGAAACCATTTTTAGAAACTTAGTGGCGTGTTTGAGTGTTAAGCTAACTTTATAACACAGAAACCTCTGAATTCCTTAATAATGTATTATCATTAAACACATTGTAGCATATCAACTGCTGCTGAAATTATTTTTTTTAAAAAAGATCTTGAAAATGTTGTATATATGTACAGTATAACAGGTGGGGGGGTTGCTCCTCCAATTTCCCCAGTTTTCCTGTTGGAAAACATTCTGGGGGTTAAAAACTTGGAAGCCTTTCACTCCCTCTAAAAGATAAAAAAAAATCATGGGAGTCTTTCTTTCAGTGCTTCTCTCTGAGATTCTTGGAGACAAAAGAGATGCGGGACAGCAGCCTGTTGTGGTCTGGGTCTGTGATCTGGTTCATATACGGACTATTTGGGGCAAGTGGATGTCATATGATGTATGCTTATCAAGGGTGTCTGTCTTCCTAGAACTTCAGTGATGTCTGTTCACACCAATATGTGAAAGTCAACAGATGTTATGTTAATCACTACTTGAAATTCAAGTGCGAATGTGTGAATTAACCATGAATAGTGTTGGTTAAGAACATAAGAACATAAGAGAAGCCAATGTTGAATCAGGCCAATGGCCCATCTAGTCCAACACTCTGTCACACAGCCAAAATATACCAGGTGCCATCAGGTGGTTGGTTGAAGGGAAGGTACAGCCCACTCTCCTCAGAGCCCAGAAGCTCAGCAGGATCAGTGCTTGGAAGGGAGACCACCAAGGAAGACGCTGCAGGGGGAGGCCACGGCCAACCGCCTCTGCCTCTCACTTGCCTTGGAAACCCTCTGTTGGGGTCACCATAAATTGGTTGCAATTTGACAGCATTTTACAAACATACATTATAGGTTTAGACTCTACCTGCCAGATAATGCATCAGTATATTTATGTTGGTCAGGTGTGTCTATGCATTGTTCAGTTTTTGTGTGGGTGGTCAGTTACATTTTTGGACCGATACATGCATATTTCTATCGATGGATCATTTTCATTTCAGGAACAATCCCAGTAGTTACATAAAACATAAGAATAATGTGGGGGGAGTAGGTATCTGTCAGGTATCCCTGCCATAAGGATGGGGGGGGCGGATGAGACCGTAATTGATGTATCTGTGCTGTTGGTGTGGAATGTGGGGAGGTGCCGAGGTTGCCTGGGAGACCGGGCCATATCTCACCTCGGTAGGCCAGAGATGGCCTTGGGAGCCAGGCTGTTCGTCTCCTTTCGATTTCTAAAGACAACAGCTAGGCCTGGGAAATCTTGGGGTGGCGGGGGTGTAGTAATTTAGTGCTTTCTAGTTTTCCCGCGCGCGCGCGCTAAACAACTATTGGTAGAATCGTAGGGGGGCTCTTCTCCCCCTTAGAGTATAACCCCAATGCTTCATGTATTCAAGTTATTCTTAACAATGCTCCTGTTCTAGTGACCTAGTATTGCAGCCTAATAAACACTATCCTTGTTTCAATGAATGAGGCCTGGTGTTTGACTGACTAACTGAGGACTCTGACAGTTTGTTAAGAATCACTTTTAGTCGGGACTGGTCGGAAACCCGTTGAGCCAAAATGAGCGACGGTGAAGACGACACTCTCCCGATCAAAGATTCACCGGAAGACCAGAAACCGGAGGACAAGAAACCTCCAGTGACGACGGTGCCGAGCACCACAGCAGTCGTGCCCTTGGAAGTCCCGGGTACCTATGTGCCGGCGACGTGGGGCTTGGAATACGACTTAGGGGGGCCCTACGGGGACCCTTATGGAGCGGCGTATGGCGGAGTGACCACCCGACCCAAGCAGCGACGGGACTGGGTGAAGCCGCTCGCCGAGACGCATGAGATGTGGTTCCTCACCCCGTGAGCATCGGTGAGGGAGAGCCGGTTCGAGAGATCGGTTCACCGGCTAAGCATGGCAGAAGGGGCGGAAGACCTGCACAGGGAGTTGAGAGGCGGGGAAGGACCCGTGGTGAGCCGGAGATGGAGTGGCGACCCGAGCCATGACCGCCTAGTCCGTCTGCTAGATGAGTCCCTCTCCCGCATCCCCAAGATGATCTCGGAACGCATCCGAGAGGAAATGGACAGGAGGCAGAGAGAGGCGCCTCCTGATCAGCAACCCCCCGATCAAAGGATCGTACCAGCGGGGCCGCCTGGGGGTGTCCCTGGGCAACCGGGGGCACCCCTGGACCAACCAGTGGGGCCCCCACCGCAGGGGCCGCCGGCGCCGCGACCGCAATGACCCTGGGGGTTCCTCCCACCGAAACCGGCCGAACTCCTCAACGCGGATTTTGATGGGACCCTGGAAAAGTTCTCGTTCTTCCTGGTGAGAACCAAGAAATTCATCGAGAACTGGGGACACCTGTTCCAGAGCGAAGACCGCATGGTAGACGCGATTGCATCCCACCTGAAGGAGGCGGCGGCAGACTGGTATGTAGCCCTGCACCAAGCAGATGGGCGGGAGCTGCGGGAAATCAACGCCTTTATGTGGGCCATGAAGGAGCAGTTCGAGGATGTCAACGCGAACAAGACCGCCCGTGCTTTCCTACGCGCCTTCAAGCAACGTTCCAAGTCAGTGAGGGAGTATACGGCGGAGTTCCGGAGACAAGCCGCGAAGGATGGCCAGATGGGGTCCTGGCGGAGCAATACCGTCTGGGGCTCAACTCGGAGATCCGCCGTACCGTGATGCGCAGACACGACCCGGAGACGTTGATGGGCTGGATGCAGGAGGCGATAGCCACGGAGACCCGCCTGAAAACCATCCGTCTAGACGACGCGGCTGCATTGGGAAAAGGAGGCCCAGTGGGACCAACCCCGGCGCCCCGGGGGAAGACCCAACCGACGACTCCCCGACCCAAAGACGGCACGCGAGAGACCAGGATGAAGCAAGGGCTGTGTCTGAAGTGCGGCGAAGCGGGCCACTTCGCAGCGAGCTGCCCTGGAGCAACCACCCCACCCGGAGGGACGAAAGGAGCCAAGAAAAAATTCGACACATCCACACCCAAGCCGGTGGCGAAGCCGAGAGGTGCTAGAGCTCTGCAAATCAACCCGCTGAGCGAGACCTCCGACTCGTCGAAGGAAGAAACCCCGAAGGCGGGAAACGAGAAGGACCTGCTGTAAATAGCGCTGAACAGCAGGTCCCGAACTTGCAAGCGCTGAACCCGGTGAGCAGATCCTCATCCCTTTTCTTTCTTATTGTGACTCTGATGGACCCGGGTCTACAGACCCATGTGAGAGTGCGAGCTCTCATTGACTCTGGGTGTGGGAAAGACATTATCAACCCCTCGCTAGTGACAGGGCTGGGGGCGAAAGTAGTCAAACTGGCCGAACCCCTAGTTTTCACCCAGATGGACGGCTCAACGATGAAGGAGCTGTGCAAATACGAGACTGTGCCGTTACACCTGGGGATTGGGGACCACTGGGAGACTAGACCATTCATGGTTACCCCGGTGGCCCGTTTCCCCCTGGTCCTGGGAAGTGCGTGGTTTTTTGATCACGACCCACACATTTTATGGGAAGAGGGTAAAGTCAACTTTATCTCCGCAAAATGTAGGGATCACTATTGGCGAGAAGGCTGGGGGTCCCTTCGGCTGGGCAGCAACCCTGTGCTGGTGGGAGTGGCGGAGGCGGAGCTGGAAGCGATCCCGCGGGAATACCGCGACCTAGCAGAAGTCTTTGGGGAAGAGGAGGCGGATGAGTTACCCCCCCACAGGAACTCTGACTGTGCAATTGAGATTTTGCCAAACCAAAAGCTGCCTAAGGGTAAATTGTATTCCATGAGCCCGGCTGAGAAAGTGGAACTGAGAAAGTTCATTGACAAAAACTTGGAGAGGGGGTTCATCAGACCCGCCTCTTCCCTGTTCGCCGCGCCCGTTCTATTTCGGAAAAAGAAGGACGGGGGTTGCGGCTGTGCACAGACTATCGTGGGTTAAACGCTGTTTCGGCCACTAATGCCTACCCCTTGCCCCTGATCAAAGACCTCCTAGCGGCGGTTGCTGGGGGGAAATTTTTTTCTAAGCTAGACCTTAGGGATGCCTACTTTCAGGTACGCATTAGGGAAGGGGACGAATTCAAAACGGCTTTTAATACTCCCCTGGGACAATTTGAATACTTGGTTATGCCTTTCGGACTTCAGGGGGCGCCAGGGGTATTCATGAACTTGATTAATGAAGTGTTGCATAAATATTTGTTCAAGGGGGTCCTTGTTTACCTTGATGACATACTTCTGTATTCCCCCGACCGACGTTCACATGTGAAACTGGTGAGGGAGGTACTTCAGACATAGCACAAGCACAAACTTTTTGCCAAGCTGTCTAAATGTGAGTTTCATAAGTTGGAAATTGCCTTTTTAGGCTACCGCATCTCACAGAAGGGAATTGAAATGGACCCTGACAAAGTTAAAGAACCCCCCAAGACGAGGCGGCAACTCCAAGCATTCCTCGGATTCGCCAATTTTTATAGATCATTCCTCTCGAACTTTGCTCAGGTGGCCCTTCCCCTCACTGACTTACTCAAAACTAAAGGGAAAACCCCTAACTGCACCCGGCCGGGTGCGCGCCTGAACTGGACCCCAGAATGCCAACTTGCATTCAAACGCCTGAAGGCTCTTTTCACCTCGGAGCCCGTGCTGGCTCATCCTAATGAACTAAACAAATTCATTGTCCAAGTTGACGCCTCGGACGTCGCCATGGGGGGGGCGATCCTCCAAGAGGGGGACGATGGCAAGCTCCACCCCCTTGCTTATGTCTCAAAAAAATTTAATGACACTGAACGCAATTGGTCGGTGTGGGAAAAAGAAGCAGGGTCGATCCGCTTGGCACTGACAACATGGCGTCACTGGCTGGAGGGGGCTCGAGTTCCTTTTGAAGTATGGACTGATCACAAAAATTTGGAACTCCTTCACTCGCCCCGCGCCTTAAACGCCAAGCAATTGCGGTGGGCTGACTTCTTCTCGAAGTTTAATTTCACCCTGCACCATTTCCCTGGGAAGGCCAACTCGCTGGCCGATGCTCTGTCCCGCCTCCCACAACATGACAGCAAATGGGAGGAGGTCCGTGACTCTGTGTTCACTCCATCCCAACTGGGAGGGGCGGTAACCACACGCAGACAAGCGCTACACCCCTCCCCTGCGTCACCACCCTCCCCCTGGGAACTGAAATTCGCGTCTGCTATGTCTCAAGCGGATAGGGAGACGCTAGAGGGGGAAGGGGGTGGTGAAAGATGCACAAGACTGTTGGCGGAAAAATGGAAAACTATTCATCCCACTGTCACTCCGGGGGGAAGTGATGGGGTGGGCTCACGGCTCTAAACTAGCTGGGCACACAGGATTTGTGAAATCGCTTCAACTCTTGCAATGGCAGTTTTGGTGGCCGGAACTACGAAAAGATTTATCTTTGTTTACTAACGCCTGCCCCCTGGTGCATTGCAACCACTCCCCACTCCGACCCGGCCGTGGGAGGTGATCTTCATGAATTTTATTACTGATCTACCACCGAGTGGGGGGAAGACTGTTATTTGGGTTGTTGTGGATTTATTTTCTAAACAGGCTCATTTTGTCCCGTTTTCTTCCATCCCCTCTGCGAAGAAACTAGCTACCGCTTTCCTACAGCATGTAGTGAGACTACACACTTTGCCGACTAAAGTGATCTCGGACAGGGGGGTGCAGTTCGTCTCCCAGTTCTGGGGAGAGTTGATGTCACTGCTAGGGGTGGAGAGGGGGGTCAGCAGTGCATACCACCCAGAGACCGATGGGCAAACTGAACGGGTCAACCAAACCCTCGAACAATACCTTTGGTGTTTCACTAACTTTCAACAAGATGATTGGCATTCCCTGTTACCGCTGGCTGAGTTTTGCTACAATAATACACATCACTCCTCCACAGGGATGTCTCCGTTCTTGGTGGTGCACGGCTATGAAGCCCCACCGTTTCCTTTCCTGCACTCTCCCGACCTCCCGGCGGGAGATGCGGGGGACTGGTGTAAGCGGTTGCAAGCGGCATGGCCCTTGCTCATAAAGACGCTTGAGGGGGCCAAGTCTGCCTACAAAGTCCAGGCTGACAAGAAGAGAGACCTTTCTTGGACCCCTAAATGTGGAGACTTTGTTTACCTCTCTACGCAAAACTTGAAGGGCGTGCAACCAAGCCGCAAACTCGGTTGGAAATATGTGGGGCCCTTTAAAATTGTACGTGTGATTAATAATGTCACTGTTGAACTTGAATTGCCTAAGTCACTGAAATCTATTCATCCTGTATTTCATGTCAGGCTGCTTCGCCGTGCGCCTGCAGAGAATGTCTGGAGACCCCAGCGCCCCATCCCACTGCCGCTAATGGTGGGGGGAGAACCACATTATGAAGTTTCTCGAATCCTCGACTCGAAGATGTCACGCAATCGATTGTATTACCTTATCGACTGGGCGGACTTTGGGCCGGAACAGAGGGCGGAACATGTTCTTGCCCCGAAACTGGTCCGTGCGTTTCATAAATTGTACCCTTTGAAGCCGGGAGGGTAGATCTGTTATCAGGAGGGCAGGATGTCAGGTATCCCTGCCATAAGGATGGGGGGGCGGATGAGACCGTAATTGATGTATCTGTGCTGTTGGTGTGGAATGTGGGGAGGTGCCGAGGTTGCCTGGGAGACCGGGCCATATCTCACCTCGGTAGGCCAGAGATGGCCTTGGGAGCCAGGCTGTTCGTCTCCTTTCGATTTCTAAAGACAACAGCTAGGCCTGGGAAATCTTGGGGTGGCGGGGGTGTAGTAATTTAGTGCTTTCTAGTTTTCCCGCGCGCGCGCGCTAAACAACTATTGGTAGAATCGTAGGGGGGCTCTTCTCCCCCTTAGAGTATAACCCCAATGCTTCATGTATTCAAGTTATTCTTAACAATGCTCCTGTTCTAGTGACCTAGTATTGCAGCCTAATAAACACTATCCTTGTTTCAATGAATGAGGCCTGGTGTTTGACTGACTGACTGAGGACTCTGACAGTATCTTGGAAATAAGGCACAGATAAACAGGTAGTTTTGTGTAGACATTTGCAATGTGAAAAGAATGGTTTATTTGGTGTTTATTTTAAGGTTTCACCCTGCTCCTCGTTTTCTCATTCAGGCTAACCTGTTTATTTGATTATCTCTTTGTGCACATGATGGTTGGATGTGTTGAAAAAGTTCATTAAAAAACTATAGTTTTTAATTGGGAAGAATTTTTATGGAGGATCTTAAATTATAAGAAAGTTGATGTGATGATTTTCTCAAGTAGTCAGGGGAGTGGTTTGACAGTTACACTAGGAGGATAGCGGAATGGAAGGGGAAGGGAATAACCTAACAGTTGTTGTGGGAGTGGTTTTAGAGCGACACAGGAAAAGGGAAGATAAAGATGATGTTGTCTGAGTTACAGCCACATTATTAACAAACCAACCAACCAATGGCTATGTCTCCTGCTGTAAGCGAGAAGAAGATTGTTTGGAACCCTCTTTATAGGGAAGGGGTATGACGGAGACTTGAAGCTGTGGCAAAACATGGGGAAAGAATTAAATGGGGATGGGGAAAATGTGTGTGATGGGCTAAGTTTAAAACTAATGGAGGTGTGCATTTATTGAATTACAGTGTCCATGTGTGTGTGTGGCAACAGAATGTGTGAGGGAAGGGAAGGAAGGGAAGGGAAGGGAAGGGAAGGGAAGGGAAGGGAAGGGGGTGATGCACTAGAACCTGTAGACCCTAAACAGTCGCTGAAGTGCCAGCCGAGACACGGGCTTACATGTTGGGCTGTTCGGGTGGGTCGCCATCTTGGTCTGAAGCAGCAGAATAAAGTTTGAATAAAACTTGGTTGGTCTTAAAGGTGCCCCTGGACTCAGACTTTGTCATGCTGGGCTATTGATCACAATTCCTGGCAACCAGTGGGAAGAATCCCAGGAGAAAGATTTTAAAAATCAAATGAGGCCTTACTGGAATTTCTGAGTGTAGAGTTCCTGATTGTTGAGATCCTAGAGTTACCCTTGACACTTTCCAGTAGCTGTAGGAATCATCAGGAACTCTGTGGTCCGAACTTCCAGTCAGTGGCCAAGGCCTTGTCTTTTTAATTTTTATTTATTTATTTATTTATTCATTGGATTTATATCCCGCCCTTCCACATGGGCTCAGGGCGGCAAACAAGGGCAAAATGCCATACAGCCAAATTAAAACATAAAGGCCAAGCCAAGAATAAATACAAGCCATAAAACTCCATTACAACTAACAATGATCGCATTTTGCCCTTGTTCGCCACCCTGAGCCCACGTGGAAGGGCGGGATATAAATCAAACAAATAAATAAACAGTGGTGACAGCAAAAGATCACTATAAGGTCCACACCACACAACGTGCTAGTACACACAGTTGGCGTTACTCCAATGGTGCCCTCACAAAGCTAAAATCCCATGCCAGGGCCAAAGTGCCTTGAGTGGCTATACGATGATGGTATCATAGCGGTCGCAGCCCCTACTCAAAAGCCTGGCGGAAGAGCTCCATTTTGCAGGCTCTGCGGAACTGCATAAGGTCCCGCAGGGCCCTGATCTCCTCCGGGAGCTCATTCCACCAGGTAGGGGCCGCCACCAAAAAAGCCCTGGCCCTGGTCGCGGCGTATTTAACAACCTTGGGGGCTGGAATGACCAGTAGATGTTGTCCCCCTGACCGTAGTGCTCTTGAGGGAACATATGGGGAAAGGCGGTCCCTCAGGTAGGCCAGACCCTGGCCATGTAGGGCTTTAAAGGGAAGAACCAGCACTTTGAAGCGGATCCGGTATGCTATCAGCTGCCAGTGCAGTGCCTTCAGCGCTGGCTGGATGTGGTCCCATCTAGTGAGACCCATCAGCAGCCTAGCCGCTGCATTCTGCACCAGCTGCAGCCTCCGGATCTGCGACAAAGGCAGTCTCCCCAGGACGATCCTACTCCTTGACCGATTTCACACAAGAGCTGCGCCGCCATCACGCCTCCCTCTGCCCCGTTTCTATTGGTCAATTTCCCACTCGAAGCCGTGCGGCCGCATTTTAACCCGCGGCTTCATGCAATTTCCCCCATGGTTTTGTGATCCTGTTTTTTGAAGATCACGAAACCGCAGGGGAAATTGGGCAAAGCCATGGGTCAACATGCGGCCGTGCGGCTTCAAGTGGGAAATTGACCAATAGAAACGGGGCAAAGGGGGGCGTGACGGCGGCACAGCTCCTTGTGTGAAATCGGTCCTTCTTTTTGGACCAGTTTCCACTTGTCAGTCAGTGGACAAGGGCTACAGTTGGCTGGAGGTCTCCCACCATAAGTGGGCAAATGGGAGCCCTAATCACAATCTTCCACTGTGGCGTGAGAGTTTCCGTGTAGCTTTCGATCTTGAAGTAGACAAAATACTGTGCTAGAATCTTGGGCCGGCTTGTTAGGTCAGATTACAGCCTTTACCGGTAGTCTTTTCAGAAAGTTCGGTAATTTCTCGGGTAGATGTGGGATGCCTTTGTCTTCAGGAATTGTTGAATGGTCACTGACATTCTTTGGCCTTGCTTTCCAATGGCAGCTGTTCTCTGTCGTGAGCCCAGCCCTGCAGTGCAAGAATTTCTGCAGTGTGACATAAAATACACGTGCTTGAAATTCTTGCATCTTTATATGTCAACTTGATTCTCTTCTACAATAGTGGAGGAATTTATTTCTTTACCAGTTGCTCTCTATACTGGCTCCAATATTCAATTAAATTAAGCTTTTAAAAGCAACAATGAAATTATGAGAAACAAGTGGAGACCCGCAAGAAACTTGCGGGATGGTCATCCCATTCCTCACACCTTTGCTTCCTCCCCTCTACCCTTACCTATCTCACACTCTTTCTCCCTTCTGGGGGTGGAGCCATAGACTCAACCCTCCAAAGCAGCCATTTTATCCAGGGGAACTGATCTCTGTCACCCGGACAACAGTTGTAATTCTGGGTGATCTCCAGCCCTCACCCAGTGGCTGGCAATGGTAGTTCTCATGGAGGAAATGGCTGGTTTGGAGGGTGGAGTCTATGGCATTATACTGGTCTGAAGTTCCTCCCCTCCTCAAACCCCACCATCCCCAGGATCCACCCCTTAAATGTCCAGGAGTTTCCCAATCCAGAGTTGGCAACCCTATTTCCTTCCCACCCAACAGCCAACTTAACCTTTATCTGCCTTTGTCTGTCTTCAGCTTTTTGTCTCCACCCCCTCCCCCACAGCTTCTACCAAGGAAAATTATAGTCTTTCTCCACAGTGGGGACCAAAGCAGCTTACATTATTCTCACCTCCTTTTTTATCTGCACAACAACCCTGTGAGGTTGGTTAGGCTGAAAGTATGTGACTGGTCCAAAATCACCCAGTCAGCTTCCACCGCAATATGGGGATCTGAACCTGGGTCTTGCAGACCCTACTCTGAGGCTCTAACTGCTGCATCACTGCTGGCTTTCATAGGGTGGCTGCTGAACAGCAGCAAGCAGCCAGGCCAAGTTGAGTCATGCAAATTAGGTGGTATCAAGTCACCCAGAGGGTGCTGCCTAGGGATGCCAGCCTCCAGGTGGGATCTGGGGATCCCCTGGAATTACTGCTCAGCTCCAGACTACTGAGATAACTTCCCCTGGAGAAAATTGATGCTTTGGAGGGTGGACTCTAGGGCATTGTACCCCACTGAGGTCCCTGTCCTCCCCAGGCTCCATCCCCAAATCTCCAGGAGTTTCCAGACCTGGAGCTGGCAACCCCACTACCCCCATCCCCTGCCAGTGCCCGTGGGGGACCTGGCAACCCTATACTGCTGCCAGGCCTAGGGTTGGCAACCTCCAAGTGGGGCCTGCTGGAGAGTGAACTCCAGAGATCTGTGAACAACAGAGATCTGTCTCCCTGGAGAAAATGGCTGCTTTGGAGGGTGGATTCTGTGGCATGATGCCCAGCAGAGGCCTCTCCCTTCCCCAAATCCTGCCCTCCTTGCACTCCACCCCAAAACCTCTAGGAATCCCCCAGCCTGGCCCCAAGGCTCCCCTCCCTCCCCTCCCCCTCCCTCCAAGGCCGAAAGAGGCCTGGAAAGAAAGGGCCCTTCTCCCCCCCTTTGACTGACAGAGCCAGTCAGAAGCCTCCTCCCCCCCCCCCGCAACGTTCTAATCTCTCACCGTTGCTGCCAGGAGTCAGGTCCCTGCAGAGGACATTTCAAAAGGCTTTTGGGGGGAAGTCAACCGTCCCTGAAGGGATTTCCTCACTGTTTCGGATTTTTCTACAAACCCAGGAAGTCTACTGACTATGTAGGAAAAGCTGTTGGGGGACAGTGAGGCCCCTGTTGGAGGGAATAGGTATCCGCACAGAAAAAAAAAAGTCTGGGATTAGAATATAAGATTGGGGCAAGTTTGCCCTGTTAGTCTGTCTGTAGCTGTAGAAAAGAGTAGAGTCCAGTAGCAACGAAATCTGTGGCAGGGGGAGGAGCTTCCGTGAGTCACCGCTCACTTCTTCAGATCAGTGGCTCACAAGAGCTCCTACCCTACCACAGATTTTGTTCATCTTTGACTGCAATCACACACACTTTCCACCTGGATTTTCCTGTGTGAACTGGCAAGAGCCAGTTTGGTGTAGTGGTTAAGTGCACAGACTCTGATCTGGGAGAACCGGGTTTGATTCCCCACTCCTCCACTTGCACCTGCTGGATGACCTTGGGCAAGCCATAGTTTGGACAAGAGCTGTCCTTGAAAGGGCAGTTTCTGTCAGAGCTCTCTCAGCCCCACCTACCTCACAGGGTGTCTGTTATGGGGAGGGGAAGGGAAAGGAGCCTGTAAGCCACTCTGAGACTCTGAGTGAAGGGTGGGGGTATAAATCCAATCTCCTCCTCCTCCTCCAAAATCCAGTTGGAAAATGCCTTGAAAGTGGATTATGCAGTGTGTGTGATTGCAGCCTTTAAGGTGCTATTGGACTGTTACTCTGAGGAGAGTAGGGTTAGGGTTAGAGGTAAGCTTTTTCTGTCACAAGAAAATGTGAAGATGTTAAGATTAGGATTTAGAGTAGTAATAATTAGAAAAATGTGGTTATTGTAGAAATGGGCAAATTGACAAAAAAACTTAATGGAAAAGAAGATGAAGAATTTTTAGCAGACTGGAGAGACTTTAAAGACTATTTGGAATGGAACTGGGATGTTAAAAATAAATTGCTTTGCTTTGATAATTATTAAGATTAGAAATATAACAGGAAATGGATAGTATGTATAATATTACCTGATAGAGAGAAATAGAAAAGGAGATTTTTTTAAAATGAAGTTTTGATTACCATATAAGAATTGAATGTAAAAGCATGATAAGTGAAATATTAATAGGGGTGGAGCATCGTTGGAAGCCAGGGGAGGAGGGGAAGACAATAAACAAACAAACAAAATGATATGTTAAGAATCGAAGACTGATATAGAACAAGTTATAATATCCTCTTAATAAAAAATTGTTTAAAAAAAAAAAGAAAAATGTGGTTATTAAAATAGGAAACCCTGAAGGTTGAAAAATTCATCTAGCTCCGACATTTGGGGGCCAGCTCTTGAAGCCAAAGAAAATTTGTCAAGGCCTTCTCTAGCAATGGTTTCAATAGCTTCTGGGGAGGAGGGAGGAATCACATTTTGATTTTACCAGCTAGACCGGTTGCTTTGTGGCTTTATTTATATGCAGTCTTTCCACTGGCATTACTGTCTGGTAGGCAAATGAAGTAAAAATTGCACGAAGCTGTTGCAAATCGATGCAAAATGCTTCTAACAATACTAATCATTAAGCAAACCTGATAGCTGATTTGGCTTCTCCTTTTATTGCTGTCGGTTAATACTCCCATGCTGGAAGACAGGTGCTGACATCCTAGAAATAAAAAGAGCGGCGGAAGATTTTGACCCCATAAAAAAGTAATGCCCCTGCATTTGCTGTGCAGTGGGGGGGGATCATTGACCTTCTAGACGGTGGGATGTTCTTCTTGGGTGCATTGATTTGTTGTTCCTTTCACAGATGTTTGTGACGCTCTGAACGTGACTGTCTCACCTGGGCCCAGAGTGCAGTATGCCGCTGGAGAGAACGCAAGCCTGTTTTGCCACGTTTCTCAGAAGAGGCGGGCGGAGAGCCTGCTCGCTGTCCGTTGGGTCTTTGCCCTCCCGCCAGCCCAAGAGTACCTGATGATCAAAATGACTAAATACGGGGTAGTCCAGTACTATGGAAACTACACGCGTCACTTCTATAAGCAGAGGCTGCTCCTTTTGGAGGAGAGACATAGAACCGTGTACAAATTTTTAATCTTGAATCTCCAGCAAACAGACCAGGGGCACTACATCTGCAAAGTGCAGGAGATTGGCAAGCACAGGAACAAGTGGACAGCCTGGTCTAACGGCAGCGCGTCCACTGAAGTCCAAGGTGAGAGAATACCAGCTCCGGCAGCCGTCTGCCCTTCGTGTCTTGTCGTTTCTCTCTGTGTTATCAGATAAGTCCAGAAAGAGGTCAAAATTTGTCCAGAATATCCAAATTTCCTGAGACTTGGTATCACCTTCCCAAATAGTTTTTAACATGCCATGCATTTGAGAAATCAACAAACGCTCCTTGTGGAGGGAATTTGCATGCTGCAGAGTCTGTATATGAAGAGGAAGAAATTGGATTGATACTCCGCCCTTCACTACCCGAAGGAGTCTCAGAGTGGCTTTTCCTTCCCCTCCCCACAACAGACACCCTGTGAGGAAGGTGGAGCTGAGAGAGCTCTTTCGAGGACTGCTCCTTAGAGAACAGCTCTGAAAGAACTTGTAACTGATCCAAAGTCACCCAGCAGCTGCATGTGGAGGAGTGGGGAGTCAAACCACTTCTCCCAGATTAGAGTCCACCCTCCTAACCGCGACACCAAACTGGCTGTCCTCATATCCAGACAAATGTTGGCATCTCAGACATAAAGGGTGTAAACCACCCTGAGCCCATTTTGGGGGGCAGGATGGGGTCAGAGTGCCAGCCTGGCTTTGTGCGCGGTGGGGTAGATGATCTTAAGTGACAAGCAGCTGGTAGCTAACTTGGTCCCTCTCAGAGAAGTGCTCTATTCTGACCTCATATAATGGCCAAACCTGTTGCTGTTGCCCACGAATAAGGAAAACAGCTGGAGCACTAGCAAGGCTCTTGATCTGGGTCTTCCCACGTGTGGTAGATCTGCCACAAGAGCCACAAAAGCAGAAAATCCCACCCATTCCAAAGGCTGGCTGTGGCATTTGTAAGTAACAATGGAAACGAGATCTGTGTCACTGGTACCAGTCTGGACAGTTTTGGCATCACGGCCCAAACAAATTGATGTTTCAGAAAACTACAATTAGCTGGTTTGATATATGAAGTTGCCTAATTCATAATGCTCAGCTGGTTGGCCACTGGGTGAGAGAGGATGTGGGACTAGGGGGACCATTAGTCTGATCCAGCAGGGCTCTTCTGAGGTTCTAATTATGAATCAAGAACAATTTTCCAACTCAGAACGTTAAATGAGAGCCAGTGCGCATGCTAGGAGGTCCTCATGTTTGCTGAGCGATAACAAGACTTTGAATTGAAGGTTTAGTGGGAGTTTTATGGCTTCCAGACTTATGTGCTCTTTTCTTCATGCAACCAAGACATGTGGGTCCTCTGCCCCCCCCCCAACTGCCCCCTGGAGCTGCTGTCGGCTCCCCTTGCACAACTACGTTCCTTACATGGCCTCGTGCAAGGTCTGAGACTAAGCCAGCAATCCTTGCCCAACAGACACAAGGGTTTTTGAAGGTGCAAATTGGCCCTCTGAGCATGCACAATCATTGTATGGCAGACCCAGCATCCCAAGCCGGCTGCTTTATCATTGTTCAGTGCCAGCCCTCACTATGGAGGAAACTCTCCTTGATTTCTGTGAACCAGACCGAGCAGTCGTCTGTTTGGCGAGTACACATTTTGCTTGGGTCACTAACTCTTGCTCATTTTCTGAGCATATATTTTACTGTGGCTGTTGTTTCCTGTTAAGCTCTGAAAGCCGTTCGCTATTCCCAAGTACATTTGGTGGGAGGGGGAGGGGGGCACAGTTGGGTGTCCAAGCAGCTCCGTGTCATGGTTGGACCTGTGGGGTGGGTACAGAGCAGATGAAAGCAACTGTCAGTTCTCAGGGGAAATGGGGTCGTGTATGTGTGTGCATGCAGCCCCCTGGGTGCCTGTGTTCTAACCTTACAAGCCACTTCCAAGTACTCACACATGGAGCGGTTGCCAATACCAAGCTAGTTCCAGACTGGCTTGATGAGAGTTCACCCATTTCTACATGGCCGATATATTCACATCATAGAATCATCCTTATGACTCTGCTTACATATTTGGGACCCTCGGACCCACTGAAATTATGAACTCCCATTCTGCAATGTGTAAACGCTACCTAATTTGTATTTGGGAGCCATAGGCTTGGATGTCAAGAACAGGAAGAGTTCACACGAATGCATATACCCAGAATTAAACTTTGTTGGATGTACTTTCTTGCATGCAAACGAAAGCTCACACTCAGAATTAAACTTTGTTGATCTTAAAGGTGCCACTGGACCCAAGCTGCTTTCTGAAGAAGTGTGCATGCACACTAGAATTAAACTTTGTCGGTCTTAAAGGTGCCACTGGACCCAAGCTGCTTTCTGAAGAAGTGTGCATGCACACTAAGGTTTATACCCAGAACAAAACTTTGTCGGTCTTAAAGGTGCCACTGGACCCAAACTAGTATCTGAAGAAGTGTGCATGCACACTAAGGTTTACACCCAGAATTAAACTTTGTCGGTCTTAAAGGTGCCACTGGACCCAAGCTGCTTTCTGAAGAAGTGTGCATGCACACTAAGGTTTATACCCAGAACAAAACTTTGTCTGTCTTAAAGGTGCCACTGGACCCAAGCTGCTTTCTGAAGAAGTGTACATGCACACTAAGGTTTATATGCAGAATTAAACTTTGTTGGTCTCAAAAGTGCCACTGAAATCACACTTTGTTCTGTGCTTCAGACCAACATAGTCTGTTTTTAATGAATTTTTACCTGCTTCTTTCTTGCAGCCAGCTTAGATGAACAGGTAAGCTGAAACTTTGTCTGTGAATACCTTGATGGCCCGCTTGCAAGATCATGGGTGTATATCATTTGTGGCATAGGCGATGCTTTTTTAAAAAAATGCTGGTATTTATGATGCTCACAGCAGAGAAGGTGACGAGGCAGCCAAAGTGCCCTGTCAGCAGACTCAGCACCAGGGTGAAGGAGGGCAGGGCCTGGCAAAAGAGGGCGCCTGCCAAGCGGGTGCTGCTCAGAACAGGCCAACCTGCAGCTTCTGAGCCATCGGCCAGACCTGGTTCTGGCAGGAAAAGATGTCCGGAGCACCACAAGAAAGAGGTTGCAGGGACACTGCATCATTATGGACCAGCACACACACACAGAAGCCCTGGATATAGCCAGTGGGGACGGATGTTCCCTGTTGAGGAGGAGAGAGCCTACGGGCCTGCCTCTGGCACAGGGTTCATTCAGCCTCTGCCGGTGCTATCCGTTCCTACCTAGGCGGAAGGCAGAACTGTTCTAGGGCATGGAGGACGAGGGACAACCTGGCACACACCGCAGTGGCACGCTCACGCGCTTGATGTTACAGGACGCATCATTAAAAGGTTGCCCATCCTTGCTATGGAATGTTTGGGTGAAAACAGCAGTCACCTCTTGAACCCGGAGGAAGCAGTTCGAGTGCGCACTCGCTGCGATCTGAAGATGGCGGCTGCTCCGTAATGTTACGTCTGCCTTAGTCTGGTTCTGGAAAGTGTAAAGTCACACTTTAATCTCTGCCCACCTCTGCCGAACAGGTTACAGCACCGAGAGGATTTGATCTGAGGCACGGTTCAGCTTCAGGAACTCTTCTTGAGATCTGGAATTGTGCCAGCCACCCCCTTCGGCGTGGGGATTAGGGGAGGAGGCTCCGGAGCTAGGGGGTGTGGCTTCTGAGAGAGCTTGAGCCCGCATCTTTTGACTTTGGGGGATGCTTCAGTGTAACGTGTCTGACTAGGCCGCTGGTTCTCCTTTTTTTGATTCTCTCTGTGTGTGCCCATTGCAGTGATTTCCTCTGAAGTTCTGGATGACTCTGCCGCCGAGAAGAATCACAAGGCCTGGAAGTTTTTTGAAGGTTAAGTGTACATTTTTGTTTCTTTGCTCCTCTTTACGAAGATGCTAGAATGCGCACCCCCAACTCAGACCAGTAGAATACCACACTTCCAACCTTCCTTTGAGGCAGCGCTGGGCTCCTTTGTGCGTCAGAAGGAGGGTGGGGCCTTACCTGCCGGCTTCCTCACCTGCTGTTCCGTGACAGAATCTGATGCTGGGTGAGGCAGGTTTTGTTGTGCAGCTCCCACTGTAGACCCAGAAGATATGGGGAAGTATGTGTGTGTTTGTGTGTAAGTTTTCTTTTAACTGCAATCCCACCAGTTATTTTGATCCAGTTTGTATATCCGTCTTGTTTATTTGCCACTAAATGACACTGGGATCATTTTTTTTTAATGCAAACTCTTTTTTCAAATTTGCGCAAATCACAGATTCGGTATACTATGCCATATTTGGTTCCAGCTCTAGATTTCTTGACTTTTGAGTCTTGAAGTTTTTATCCCATTTATTTGTTTTATAAAAATCGCCATTACCCTTAAATATTAAGTCTGAGGTCAAGCAATAAACATGTTGGTTCTCCCTCACTAGAATGGCACACACACTGAGTCAGACTTAATGGTGAAGATGGCCCACTAAGAAC
The DNA here is from genome assembly GCA_029375565.1 of Gekko gecko. Classification (NCBI taxonomy): domain Eukaryota; kingdom Metazoa; phylum Chordata; class Lepidosauria; order Squamata; family Gekkonidae; genus Gekko; species Gekko gecko. The sequence continues at coordinate 4,967,183 of JAPDNY010000008.1, forward strand.
CAGGTGTAATTCTGGAAAACTAATGGTAGACCATGGCCGTTAAGGGTTCTTAGTTTAAATAGCAAGAAGCTTCAGCTGCCATTGTTTGCAATTAGTTTTCCAGAATTCAGCCTTGTTCTTGCGTGTGTGCATGAGGTGCTGTCAAGCTGACTTGTGGCGACCCCAGCAAGGGGCTTCCAAGGTAAACGGAGGTGGCTGGCTGTGGCCTTCCTCTGCAGAGTCTTCCTTGGTGGTCTGCCCTCCAAGTAAGGACCCTGCTTAGTGTCTGAGATCTGACAAAATCGGGCTATACCATGCCACCTGCCCTAGACTTGGTTTTTAGTGAGCCGTATCGGTGGCTCAAGTGGTTAATGTGCTGAACTACAGGCTGTGGAAGGTCAGTAGTTCAGCAGTTCAAGATCCGGGTGCCGCAAGACAGAGTGAGCTCCCGTCTCTAGTTCCAGCTCCTGCCAACCTAGCAGTTCGAAAGCAAGAAATTGCAAGTAGATAAATAGGTACCACTTCGGTGGGAAGGTAACAGCGTTCTGTGCGCCTTGGTGTTTAGTCATGCTGGCCACATGACCACGGAAACATCTTCGGATTTGAAAAGGAGATGAGCACCGCAACCCTAGAGTTGGATTCGACTGGCTTTCGAGCAAGGGAACCTTTACCTTTACCTATTTACCATTAAGTGTATTTAAATATGCTCCATTCCCGCAAGGAAGAACCATGTGAAGCAGCGGCTGACCTCTCTCACAGCACATAAGAAGCAAAATTCTGATATAGATGCAGATCCACACTGCACTGCTCTTTGAAGCTCCATAATCTCCCTTTGCAGGGGGAAAAATAAAAAGATGAAGATTCTGTAGCCTAGAGAAAAGAGAAGAGAGGAGGGAAAAGTGGATTGTTTGCGGTCCCCAGAATGCTGAAACCAAAGAGTGTCCAATTAGATGAGCATTCAGTAGGTTTTAATATATTAAGTTGGACAAAAATCTGGAAAATTCTAAGATAAGGAAATGTTGAAGTAATAAAAGGAAACGAGAAATCAAGTGTCACCTTAAGTTATAAAAGGAGACGGGCAAGGGTTGGGAGGGGGGGCACGTTCATCAAAGAAAGAGACTCCCTGGTTTTGTCACGTGACAGAGAATTCCCTGGGGATCAGAGAGTATGACTTGAAAAATGCTGGACTGAGCAATAAGCAATTGTTATCCAGAATTAATGCCTCTGCATTATTTCCCTTGTCTGTGTGAGGTCAGGGACAAACGTGACCCTTCTGATTCTTTGGTAGTTTTTATTTGGACCTCCCAGTGACATCCAAGATTTTGAATTTCTCCCAAACAATGTTTGTTTTTTATATCAATAACAAGATTTCCTTCTATTAACTTTGAATGTGAACATCTATATCGAAGTATAGACAATTCGCAGCATTTGGAATGTATGCAATACATAATTTCATCTCCAGACCAGACTATAAATGTTACAAACCTGTTACAGTTAGCTTCTGTTTCACGCCTCCCTCTCTCTCTCGCTGATCACTCCTGGATCCTTTATGAAACAGACCTTCAGTAATGTTGTCCTCGGGAAGAAAGGCAGCCTGGTACAGCCCCTAGTCAGATCTCAGAAGCTAAGCAGGGTGGCTCCCTCTAAGCTGTGGAGTCTTGTGAGCAAAAATTCTACTTTGTGAGCTGCTGGCATTAAAGTTGTGAGCGAGCGATTTGGCTGCTGCATAAACTAGTTTGCTCTGGAGCCCCATCCTTCCTGAGCTAGGACAAAAATGTGTGAGCTGGAGGCTAAAGAACTGTGATTTAGCTCACACTAACTCAGCTTAGAGGGAATACTGGGTCACCAAGGATAACTCTGCAGAGGAAGGCATTGGCCAACCACCTCTGCTTCTCACTTGCCTGGAAAGCCCATTGCCCGGATCACCATAAGCTGGTTGCAACTTGATGGTACATTCATTTATTCATTCATTCATTCATTCATTCATTCATTCATTCATTCATTCATTCATTCAATTATTCAATTTATACCCCTCCCTCCCCGTGAGCAGGCTCACAATGGCTTACACAGTTGATACAATACCAGTAAAACCTGGTGAGACACCCTGTGAGGTAGGTGGGGCTGAGAGAGCTCTGAGAGAACTGCTCTTGGAAGAACAGCTCTGAGAGAACTGTGACTGACCCAAGGTCACCCAGCTGGCTGCATGTGGAAAAGTGGGGAATCAAATCGGGTTCTCCTAGATTAGAGTCCATCACTCTTAACCATTATGATGGCCCCTGTGTAAAGGGCGGGGTATAAATCCAATCTCCCCTCCTCCACGTCCTCCTCCTCCTCCTCTTCTTCTCCTCATTCCTTGTTTGTCTTCCAGACATGTATGTCTACGCCGTATTCGTGTGCTCCGTGGGCATCGTCAGCGTCCTGCTCTTCACCCTGGTCATTCTCTGCCAGACCTTGATCAACAAGAAACGATCCCGAGGTAAAGTGACAGCGGAAGGCAGAGACAGGCATTGCTTCTGGAGGGCTGGCTGTGAACCGGGGAGGAGACGCGAGGATTGACAGCAGTGCTGGGCGGGGGTGTTGTGAGGCTTCTCAAAAGGAATTGCATTTAGCCCTGACCTGGATGGCCCAGGCAAGCCCGATCTCGGAAGCTCAGCGGGGTCGACTCTGCCAAGTACTTGGATGGGAGACCTCCTTGGAATACCAGCAGTTGGGAGGCGGGGGCAGGCTTCATTCAGCCCCCTCTCTGAATATCCTCCAGGCCTCCAGCAGGGGTCAGTCACCAGAGGTCGCCATGACTTCCAGGTGCGCACACACTCACCTGCCCATATAACACACCCCCATGTATTGTGTTTAGCTCATGTGAGAACACCACTAGTCAGGTGTGTGTGTGGTTGGGTGGATGCCCCAGAGGAAAGAAGGAAGGAAGGTTGTTGGGGCTGGTAAATTGGGATGGAGTGCAGAAAAATGGGAAATGCCGCCTCGATCGATTTCTGCGGTGAATGTGGGCAGAGGTGGAGCGCCTGTAAAATTCTGGGAAGCACACCCCAACCAAGAGTTCATCTCAAGCTTGGAGCACTGCATGACCTTCCAAGAAAACTTTCAGATAATGTCGGTGTTCAGATGTGATCTCGGTACACAATCCTTTGCCTAGTTACTCCAGTCTAAGACCGTTGGTTTTCATGGACTTAGAGTAGAGTAATTCTGCATAGGAATGCAATGTTTGTTACTTTATTGCTGTTGCTGCTGCTGCTGAGTCGCACAGTCAAGTCTGAATCTCCGTGACCCCGTGGACCACTTCATGCCAGGCCTTCCGTCTTCCGCCATCCTCCGGAGTTTGCTTAATTTCATGTTTGTTACTTACGATCCTCTAAAAAAAAGGAAGGTTTCTAGAATATAGATTGTCCCCCTTTCTCTGATGAAAGTTTGCGGACGACACTGCAGGGCTTGTATCCTGGCAGAGGGTCAGTGTGGCTCAGTGGTAGAGCATCTGCTTGGCATGCACATGGTCCCAGGTTCAATCCCCAGTTAACAGACCAGGCAGTTGGTGATGGGAAAGACCCTTTTCTGCCTGGGACCCTGGAGAGCCACGGCCGGTCTGAGTGGACAAGGCTGACCTCAGTGGACCGAGGGTCTGACTCAGGACAGGGCAGCTTCATGTGTTGAGATCTTCCTGGACTCAGGTGGCAGCCCTGTGGGTGATGGGTGAGTTTTGTGGATGCAATTGTTATCCACACTGAGTTTTCGGTTTCTTGTGGTCACGTGATTCCTTTGAGAATGAATGCGATGTGGAAACACGCTATGGTGTCTTGGGTCTCCCAACCACATTTATAGCTCATCCCCAGTCTCTTTTAGTCCTTAGATCTGATTTGGTGGGAAAGCAAGATATAAATATATCCTACAGAAACAAAACTCATGTTCCCAGGAATTCAGGGTGAGACACCTGAGGCCGAGAGACAGTGATGCTGATGATGTTCCCCGCTGAGCAGAGTCCTGGGCCCCCGTCACGCTGGCTGCCGAGAGAGAGTAGAGAGAACAGAGAGGCTGCCTCCGCTTATAGTGGCCAGGGCTAGGAGCAGAGGGGCTCCATTCCGGCCTTCAGCTGCTCATGCTGGCGAAAAGGGTCTTGTGGGAGACCCTGCTGATCCTCGCAGCAGAGAAAGGAGCTGCTCTCGGAGTAGCATTATTGGTTTCCATTCTCAAGGAGAGCAGCCCCATTACCAGGGATCAGTTAAAATGAACCACCTCCTTAAGTTTTGTGAGAAAATCCACAATGTGGAAAGACTGTTCTTGAATAGGGCCAATGGTTTCCTGAAGCTTTGCAGGCAGCCCTTCTTGGCAGTCCAATTGCTGAAAACGGCGTCTTCCGGGGAAGCCGTTTAGTACCAGCAAGCCAAAGAGGGGATGAAGACTTGCAGTCGGGATACAACAAGTAGCCACGTTACTCTGTTGTGGCCAGATAGAAGTCTGGTGGTGCCTTAGAGGCGCACAACGTTTATTTCAGGATGAGCTTTCATGATTCACAGCTCACATCTTCAGACCCTGCTTAAGGGGGAAGAGGAGTTAAGGTGGAGTGTGAAGTCTGTCATAAACCCCGGGAGAAAACTGGGCTCCAGCTCAGCCCATGGAGTCCTCCTTCTGGAGAGGGGCCATATCTCAGTGGCGGAGCCTCTGCTTGGCCTGCAGAAGGTCCCAGGTTCAGTCCCCAGCAGCATCTCCAGTTGAAAAGGACCAGGCACTAGATAACGGGAAAGACCCTGGAGAGCCGCTGCCAGTCTGAGTGGGCAGTACCGACATTGATGGACTGATGGTCTGGTTCAGTCTGATGTAACTTCATAAAATGGGAAGGGTCCCTGCCTCAGTGGTGGAGCACCTGCTTGGCCTGCAGAAGGTCCCAGGTTCAGTCCCCGGCAGCATCTCCAGTTGAAAAGGGTCTGGTGGTAGGTGATGTGGGAGGCCTGTCTCTGCCGGAAACCCTGGAGAGCGGCTGCCAGCCAGAGCAGACACCACTGGCCTGGAGGGGCCGGGGGGGGGTGTCGGGGTCGGATGCAGGATAAGGCCGCGTCGTGTGCTGGTCGGGCCACTTGGTGCCCGGGGACTTCTTCAGATCCTACTGCTGAGTTTTTGCTGACTTCCAAACACACATATCTGGCTACCAGGCCTCTGAGGGGCAAAGACAAGATGTCAACCTGCCACCTAGAAATGTGACTTGCTGTGGAGGACACGTCTCGCAGGACATTTCTTGAGACACTTTTTTCTCTATTCTTTCCCCTCCCCCCTCCCTCCCCCTCCCCATTTCCCACAGTGAAACATTACTTGGTGGAGTGTTCCCAGAACAGGTAGGAAAACCATTCTCTCTTACGGGTGGTAACCTCAATTTCATTTGACCCTCTTTCTCTCAATAGGCCATTCAGGCCGTTTTACTTGTTTTCCATTTTAAGCAAAGGGGGAAAAAACTTTTGGAGCGTCCTTTCCAGTCTCCTTAGCAGTTCTGGTCACCACATCTCAAAAAGGATATTATAGCATTGGAAAAAGTGCAGAGAAGGGCAACTAGAATGGAACATTTTCCCTATGAAGAAAGGTTAAAATGCTTGGGGCTCTTTAGCTTGGAGAAACGACGGCTGAGGGGTGACATGACCGAGGTTTATAAGATTATGAATGGGATTGAGCAGGTTGAGAAAGAAGTACTTTTCTCCCTTTCTCACAATACAAGAACTCGTGGGCACTCCATGAAATTGCTGAGCAGTCGGGTTAGAACAGATAAAAGGAAATACGTCTTCACCCAAAGAGTGATTAACACATGGAATCCACTGCCACAGGAGGTGGTGGCAGCTGCAAGCATGGACAGTTTCAAGAGGGAATTAGATAAACATATGGAGCAGAAGTCCACCAGTGGCTATTAGCCACAGGGTATAGATGGGAACTCTCAGTCTGGGGCAGGTGATGCCCTCTATTCTTGGTGCTGGAGGGGGCAGCAGTGGGAGGGCTTCTGGTGCCCTGGCCCCACTGCTGGACCTCCTGATGGCCCCTGGTATATTTTGGCCGCTGTGTGACAGAGTGTTGGACTAGATGGGCCATTGGCCTGATTCAACATTGGCTTCTCTTATGTTCTTATGTTCTCTTATGGTGCCACCTGGAATCACCAAGACGATGGCTTATAACCGCCTTTCCTCTCGCCACAAAACTCTCCCTGAGCCACGTGCAATCTGTCGGTTTTTTGGCTGCCATTTCCCGAATAATGCGGGGGCTTTGGGATTCACGCTCGGGGTTGCTTTCTCTAGATAAGAAATAAGATGCTTTTGCGGCCGTGGCCTACGTTCCTCATTAAAATTAGGCAATGCAGTTCCCCAAAGTTAAGATCCTACTATATGTTTACTCAGAAGTCTCATTTGACGAGGCCCTCCTTCTCCCTGCCCCACTTGTTTAAATTTTGTGTTTCTTCATCTTGTATAGCATTCTTAGGCCCCGGTCACACGGGTCAGATAACGCGGGGGGAAGGCGTGGCTATTTGCGCCGTCATAATCTGATCCACCATTAGGTGATCAGACGGGACAGCAGCACACCGGGGCTTCCTCTGTTGGCACGCGCAGCAAAGAGGACGACCCGGGGAATAGCCGCCCCCCTGGCATGATCACACTGCAGGAGTCTGTAGGCAGCCTGTGGCAAACCATTTGCCAGTAGGTTGATCCGGGTGCCTTTTAAATGTGCATCTTCAGTGGCACGCCATGGCTTGGCCATGGGTGCGCTACGCCTCCCAGATGTTCCGGTGTGATCGCGTCCAGAAAATCCGCCGGACTATCATGCCTTCTGCGGGGAAATGCTCCATGTGACCAGGGCCCTAATGAGTCAATACTAGGTACAGGCACAAAACTGAGAAATGAACCCTGGTTCAAGCATGAACCAGGCTGGTTTGTGGTTCGTTTCAAACTGGTTCATTTGGTCGCGTCATTCCTGAATCCAAAAACGAACCACTTTTTTTCCGTGGAGGTTCATTTGGTTTGTGAGAGTGGTTCGTTCTCCAGACAGCCTGGCACTGATTCATTCAGTTCCTAGGCAACGCTGGGGGTGGAAGTGTGGAGAGTCCTAGAAAAACTCATAGCAGTAATCCATAGCTTGATTGGCAGCTCTGGAAGCCAACCATGGAGCTCCCACTCTGCTCTATGGGAGCAGATTGTGTATCTATACCACACCCTGACTCAGCTGCTTTCACTTTGCGGCAGAAAGAGGGAGGAGTTAGTCATCACGTGAGAGAGAGGGAGTTAGGAAGAAACGCTTGCTGCCTGGCTGATTCAAGGGGAGGCTAGCGCTCAGCTTTCCTGGGGGCACCTGCTTTGGGGGGGCTACGACGCAGACATCCCAAACTCAATCTTCACCAAATTTGGAGGGTGGGTGGGAGAGAGCTTGCTGAAGACTCCCTGTGCGTTTGGCATCTGTAACTCAGGAGGGGGCTGTTCTACCGCCTCCTGAACTCACAAACCGGTTTGGGAAATGGGGAAAGTTCATGAAAGTTTGTGGTTTGTGTAATCAAACAAACCACCACAAAGCACCATTTTCCCAGCCCGTGCCCATCTCTAGTCAATACCTGCTCATTCTTATATGACTGGGGCAGTCCTGAATTACTGGCGGGTGTGTGTGTTTTATTGCTTTTTGTAGCCAGCACAACTTTTTTAAAAATTGCTTTTCGTTTTTTTCCTTTTACTTTCCGTGATCACAATTATGCATTAAAACCATGAAAAGTAATAGAAACAAAATAAGAAGCAATGGTTTGGGTTGCAAATAGCATTAAAAAACACTCCCCTCACAGGGAACAGGAAGTTCTGCTTCAGGAGGAGCCTTTCCAGTTAACAGGAAGCAACCGACCAAGCTTGGAGGCATGGAGGGAAATTTAAAGGAACAGTGGCCTCCCCCTGCCCCTGCCCCTGCCTTTGTAGCATTTTGCCAGGCCACAGGCTGGCACTGGACTTGCATTTTAAGTTCAAAAAATGGCCACTAATAAAACCTGAAGAAAGATGGGAAATTGCACAGGAAACAGTGGGGTACAATGAGCTAGCAACGTCATCTGGATTCTCTATTAAAAATGGAGTGAACAAATGATATCCGTTCCAACTTTTGCAGATGAAAAATGCTTGAAATAAATAAGAAATAAACAGTTGGATTCTGGATCTGCTTCCCTGATGAACTGCAGTCCCACACAGGTTCCTGCTGAGACAAATGCAGATGAAAGCAGTTGCCCCTTCAGCTGAGAGGAGAAGCGAAATGCCCTTGAGAACTTCCCACATCCTGGGCAAGTTATTCTGCCCGACTGTTCTTCCCACCTGCCTCCTTCACCAGGCTCTCTCTTTTCCTTTTCCTTTTCAGCTTAGGGGAAACGGGCAATGGCGTGACCAGCTTGTCTCCAGTGGAGCCCATAAAAGTCAAAAGGAAGAAGGAGAAAGTGGAGCAGCCTCCTGCCATTCCAGCCAAAGGTCTGTGGTAGCCGGTGGGCAACATGCCGCACGCAAAGGTCCGGAGGGGGAGAGAGGGAGAGAAGTGAGCTAGTTTTTCCTGTGTGCCTGGGCATGAAGAAACCGTGTCTCGTTGGTGGCTGGCCCTGCCTCAGTGTTTGCTGATGGTCTGATGATCTATTATTATGTGAGCAGCCTGTTTTTCCTCCGAGGAGCCTCAGACGGCACAAGTGGGGTTTCCCCCTGGATTATTCTCACAGCCTGCGGCCTGGTGCCTAGGGCGTCAGACTGGGATCTGGGAGGCCCATGCTTGAACCCCCACTCTGCCATGAAATCTTGCTGGGTGACCTTGGGGGGCCAGTCACTCACTCTCAGCCTGACCCACCTCACAGGGTTGTTGTGTGGATAAAATGGTGGGGAGGAGAAGGATGCCGGCCTCTTTGGGTCCCCACTGGGGAGGCAGGCGGGATATAAATGAAGAGGACGGGTGGGCAGAAGCCCCGTGGGGGTAAGTTTGGTCGATGAACAGTGACGGCTCAAGGCTTCCTTGTTCGCTTCTGTGAACTCTGAAATGGAGGCCTGAGAGGTTCATGGAATCCTAGAGCTGGAAGGGGCCCTCCAGAGGCCCTCCAGTCCAGCCCTCCCCGGCTCAGTGCAGGATCAGCCCAGAGGATCACAGACAAGTGTTTGTCCCGCCACTGACTAAAGGCTGCCAGGGAGGGGCTCAACTGGTTCAAATCCGCCATTCTGGCACCTCATGAGAGACGGGTCTCTAAACATCTACTAGCCACGAAATCTGGACTTCCTGGCTACTGGTCTTGTTAGCTGAAGGGGGGGGGCGAGCTGGGCCACTTGCAGAGAAAACCTCCAGAAGGGACCGTTTCCTTGTTTGACACTTATTACTTAGTTCTAATTACCTTTGATGTATTAGGAAACTAATTGTCCTGCTTAAAACTGGCCTAGAAAGCAAATGGTCCATGGTTTGTGGAAACTAAAATCCTTCTCTTTGGACCCCGGGACACGACTAACCGTACCAGCGGATGTGGTGGGGCCAGCATTCCCCTGTTGCTAACTGGCTGTGAAATGACAAGTTGAAGGATCATGATTTGACCTTTTGTGGTCATGGAAAAGGAGGCGAACCAGAAGAGGAGGCACAGAGCTGTTTTCTGGTGCTGGAACCAGCGGAGCTCTTTGCCCTCCGTCTGGGCTGGGTAATGTGGCTTGTATTCACTGCCCTGAAAGGAACCCCCGGCGAGGGCCCGGTGAGATCCGGATGGTTCTTGGTTTGCATTTTTGCGGGGCGTGCATGAGGCTTCCTTTCAAGCCATCGGGAGGGGGTGGGCCCTCCTTCTTCGGAGGTTTTCAAGCCCCACCTGGCAGCCATGCGGATTGTGTGCACTTGGACAGATCACGAGAAGGGAGGGCGGAAAGGGATGAGCCAATGCTTGGCTCTCACGGAGCCTTTTTTTATACAGACAGGGTAGTGCCAAGCACCACGGTGGGGTTAGGAAGGAATTTCCCTCCAGGCCAGACTGGCCCAGGGATCCTGGAGGGGTTTTTTTGCCATCCTCTGGGTGTAGAGCAGGGGTCACTGGGGGAGAATTTCCTGCGTCGTCCCGGGGGCTGGACTAGATGAGCCTTGAGGTCCCCTCCAGCTCTGTGTTTCTGTGTTTTTCTGTGCACAGCCTTCCCACATTGCACTTTCAGTGTCTACAGTCTTCATTGCTGCCTGGTTCTGGAGGCAGCCCCAGGCTTCAGAGCGTGTTTTCCTGCCTGGGGTTTGCTGGTTGGGAGGCCACTAAATGTGTCAGAGTAGGAAGAAAGTAACGTTTGCCGTGACCCCGGAGGCAGGAAGAGGATCACCCAGCTGCCTCCAGCAGGGCTGGAGAGAGAGTACACATGTTTTCTCTAAGCAAAAGAATAAATATATCCTCTCTCCCGTGTCAAGCAGCTGATAGGCATTGTCGGTTTTTGGAAGATGCCACTCCGGCAGCTGACCAAGAGACAGGAAACACACTGTCAGAACACCTGTTTGCGCAGGCTGTTCCTTAGCCAGCTAGGAATTTGTGCCAGTAGGCCTGTTTTGGATGCATTTTGGAACACACGTCCCCCTCTGCTGCTTCCTGTGTTTTTGGCCAGCCCCAGTTTTATGTAAGACTGTTTAAGTGTGCCGGCATGAGACATCCTTTGCATGGAACGCTGTGGCTGGAAAATCCTGCTTTTTATAGCCGATGAAGTATTTTACTAGCCAAGGCAGCACATTCCTGAGCACAGGCCGTGGTTTGCATGGGAGCGCAGTTGGCCTCCCGTATCCTCCTTTGTGTTGTGTACCAAACCCACTGTGTAGCTGAGAAGTCGCTCAGGACCTGGAAGCAAAAAGTAATTCCCCTTTGTCCTCCTCCTCCTCTTCTTCTTTTCAACAGCACCAATATCCAACGCTTTCCCAAAGCCTAAGCTTCTGAAGCCACAAAGGAGAGTCCTGCTGGTGAGTAAGCCCATGGAGGCTGGTCCTTTCCTCGTAATTAATTAGCTCCCCCCTGTCTGTTGTGTGACCACAAGCAGGACTCCAAGGTGAGTGTGATGAACACGCTCATCAACACCCATGAAGCTGCCTTCGACTGAAATCAGGACCCCCCCCCCCGGTCCGTCAAGATCAGTCTTGTGTCTGCTCAGATGGGCAGCGGCTCCCCAGTCTGTCTCAGGCAGAGGTTTTCGCATCCCCTGCTGCCTGGTCCTTTAACTGGCGGTGCCGGGGATTGAACCCGAGACCTCTGGCTTGCCAAGTCGAGGCTCTGATGCCACTGAGCCACTGCCCTTTTCCTGGTTCCCGGCTTAGAGGGGAAGGAGGAGGGGAAGACATTTGCACGGCCTGGTCATCTGCCAGCTCCCTGAAATTAACCCTATCCATTTAGGTGTGGATTCCCCAAAGGCCTTTGATGAGTACTTGGCAACCGTGGCTGGCTGGTTCAGAAGGCTCGCTGCATCCAGGCTCGTGGCTACAGTGGGGCATTTGGGGGATCTGCCCCCCCAGATGCGAGGTGTGCCCCAGGACAGCTGCTGCCCCTCCTTCCCTCCTGTGACATTAGAAGGGCCCTCCAGCGGATCAGTGGGAGCACGTGGGCCACCGATCAGCTGGAGGGCCCTTTGAATCTTGCAGCTGCCCTTCTCCCTCCCCTCTTCCAAGATTTAAAGGGCCCTCCAGCGGATCAGGGGGCCCTTTAAATTTTGCAGGAGGTGAGGAGTGAATTCAGCACTTGGGGTTCAAGTGCGGGCAGCCCTCTCTCGAAAAACACCATTTTAAGGGTTCCTGTGAAAGAGTGTTTTTCAAGTGGGGCTGCCCACGCCTGAACTCCAAGCGGCGAATTCACCCGTTGGAGTTCAGGGACGGCGTAGGCCCACCCTCCCCATCTCCCCTCCCCTCCCCTGCTGCCCCACAACATTTCACCGTGCTCCACCCACCCAAAATTTCTGGCTATGGGGCTGACTGCACCCCACCAGCTTGTGACAGCCACATGGATTGCTGGTAGATGTTCATGGTGCTGGCACTCTAGTCAGACACTCTGGAAAGCTGGTGTCTGCATGCGCCAAGCCAGCTGGGGATCTAACCCTGCTTATGCTGGCCTTCTGGAGCTGGATGAACCAGCTGACCAGGGCAGTTTTGGCACTTGGAAATGATGCAGGGAGGGGTGAAAGATCTCACTGTGAGCCTGGTCATTAGCATATGGTCTGCTAATGAGCTATTAGGCTATTAGCATATGCCACACCCCCTGACATCACCGGAAGTGATGTCAGAAGGGGGGGAGGCATCTTCAAAAGCCCCCCTTCCCTTCCTCAGCTGGCCTGGGTGGGGGAGCTGAGAGAGAAGGGGTTTACAGTTTAAACTCCTTCTCACTAGAGTTGGGCCAGAGAAGGAGGAAAAAGGGAAGGAAGAGAGAGTAGAGAGAAGGAAAGAGGAAAGAAAGAGAAGGAAGGAGGGAAAGAAAGAGAGGAAAGAAGGAGGGAAACAGGGAAAGGAGGAAAAAAGAGAAGAGAAGAAGGTGGGAAAGAAAGAAAGAGAGAAGGGAAGAAGGAGGGAAAGAGGAAATGAAGAGAAGGAAAGGAGGGAATGAAAGAAATTTGGTGGCAATTCAGCCCCATTGTATCCTATGGGCCATTGAAGTCAATGGTGGAAACATAGGGTATATTCTAGGGGCTGGAGGGGAGGGGGTTTGAGGAAGAGGCTCCAAACTCACGGGGTAGCTGTTGGAGCCTCTCCCCAAGATACCCACCAAGTTTCAAGATCATTGGACTAGGGGGTCCAATTTTATGGGCCCCCAAACAGGTTGCCCCCATTCCCTCCATTGTTCTCTATGGTGGGGGGAAAAGTTACTTTTTCCCCATGGTGCTGTTAGTAGCTCTGAGGGGGAGGGGGTTTGAGGGAGAGGCTCCAAACTTTCAGGGTAGCTTTGGGAGCCTCTCCCCACATACACCCCCACGTCTCAAAGCAATTGGACCAATGGGCCTAATTCTATGGGCACCCAAACAGGTTACCCCCATTACCTCCATTGTTTCCAATGGGGAAACCCAGCCAGCAGCACTTAAGGCAGGCAAGCAGGCAGCCACCCAGCAGTCAGACTCTCCCAGAAAATCTCAGGGAAAGTGAACTGTCTTGGGAGGTGCTTGTTTGCCATGAGAACAAGTGGCACACTCCAGAACAAGTGGCACTGTGGCACTGCAAGCATGCCACAGTGCCACGCAGAAACCCCAAAAGACCAAAAGGAACAACATTTATACATGTATAAATTGATGGTGCAACCTCATTAGACCACTCACACCACACACACCTCAAAAAGAATATTTATAGCACTGGGAAAAATGCCGGTTGGGGGTGGGGCTTGGCTCCTGAGCTGCCGGAGTTGCGATCCAGTGCGCTCCCCTGCACGCGACACTTCCTCCTCCTTGAAACGCACTTTGTAAAAGGCAGTGGGTTTGAAAGTGTTCTCTGCGACATTCCATTAAACGTTAATTAATGTTGGCTCCACCAGCGTCTGGGGCCGCTGAAGATTCCATTGTGCCTGTTTCTGTTCTTCTTCCCTGTAACATCTCGAAAAGCTCTCCTTGTGACCTGCTGCTCTTCCACCAGGAGCTTCCCCACCTCTGCCAGCAGCAGCAGCCCGAAGATGTGGAGTGGGGGTGGAAAAGCCTGCAGTGTTAGCAGTATCAATCAATCAATCAATCAATCAATCAGAAACATTTATTAGCCGCCTTTCTACCTTGCAGAATTAAAGGGGGCTTAAGAGTGTAAATAAAACAACATTTATAAAGATACAATGAAGGTCATGTGCCAAGAAATAAAAAATAAATTAATCAAATGCAGAGTATTACACCAGAACAAAACTTGCTGTTACAAGGGAGACGTGAACCCCTCGGTCCCAGGGTGCTGCTTTCTGGAGCCCACCCGTGCCTTTGAGGTCTGGGTCTGTGCTGAGTTGCTCCAAGCAATGGAGTGGAAGGAAGGAAGGAGATGCACCCACTGAGTTGTTGGCTTGCTGGCTGAGCAACTTTTGTCACCATTGCTGGCGTTACCACTTCCCCCTCCCCCACTCTTTCCCCGCCCTGGAAGTGCCCTCAGTGTCTCCCATTTTCCTGCTTCCTTCTCTCCTTCTAGGGTTGCCAACTCCTTGGGGGAGGTGATCTGCTGGAATCACAACAGATCTCCCAACTACAGAGATCAGTTCCCCTTAGGACTGCCAGATCCAGGTGAGAAATCCATAGAGATATGGGGATGAAGCCCGGGGAGGGTGAGGTTTGGGGAGGGAAGCATCCTCAGTGGGAGGGAGGTACAATGCCACGGAGTCCACCCTCCAAAGCAGCCATTTTCTCCTGGGGAACTGGTCTTTGTCACCTGGAAAGCAGTTGTAATTCCAAGTGATATCCAGCCCCCACTTGGAGGTTGGCAACCCTAGTTCCTGATTTGGAGGGTGGAGTCTGTGGCATTATAACACTCTGTGGTCCCTTCCTTCCTCAACCCCCCCCTTCCTCAGGCTCTACCCCTCCCCAGTTTTTTAGAAATTTCCTAACCTGGACTTGGCAACCTCGTTTCCTTCCCACCCAACAGCCAACCTGCCTTTATGTGCTCCTCTGTCTGCAGCTTTCCCTCCCACCGCCCCCCTGGCAGCCTCAGCCTAGGAAAACTGTGGCCCAGTTGTGTGGTGCCAGCCACTGGGCCAGGCCCACTTGCATGGCAGGGAGACCTCGAGGACTTGTGGGGTGGCACCTCACTTTCTTCCTCCCCACATTATTTCCTCTTTCCCTCCCCTTGGCAATCCCCATATCTTCTCCCTGCCTCCTTCTCTCCTTCTCAGCCATTCACCCACCTACCTTTGACCTGCCTCCCATCTTCAGCTTGATTGCATTATCCCCTAGGATTCCGGCTCCCTGATTGGAAGGGAGCTAGGATCCTACTGTCCATTGTCCTCTGGAGCAAAGCTCAGGCGCTTTGCCCGGCCACATGTCGGACCGGCTGGAACTGGTCTGAGCACATGGCTGGCCTGAGCACATGTTCTGAGCTGGAGACATTACACCCCTCCCCCCCTTGGTCCGAAAGACACCCGCAGACATAGTCTTTTAAGTAAGCTGGAAGCTTTCTGTCCCTCGTAGAGTGGCGTGTAGCTGGGGCTGTTGGAGACGCCGACGCCAGTGTTCTGGGCGGGGAGCTTACTGGTGCTGGCAAAGGTGGCATTGCAGCTGAGAACTCATTCGAGGTGGTTGGTGCTCCCGGAGATGGGTTGACGGATAACATGGCTGGGGTCTCTGCTGGGCTGGGGAACACTGGGGAAGGTTGTTGCACCAGGGCCTTCTGGGCTTCAGGCTCCTCAGAGTCGTCCGGTTCTAGAGGCGCCACCCGGTGACAGAGTTGATCGATGTGGCGGTGGAGCACGGTGCCATCTTCACAGGAGACCTCGTATGCACGGGGGACCCTAACCTGCGCCGGGACCCACTGCGGGCCTGTGGTGTAGCTCCGAGTGTATACGGGATCTTCCGGGAAGAGCCCTCGGGCTGCTTCCTGGTCCTTGGTGCCCAGTTCATTCTCCGGGACCCAGTCGGGATGTAGCCAGTCCATGCGCGTCATGAGGCGGCGACCCAAGAGGAGTTCCACTGGACTGTGTCCTGTAGTGGAGTGCGGGGTGATGCATTGTCCGAAAAGGAAGGAGGCCAGTTTGTAATCCCAGTCCGGGGAGTCGAGCCAGCGTAGTGCATCCTTAGCAGTCCGGACCATCCGTTCTGCTAGGCTGTTAGTGGTGGGGTGGAACAGAGTGGAATGCACATGCCGAATCCTATAATAGGCAGTGAAGTCCTGGAACTCCCCGGATGTGAACACGGTGCTGTTGTCCGTTACCAGAGTGTCCGGCAGTCCTTGGGCAATGAAGATCCACCACATGGCCTTGATGGCGGATCTCGAGGAAGTGGATGGCACTGGAACAACCTCAAGCCGTTTGCTGTAAGAGCTGACCAGAATGAAAAAGAGCTGCCCCTGGAATGGCCCCGCAAAATCCAGGTGGAGCCGAGACCAGGGGCGGTGGGAGGACTCCCAGGCTCTCTCTGGAGCCCGCGGCGGTTCGGGGCATGAGGCCTGGCAGGGCTGACACCGTTTCACCTTGTCCTCGATGTCCCGATCGAGGCCTGGCCACCAGATGTAGCTCCTTACTAACGCCTTCATCCGTACCACTCCCGGGTGATGCTCATGCAAAGCCTCCAAGATGCACTGCTGGAGCGGAGCTGGAATCACCACCCGGCCTCCCCACATCAAGCACCCTTTGCATGTTGACAGTTCATGTTTCCTCATTACAAATGGTGCGAATTCGAGGCCCTCTTTGGCCACTGGCCACTCCCTCCCCACCCAGTCCAAGACCTGGCAGAGGATTTTATCCCGGGCCGAGAGGCGGGCCACTACCCGCACATGGACCGGCCGGTCGGGGAGCAACTCCAAGAGGGCAACCATGTGAGCGGGAGCTGGGTCAGGGTCCGCAACGGCCAGGGGCAGGCGGCTGAGGGCATCCACATGGCCCATGGCCTTACCAAGCCGATGGTTGTGGGAATAGGAGTACCCCGTCAGAAAGATGGACCATCTCAGGACCCTGGGGGAGACCATCTGTGGTGTCTGGCGGTCTGGTGTGAGGAGGCGCAGGAGCAGTTTGTGGTCGGTCACTACCTCGAAGAGCTGGCTGCAGAGATAGTGGTGAATTTTTTTTACACCAGCCACTATCGCGAATGCCTCCTTGTCTATCTGTGCATAATTGCGCTCCGCAGAAGACAAGGTCCTCGAGTAGTACGCAACCGGGACCTCCCAGCCGTCTGGCAACTGGTGGCCCAAGACAGCTCCAACTCCGTAGGGAGAGGCGTCGCATGCGAGGAC
Source organism: Gekko gecko (assembly GCA_029375565.1). NCBI lineage: Eukaryota > Metazoa > Chordata > Lepidosauria > Squamata > Gekkonidae > Gekko > Gekko gecko. The sequence continues at coordinate 4,983,998 of JAPDNY010000008.1, forward strand.
CACCAGAAGAGTTTCTGTAAAGTGGTACAAGACCGAATTAGAAACCAGTAAATCCTTGACGCCCTGGAATGCCGCCACATGCATCGGCCCCCAGAACCAAGGCGCGTCCTTGTCCAGGAGATGGTGGAGTGGTTTTGTCACAGCTGCCTTGAGGGGTAGAAAAGCATGATAGAAAAATTGAGCAGGCCTAAGAAAGCCTGCAGTTCGTGCGTAATTGCCCTAACTTTATCATCTGTGGGGTGGATCCCCTGGGAGTCCACTGCAAACCCCAGGAACTCGATGTGGGGCACCCCCAGGAGACATTTTTCCTTCTTTACTTTGAGGCCAGCGGTGTCGAACCTCTGAAGAACCTGTCGGAGCCAGTCTGTGAAGGAGGCGGGGTCCGGTGCCGCAACGATCACATCATCTAGAAAAGGTTGTACTTCGGGGATGCCTTTTAGGAGAGAATCCATGAAAGACTGAAAAATCCTGGGAGCCACACAAACCCCAAACTATAGCTTCGTGACCCGGAATGCCCCTTTGTGTGTAGCGATGGTCTGGGCCTTGGCAGCGGCGGCATCTACGGGTAGCTCCTGGTATGCTTGTGCCAAATCAAGCTTGCCAAAGACCTTGGCACCTGCCAGAGAGGCAAGGATGTGGCTCACCACCGGGACCGGATAAACGTGGTCCTGCAAGGCCTTGTTCAGCGTACACTTGTAATTGGCACAGATATGCACATCACCGTTCAGTTTAACCGGCGTGACAATGGGAGTCTCCCAGCGTGCGGACGTGACTGGCTCCGGCACCCCTTGCTCGACAAGGCGATCGAGCCCTGCCTCTATTTTAGCCCGCATTGCAATGGTTGGGGCGTACGGCTGGATCAAGATCCAGGGAAATGGGGGCCCCGGTGTACCTCCCCAGAGTCCCATCAAACACCTTGGGAAATTCTCTGCAAACAGCCTCAAAATCGGCTGTTCGGATCTGGTTAAGCCCCGTTATCTTGAGGCCCAGGGGCTTGTACCATGAGAGTCCCAACAAGCTGGTGAGACACCCTTCCACCACCAACAGGTCCAGCAGTCCCAAGAACCCCTTGAACTGGACCCAGAACTTGCCCCAGCCACGGACTGCCACAAGGTTTTTATTAAAGTCCCGTAATATGAGACCCGGTGGCTTGTGCAACCGGGGCCCCCCTTTCGTGCATAGGGAACGGAGGGTCTCGGCCGAGATGATAGAAAAAGACGAGCCTGAGTCAGTTTCATCTGGCAGGGCCCCTCAATCTGGACAGTCACGCGCACCTTGTCTGGGCCATCTGGGGGCAAGTTACATACTGTTTGTTGGTGGACCGAAATGGTGTGAAGATCCTCTGCATCAAGCTGCGCCATGGTCTTTGGCCGTTGTCCCTTGGAGCGGCAGACCCTTACGATGTGCCCCACCTTGTTGCGTGTCCGGCAGATGGCGTTGCGGAACCCGCAAGTCCGTCGCTCGTGAGCATCGCTGCAGCTAGTGCAGGCTGCGGGGTCCTGGGCTTTGGATGAGGATGACCCTTGGCCCTGTTGAGTGTGCTGGGACGGCCATCGGTTGACCTGGAATACCTCTTCAGTGTCAGAGTCGCTGGAGTCCATGATGGCGTGGGTCTGGTGTGCAGTGGCGGAAGCCTGTCGCTCTTGTTGGAACGTCTCAAACGCCATTGCCATCTGGAGGGCCTTCTCTAGTTTCCGCTCCTCAAGGCTGATTAATTTGCACCTGAGCTTTGGGACGCGGATTCCCACAAAAATTGTGGAAGTAGCGTGTCCTCCATGTTGGGGAACTCGCAGTCTATAGCCAGACGTCTGATGTCGGCCAGAAAATCGGGGGTGGTCTCACCAGGTTTTTGTGTCCGGGTGATGAAATTCATCCGCATGGCCATGGCTGAAGGCTTCGGCACGTAGTAGCCATTCAAAGCCTTGATCAAGTCATCGTAGGTGGCCTCCTCCATTTTTTTTGGAACGATGAGAGACAGATTGTGGCGACACCACATGTGCTTAGGAGCCACGATTTTTTCAGGTCCACGTCCGTTGTTTTCTGTATCTTGAAAAAGTGGGTTAGCTGTTCGACCCATGATTCCCACAGCTCGAGGTGCACCGGGTCAAAGGTGGAGATCTGTCCTGGAGCAGCAGCCATGACTTGAGCACGTGGCAATGAGCGATGATCCATGGAGCGAAGCGCTGTGCGGTGCTGCTGGGGAGCGGTGCGGGGCGCGGTGTGGCAATCGATGCTCAGTGCCGGCTGGAGTCAGGCGTGCTCAACAGGATCCCACCTTCGTCGCCAGTGAAAAGTACTGAGACTGACTAGTGATTTCAGCTCTCATACTTCTTTATTAGATCAGGAACAAGACAAGTGAAGCTGGCTCGCAGGCCGGCTTTTATTCCCAAAGAAAACCACACCCCAGCACACACAACACCCCGTGATTGGACTATTTACATTGATTGAGTTATCCCCTAGGATCCCTGCTCCCCGATTGGAAGGGACCTAGGATCCTACTGTCCACTGTGCTCAGGCACTTTGCCCGGCCACATGTCAGACTGGCTGGAACTGGTCTGAGCACATGGCTGGCCTGAGCACATGTTCTGCGCTGGATACATTACACATGGCAGTGTGCCAACTCTTCAGTTATACAACTTTATTGCTACAAGGCACAGACTCAGAGTAACTACAAGATAGACTCTAGGCACAGCTCAGCAAAATTAAGAAAAGTTACTGGTCTTTGCTGGTTGTGTGGTACCCCCACCCCAGGGTGCACCTGAAGGCATCCCCCAGTATCATTCCCTTCTTTCATCTCTCATTGCGGCGCATGCACGAGCAAGTGTGCTTCTTCTCAGTAACCACAAGCAACCCAAGAGGATGACGATAACAGTTCCCAACTTTAAGGAATAGCCCCCCTTTTCAAACTCTTCTCCATGTGGACTCCTAGGGCCAGAGGTCATTCGGGCCAGATGTGCCGAGCACTGCTCCAGAAGCCCAGGATCAGGCACAAATGGTGGTGGCAGCAAGCCCCACCCCCTGCCCCCAAGCTCCTTCTCTCTGGAGCTGCAGCACGACTCCAGAGAGAACTTTAACCCCTTTTCTCTTTGCTTCCCCCCCCAGCCTGCCTTGGCAGGCCGGCTGGGGAAACAAAAATGGGAGGGCATCTTCAAAAGCCTCCCCTTCCCCTTCCCCTGCCCCCAAGCTCCTTCTCTCTGGAGCTGCAGCACGACTCCAGAGAGAACTTTAACCCCTTTTCTCTTTGCTTCCCCCTGCCAGCCCACCTTGGCAGGCCATCTGGGGAAGGGGAGGGGAGGCTTTTGAAGATGCCCCCCCTTTTGCTTCCCCTTCTGATATCACTTCTGGTGATGTCAGGGGGTGTGACATATGCTAATGAGATATTATGCTAATAGCTTATTAGGTATGCTAATGAGCTCCTGCAGCTCTTTTTCTATGCAATTACCCCTGCCTAGAGCCATAACGAATCTGGGTGTCAGGGCCCGGGGCTCAATCCCGCTAGAGCAGGGATACTGCAATCAAGAGTTGTTAACCCATCAAAGAGCTCGTGTCTTCCCTTTCAGTTGTAAATGACACTCTTTGTCCACAAAGGCCATCTTTCCATACTCTGGTAGGGCATCTGTTTGGCATGCTGAAGATCCTAGGTTCAGTCACTGGCATCTCCAGTTGAAAGGTAGTAGGTGAGGCTAGCCAGACCTCGTCAGATCTCAGAAGCTAAGCAGGGTCACAGAATCATAGAGTTGGAAGGGACCTTGCAGGTCATCTCGTCCAACCCCCTGCACTCTGCAGGAGCATAGCCAAAAGATAGCCCTACAACATACCTGAAAGATGGTCGTCCAGCCTCCGCTTAAAAACGTTCAGCGAAGGAGCATCCACTACCTCCCGAGGCAGTCTGCTCCACTGCTCAAGCACTCTTACAGTTAGGAAGTTTCTCCTGGTACTTAGCTAGTAACGACTCCCTTGTAATTTCCACCCATTAGATCTAGTCTTGCAATCTAGAGCAAGAGAGAATAGATCAGCTCCATCTTCTACATGACAGCCCTTCAAAGACTGCAATCATGTCCCCTCTAAGCCTTCTCTTTCCCAAGCTAAACATACCCAACTCTTTCAGCCTTTCCTCGTAAGACTTGGATTCCAACCCTCTCACCATCCTGGTTGCCCTCTTCTGGACACGCTCGAGCTTGTCAACATCCTTCCTAAAGTGTGGTGTCCAAAACTGGACACAGGACTCCAGGTGAGGCCTGACCATAGCAGAACAGAGTAGAACTACCACCTCCCATGATCTGGACACAATGCTTCTGTTAATGCATCCTAAGATTGCATTAGCTTTCTTCACAGCCACATCGCACTGCAGGCTCGTGTTTAGCTTGTGATCAACCAGAACACCCAGATCTCTTTCACATGAGCTGCTGTCAAGCCAAGTCCCTCCCATTCTTTATCTGTGATATAGATAGGGTCAGACCTGGTCAGCATTTGGATGGGAGACCGCCAAGGAAGTCCAGGGTTGCCATGCAGAGGCAGGCAATGGCAGAGCACCTCTGTTTGTCTCATCCCTTTTTTTTTTTTAAGTAGGTGCTGTGAAAGGCCTTGGCCTGAGATCCTGGAGAGCTGCTGCTAGTCTGAGTAGATAATGTTGACCTTGATGGACCAAGGAGGGCCTGAGTCAGGCTAAAGCAGCTCCCCGTGTGCTCCTGCATCCAGTTGTCCTTCACCTTTTCCTTCTTCTGTTGCCGCACCCACTTTACGGCGTGGGCTGCTGAGGGAGCCTGGGCAGAGTCCTCTTTGCGGATGTTTAGGAAGAGACGTCTTTGTTTTCAAGGACTCCCAATTATGCTGGAAGTTTTTCATCGTCAGTTTTACTAGATGGATATTATTGCTTTGGGATACAGCATTCTTATTGGAGTGACTGGGTGGATGATCCCAGTTGGGTTCAGAAGCAAAAATTATGGAGACAGCTGTGGAATATTCTAAGCGTTGTGAAGACCAGAAATAAACCATCCTTTCTTTGCACACGTTCTTTATCTGTAGGAGAAGCTGGAATCATTGCTTTGTTTCTTCCCCATGGTTGAGGTCTTCTAGTACTCTTTTTTGCACAGCGTGATAATTGCCAGGCAGCAGTTAAAGAGATGACAACCTTGGCTGTCCCCAGCATTTCCCCAAGTCAGCCCATTTCTGTAGCAGAGAGAAGAAATTTTGTCACAAGCTTTTATACGCAATGCAGCAGCATATAAAATTTGCCCAGCACTTTATGTGCTTTTTGTTTCAGTTGCAGTTCTTTAGTGTCCAGGAAGGAATAATGTTCAGGAAAGAGGTTGTCCCCTCTTTACGGACCAAGTTTCTCTTAATTTCTCACTAGAGGCGCTGTTTTCAACAACACAGATTCACCCCAATATAATTGGAACACCCATGCGCACGACTTTCCCACCCCGCTTCTGAACTCTGCCTGGAAAGGAGGGCTTGGGAGAGTGGCATTGTCTATGCTCAATTATTACACATCCTTTGTTGGGAACTCTGTGCGCTCCACAATTTTGAACCTCCTGTGTGTTTCTTCATATTTTCAATCAAATTATTACATACTGGAAATATGCATAAGGGAAATTATTCTACACATTTTATGGAGCGCTGTTGCTGGTAGCAGTAATTGAAGTACCTTTCCCACTTATGAAAGTACTAATTTTATTTGCTTTTATTGCTTTTCTAGATGCAATTATTTATTTAGTGTGTTTTGGCTTTATTAAATTATGTTTACTATAGAAACATCATAAAAATGTATGAAAGTAACACATCAGCCATTGCTGCCCAGTGACCTGTATTGGAGGAATCTAGTGTTATTTTTCATATCCAAACTTAATAGAATAAAGTAGGAATAAGGAGATAATCTACCCTAGAAAACAATACAATTTCTAGATAATGTAATAATGCACCTGGACAATATGATTTCATAAATCTTAGCTCTAAAATTTACATGAGCAGGGTGTTACGGGGCCATTGTAGGAGTCAAGGTGGGTTTTTTAAATGAAATTGAAGTGAGAAATGTAATTAAAGTGGGGAGAACAGGGAAGGAGCCAGTTTTGTTTGGTTCGAACAGACAAGTTGGGTAAGTGGTGCGTGCTAAATGCAACCAGTCTTCAGAAACTGGAGTCCTGATCCCGTCCACCAGCCAGCCCGATCTCACCACCCTCGGTCACGTGCAGGACTCCCGCAGTCTCGTGAATGACTGCCCGCCACAGCTCGTGGAAGCAAAGAATGTTCTGCCGTACCCTTTAAAAAATCTTCTGCTTTATAAAAGCTTTTGGGAAAATCCAGAAAATTAGCATGTTTAGGAACAGGATTCCTGCCTAGCCTTTCTCCTTAGCATGTGTTCTGTGTCCCGGAAACTTATTTTTACAGAGGAGCAGGAACACGCATGAGGCTACCTCACACTGAGCCGGAATGTCAGTCTGTCAGAGTCCGTCTCGTCTACCCAAACTGGTAGCAGCTCCCTAGCATCGCAGGCAGGGAAGTCTTTGACATCCCCTGCTACATCAGCCTCTTAACTGGAGATGCCAGGAATCGAACCTTCACCCTTCTGCCTGCCACGCAGGTGCTCTGGCACGGAGCCACAGCCCTTCCTCAAAGGATTCCATCATGTCAGCTTCCCGTTTGCTGTCTGAAGAAGCCCCGACACGGGGAAGTGCATTCAGTCTACTAGACAGCGGAGATTTCAATACAGATGAGGGCTCAGAAGAGCATTGAGAAGTTGGGAACAGACAGTGTGAGGGAGCCCAGGAAGAACAAGTCTGCTGTCTTTAAGGAGGAGAGGAGATCGGGGGGGGGGGGGGAGCAGAGCTGGAGCTTTGAAGGAGAAGAAGAGGTTGGATTTATGCAGCTTACCATCTCCTTTCCCTTCCCCTCCCCACAACAGACACCTTGTGAGGTAGGTGGGGCTGAAAGAGCTCTTTCGAGAACTGCTCATGAGAGAACAGCTCTGAAAGGACTTGTGACTGACCCAGGGTCACACCAGCAGCTGCATGTGGAGGAGTGGGTAATCAAACCCGGTTCTCCCGGATTAGAGTCTGCACTCCTTTTTTTTTTTTTGTAAAACTCTCTTAAAGAAGAGAGAATTTTATTCTTTTTTATAAGAAACAGGAAGGGTAGACAGATGGGGAAAGAGAAAGATGGAGTGAATTTTTTTCCTGTTAGTAAGTGTTAGTTTAGGTTAATAACCAATGCCAGTTTTGGCATCCATCGTGGTTAGAAGATCTTCTTTTTAACTATTGCAAAGTCCAAAGTCACTCTGTTAAAACAGTTAGTAAAGTCCATTGGGGTTAGTAATTAAACAGCTCCTTTCGGATGCTACACGAACAGTCCTCAAAGTATCTTCTTTTTAAATCTCTTCCAATTACGGATTGAGTCCATTTTGACTTTGAAGTCTTCCGTTCCATCACCACCTTCCCCTGGGCTGCTGTCTTCTTCGCTTGTCTCAGTTTGGAATACTGCATCTTCCTCCCTGCTGGCATGCCTCTTCAGAAGTTTCTGTATTTTAAAGATGAAATCCTTCTTTCTTTTCTCTTTTTCCTTGAACCTCTGGCTTTCAGGCTTCCTGGGCTCCACAAACTCTTCAGATGAAATTAGATCTCCAGTTTGTCGCTTGGTATGCTCAACATCCCCTTCTACTGGCAGAGTATTCTCTTTTATAAAGGCGGAATAGGCTTTGGGAGCCTTATCCACCTCTTCTTTTAATTTTATCGCTTCACTGCCAGTTAGGGGTGCCAAGACATTTGTCAAGGTAAATCCGAGATCCTCTTTCTCTTCTTTTTTAACGCCCTGGAAACCTAAGATCAAAGTCGATTTCTGTTCAATCTCCAACATCTTTCTAGTTGTTTCCGATATCTGTTTCTGTCGACTGATGAGAAGACTATCCATTTTAAACAGATTTTCATTGATTTTCCGCAGTTGTTCCAGCAGAGGGCACAGCATCTCCTTTTCCTGTTGATTGACAGCAAGCTCTTGGGGGGGCTAACTGGACAGGAAGTCCCTCCTCTCTTCTCTTCCGGTATCTTCAGGACTTTTTCCAGTATCGACATTTTGTTTTTTTGTTTACTTTTAAAAAGTTCGTGCCGCATCCCCCAGAAAGCTAAAATGATCAAAATCTTCCATGCAACCCCAACGGTACTTTCACCAACACCTTTTCTTCTCTCCGCCCCCTTCGCGCTCCCTTTTTAGCTCTTGCTTCTCAAAGGGGTGGGAATTCCTCCCTCCTCCCAACGCTCATACGCATGCAGGGGGCTCCGATTTACGCTTCAAAATAGATCTCCAACTCACGGTTCGATGCCACTTCTTCTTTTTATGTTAAGCCATAACGCTGTCTTCACTCCTGGAATTCGGTGGCGCCGCTAAGTCCCATTACGGGCACGCCGCAGCGGGCCGATTGGGGCGGGGAGAAAGCCTCAATTTCCCGGCTGTCTGCCGGCAAAGAGGCTACTCCCCATGCGCCCCCGGTTCGGAGCCTTTACCTAAGGCTCACTAGGGTCTTTCGCACATGCGAAGACCCCCCTAACTGTGCGTGGGCTAACCGCCTCCGGGAGCGTCCCGAGAAGCGGCCGCCATTCGCGACGCCGAAACCGAAACCGAGTCTGCACTCCTAAGCACTACACCCAGCTGGCTCCTGGAGGACCAGAGTTAACAAACAGCTGCGGACAGGGCTGGTGGGTGCCCACCCATTTAGGATGCCTTGAGCATAGCAAGAAACGACGGGCGGCGTGGTTACTGCAGGCAGTTCTCGCTTGATGTCCCCTCCAGCACGGCACCCAGCAATGGAGGCGGTGGCCCCCTCTCAAATCAGGACTATGGTCATCGAGCGCCGAGAAAGCAACAAATTGACACCGGAGACACCGGAAGGCTGCAGGCATTGGGTTCATTTTAGGTTGCCCATGTCTTCTTCCTCGGGAGAAAAAAAGCAGCAGACTGGAGGGGGGTCATTTCAGCGGGAGAAACGCCAAAGGGCAATGAGGGTGAGAAGCTCCTTTTCCAAGCACCGGCCTTTCCCTTGAGGTGACAACCTCTGTGGCGCCGTTTGGCTTATGAAAGAAAGAAGAGAAACAACGCAAGACTTAGTGTGACATGTCCTTTGGGCCTCTGTCCCTGGCGTCTGTTAAACACATCAGGACAGCAAAATGGACTGCCACGGGACGCTGTGGACTCCTTCCCAGCAGTTTTTGTGGAGAGGACAGGGATCGGCAGCAGCGGCTCCCTGGCATGTAGTCTGCAGGAGAAGTACATCAGCCCTGACCTGGATGGATCTGCTGTCGGCAGCTCCCATAAGAGCCATTTCTGTTTAAACTAGCAGGAACAACTTGGCCACGGACAAAGACTCTGGTCCAAGACCTGCACTGGGACACCTCCCCTGCTTACAGCTAGTAGGACCTGCCAGACGTCTGCAGTCCGGACTCTCTTTTCTTGCTCACACAATTGCTACGAAGAGCCCACCATTTCATAAATGGGGAAACGAGTGAGCATCTACCCAGCCCGTCAGTTCAGTCCTCTAACTGGTGTGATGTCTGTAGTTAGGAATTCTACCTGAGGGAGTTCCGAATATGAACTGCTCTTTCGAATGGCTGACTCAGCATTTTCAGAAAGGTGTTTTCGTTGTGTGTGTGTGTTTTAAATATTCTATGACTCTTGTTTTGTAAACTGCTTTGAGTGAAATTTGGCATTTAGACAAGTGGTGTAGATGCATGTTTTCGTAAAATGAACCTTTGCTTCCCTACCTTGGTCTTGCTGGTAAGACCCCCACTGATGGTGGACAGGTTCTTCTGTCCGGTAGCTCTTTAAGATCAACAAGGTTAGAGCCCATTATCCCAGTTAAAGACCCACTATCAACTCAGTGTCCATCTGTTCTAGTTGGGATGTCTGGCCCCATTTCCCTTCCTAAAGCAGGAGAGATTGAAGAACTTGGGCAGGGATCCAGTGCAGCATGGTAGGGTTGTAGTCAGAGAAACACAGCACAAGAGCTATGCTCCTGTTGTTGGCCCTCCAGAGGAACTGGCTGGCCCCTGTGTGAGGCAGGATGCTGGACTAAATGGGCCACTGGTTTGATCCAGCAGTGCTTTTCTTAGGTTTTTATGCTCTTACTAGTGGCAAGGTCGGTTGCAAAGAGACAGGTAACGGGCGCTAGGCAGAGGGCCAGGGGGAGCGCAGTGGCTTGCAGGATGTGCCTGGGCCGGCGGCGGTCAGCACCCCTTAGAAGTGGGGGGGGCGAAGATGGGGCAGCAGCGATGGGCACACCGCTGACGGAGAGGCCCCATGCTACCCTTCCGGAGGCCTCCAAGCAGCCTTGGAAGCCAGGCAGGGGGGTTGAGCAAAGATGGGCCAGCAGCGGTGAGCGCGGCGCCAGCAGAGTGGGCCCACACCACCCTCCCCTCCCAGAGGCCTCTGAGCAGCCCTAGAAGCCATGGGGGTTGGGCGAAGACGGGCCATCGGTAGCCAGCATGCCGGTGGCAGAGAGGCTCCACAGCAGCCAGCCCTACTGGAGGGCTTCGAGCAGGCCTAGAAGGCAGTCGGGGGAGGCGAAGATGGGATGGAGGCAGAGAGGCTCCATGGCACCCATCTCTCCTGGAGGCCTCCCAGCCCGGTGGAGGGCTTGGGCAAAGGCAACCCATGGCACCCTCCCCTCCTGGAGGCCTCCCAGCAGCCTCAGGGCCAGGGCCAGAGGGAGCGACTAGGCTGTGCGGAGACCAGGCGGGCCCATCCTCCTGGCTCCCTGCTGGAGTGGCCGCCAGAGCGTCCATCCCGGCCAATGGCCCCGCGCAGAGTGAGGGTAAGACGCTGGGCGGCAGGTCTGTGGGCGGGACTGACACCACGGTGGAAGGGAAGGCAGCCAATTGAGGGACACCTTGTGATAGGTAATTCCTGCAGTCAACTGATTTTGCCATGCATAGAACATTGCCAGACCACTACACATTTATGTAATAGGACAGGATGAGCCACTTCGCAGGTTCCAAGAAACACTTCCAAAATGGATTGAATTTCCAGGAAAAGTGTGTGGAGGTAATTTGGACATCTCAGTGGTGAAATGTGTGTGGAACGTCAATTGGCATTCCTGGCTCCCATTATCTCCAATGAGCCTTCAAGCCTCTCCCACTGTTTCCAATGGACAAACCTGTCATTGCTTTTATATGTCCCAGTTAGTTGCCCCTTTGAAACTGTACCTCACCATTTTAAGTAACAGCAAAATGAAAAGCATGAACATTTACAGAGTGCACATTTCTTGCCAGTGTTCTTTCTGGGCTGCACGCAGGGCTAAAGGAGATTTTAAAAGACCTCTGATCTGCATGTGTTGTCCCCCCCACAATCTTGTTCATGCAGATGGGCTTACCATTTAAAAATGAAATGGAAATTGAAAGAAGAGCTTAGGAGTGATTGAAGCAGCTCCCCCCCCTCCCACTACTATGGGGAACTTCTCAATCAATGATAAATAGACCCAAGTAAAATAAAATAGAGACACACTTTCCCCCAAAATGTAAATAGGAGCCCAGCAAGTATGTTGGGCCCAAAAGAGACTTTGCAGTCTGAGTGTTGCTACATTGAAAGTGGGTGGAGACAGCCAGGGTTAAGGACTACACTTTCTTTTCTGACAGACACCAAACATACTCAAGGACTGGATATCAAAACATATTCTGGATATCAAAAGCCTTAGTTGTTACCCTAGAGCGTGCAAAGATACAAGAAAACACCTGATGGATCCAGCCGCAGGAGACCTTCTCTTCCTGCAGCAAGGAATGTTATCAAATCTCTTTCCTGTCTCCAGAGATATGTCTTCCTAAAGACTCTCTAGGACAGAATTGTCAAACTCAGAGGGGCTGGATCTGACATAAATGCCATTTTGTCGGGCCAGGCCATGTGTGCCATAAAATGTAACACAAGGTACCAGAGATATCTCTCCTATATTATAATCCTGATATGGGGTGGCAAGATTTGATGCATGCCAAAATCAGTTGGCTGCCTGAACTGCCACTCAGAAACGGGTCCCTGACCACTGGCTGAGTTGCCTTGCTGTGTTGGCTCAGTCCTGCCCACAGAGCTGGCAGCCAGCGCCTCACCCTCAGTATGCAAGGAACTGCTGGACAGGATGGACGCTCCAGTGGCTGGGCTGCCTCGTTTTATTCTGAACTTGTGAACTAGACCCTGTTTTTGATTTGAGTGTATCATCTCCTCCCATCCTCAACCAGGTTTTTCTGTAGTTTAGTAACTGGTTATAGCAGCGAAGGCATTGTAATTGGGGGGCGGGAACCTGTCTGCATGACCTGCAGTTTAGGTGGGTCCTATTCTTGAGTCACATGGGAGGGGCTGTGGCTCAGTGGTAGAACATCCACTTTGCATTCAGAAGGTCCCAGGTTCAGTCCCCGGCACCTCCAGTTAAAAGGACCAAATGGGAGGTAATGCGAAAGACCTCCTCCGCCTGAGACCCTGTAGAGCTGCTGCCAGCCTGAGTAGACAATACTGACCTTGATGGACCAGGAGGGGTCTGATTCAGTATACGGCAGCTTTGTGTGTGTTCACATACTCATGTTTTTGTGTGCAAAAAGGGAGCCCGCCAAACTCCTGCATATGGATACTTGTCTTATTTTATTTTGTAGCCCAAAATTGCAGAGGAGAATTTGACCTATGCTGAACTGGAACTCATCAAGCCCTTCCAGAAGGAAAAAGGCATTCCGACAATGACTGTCTACGCTCAGATTCTCTTTGAGGAAAACAAGATGTGACGCCTATACAGGACAGGTCCTGTGTGCTGGCACATATTTAATTCTTCCTGTGTTGTGTATTTATAAAATGTCTGGTCTGGTTTTGCCTGGTCTGTTTTTATAAGATTTGTAAAAAAATGTATTTCTTAAGGGAATTTGGGTGGTGTCCAACAAGAAACAGGGCCTCGGACTTTGAATCAGGTGTTGTTTAACCCTGCAATGTTTTTACCTGTGGGGTTTTTTTTTACTTGTCATGCTAAATGTGATTCCACACACACCCCCTTTTGCTCTTGTTGTGATCTGTCACCCAGTGTACCAAGCAAGGCAGCAGCCCAATTTCTTAGCTGAACCAAGAAGTTGAAACTGAAATCCAGTTTTGCTGATTCTACATTTCAAACATTTGTTCATTTATTCAAGGAAGTCTACATAGCACATAGGCTTTTAGACAAAATAATATAACCACAGTTGAAATACAGAAGTTAAAAAAGAAACATTCAGCACTTTAGGGAAAGGTAAATATTAAAGACATAATTTTAAATACTAGATTAAAATAGCAACAGAATGGCTGCATATTTCACTAAGCGCCAACTTCATAACAGTAGCCTGGATTTTTAGTGCGGCCAAGAGATATTTGGTAACTGCTAGAGAGATGTCATTTTCATTTCCAGTCAGAAGATTAAGCAAATGGTAGTCCTCCAAGTGGTTGGGAAAGGTTAGAAGAAAGGGGCTTATCAGAGAATCTCTTAAACTGCCATAGAATTTGCATAAGAAGGAGAAGAGCTTGGATTTAGACCCTGCCGTTCAGAAGTCTCAGAGCAGCCTTACCATCTCTTTTCCCTCCTCCTCCCCACAACAGACACCCTGTGAGGTCGCTGGGGCTGAGAGAGCTCTTTTGAGGACTGCCCTTGAGAGAACAGCTCTGAGAAAACTTGTGACTGACCCAAGGTTGCACCAGCAGCTGCATGTGGAGAAGTGGGGAATCAAACCCACTTCTCCCAGATTAGAGTGTGTGCTCTTAACCACTACACTAAACTAGAAAAGTGTGTTGGGGTTTCAGGCACCTCAAGACACAGGGAACATTTCTTTGACAATGTGGCATGTTAGAAAATCTTCCAAAAATACCAGCAGTTGGTAATGCATTAAAACAAGCCCAGGAAAGGAGACAGCAATAAGAGGCAACTGTTAAGAATGTAGATACTTATTGGCAACAAACAGTCTTGTGGGAGACCTTTCAGACACAGGATGGGCTTCCTTCAGCACCCCCTTCCCATGCAGACATACCCTGCTAGTCTCTGCCTTTGGGCATTCCAGCCCCTGGAACTGAAAGAACATAACTGACACACACAGGAGAAGGGAGCAGACCTCAGTGAGGGAACGTAGATGACGGATGTTAGCAAAATGGTAAGAAAGGCAGTCAAAGGCTACTGTGAAGGAGAAGAGTAGAGAGAAAGAAGGGGGAGAATAGAAACTAAATTAAGACATGCTAAATACATCTCATATAAACAAAGGTAGTACAAGTAAAACATGCAAAGTAGATAAGCATTAGATCGATCCAGCTACTTTAATTTTTTTATAATTAAAATCCAGGATACAGATCTAACCAGGAGGCTCTGGAACTGTAGCAGGGTTTTCCAAAGCTGCTGAAATACACCTAACAGCAAGCTCCTATGAGCCCCTGATCATTATCCACACAAATCTTTAAAAGATGATAATCTGCAGAACAAACAGGGAAGGGAGCCAGGATGGCATCACAAAGGCCGTCCCACTCGGCTTCCGTTCTCTAAGAGTTGGTCACTTGCAGACTTGAGGTCTCAAGACGGGAGATGTGCAATGTGACCCCAGCTCACATGTCACATCTCGAGTAGGGAGACCCTCATTCTTAACCTCTCTCCAGCCTGGTTTACTCTTAAGGCAGCTCTTCCAAAGCCATCTTGATTTATTTTGTACTGCAACTTTGGGATAGCACTTAACGCCCTTGTGCCAGCTGGAGATTTGGGTGGGGAGATCTTGGAGTAGACACCCGTTTGCACTTGGAGAACATCTTGCTTGTATCATGACTCTTATCTGCCTGCTATCAAAGATAACCCAATTATGATGACAACTGGAAATGAGTTTTTTTAAAAATATATATTAAAAATTATTCTCAGGGGTTAGACTGGAAGAGCAAACATTGGCTGCCCTTCTCTGTACCTGGAACCAGTTGTGAGGCATGCCTTCCGTCGTAACTGAGGACAGGTCTACTGAGAGCTACCGCAGACCACACACACAAAGAGCCCTTTCGGCCTTGCTCATGGAACCCAAACATTTTAGGGGAGGGGCTGTGGCTCAGTGGTTGAGCATCAGTCTGGGGTGCAGAAGGTCCCAGGTTCAGTCCCTGGCATCTCCAGTTCAAAGGACCAGGCAGGAGGTGATGGGAAAGACCTCCGCCTGAGACCCTGGAGAAGAGCCACTGCCAGTCCGAGTAGAGAATGCTGACCTTGAGGGACCGAGGAGGGCCTGATTCAGCATAGGGCAGTTTCATGTGCATTCATGTGCATCATATGAAAACAAACCACATGACTTGCTGACCTCTGTGGGCACGCCCACTGGACAGGGCCTTTGTCCCCTGAGCCCCCCAGCCTCTCGGCAGCCCTGTCTGAGGGCTCTGGACTTCTTCACCGCCAGCATGACAGAGTCTTCTTGCGGCTGTGGCTAGACCGCTGTGGGCATCAGGCCTCCTTGGGTCAGTGATTCTCTCCGGTCAGTTGTTCTGCTCTGCGGCTGATACCTTCCTTCCTTTCTGGCACCTGACGGCGTGAATCAGCCGGCAGGACAGGCCTGATATTGTTGCCCTGAAAGGCAGGGGCCGAGTTGTAAGAAAGGGGGGAGGTGCCGTTTTTAAGCTCCCAAGGGAAGGTTTCCCTGGCATTGGGTCCATTTGCAAAGTAAAACCACTAATGTATGTTTCATCTGCAGGAAATACTTTTTGCTAATGTTTTCATTTTTTACATGTATCCTCATTTATGTCTCATTTAAGTTACAGGGTTGCCAGCTCTGGGTCGGGATTGGAAAATACTGGAAATTCGGGGGGTGGAGCCTGGGGAGGGGAGGGGCTTCAGTGGGGTCCAATGCCATAGAGCCTACCCTCCAAAACAGCCATTTTCTCCAGGGGAACTGAGCTCTGTAGTCTGGAGATCAGTTCTAATAGTGGTAGATCTCCAGGTCCCACCTGGAGTTTGGCAACCCTATTTATGTGTAATTCCCTGTATCATTGGGCTTAAATAAACGACTTACAAGTTAGTTTGTGTGAGATTTCTCAGCTTCAGCAATGGACTCAAAGAACCATTTCTTCCCAACTGCATTTAGCTCTTGAATCAGGCCCTCTTGTTTCCCCCCTTGTCCCCAGCCCCAGCCCCACTGTTTATGCCTTCTCTCCTCTGGCGTCCCATGTAGCCCCTCCCCCTTTCCTCCTCAGCTCCTCCCCCCCGCCAGCCAACCGGTCTTGAGCCGCCGCCGCCGCCCCCACTTGGGTCTTCTTCGGCTCCCTCCTGCCTCTCCTCAGGAAAGGTCTTGCCAAGGTGCCAAGATGGTGCAGTGGCAGCTGGGCACACACGTCTTCCATTTGGATGTGATGGGAGGGGAAAGACCTTTCCTGGGGCTGTTTTGGCCTCCCAGTGAACCCCTGCCCCCCCCACTGCCCATGGCGTTACTTTACTGAAGGCTGTCAAACTTTGCTTCGCTTTGCTCACTTTGGTTGCCATGGTTATTGGGGGGAGGGGGGCTGAGTGAATGAGTGAGAGAGTGGGACCTTTGCTTGTAGAAGTCATAACTTGTCTCGCATGTTGTACCTCCTTTCCCTTTCCCAGGGTGAGGTGTCCTTGAGAACCTTTTGGTACCAGCTTGAGCAGCAGATAACCAAGACATGTTATCTTTCGCTTGGCTGAGATGGCCACGCTAGGCGTGGTGTGAATGGGTGACATATACCTGGGGGAAGGAAGGGGGGCTTTTATTCAGATTGCCTATATTAAGCTTGTACCCGCCAAAAGTCTTTAGTTCTCACACAGTGACTTTCTGGATCATGCATATATCTCAATAAACTTAACACTGCCAAGAGAGAGAGTTGTTGAGAGTAACTGGACTGGGAGCCTGACAAAGGCTTGCCAGTATTGATGGGGTTACCTAGCAACCTTTCAAATGTCCACTGTGAGCTCAGTGGACATTCTTTTCTTAAAGCTATAGACGTTGCTTTGGGTGGGTTTCCTTGTTGCAGGGGTGGATTTCTGCCCTTTCTGCATGCCTGGGACTTCTGTCTGTCCCTCACTCCATTTTGCAGCTTCAGTGATCATATAATCTGTGGCCCAGTTTGGAATCGGGTACAACAGGTGGACAGCTTGCAAGGACTTGTGAGGACATCTCATTGTCAACAGTAGCCCCTCTTCCACTATTTCTTCTCTCCCTTCTCTGGTAGCCCCTAAAGCCTCTCCCTGTTTCCTTCTCTCCTTCCCACCCACCAGCCAACCTACCTGTATCTCCCCAACCCCATCTTCTGTCTCCCCTCCTTCCCTTTCCCTCTGAGCCATTCCCTGGACTGAGTCTGGCCAGTTGGGTCATCTCAGTCAGTGACCCGGCCAAGTTGGGCAGGATCTGCCACATTATGTCGGTGGGGAGGTCCCGGTGGTTGCTGTCACCCAAGAGTCTTCCTGCAGAACAGGACATGATGGGTGGGTGACGGGACCTTTTCCGGGGCTCTTGTGGCCTCCCAGTCCACCCCTGCTTCTTGCCCCAGCTTTGTGTTCCATAAACCAAGGCTTGAAAGGCCGGGGCAATATTGCTGTTGTTTCCCAGAACACCCCCCCCCCGTGACCTTTGAGACCTCAGTGGGCCTTCTTTTATTAAAGCTACAGGGTGTTTCGGTTATTTTAGGAAGCCAGTTTGGTGTCGTGGTTAAGTGCGTGGACTCTAATCTGGGAGAACCGGGTTTGATTCCCCACTCCTCCACTTGCACCTGGCTGGATGACCTTGGGCAAGCCACAGTTCTGACAAGAGCTGTTCTTGAAAACGAGCACTTTCTGTCAGAGCTCTCTCAGCCCCACCTCCCTCACAGGGTGCCTGTTGTGGGGAGGGGAAGGGAAAGGAGTTTGTCAGCTGCTCTGTGACACCTTTGGGTAGTGAAGGGCGGGATATAAATCCAATCTCCTCCTCCTCCTCCTCCTAATGCCCCAGTAGTTATTTTGGCTAAAGATGTTCCTTCAGGTTTGTAGAAAAATCCCCCTGTCTGTTCCTGGCTCCGTTTTCAGATATTTTGATCCGCACTCTATGGCCTGGTTCAGAATTGGATATATGAGGATGAACTTGCAACATGCTCCCAATGTCTCCAGACAGAAGTTCTATGGGTTACGGGGTTTATTTATTTACAACTATACAAGCAGGGCACATGAGAGACAAGTAAGTCGGAACCCACAATACGATCGCTGCTGATTCCCCCCATCCTAACCGCTCAGTTGGGGGGGGGGAGATGCTCAGGAGTAGAATCCCAAATTCCCCCCCACACCCATGACCAAGCCTGGCCCGGCTCTGAGCCCCCCCACCGGCTATCGAGCCCAGCATCATCCTCTGCTACGGGCGGGTCCCGTGTGGCTGCCTCTGCGGCTGGGCCTGGTGTGGCTGCCGGCCTCCTCCGCCACCGGCCTGGGGCAGCTCCTCCCGAGCTGGTAAGAGTGTTGTCTGCATGTGCCCTGGTAACCCCAAGGCGAGGGTACTGTCACACATTCCACAGAGGCCTCCCCTCAAACTCAGCTTGGAGACCCCCGTCAGAGCAGAATGTTGCCGCTTGGTTATTATCCGGTCCCAGGCAGCCGGGATGGGCGAGGATCTACGAGCTGCAGCCTGCAGAGATCCCAGTGCCCGGCCAACACCCATCGTGGAAACTGACCGCAACCATGGTCCATAAATGAACTCAAAACAGAGAGCTGGAAAGAGACCTCCAGGGCCATCCAGTCCAACCCCCTGCCCAATGCAGGGAGCTCACAACTGCCTCCCCCCTACTCCCCCAGGGGCCTCTGCTGTATGCCCAGAGGAAGGCAAAAAACCTCCGGGGTCCCTGGCCCAGTCTGCCCTGGAGGGAAACTCCTTCCGGACCCCAAACTGGAGACTGGCATTACCCCGGCCGTATAAAACAAGGCTCGAGTCCAGGGGCACCTGTAGGGTCAACAAAGGTTGATGCTGGGTATAAACTTCCGTGTGCATCCGGACTTTTTCAGAGACATGGGTCTCTGAAGAAGTGTGCATGCACACAAAAGTTCACACCTAGAACAGGACTTGTTGGTCTTAAAGGTGCTGCTGGACAAATTTTGTTCTGTTGCTTCAGACCAACATGGCCACCCCCCTGAACGTGGCCACATAAGAAAGGGCCCCGAGAGCCGAGCTGATGCAGCCCTCCCTGCCCTCCTCCTCACAATCTGCCTGAATCCACAGAATCGGCGCTGCTTTCAGGTGGCCATCTCGCCCCTGCTTGAAGGAGACAAGGTAGAAGGCATTTCTTCTAACTGACCCCTGTTACAACTGGCATCCAGATCAGAGCAGGTTTGCAAGATTTTATCAGCAGAAAAACTTTGCTAAAGTATCACAACTAGTGACCTGTTCCTGAGATAATAAACGCGCCCTCCTCCCTCCCTCCCTGCTGCGCAGAACAGACGGCACCAGGTGACCTCGGCGGCGGCTGTCCCTGCTTGCCCCGAATCGCTCTGCGGCAGGGGGGTCACACCAACCAATCTGCAGGCTGCTTTTTCCCAGCCCAAGTCCCTCTCTTCTTTTCTCCTTCAATGTCAGAGGCATCCTTTCAAGCCATGTTTATGTGGTGGGGTGACCCATCCAGGGCGTTTGTGCTGTTGTCATTTGCTCCCAAAGCAAACCAGGTGTTTTCGAGGCGCCAGCAAACACGGCACAAGGTTTGGGGCTGCCCCCAGACAAGTGGCATCCCCGAGTACAGACGGCCTTTGCGTAGGGAGGCTGCATTCCAGCCTTGGACCAAGAGGCGGGGCTGCTGCAGGAGCAGCGCCAAGGCAGAGTCCGTGCAGGCAGGGGCCTCCCCGTTCTCCTCCGTTCCTCCCTGGGGCACCCCTGCTCGCCCTCCAGCCTTCACCCCCCTCCCTCTGGTCACAACCAGCTGCCTCCTGGATGGTGACTGTCAGCAAGGAAGGGGGAGAGGAGAATGTGCAAAGCTGGCACTGGCAGGGAGGAAGGGGGGAGAAAGAGGGAACTCCAAAGGGCCGGCTGTGGCCATCAGGGAGGGCCGGGCCTGCAACCCTCTTTCGGAGGCTTTGAGACCCACAAGTTGGGAAGGAGTGTTTTGAACCACCAGCATCAGCTAGAAGGCGAGGCCGGCTTCCTGTGCTCATGCAGGCGATGGTGTCCGGGGGCAAACTGATGGTGTGTGGGCACATGAAGGGAATCTTAAATCTGAAAAAAAAACCTTCCCATTTTATTATGTGCTCTTCTTTTTTAAAATAATCAACAGCCAGGGTGGCAGCTGTAGGCCCGGTGCCAGGAAGCTGGAGTGGGGGAGAGCAGTGGGAGGAAAGCACCAGGGAGGAGATGGCCGTAACGGTGGACCCAGACAGGCACAAATACGCTGGGTCCCACCCAGACAGCTTATCAACTAGCAGGCCAGGCAAGAGCCGAACCCAGGCAGGCGTCTTTTGCTAGCCACCTCAGCTCTTGCCGTTCCCATTTTGGAAACTAACTTTGCCTTTCCTTCCATGAATCATAGAATCACAGAGCTGGAAGGGACCTTCAGGGTCATCTAGTCTAACCCCCTACACAGTGCAGGAAATTCACAAATACCTCCCCCTCCACACCCACAGTGACCCCTGTCCCACACCCAGAAGATGACCAAAAACCTCCAGGATCCCCAGCCAAATTGGCCTGGAGAAAATTTGCTTCCTGACCTCGAAGTGGCGATCAGCCTTTCCCTGGCTGTGTAAGAAAGGGCCACAAGAACTAAGCACTGAGGCAACCCTCCGTGCCCTCCCTCTCATGATCTGCCTGAGTTCACGGAATCAGCATTGCTGTCAGAGGGCCATCTCGCCTCTGTTTGAAAACATCCAGAGGAGAGCCCGCCGCCTCCCGAGGAAGCCTGTTCCACTGAGGAACCGCTCTAACTGCCAGGAAGTTCTTCCTAATGTTTAGCCAAAAACTCTTCTGATTTAATGTCAACCCGTTGGTTCTGGTCCGACCTTCTGGGGCAACAGAAAACAACTCTGCACCATCCTCTACATGACAGCCCTTCAAGTACTTGAAGATGGTTATCATATCAGCTCTCAGTCATCTCCTCTCCAAGCTAAACATACTCAGCTCCTTCAACCTTTCCTCCTAGGACTCGGTCTCCAGACCTGTCACCATCTTCGTTGCCCCCTCCTCTGGACATGTTCCAGCTTGTCTATATCCTTCTAAATCTGTGGTGCCCAAACCTGAACACAATACTCTAGGTGAGGTCTAACCACAGCAGGACAAAGTGATACCATCACTTCACATGATCTGGACACTGTACTTCTGTTGATACAGCCAAAATTGCATCTGCCTTTTTAGATACCGCATCACACTGCTGACTCATGTTCAGTGTATGGTCCACTAAGACCCCTAGATCCTTTTTGCACATACTACTGCCAAGACAAGTCTTCCCCAACCTATAGTTATGCATTTGAATTTTCCTACCTAAATGCAGAACTTTGCATTTATCCCCACTGAAATTCATTTTATTTGTTTTAGCCCAGTTTTTCAGCCTGTCAAGATCATCCTGTTTCCTGACTCTGTCTTCTACCATATTTGCTACCCCTCCCAATTTAGTATCATCTGCAAATTTAATAAGCATTCCCTCTATCCCTTCATCCAAATCATTGATAAACAAGTCCCAGGACAGACCCCTGAGGCACTCCACTTGTCACTCTTCTCCAAGAAGATGAGGAACCATTCACAAGCACTCTTTGGTTGCTATCTGTCAACCAGTTACAGATCCACCTAACAATCATAGTGTCCAAACCACATTTTTCCAATTTGTCAATAGGAATATTACATGGAACCTTATCAAAAGCCTTACTGAAATCAAGATAAACTATGTCTACAGCATTCCCCTGATCCAGCAAGGTAATAACTTTCTCAAAGAAAAGAGATAAGGTTAGTCTGACATGTCTTGTTCTTGAGAAACCCATGCTGGCTCTTAGTAATTACAGCTGTCCTTTCTAAATGCTCAAGAATTGTCTGTCAGATGATTTGTTCTAAAACTTTCCCAGGTATAGACACCAAGCTGATGGGTGGGTAGTTACCCAGATCCTCCTTTTCCCCCTTTTTGAAGATGGGGACAACATTTGCCCTCTTCCAATCTTCTGGCACCTCACCTGTTTTCCAAGAATTCTCAAAAATAATGGACAGGGGCTCAGAAATTACATCTGTGAGTTCTTTTAGTACCCTTGGATGCAGCTCATCTGGCCCCGAGGACTTAGTTTCATTTAAAGAAACTAGGTGTTTATGTACTACCTCTATGTCTATCCTAGGCTGCAACTCCCTTCTCTCATCATGTGCCATATTGAGCACCATTTCCCTCGCAAGAGAAGACGGAGGAAAAGTAGGAATTGAGCAATTCTGCCCTCTCTTCATCACCTGTTACAATTTCACTTTCCTGTCCCCGCAATGTGCCTACCATGTCCTTGCTCTTTTTCTTATTTTGAACATAAGAAAAGAACCCTTTTTTGTTGTTTTTAGCATCTCTCGCTAGCCTAAGCTCATACTCAGCTTTAACTTTCCTAACTTTCTCTCTACAAGCGCTGGTTATTTGTTTATATTCATCCTTGTGTCAGGCTATCAGTGAATTTAAAGTTCGCCAGCCATGGAGAAGGCCCCCCCCTTTTGATGTATCAGGAGCTTAACACCATAGTGGAGCCATATGTCCCAGCATTTTGCTTGTTTGTTATTCTGTTTTCTTGGTAGATAGAGGCTACATGTCTAAGGGACAGGAGGGATACTCCAGAGGAATACATGTTTAGTGGGAGGGGGGTAGTTGGCTGTTAGTTCTGGTGGGTAAAATACCGTATGGATGATTGGGTCCTGATCTTTTATGGCTGCTGTTTGAAACCCCTATATCCGTAACTTTCACGGAGAATCTTTAGTTCTAACGAAGTGGTGTCCAGAATGATATCTATCAACGATCTCAATAAAGTTAGTTTTTCTTCAGACTGGCTGTTGTTGAGAACTGATTCAACCACTGCTTCTGACACCTTGGTTATAAGGCCGTCCTTCCTCTTTTTTATTTCTCAAGTCTTTAGAAAGTTGTCTATGAAGCCATGGCTTCTTTAGGCTCCTCCCATTTTTCCTTCTCATAGGAATTGTTTGTGATTGTGCCTTTAGTATTTCACTTATAAGAAACTCCCTCTTCAACTCCCTTCTCCTTAAGTATTTCTGACCATGGGATTCTACCCATTAGAACTTTACGTTTCTCAAAATTTGCTTTCCTGAAGTCCAACCTACATGTCTGACTATGTACAGCTTTAACCTTCCCCAAGACTGTAAATTCCAAAATTACATGGTCACTACTACCCAGGATGCCCACTACTTTCACCTGGTCAACCAGTTCTTTCCTGTTGGTAAGAATCAAGTCCAAGATAGCAGATCCCCTTGTTTCCCTCTCCACTTTCTGGAAAATGAAGTTGTCAGCAAGACAAGTCAGGAATTTATTGGACCTTTCATTTTTAGCAGAGTTGGACTTCTAAGAGATATCCGGGTAATTGAAATCTCCCATGACCACTGTTTCCCATTTCTTTGAGAACTTTGTAATCTGTTCTAGGAGTGTATCATCCAAATCCTCTGCCTGGCTTAGTGGTCTATAGCAGACCCCCACCATAATATCACTATTATTTCTTACTCTTTTTTATTTTTACCCAGAGACTCTCAACTGGCCTTTCTTGCTCAGATTCACTTATTTCCTCACAAGTATATACCTCTTTTACATATAATGCGATTCCTCCGCCCTTCCTTATTTGTCTGTCCTTTTTAAAGTTATACCCCATAATCCTAATATTCGAGTTGTGAGTGTCATCCCACTAAGTTTCAGTAATGTCTATTAGGTCATAGTCCCCTTCCTGTATTAGGACTTCGAGTTCCTCCTGCTTGTTCCCCATACTCTGTGCATTAGTGTAGAGACATCAGAATCCATGTTTTATGCACCCTGAAGTTTTTGTTTCTGTACTTGCATGTGAGTTAATGTTATTTAGCATATGTGCCACTCCCTGCAAAACTTTAGTGTTCTTATCACCAGTTATTAGCATCAAAATGGGGATATGCATCTTTGTCTTGCTCCCCCACAGGGTTTAGTTTAAAGCTCTCCTTATTAGGTTTGCAGGGCTGTTTCCAAGCACATTTTTTCCTACCATCTTGAGGTGCAAACCATCTTCTGATAGAAGAGCTTCATCTCAAAAGTGTAAGCCATGGTCCAAAAGTCCAAACCTTTCCTGATGACACCATCTACATAGCCAGTTGTCAGATCTCCAGTTAAAACACTCTCCACAACACTTTTGGCAGTGATGCTTTATTAGAGATATGCTTACTTATAGGAACTGGTTCTTTGTCAGGACTGAAGAAAGCGCATAAAAATCAGAGGTTATAGGTAAAACCCCACACCCCCAGCATACCAGCATTCACCCACTAGCGTTTCTATGACAACCCTGACAGATATATGGTGTCTTATGTAGTCCAACCTAGCAAAAGAGTCTCCAAGGCCGAATCCCATGAGAACAGGCTGAATGGTGCAACTTGAGAAATAATTATGGCTACTACAGTTAGGCACTCAACCCGCACAGTCTCCCCTCAGGAATTCCCTCCCCCCTAAGGCATGGCAAGGTGAGCAGTGAAGCGAAGCAAAGAAAAACAAAACTGAAACCTTGACACCAATCACTGATCTGCAATATTCTTCTTTCCCATCCTAAGCCGCAGCCTTCGACAGGAAGAACTGATGAGAATACAACCTGTGCTCCCAATTCCTTCACCTTTTTTACCCAGAGCCACACAGTCTCTTTTAATACATTCTGGACTATGCCGGGCAGTATCATTTGTTCCCACGTGGATGAGCAAGAAGGGGTAATGATCTGTGGGCTTGATGAGTCCTCCTACCCTTTCTGTCACATCCTGGATGCGTGCACCCGGTAGATGGCACACCTCTTGAGATGACTTTAGCTTCTACCCCTCTCAGTGGGGAATCCCCAATTATCAAGGTGGAACCAACTGACCAGAAGAAAATCCAAGAGCTGGAAGATCAGGTTTCAAGGCAGGAAGGATGGAGGGGAGCTTCCAAACAGAGTAGCCCTAAGGCCAAATAAAGCTGAGCTGCTCCCCTCCTCCTTTGCACAGGGCTTTTGCCAGTAGCACAGGGCATCAGTGGAAAGATCTTGGCTAAACCAGCCCCTGGCATCTCTGGCAGGTGGCACCAAAAGGAACAGATGGCACTGGGCCTTCGGCGCTGCCCCCCCCCCGCCTTGTGGAGTGGTCTGCCTGAGAAGGTCGGGAAGGCTCCCGCTGTCCTGGCTTTCCTCAAACTGAATCATTCAAGAGGGCTTTTCTACTCAGGCAGTAATGTAGCACTGTACAAAACAATTCACAAAGGTGACTTAGATTATTAGGGACTGTGACCTATACTATTGCATGTAGTTTCCTGTAAATTGGATCCTGCTATGTAATCTTGCATCACTTAATGTATTATGTGAACCCTTACGCTTGGCTTCAGTTTTGCTTTGTTTGTTTTTCAGATTTCTGGTTGTTTCTACAACCCAAATCCTATTGCGTTGTTTACTGAGTATCCCACCATGTGAATTGTCTTGACTAACCCTGCGCCGTTCACCTTGAGTCCCAGGGAGAAAGGCGGACCAGAAATAACGTAAATCTATCAATAAATAAGAAGAGAGAAGAAGACAAGAGATTGGACTTGTATCCCACCCTTCACTACCCAAAGGAGTCTCAGAGCGGCTCACAATCTCCTTCCCCTTCCCCTCCCCACAACAGACACCCTGTGAGGTTGGTGGGGCTGAGAGAGCTCTGACAGAAACTGCTCTGAGAGGACTTGTGACTGACCCAAGGCCACACCAGCAGCTGCAAGTTGAGGCATGGGGAATCAAACTCAGTTCTCCCAGCACTCCTCACCACCACCACACACCAAAACAGCTCTCAGGCAATAAGTCTCAGGTGCCTTTGCATGCAGGTGAACAGCTGCTGTGCCAGTGGATGGAAAAGAAATGGCACGTGGGGAGTGCGGCATTTAAGGGCGGTGGCAGCAGCTCCTTTCCATCCGGCCCAGGAGGCTGTGGTGCTCAGCAGCAGAAGACTGGCCAGCATCGCCCCTGTTGCAAGAGAGGAGAGGGGCCCTCCTGATGTCCTTTCGGCGGGTACCGTGGGGCGGCTCAGTGCCAGCCAAGGTTGCTGAGTCATGACGCTCCTCTGCAGCCATTCCTGAGCCGCCCCCTGATGCTGAGGTGGGGGTGGGGGAGGGGACGTGCAGCTCCATTAGCTGCTCCCCGGTTTGGCCAGAGGCTGCTAATGTCCACATCGTGTGCCCGGTGCTTTCGAGCAGGGCCGGCTTCCCTGGTGCCTCAGCGAAACGCGGCCCGTTCTTCCACATTAAGCATTATTGCCGTCAGCAGATAGGAGTCGATCCCATTAGCGTGGGAAGGTGTGGGGGGGGCAGCGGGGGAGTGCAGAGAGGAGTCCAGGAGTCCCGGCCCGTGGGTGTTGCCGGCACTTGAGGGCAACTCTCTAATTGGCTTGCGGGGCTTGGAGCCCTTTGCCATTGCCCTTACCAGTGACGACGACGTCTCTTCTCCTTCTTTAAATTACCATAATGTCGTCTTTCCAGGGCTGCTGCTGTTCTAAAATGCAGCCAGTGACCTTGCTGTGGAAGGGCGACTCAGACACTGGGGACTTCGGCACTGAGCGGCTTCTAACAGGCTGGGGGTCTGCACTGTTCCCCCCGCACACTGAAGGAAGGGTTCACACAAACACACACACGGGCTTTTTTAGCCCAAACCTTTTCCCGTAACCACCTACTGCCCTGACCGCCAGAGGCTGGCCCGATCTCATCAGATCTGAGAAGCTCAGCAGGGTGGGCCCTGGGTGCTACTTGGATGGGAGACCACCGAGGGAGTCCAGGGTCCCTACGCAGAGGCAGGCAAGGGCCAGCCCCCCCCCCCCGAGCGTCCCTTGCCCTGGCCTGGATGGCCCCGGCCAGCTTGATCTCACTGCATCTTGGAAGATGAGCAGGGCCGGCCCCGGGGAGCGCTTGGAGGGGAGACCACCCAGGGAGTCCCCAGAGTGCTGTGCAGAGGCAGGCAAGGGCAAATGACCCCCGTTCGCCTCTCACCCTGAAAACCCTCTGGGGCTGCACTAAGTTGAATGTGGCTTGATGGCCACAAGCCTAGAGCTGGGAGAGTGGATCCCTCGTGACCCTTCCCCCAGCCGGGGCTAAATGGACACCTTGCAGTGACCGTTTTGCTTGTCCAGTAGCCTTAGCAGGAGCCAATATAAGTGCCACTGGCTGTCGGAATACCAAGGCAGGCAAAAGCAGAGGTGCGGATCTGTGCACATTGTGAGCGCCTTTACGGGAAAGGGTGAGATGCAGAGAGGGGAGGACGGGAGGACAGAGAGCTGATCTGCAGCAGAGTGTCTGCGGAGGGTGTGCCCGGCCTCAGGGAGCCGCAGGGAGGCAAAAGGGAAGCCTGAGCAGTGTGGTGGCTCCCAGATTGGAAGTCCTGGGTTCGAGGGAGGACCATGAGTGGAGTTTCTGCATGCCATCGCTCTGCTCTGTTGTTCCAGAATTTCTCTCCATCCCACATTCGATTCCTCCCAAGTTCCCCTTTAACCAGGAGAATTTCTAGAATGAATCCTGGAATCAGACCATGCTGGGGTTTTCCTCAAGACTTTAGTTCATCGGCAGTTTTTGTTATATAACTATCACCAGTGTTCCCTCTAAGCTGAGTTAGTGTGAGCTAGCTCACAGTTTTTTAGCCTCCAGCTCACACATTTTTGTCTAAGCTCAGAAAGGATGGCTCCAGAGCAAACTAAGTTATGCAGTAGCGAAATCGCTTGCTCACAGCTTTAATGTCAGTAGCTCACAAAGTAGAATTCTTGCCCACAAGACTCCACAGCTTAGAGGGACTATCACACATGTGCACATTGTTAAAACTCCAGGGGGGGGAGATTGCAAAGAAAAATTACATGTAATTGCATCAATATTCTTTTTGTGTTGTGTTTTATCGTGGCCGTGGGGCTTGAAAGTTAGTACGGCACCACACCAAAGCATGTGAAACAAAGCAAAATGTCAGCAGCCGAAGTATATGCTTTGTGACACATTCTTACGATCAGACAGTGCAGCTTGGCTTGCCAACAGGCCGCCCAAAGTATTTGGTGCTGGTGTGCAAGAGAAGCCACTATATTTAGATCATTATTTATTTGTTATTTATTCTTTTAAATCCTTTGTTCTCTGCCTTTCTCCCTTGTGGAACTCTAGGCGGCTTACAATACTCAGGAAGCATTATTTTCAAAGCACAATAAAAACAACAATAATTAAAAAACCATTAAAAAGTCAGAATTTAAAAACTCTGATTAGAACTGCAAATAAATACAAACTAAATCAGTCAAATGCAGCCCTAAATAAAACTGTCTTCATCTGTGTCTTGAAGTCCGAGAAGGAGGCAGCCTGGCTCATCTCCCCTGGGGGGGGCTGATCTTGACATAGAGAGTACTCCATCTTTCTGCGTTATACCTCTGAGGATGCCAGTCACAGCTACTGGCGAAACATCAGGTCCTACAATGCCAAGACCTGGAAAATCTACAGCAACTAATGAACTCCGGCCGTGAAAGCCTTCGACAACATATAGAAATAGAGTCTTCCCCCCTTTCCCCCTTGTCTGGAAATAAAAAGCAGCTGGAATAACATGAAGTTGCTGAAAGAAGGACTAAAGTTGTTTATACTTTAAATAAATGGAATATGAAGGCTTGATCTTTCAAGGGGAAAAAGAAAATTGAACCTTACCCCTGATTTTTTCACTTATTATATTCCCATAACAATTTCATGTTTTCCTTTGCTAAAACTACAGATCTCCATTTTGTTCTGATCTCAATGTCTTGAAATGTAAATAATAGATAACATTCCCGATTTATAACTATAACAATTGTTGACCTATGCTTATTATTGTTGAGTATATGCTTATTAGATGTGGTGCCACTGTAAAACTGTTGGAAAATATTTCCAGAGATTCTTTGGTTTTAACATGTTGTTGGAAAAAATGGTTGCTACAGGCAGACTTCAAACGGTGCCAGAGGCTTTATTTTCAGATACAATGGAACTTATAAGCATTGAATTACTACAGGTCTCCTTAAAGGATTTGCATAGTTTAATTCAAAATATAGCTATGGTAGTTGTAAAGAGGGCAGTCAAAGAAATTTTTTACCCTACACAAGAGGAAACAGAAATGCTGATGCAACAAACTAAAAAGGAAACAGTTTGGATAGCCTGTTGAGGATATGGAGGCTACAATCAAGCTGACACTCAAACTACAATCAAGATGACATGACTGTATTGAGGCTACAATCAAGCTACAATCAAGATGACATGATCCAAAGAATGGAGTTTGCGCCTATAAAGAGAAACAAAACTTCCACAAATGTGCATCGGAGACTTTATAAAAGAACGATCAGTGATGAAATTGCCAAAATAAGGAGTCACATGTCACCTCAGAGAGACAAAAGAAACCAACACTTGGATCCACAGACTACTCTAAAGATTGAGTATAGATGTTTATACTCAGAAGAATTCTACACTTATAAGGGGAAAAGACACAGAATTAAGACTTTAAAACTTAAGAGGAGAAATCAGAAAATCAAGAAGAAGAGGGAAGCTACAAAAGGGATGGGAAATTTCTGAGGGAATTTCTGAGATAGCTAATGGTGTAAGACCATTACATTAATATCTAGAAGAAAATAAAGAATTATGCCTTTTTATATATCCAAAGAAAGAATTTAACAATATGTTTAGACAAAACCTATAATAATAAAACAAAAGAAACTGTATACTTATATATTTGCAAATATTATATGAGTAGGTGGAAAAATGATATAGTATTAATGTATGAGGTAGTTTAATACAGGAAAAGAAAGATTTAAATGTTGTACCCCAATTTTATGTTTGTTCATTATGAAAATAAAAAAATTGTTATACATAAACCATCTGCCTCAGACAAGCCTGCTCCAAGCCAGAGCCCCCCCCCCGGCACTTTCCCAGAACACAAGACGAGAGCAAAGAGACGGTGCTGCTCAGAGGAGCATGGGGTTGCCAGCTTCCAGGTGGTGGCTGGAAACCTCCTGGGATTACAATTGATCTCCGGGCGACAGCAATCAGCTCCCCTGGAGGAAACGGCAGCTTTGGAGGGGAGGGTCTATGGCATTTGTACCCCAGAGGATGAACTCCCTCCACCTCCCCCAAACCCTGCCCTCCCCAGATTCCCCCTCCCCCACAAAAAAATCTGGAGTTTCCAACCTGGACTTGGAAGCCTAGAGCCACAGGGGACATTTTAGAGATCCGCGTTGTTCCGATCTCAGGGGCAAGGCCTGAATGGGGCATGAGGCACTGACCGCCTCAGGTCCCAGCAGCAGTGCGTGCCAAAATGACAGGACCAGCCAATTAGGGTTGCCAGCCTCCAGGCAGGGCCAGAATTACAACTGATCCCCAGACTCAGGAAGTCAGTTCCCCTGGGGGAAGATGGCCGCTTCGGAGAAAAGTGCAGCTCTCCAGCCTTGTGCCCTGCCAGGGCCCCTCCCCAGGCTTCACCCCCAAGTCTCTAAGGACTTCCCAGGTAGGAGGTAGCAACCCTGCAACCAGCGTACAACTTTTAAATCGCAGGGATGTGCAGGGTCTGTCTGTCAGGAAAACTAAGTAGAAAAGCCACATTCACTTCCATCCGCTGGATAACAAAATGGGGAAGGCCAATGAACGAATCCTCTCATCCACTTAATTGGCTCTTGTGGCGCCTGGCAGGCTGGTTTCAAGAGTCCAAATGAAGTTCAGACTCAGGCAGAGAGAGCCAAAGGAACGCAGCCTGAAACCTTGCAGCAGGAGGGACTGGCCTTTCTTTTCCCAGCATTTCTATCCATGACATTGCTAGCTTCATGTCTCGTGGAGGGCTCTGTTGATTTGACATAAGAAAGTGTTCCCTGTTTACTCAATATTTTCTAAAAGTATATGGTGCAGTGGTTAACAGTGTTGGACTAAGTATTTGGGATGACCAGGTTCAAATCTCCACTCATGCCAGGGAAGCTCCTGGGGTGACCTTGGGCTAGGCTTCCCAGTCCCCGGGTCGGGGTGGGGGTTCCTCTGGTTTTTCAGGGCTTCTCCCCACCTCTGGGTAGCTGACCGGTGGGGGAAACCCCACCCCCAAACAGGCACATCCACGCGTGACTTCCCTGACATGATAAGTGACATCATCACACCAGAAGTGACATCATCACACCACGGACATCGCACAGGGATGCTCTGGTTTAAAGGGCAAAACTCTATGGTTTTAAGCCAGTTTTACCATAGAGTTTTGTCCTTTAACCAGAACGTCCTCATTTGACATCTCCAGCATAATGATGTCACTTCTGGGTGATGTAATCATGTCAAAGATGCCCCTGAATGCCCCCACTGGAGCAGCGAGGGGACCTTGGGCAACCCTTACCTTGGGCCTGTTGTACTCGCCCTGCCTCGCCTACCTCATGGGGTTGTTGTGAGGATGAAATGGAGGAGGGGGGAGGAGGGAAGGCTGCTTACAGTCCCTGTTGGGGGAAAGGGCGGAATATAAATGAATGAAATAGAAATTAAATCAATTTTAAAAATTTGATGTTGATATTTTACAGCATCACATAGCTGACATACAATTGTATTTAGAAACGGATAATTGGAGTGCGTGCATGTATGCATTTTAAAAAAAATGTTTATAAAACTACTTGGGACTCCAGGTGGGTAACAACATAGAACAATAATAACAAAACAACTAAAATCCATAATAAGGGAATACAACTGGAATATCACAATTCCTACCAAATAACAATATGCCTGTCAGTTGGAAATGTTGCTAATTATTGCCAGTTTTGTTTCTCCCCTGATGGTGTGGAGGCTGCTGGAATTGAACTTTCCCTGCTTGTGTCAGCTGTCCTGGGCACATCATACACCACGGCAGCACTGACCAGGGCCCCTTGCGTATACCTTGTTGAATGGAACATATTTTGAGATTGTTTTTAGAAGCGCCTCATCTTTTCTGTGCTGGGAAGGATATGGTGCTGAATATACTTACATGCACATGTGATGGGAATGCTTACAAAGCCACAAGCACTGGACAGAGATTTCGCAGTTAAGGTTTATCATGATTATCCCAAGGGAGAACCAGGATCTTATTATGATGGGTAGTCTGTCTGTGGAGCTGCGGTGGCTCAAGTGGTTAAGACACTGAACTGCAGGCTGTGGAAGGTCAGTAGTTCAGCAGTTCAAGACCCGGGTGCCGCAAGATGGAGTGAGCTCCCATCTCTGGTTCCAGCTCCTGCCAACCTAGCAGTTCGAAAGCAATTGCAAGTAGATAAATAGGTACCGCTTCGGTGGGAAGGTAACAGCGTTCCGTGCGCCTTGGTGTTTAGTCATGCCGGCCACATGACCACGGAAATGTCTTCGGACAGCGCTGGCTCTTCGGCTTTGAAACGGAGATGAGCACCGCAACCCTAGAGTCGGATTCGACTGGCTTTCGAGCAAGGGAACCTTTACCTTTACCTTTAGTCTGTCTGTAGCAACAGGAAACAGCCAGAGTCCCAGATGCACCTGAAAGACGAACAAAATTTGTGGCACGGGAGGAGCGTGTTGTGAGTCACGGCTCAGGGGTATCTGAAGAAGTGATGGCAGTGACTCACGAAAGCCCCTGCCTTGCCACAAATTTTGCTAATCTCTAAAGTGCTACTGGACTCAAGATAATCCCTATGTGATCTGTTCGTCTCTTGGTAGCATGCAGAAATATTTATTGTCTTGGGATCACTGCGTGGCCAGAGATTACTGAAGAACTGAAATCCTTTTGGAATGGAAAAAGTGACACATTTAGTTAAGAAAAGCTAGGGTTCAAATGCATGCCTTCCAAAAGGAAATGGTGTTGATTTATTGTGTTTTGGAAAACATCCAGTCAGACTTATCAAGTTGTTAATGCTATAGCTGATAAACATCAATGGTGGTGGAATGGGCCCTCGAGTTTAAGCCAGCGTATGGCGACCCCCATAGGGGTTTCGAGGCAGAGGTGGCTGGGCCACAGCTGCCTCCGGGCTCCCTTGCTGGTCTCCCATCCAAAGACTAACCAGGACAAGCCCTGCTTAGCTTCTGAGGACTGACGATATCAGATCAGATGCTACCCTGGACCATCTAGCTCAGGACAGTGGAATACAGAAACGCCGGTGAATCGGGGCCCGTAACCTGCTTTCGTGCTGACAAAGAAGGCAGTTTTGTTCTTTATTATAGGTCACAAATACCCCACCTACTTGGGCCCTCTCTTGATGACAACGTCAGCAAAGAGCTCCCAGAGTTTCCCCAGCACAGAGAACAGGACTGTCTGACCAGAGTTGGCACGGTCAAATGGTGTGCCAGCATCACTTGGTAGGCCAGCATGCGTCTTTTCCACGGTGGGGGGCTGCATTCTCACACAGAAAGAATGCGGTGCCCTCAACGGCCACACTGGGAATGTGGCATTCATGGCCAAAAGAAAAGAATGGGAGCAGATGCCTGGCGGGCAGATCCTAGAATCCACACAGCGGGGGAGGAAGCCAAAGGCCACGTCGATGTATCACTATAAAAAATAACATTAATTGGGATGCGTCACCATTTCCTGAACAACCCATAATTAGGTTAGATAAGAAACTAGCAGTGTCTAAGAGCTATAAATGTCTGAATTAAGTTATTTTGAAAGTGCCCGGCACTTTGACATTTTGAGAGTTCAGAGTAATTGAGGTATTGAGATAAAATTGCTCCTGTTATTTAAAAGGTCATTATCTTCTTCAGTTAGATAGATGGAGGCTATTTTCCACTCTAGTGAGCCGTTCTATTTGGGGCAATTAGCCAGGCTTGAGTAGATTTCCACAGGCCCGACTCCCACTTATCACCGCTCTGGCCGTGAAGCACGACGGAGAGGTTTGTAAACACTGGCTCCAAATAGCCCATCTGTATTCCGCTCACAAGCAAGCTACTGCAGCCCGCGCTTGACAGAAACGGCAAGGCCGGGCACCACATCGGCCGCACACAGAGAGCGCTGCGCCTCTTGGAATGGCAGGTGCCGTTCTGCGGCCATTTCCTTGCACTGGCTCAAAGCGCGAGTGTGGAAGAGGGCTGTAAACAACCCGTGGGCCTGGGAACCTTGCCGGATCACCTTCAGCTCACGAGGAAATAATCAGAAGCAATAAAATTATTAAGATCGGGGCTGAAATATTCTACAAACCGGCAGTCACACAAACACATCCGTCCCCCTCCTGGCTAATTAAAGCTGGCCGCGAGGGCTCTCGAGGCAGCCTTCAGGACATTATCAACAGGTCCCTCTCCGAGGGCCTGTTCCCAGGGGCTCTCAAGGAAGTGATGGTCCACCCTCTCCTAAAAAAACCATGTTTGAACCTGGCCGAATTGGTCAACTATTGGCCGGTTTCCAATTTGCCCTGTCTGGGCACATTAATAGAGAGGGCGGTGGCAATACAGTTGCAGAGCTTTCTGGATGACACTTCCATGCTGGATTCCTTCCAGTCTGGCTTCCACCCGGGTCACGGCCCAGAGACAGCTCTGGTTGCCCTCACAGATGACCTCCGGAGGCATCTGGATCGGGGCAGTGCGGCATTGCAGCTGTTGTATCTGTTGGTGGCGTTCGACATGGTCAATCATCAGCCGCTCGCCCACCCCCTCGCCGACGTGGGGATTTGGGGGCTGGCCTTGCAATGGCTCGTCTCCTTTCTCCAAGGTTGGGGACAAAGGGTGTCACTTGGGGAGAAACTGTCCCAAAGGCATCCACTAGTCTGTGGAGTGCCGCAAGGGGCAGTGCTCTCCCCGATGCTATTTAACATCTATATGCACCCCCTTGCCCAGATTGCCTGGAGGCATGGGCTAGGGTGTCACCAATATGCAGATGACACCCAGCTCTATCTGTTGTTGGGTGGTCAGTCTGGCTGTATGTCGGAAGACCTGGACCGGGCGCTGCAGGATGTGGTGGGATGGCTTAGGCTGAGTTGACTCAGGCAGACTCAGCATGGGTTCTGTAAGGGAAGATCTTGTCTCACTAACCTGTTAGTGTTTTTTGAGGGAGTGAACAAACATGTGGACAAGGGGGACCCAATAGATATTATTTACCTTGACTTCGGGAAAGCTTTTGATACAGTTCCTCATTGAAGGCTCCTAAGTAAGCTCAATGGTCATGGGATAAAAGGACAAGTCCTCTTGTGGATCAAAAACTGGCTTATAAATAGGAAACAGAGAGTATAAATGGGAAACTTTCTCAGTGGAGGGTGGTAAGCAGTGGGGTACCACAGGGATCAGTACTCGGTCCGATGCTTTTTAACTTGTTTATTAATGATTTGGAATTGGGAGTAAGCAGTGAAGTGGCTAAATTTGCAGACGACACGAAGTTGTTCCGGGTGGTGAAAACCAGGAAGGAGTGTGAGGCACTCCAAGGGGATCTGTTGAGGATGGGTGAGTGGGCGTCAACGTGGCAAATGGGGTTCAATGTGGCCAAGTGCAAAGTGATGCACATTGGAGCCAAAAATCCTAAATATAAATACACGTTGATGGGGTCTGAACTGGCAGAGACGGACCAAGAGAGAGATCTTGGAGTCGTAGTGGATAACTCAATGAAAATGTCTAGACAGTGTGTAGCTGCAATAAAGAAGGCCAACGCTATGCTGGGGATTATTAGGAAGGGAATTGAAAACAAATCAGCCAGTATCATCATGCCCCTGTATAAATCATTGGTGCGACCTCATTTGGAATACTGTGTACAGTTCTTGTCACCACATCTCAAAAAGGATATTATAGCATTGGAAAAAGTGCAGAGAAGGGCAACTAGAATGATAAAAGGGTTGGAACACCTTCCCAATGAAGAAAGGTTAAAATGCTTGGGGCTCTTTAGCTTGGAGAAACGACGGCTGAGGGGTGACATGACCGAGGTTTATAAGATTATCAATGGGATTGAGCAGGTTGAGAAAGAAGTACTTTTCTCCCTTTCTCACAATACAAAAACTCGTGGGCACTCCATGAAATTGCTAAGCAGTCGGGTTAGAACAGATAAAAGGAAATACTTCTTCACCCAAAGAGTGATTAACATATGGAATTCACTGCTACAGGAGGTGGTGGCAGCTGCAAGCATGGACAGTTTCAAGAGGGAATTAGATAAACATCAGGAGCAGAAGTCCATCAGTGGCTATTAGCCACAGGGTATAGATGGGAACTCTCAGTCTGGGGCAGGTGATGCACTCTATCCTTGGTGCTGGAGGGGGCAGCAGTGGGAGTGCTTCTGGTGCCCTGGCCCCACTGCTGGACCTCCTGATGGCACCTGGTATATTTTGGCCGCTGTGTGACAGAGTGTTGGACTAGATGGGCCATTGGTCTGATTCAACATTGGCTTCTCTTATGTTCTTATGACTGAAATTGAATCCGACAAAGACTGAGGTCCTATGCCTGAATTGGAGCAGCTCAGGGTTAGGGGTCCCACTTCCAGCCTTCCATGGGGCGCCATTGGTGCCAGCGCCAGGGGTCATGAGTTTGGGAGTGCTCCTGGATCCCTCCCTGACAATGGAGACCCAGGTGGCAGCCGCTGCCAAGACAGCCTTTTTCCATCTTTGGCTGATTAGGCAGTTGGTCCCCTTCCTCAAACACAACAATCTGGCTGCAGTGATCCATGCTATGGTCACCTCACGGTTGGACTACTGCTATGCTCTCTACACGGGCCTGCCCTTGGGGCAACTCCAGAAACTGCAGCTGGTGCAAAATGCTGTGGCCAGGCTGGTGATGGGCCTCTGTATGCGGGAGCACATCCAGCCTGTGCTAAAGTCATTGCACTGGCTGCCAATAGCGTTCTGGATTTGCTTCAAGGTGCTGTTTTTTACCTTTAAAGCCCTATATGGTCAGGGGCCTGCCTACCTGAGGGACCACCTTTCCCCATATGTTCCCCAGGGAGCACTGCGGTCCAGAACTCAAAACCGCCTGCCCACCCCCCCGGGGCCTAGGGACGCCAGGCTGGTGGCAACGGGGACCAGGGCGTTCTCCCTCATGGCGCCAAGCTTTGGAACGAGCTCCCTGCTGAGATCAGAGCTCTGCGGGACCTCCAGCAATTCTGCAGAGCCGTGAAAACGGAGCTGTTCCGCCGGGCGGATTTCATCTGTCATGTAGCACTTGTGTTTTATGATATGACTAGGAATAAGGCCCGTTGTGGAAATAAATACAACGGGCTCTAGAAAGAGGCTCTGGGAGAGTGCCCTGGCTTTGGGCGCTCAGTGACAATTTGCTGTGGCAATCTCAGCAGGGTATAATGACAAAGAGTCCACCATTTCCTCCAGAGGAACTGATCTTTGCTACCTGAAGAGCAGTAGTAATTTTGAGTGATCTCCAGCCCACCCCCAAGATTGGTAACAGTGGTTCCCCAGGAGGAAGTGGCTGGTTTGGAGGGTGGAGTCTATGGCATTGTACCTGTCTGAGGTCCCACCCCTCCTCAACACTCACCCTCTCCAGGTTCGACACCCTCAAATCTCCAGGAATTTCCCAACCTGGAGTTGACAACCCTATCTCCCTCCCAGCCAACCATTAACCTACCTTTAGTTTTCCATCTCCTCCCCCATCCCTCCTAGAGAGCAGTTGTAATTTTGAGTGATCTCCAGTCCGCACCTGGAGATTGGCAACAATGGTTCCCCATCAGGGAATGGCTGGAGTGGAGGATGGAGTCTATGGCATCATGCCTGTCTGAGGTGCCACCCCTCCTCAAACCTCACCCTCTCCAGGCTCCATCCTTCAAATCTCCAGGAACTGCCCACCTGGAGTTGGCAACCTGATCAAGACTGGGCCCAATGAGTTTTCTCCCAAAGGCCAACATAGGTGTGGAAAGGGCCTTTTACTGACAGAGGAGAAAGTACAGGTGCCAACTTTGATTAGGGAAATACCTGGAGATTTGGGGGGTGGATCTTGTGGAGGGCAGCATTTGGGGTGTGTGTGGAAGGACTCAGCAGGGTATAATGCCATAGAGTCTACCCTCCACAATCAACCATTTTCTCCCGGGGAACTGATCTCTGTCATCTGGAGGTCAATTGTAACAGTGGGAAATCTCCAGGTCCCACCTGGAGATTGGCAGCCATAGGGGAAAGTCAGCCGCACAGCGGGGAGTTGAAGAAAATGGCTCTGATGGTCGCTGGCCCATCTTGTTAGCCAGCCAGCCAGCCATGCTGAAGCTAAGCAGGAGAAAGAGCCTTTTTCCATTTATTCTGACAGGAAAGTGGCCATTGGGGAGGGGGTTATGGACGGGGGAGGGGGTTATGCTGAAAGTCCTTTGTTTTTTTTTACTCACAGAACCAAGCTTGGCTGCCTACCGACAGCCACTGAGGGGACAGTCCCTCACAGGAGTCAAGAGAACTGTCTTCCTCAGGAGAGAGAGCTGTCTGCCAGGGGGAGTGGGTGGGGAAGAGGAGCAGACCCAGCACCCAGCCAATGGCACACAAGTACTCTTGAGTGGCGGCTGATGGGCCAATGGCTGAAGGAGGGCATTTTATAGCCAATGGGAGCGCATGGAATCTTGCGAAACCAAAAGATAATTATTTATAAGGAGAGATGCAATCGTTTTAAATAGTTTAACTGTATTTATTGTAATTCTTATGGAATGTTATTTTATGTTGTTTGTGCTGTTTTTTTGGTCTTGACTTTGCGTAAGCCGCCCTGAGCTGCTTCGGTGGGAGGCCGGGTTAGAAATTTAATAAATAATAATAATAATAACAACACAAAAACACTTTTTGTACCTGTTTCTCTTTTGAAAACTTGCTGTGCTTAATTCATTTAAGTTTATTCCACCCAAAGTTGAGATGCTTTTACCCTCACTGAGGAAGTTTTAGCCAGATAAACTCAGAGATTTGGGACCTTTTGCATTGATCTGTGTGAGCAGAACTTGGACTGAACAAATAAACACAAGATTTTTGTGCTATTTGGATGCAAAGTTCTTCTCTGTTAAGCATGCAGGTTTGAAAATCAAACATGAAATTCATAAAACATCGCTCAACTGTAGTCAGAGCTTCTATTCTTCAACACGGGCATGGTCTCCTTAGCAGTAATTGAAGATTAGATATTCTGCTAAATTGTAGTGATCCTGAGACCCCCATCAGTCCAGCTCACAGTCACAAATTTTTGGTCTATCAGTCTGGCTCTCCATAAACTGCTCAAGCCTGTTCGTTGGGCTGCCTTACATTAATTCGAACTGTGCAGAACAGTCCAGCACAATCAGCAGTTTTTCGTGCGTGTGCATCCTCACACCTCCTGATGGGACTCCAAACTCCCCCCCTCACACTTCTGCACAGCTGCCTAGGAAATTAAGTCCCCTCCCCACATTACCTAATGGCCTGATCTGGCCACGCAGGACTCAGGGTAGAATTATCTCACCTGCTACATGGATGCAAAAGCCCCCGCAGGGCATGGAGACGCCAGCATCACAAGAAAAGACAACTTCACTGCCACAGGTACCGTGCAGCGGCCGAGCCGTTTGAGGCAGATGGCAGGCAGGCGAACAGATCCGATGCTCTGCCTCCAGGGAGCACAGCTGCTGAAAGTGGCGTTTTCCTATCAAATGTCTTTGCCACAACTTCACAGCATCCCCACTCATTTTTAGACTGACGTTTCCATGCTTTCATGCAGAAGGAGCCAGCATGGTTCGAATGTTGGGCTAGGATTCAGGAGACCTGGGTTCGAATTCCCAGTCTGCCATAGAAGCTCTACTGGGTGACCTTGGGGGATGGGTGGGCCAGGCCCACTCCCTCTCTCAGCCTTGCCTACCTCACAGGGTTGTTGTGAAGATGAAACAGGGGGGGGGAGTAGAAGGATGTGAGCCACTTTGAGTTCTCACTGGAAAGGAAGGGAGGATATAATAAACAAAGTAAACAGAACAATGAGCCAGAGGAGAGGCAGGCAGCTGCTCGGACACCTTCAGGGAGCAGTGGTGGCTTGTGGGCAGGGCACCCGCTTTCCACACAGAACACCTCAGGCCCACTTCCTGGCACATCTGCTGGAAGTGTTGAGAACGGCCTTTCTCTGCCTGAGACCCTGGAGAGCTGCTGCCATTCATGCGCCTTGGTGTTTAGTCATGCCGGCCACATGACCACAGAAACATCTTCGGACAGCGCTGGCTCTTCGGCTTTGAAACGGAGATGAGCACCGCAACCCTAGAGTCGGATTCGACTGGCTTTCGAGCAAGGGAACCTTTACCTTTTACCTTTACGGGAGCCAGAGGAGCGATGGTCAGGCTTGGGATCAGGCTCAAAGGCCCACTCAGGATGTGGGGGTGTCCAGAGCACAGATCGCACGACAGGCAGGCATCTGCCAGGAGAGTGCCCTGTTCTCGTGCCCCCCAGAATGATTTCCGTCTTCAGGACCAGGAGGGCTGGTGCCGCAAGACTTCTTGCAGGCTCTGTGCCAAGGAGACCAGGCACTGCTGCCA
Source organism: Gekko gecko (assembly GCA_029375565.1). Taxonomy (NCBI): domain Eukaryota; kingdom Metazoa; phylum Chordata; class Lepidosauria; order Squamata; family Gekkonidae; genus Gekko; species Gekko gecko. The sequence continues at coordinate 5,024,442 of JAPDNY010000008.1, forward strand.
CGCCTGCTTCCAAGCCAAGGAAGACAGACACACCAGAGAGGCCCCGGCTGCACTCCTGGCTTCTCCCCCACCGGACCCGAAGAACCCGCAGCAGGAGGGCCACCGCTTGCGACTCCAGGTGACACGGCACCAGGAAGCTGCCTGGGCACTCTACGGCCCACCTGATGCACCTCCTGGCCCTGTTTCACACCAACTGACCAATTGTCATCTTTGGACAGTGAACAGAATTTTCAGGCTTCATCATGGGGCTGGGAAACGCTGTCAGGTTGCAGCCCAACTACAGAGACCCCGTAAGGTCTTCAAGGTAAGAGACGATCAGCGGGGGTTCATGCCACTGCCTGCCTCTGCATCGTGACCCCAGGCTTCTTTGGAGGCCTCCCACCCAAGTCCTGACCAGGGCTGACCCTGCTGAGCTGCCGAGATCTGGAGAGGCTTGCCTGGCTCAGGGTGTTTATCACAGGAGGTAAGTGAAAAAGGAAGAGTGATGAAGAGTGGTGGACTCTAATCTGGAGAACCAGGTTTGATTTCCTGCTCCTCCAGGTGCGTGACCTTGGGCCAGTCACAGCTGAGTGTAAGCCGCCCTGAGACTCCAAGTGAAGGGCGAGGTATCCAACTCCTCCTCCTCCTCCTCCTCCTCCTCACATGGAAGTGCTCCCATAACTCCATAAATAGGGGAGGACAAAATGCACACACCAGATCTGTGGATTATGAGATTTTGTTAAAAAATGTGAATTATTATGTCCTGATTATGTTTTATCCCGTTTTCCACGAGGAGTGGAATGTTCTCGTCCAAGAAGATTAGAGGGTTGGAGCACCTGTCCTACGTGGAGAGGCTGAAGGGCCTGGGATTTCTCAGTCTAGAAAAGAGAGGAGTAGAAAGGAATACATGACAGAGGTTTATAAAAACAGGGCATGTGACGGAGAAAGTGGGGAGAGCGAGAGGGCTGTCCCCCCCCTCCATCGTACTGGCATTCTGGGACACCAAGGAATTTGTTGGGAAATCAGTTCAGAGCAGATAAAAGGAAATACTACGTGGCTTAATGAGTAATTAAAACTGTGGGATTCACTGCCAGTGGATGCAGTGATGGCCACTGAGCTAAGTCAGAGGGCTCTGAACGGGGGCTGGATGCATGGAGGGACTGGGCTACCCACGCAGGCCAATACAAGGCGCCTCCACACTGAACGAGCCACCCGGAAAAGTGAAGCTGCTGTGTTTGCTGCTTTACTTCAGCACTCTGCTCACCAGTGGTGGCACCAGGACTAACCACCCCAGTTAGCCCTCCAATAAATGGCAACCCTGTTCCAGGGCCTTGGACCCCCACATCTGAGGCTGGCTGAGAAAGACAAACTGCAACAGAGTAAAAAAATAACATCAATATCTGGAGGCGGCAAAGCCCCTGAATGCCGGCGTCAGTGGAGGTCCTCGGCCTCTATACCAAGCGTCCCCCACCTTTTGAGCCTGCAGACACCTTTGGAATCCTGGCAGAGCGTGGTGGGCACAGGGGCAAAACGGCGGACGCCAAAGGCCGGCCATAGGAGGCGGAGCCAGGCAGAGACTGGCTGCCGCGGCTTCCCTTCAGTCACACCGCGAAGAGACCCTTGTGCTGTGGGGGCAGCTGCTGTCAAGTCCCCCCAGGGGGGGCCAGTCAGAAGCCTCATGGGGCAAAGGCCCCACCCACTTTCTAAAACCCTTGGTGGGCACCAGGACAGGTATCAGGGGCACCAGGGCACAAACGAGCACCACCCTGGGGAGCCCTGCTCCAGACCCCGTTTGTTGCCCGCCCCTGGGTGGAACAGGGTGCCGGACCACTCGTCTGATTCATCAGGCTCTGCGTCTGGTCTTGTTGCCTAGTAAAGTTCTGGGCAGAGGAGGGGAAACAACCACCAGCCAGGGGGCCTCCTGTGCCACCAGAATTCCAGAGAGGAGGGCTGGACCACGGGCAACTGGGCAGGAAACCCACAGGCTTCAATTCACACCTGCTTAGAATAAAAACCCCCCATAAAACCTGTGTTTGTTTCTGCAATATTGTCTGTGCTCTGAGTACGAGATGAAACATCTTTTAGCCAGAGGGGAGATTTTATTTTCCTTCGGCACAAAACTGAAATGCATTTCGTGCACAAGATTCTTTCAGGAAAAAACCAGACTCTACCCACCACTCCAGGCCCACATAACCACCACGTTGTCAGCTGACCTTCTTTCACGCTGGCTCCCAGACCAAAGCGGTGGTCCCTGCAGGGGGAGGTGGCCTGGCGGGGAGCCGGACTTCTTGGTGGCCGAGTCCTCTTCGTTCATCAGCGGTGCCATCTGGCTTGTGGCAAAGGAGAAGATACAAATCTGGGCTGGGATGGCCCAGGTTCTTTCAAAGGCCGTCAAGCTGGCTGGGCGCGTTGCTGCGGCTGTGCGCCCAGACGGTTCGGCATTTCCCCACGTGGAAACAGACCAGGCCGGACCAGCCCTCGGGACGTGCCTTCCTACTCCTCCACTGACCAACAGAAGACCCTTCCGTTCTCATCGCCAGCCAGCAGCCTGGAGTAATTCCTTTGGCGAGGACAAAGAAAGAGGGGTTTTCCCAAGAGAAAAAGACACCCGCACTCTTCATTCGTGCCCTGCGTGATCCAGGTGCATCGGAAAGGGACATCTTGTCAATACAAACCTGGGGACTGTTACTAGGAATTACACATGCTGAAGGCAGGATGCGCACTTAGTATGATTTACTGACATCCCACCCAGGGTTGCCAATTCCAGGCTGGGAAATTTCTAGAGGCCCCCCCCAGAATGGTAGTCCAGCACTTGGGCCACTACAGCACTCTGACCCCACTGGGACTCTGCTGTGGGGGTCCCTTGGGCCTCAGCTTCTGAGTTCAAATCTCCCAGGTCTTTTGTCCCATTCTTGCAAAGGGGAACAGAAGTGGGAAAGGGCAATTTGTTGAGGGCCCCCCCCCCAACCACCACGTGCTGGGCGGGGGAGACTTTGGAACACGGAACTTCCTGATTTGCCCTTCAGACTCTTAGCTGCTCTGCGACACCAGTGGGGCCGCCCACCCCAGGTTGGGAAATTCCTGGAGGTTTGGGGGGGGAAGGGCTGGGGAGGGCAGCAGTTAGGTTGCCAATCTCCAGGTTGCACCTGGAGATCTCCAGCTATTACCACGGATCCCCAGGCGACCAAGGTCAGCTCCCCTGGAGAAAATGGCTGCTTGGGAAGGTGGACCCTGGGGCCTGGCACCCTGAGGAGGCCCCTCCCCAAAACCCACCCACCCCCAAAGTCTCCAGGTATCTCCCAACCCCCAGCAGGCAACCCTAGGGCCCCCCGATGCTGCCCTTTCCCCCAGGGAATGGGTCTCTGCAGTCGGGAGATCCGTGGCCATCCAGGGGGGCTGTGATGGACACGAGGGCCCTTTGCCGAGCACCAATTAGGCAGTGCTTGACTGGCCAATCATCTTTGACACCGATGTTACCTCCGCCCCAGGTGGCAACGTTCTGATAAGGGCACTTCTTTTTTTGTTGTACACCATCTTCCCTCAACAGCACACCTGAGATTGATGGAGGAAACTCAGAGGTGTGTATTCTGGTCCCTAGTGTTGCCAAGCTCCAGGTGGGGCCTGGAGACCTCCTGGAATTACAACTGATCTCTGGATGACAAGAAGCCAGTTTCCCTGGAGAACGCCACAGCCTCCAAGGGCACGCCCTCCCCCCCAGCCTTATACCCCACCGAGGCCCTTTCCTCTCCAAGCCCCGCCCCCATGTCTCCAGGCACTTCTCATCCTGGAGTTGGCAACGCTAAGAAAATGCGATTCTGACATCAGAGAATGGCTGGGGGGGGGGAGGAATCGCCTTGTGGGAGATTATTCAAATCAGGCCCCTTTGCCCTTCACTACCCCAAGGAGTCTCAGCCCGGCTTTCCCTCCCCCTCCCCCTCCCCACAACAGACACCCTGTGAGGTAGGTGGGGCTGAGAGAGCTCCTTCCAGGACTGTCCTTGAGAGAACAGCTCTGAGAGAACTTGGGACTGACCCAAGGTCACACCAGCAGCTGCCTGTGGAGGAGGAGTGAGGAATCAAGCCCGGTTCTCCCAGATTAGAGTCTGCACTCAAACAGGCCCGGGGAGGGCCTTGGGGAGGGGCAGAAGCTCCGTGAGGCACAAAGCCAAGGTAGCTCTTTTCCTCCAGGAAACCTGCCCTCTCTCACCTGCTGGAGACCAGTTCCAATCCTGGGGGGCTGCCAGGTCCTTCCCGGAGGCTGGCATCCCCTCCGGTGGGCCTGAACTGCCTGGGCGCCAGAGGCAGCAGCAGCAGGCAGGGAGGCAGCCAAGGTCCGGGCGCTGCCCACAGGTCCCCGGGGAACCCCGGAGGCCGCCAACTTCTGGCCTGGGGCGCCCTCTCCCGGCCGCGCCGGGTGCCGCGCCGAGAGCCGCTTACCTGGAGACGGCCAAGGTGGTGAGCGCCGCCGCCCTGCCGCTGCCGGGCCTCTCCCGCGGGCAACTGCTGCGCTCCAGCTCCCGACGGAGAAGCAGCGGGGGCTCCTCCCGGCCGCCGCCGCCGCCGCCTGCTGGGTGGGGGGGAAGGACGGGTCAGGGCCAGGGCCAGGGCGGGGCTGCCTTCCGCGGGGGCGGGGGCGGGGGGGCCGGCAGCGGCGATGCTGCGCGGTCAGCAACTTGCGAGGCGCGGAACCACTATATTGAGTCCCGGCGGGCGGCCTCCCAATTGGATTTGCGGGCGGGGAGCCTCGCCTGTGCTGACGCGCGGCCGCCTCAATCGCCGGCTCAATTGGATTTGCGGCTTATTGCTTTCTCCGCGGCCTGCCGAGTTCAGCAGAACGGCTCCTCCAGCGGCCCCGCCCGGAATAGCCCGCGGCTGCCGCGACGGGACGGAAGAGCGCGGCCCCGCCCCCGCCCGGGAAGGGAGCCCGCCGCGCCCAGGCCCAGAATGACGAGCGGGAATTGAGCGCCACCAGGAAGACTCCCCCCGCAAAAACAACACCCGGCAGCCGCTCGGACTCGGGGCGACCCCCCCCCGCTCATGCGGCAGGGTTAGGAGAGGGGCAAGGCCGTGGCAAGCCAGGGGAGCTCCGGGGCGGGCGGGCGGGCTGGAGGGGAGCTGTGCTGGGGGAGGAGATGACGGGGCTCTCTGCTTGACGTGCCGGCTGATGCGGGGCGGCCTTCCAGCTACAGGCCCCTCTCAGCGGCGGGCGAAGAGAAACTCTTCCCAAGCACCGGCTGCCTTTTGCCACTAGGCTTCTACTCCCCCGTTAGCGGTGCACGGAGTGAACTGCGCGCCTCCGAACGGAGCCCCAGCGGACGCTTTGGGACGCAGAGAGCCAAGCCGCGCACGGGGGGAGTAGCTGTGGGGGCGCGCACATCACGCGTCCGCCTCCCGCACCCGTCTTTCCACGCCCGCGGGTGCCCAAACGAGCCCTCCAGCGGGACCTGCGAGGCCGAGGAGCTGAGCTGCTCTTAAGGGCTGCCGGGATCCCCGCCCGCTCTCCGCCGCGTCGGCCGCTCCCCTTCCCGTCGGCCGGGAGTCCGCACCGAGAGCTCCCCGGGCGGCGGACGAGCGCGCGCGGAGGAAATCCTGGCCCTGGAGGGCCCCCTGCTGGCTTCGTGGCGTCTGCGAGACGCTCCCCTGGATTTGTGGCCTGCGGGCACCCGCGGGAAGTCCGGCTTGCCTGGGATTTGTAACCCAAAAGGTTCCTTGCCTCTTTTAAAAGGCTGGTGAATTCCAGCCGTCTCCCTATCCTGGAAGTGAAACGTGCGCACTCAGAGGAAGCTGTAGGGGAAGAAGGCCGCCTTGCACATCCTGACGCCTGACCTGACAGGTGTGCGGGGGTGGGGGGGGGTGGCCACAGCCCAGGCCAGCACAGGGAGAAGGACAAAATGGCAAAGTGGACATTCCAAGTGGCAGAGGGGGGACGGGACAAAATAAAAACTTGGCATTAGGTGCACCATGACATTATACTCTCAGTCTGGGGCAGGTGATGCCCTCTATTCTTGGTGCTGGAGGGGGCAGCAGTGGGAGAAGGGCTTCTAGTGTCCTGGCTCCACTGCTGGACCTCCTGACGGCACCTGGTATATTTTGGCCGCTGTGTGACAGAGTGTTGGACTAGATGGGCCATTGGCCTGATTCAACATTGGCTTCTCTTATGTTCTTATTTCTGGGGAAAACATCAGGTAGCACTAGGAATTGCTGGAAAGTCTATGGTTTTACCATAGAGTTTCCAGCAATTCCTACATCTACCTGACATCATTTCTGGGTTTTCCCAGAAGTGACATCATGGCACATGTAATGCTGAGCCCCATGTCTCTGCCCCCCTACAGAGGAGCTGCTGGAACCTCTTAAGAAGGCAGGCCCTCCAAAGGAAGTCCAGTATTTGGAGCTCCTTCCATCTCCCCATGTAAATGGCCCACATACACACACACACCCATTGCTTGCTTGCACCTGTTTCATAAATTACTTGAGCATCCGGACTTGTAAAATGGCCACTGCTTAATCCAGGTTTTTGAAAGGGCCAGGCCAGGCTGGGACGGGAGGCAGGTCTACAGCCTTCCTGTCTGTGTGGTGGTTTGTGCACATGACTCTTCCCCATTCTGCCCACATGTAGGACTGACTGAGCAAGAATGACCCCCTTGCAGTCTCCAGAAGAGCTTCACTCAACACCCGGTGGCCACACTTGTCTCCTCCCTCCTCCCAGGAAGGCCCCCAGATTTCCTGCCGTGTCCTTTAAAGGCGCCAAGCAAGGCTGCACGCCAGCTGCCCCAGTGCAGAGTTCTGGCCTGCCGTCTGCTTTCCTGCAGAGCCCAGGGACAGGGGCTTTGCTGGGGGCGGCGGGGGGGGAGGGGAGGGGGAGCTTCCTGTCGTTTCCAGAGCCACCCTCCTCTCTCTCTCACTGGAGCAGTTTTGCTTCCCCAGAGGCGTGACAAACACACTGGCCTTACCCTTCTTTGCCAGGCTTTCCTGGGAGTCCGAACTACTGTCCAGGCGCTGAGGTGCAGCAGTTTCAAGCTTCCAGACCTGTATGAGCAGAAGACGACAGACTGAAAAGGCTGATCCAGGTGCACTGCCAGGTAGAAGCTGATGGACTCCCCCCCCCTGCCCCGCCAGAGACCTGCCCCGCCAGAGACCTGCAAAGTGATGGTCTCAGCCCGATTCCGTTTCAGGCCCAGCATCAAGGGAGGGAGAAGACAAAGCCCAGAAGCCCAGAAGGCCTGGGCTGTGTGTCCTCCTTAGCAATGGGGGCCTGCCAAAGATCCAAAGCTCAATTACATAAGGCACTGAAAGACAGGATCCTTGGTGGAACCCTCCTGGCTTGTTTTTTGGGAGATCAGGCACGCGGGGTCCCAGTCCTGACCGTCTTCTTCTCAGGCGGCAGCACTGGAGAACTGTGAAGCATCCCGTCTCCTGGGCTTTCCATCCAGGGCATGCCTGGTGTCTCATGCTGGTGGTGAGCGCCCCCTTCCCCCCTCCCCGGTCTTCCCAAGAAGGGCTCCGTGGCTCCCGTGCGTGGGCCTTGACTCTCCCGTCCTCTCTGCACTGCCAGTTTAATTCAGCATCGGCAGCATTTTTAGCCCTGCCGCCCCACCCTCATTCCTGTCTTGAGGTTCTCCAGGGCAAGCAGCAGGTGTGCCTTGGGTTGCCAACCTCCAGGTGGGGGGTGGAGACACCCGAAATTATAGCTGATCTCCACACTACAGAGCTTTGTTCTCATGGCAGCTGTGGAGGGCAGGCTCCGTTGCACTTCAGCCCTGCTGAGCTTCCTTCCCCTCCCCAAACTTCACCCCCCCCCAGTCGTCACCCCCAAACCTCCAGGCATTTCCTAAGCTGGAGCTGTCCACGTTCGCTGTGCCCTTTCCTGCTCCTCTCCCCACCGCTCCCCACATCCAAAACGGGGACTTGTGCAAAGCAAAGGAGAGCGGCTGAGTCGTGTACCGATGGCAGGCACTGAATGTGGCCACCACCAAGGACCTCCAGGGCCAGCCCGAGGCCTCTGCCGTGTGGTTGTCACCTCGAGAGATCACCTGACCTGGATGGCCCCGGCTAGGCTGATCTCTTTCCGTCTGGGAAGCCAAGCAGGGTCAGCCCTGGCCAGGACCTGGAGGGGAGGCTGCCAAGGAAGGCCAGGCAGGCCCGTAGCCAAGACTTTGTGGCTTGCGGGGCGGAAGTTCTCAGTGCAGGAAGTTTTCAGTGCTTTCAATAGAAAGCTGTTATCAGGATAGGTCTCTAAACTGCAAGCTGCCAACCACTTTAGATGACAGATCTCACTTCCGCCAGCCTAAGCAACAATTCTGGTAACAAGCCAGGAGGTGGGGGGGGATGACTTCTATAGTCAAGAAAGCGAACGCTTAGGCAGAAAAAGAGACCAGTCTCTTCACAGGTTAGAAGGGATCCTAGAGGTCACCTACTCAACCCCCTTGCTCAGTGCACAAATTAGTCAACCACAGCAACCCTCTCTGCTTAAAGAAGCTCATGCCTTTTAATTAGAAACAATTGCAAAAAGCATTTACAGGAGAAATTCTTTGGGGGCTGTGCCTTTAAGAAAGGGGGTGGAGCCCCCCAAAGCCCCACAGTAGCTACAGACCTGAGACCAGGGTTGCTACGCAGAGGCAGGCAGTGGCCAACCACCTCTGTGCGTCTCTTGCCCTGGACATGCGAACTGAGGCCACAAGTCAGCCATGATTTGACAGCACTTCCCACTGCCACGCCTGGGAGACAGAGGCGTCTCTGGGACCCTCCTTCCCCACGGGCCAGGGGGATTACAGATATCTCCTCTACCCGCGGGTCCCCTCTCGCTCAGACAGAGAACAGGAGAGGGAGCCAAAGCGGCCTTCGGGGGGGGGGCTTCATGCTGAGCAGGGGGCTTGTAGGACTGTTTCATCCTTTTCTTACCAGCCAGTTGTTCACCCTCCTCACCCAAATGCTCCTCTCCTGGAGGAGAAAAGATTGAGGAGACGGGTGACTGGGAGGATACTGAAAACGGGAGGCGCCGTGGCTCAGTGGCAGAGCACCTGCTTGGCACACAGGAGGTCTCAGATTCAATCCCTGGCGTCTTCAGCTGACAGGACCAGGCAGCAGGGGATGTGAAAGGCCTTTCTCTGCCTGAGACCCGGGAGAGCTGCCACCAGTCTGAGTGGACAAGACTGGCCTTGAGGGAGTGGGGAGGGTCTGAGTCAGGCTAAGGCCGATGCGTGTGTCCCCGCGGGTTGCAGCCCTTGGCCCTGGAGCTCCGTGACAGTTGTAGTTTGGCCCTGGAGTGGTGCGGAAAGGGATCTTTGCTTGTGCCCCTCAATGGTGCTCTCTTGCTGTGGTTCTGCCACCGGGGTCCTGGGCTCTGATAGACTGCCAAGGGAACCTGCCCCCTTCTCTCCAGCAGGCCCCCCAAAGGCACGCCAAGGAGCCCCTGGCAGCTGAGCCTTTCCCTGGGGAAGTCCTACCTGCACGTGTCCCCCCGTGTCCCCCGTGGCGATCAGGCCGTGCACGTCCCAGTCCATCACCGCCAGGAAGCAGCAGCAGGAGAGCATGGAGCCGGAGCCGCAGGCAGAGTCTAGTCTGGCTAAGGGCTTCCCGCTTATGTTCCATATATAGAGAGCTGTTCCGGCACAGCAGGCGATATCCCCCTGAAAAACAGAATCATAGAATTGGAAGGGTCCACAGAGGCCATCTAGTCCAACCCCTGGCTCAGTGCTGGATCAGCCTAGAGCAGGGGTATCAAACATATGGCCCGGGGGCCGGGCCCAGCCCCTGCAAGCCTCCAGTCCAGCCCAAGGGCAACTGACTCTGTGCTGCTTCCTGCTTCCAACATTGCAGCTCCTTTTGGCCCGTCTCTCCTATTTCCTGCTTGGCAGAGGAGAGAAAGGAAGCCTTCCCTCAATTGGCTAAGTGCTCCTCCCCCCCTCTGGGGAGGGAGGGGGAGGGAAAGTGCCAGAGAGAGGGGGGGAAACGGCATCTCATGGGACTTTTAAGAAGACCAGCAACGTTTTATCCCAGGCAAGCAAACTTTTTTTCTTCAGAGACAGAGAGGGAGGAGAAGAGCCAGAGGGAGCATGCCAGAAAAAGAGAGAGAGAGTCCTGTGTTTAAAACAAAAAACATTTTATTTCAGGCTTGAGAGAGAGAGAGAGAGAGAGAGAGAGAGAGAGAGAGAGAGAGAGAGAGAGAGAGAGTGTCTCCTGTGTTTAAGACCAAAAACATTTTATTCCAGGTCTAAGCTTTTGTAGGCAAGTACACTTCTTCTTTGGGGGAAGAAGACCCAGAGAGAGAGCACTCCAGGGAGAGAGGAGAGGAGAGGAGAGGAGAGGAGAGGAGAGGAAGGAGTCCCACGGCACTGAGAGAAATCCCCCTTTCCATTTCTAACAGATGGGGGGAAGAAGCCTAATAGCACGGCTTGGCATTCCTTATTAGTGAAAGGGAGCAAGAGGACAGCAGCACCTTCAGGACTAACAAAATTTGTGGCAAGGCCGGGGCTTTCTTGAGCCATGGCTCACTTCTTCAGGTACAGCGAGAATGGGAGTCCCTCTGCCCTCATATCTTGGAGAGTGGAGTGACTTCAGATGCCAGGTGACAAGAGCAGGCGCTGGTAATGAGAGGAACCACCCAGGTCTCAGTTCAGTCCAGGAGTCTGCATGGTCTTGAGCTTCATGATCAGCTGCAGTTCAGCCGCCTCTCCTTCTAATCTCCCTTTGAAATTCCTTGGTCAGAGAACTGCTCCTCTTTGGTCAGCAACTGAATGCCCTGGAAGGTTAAAATGTTCCCCCACTGGTTTTTGAATGTCATGGTTTCTAATAGTAGTAGAAGAAGAAGAGATTGGATTTATACCCTGCCCTTCACTGCCCAGAGGTGTCTCAAAGCGGCTGACAAACTCCTTTCCCTCCCCCTCCCCTCAACAGACACCCTGTGAGGGAGGTGGGGCTGAGAGAGCTCTGACAGCAACTGCTCTTTTTCAAGAACAGCTCTGACCAGAACTACGGCTTGCCCAAGGTCACCCAGCAGCTGCAAGTGGAGGAGTGGGGAATCAAACCCGGTTCTCCCAGATAAGAATCCGCACACTTAACCACTACACCCAACTGGCTCTCCAGTACTTGAAGGAGTAAGAGTCCAGTAGCACCTTTAAAGACTAACAAAAGTGTGGTAGGTTATGTGCTTTTGTGAGTCACTGCTCACTTCTTCAGACTTATTTCCATTTATTCTTTGCATCCCCCTGGACTGAATCCTCCTGGACCAAACTGAGACCTAGGTTTCCTGTCTCATTACCAATGCTGGTATCTCCACGCCTCTGCATATCAAACCAATGCTGATATCTCCACCTGTCTGCATATCACACCTAATCCAATCATGCCTGCTATTGCCATTCGGCATCTGAAATCCTCTTTATAAAGTTTATATCTGTGGTATGTTGCGTTACATTTTATGGCACACATGGCCTGGCCTGACAAAGTGACATTCATGTCAGATCCGGCCCTCATAACGAACGAGTTCAACACCCCTGGCCTAGAACATCCCTGGCAAGTCTTCATCCAGCCGCTGCTTGGAGACTGCCAGGGAGGGGGAGCTCACCACCTCCCCGGGCAGCCCATGCCACTGCTGAACGACTCGTACTGTAAAAAAGGGTTTGGCTTGTCTGGTGAATGGGAGGAGTGTGGCATTCAGAAGTCTTGTGGCATTGCACTATGGGAGAAATACTCAATTGCAACCTGGCAATTCCTGACGGTCCCCCATTTGTTCAGCTCTAATTCTAAAGATTGTACAAGCAGAAAAAACCATGCATCCACAGGACATATGCTGGAAAGAGGTGTGTGTGGGGGAAATAAAACAGAGAACAGAGAACACATGTTTAATCAGATAAACTTGCAAGGGGCTTGAAAAGAGGGGGGGGCGGAGCTCAAAGTTGTTGGATTCATGGGTCATTTGCTGGTTCGTTTGCCACCTCCAGGTGGGGGGCTGGAGATCCCTGCTGGGACTACCACTGATCTTCAGGCTACCGAGATCAGGTCCCCTGGAGGGAATGGCTGCTTTAGAGGGGGGACGCTGGGGCTTTGTACCCGACTGAGGCCCCTCCCCTCCCCAACCCCCCCTTCCTGGGCTCCACCCCCAAATCTCCAGGAATTTCCCAGTCCAAAGTTGGTAGTCCTGTTTGCAGCTGAAGGTGGAGATTAGCCAAGCTCCACCACAGCAGAAAGAAAGGAAGACTGTCCATATGACTGCACACCCCCTTAGACATCATTCTATTTTGTGTGGCTGATGCCCTGACATCATTCTGCAAGGCTGGTTTTAAAGCAAACACCAAGACCCAGCTGTCAGTGGCCCTGACTTGGACGGCCAAAGCCGGCTCGATCTCATCAGATCTCGGGAGCTAAGCAGGGTTGGCCCCTTGGATGCTTGGATGAGAGCCTGCCAAGGAAGTCCAGGGTCGTGACGTGGAGGCCAGCCATGGCAGACCCCTGCCGTTCATCCCTGGCCTTGGGAACCCTACGGGATGCCAGAAGCCAGCTGCAACTGGATGGGGGGAAATGCTTCTAGACTTTTTATCATGTTGCAGTCTGCCCTTGAGAGGCTAAGAGACGAAAACAGACCAACAGAGCAACGTCTTCAGCTCTGGCTCAGATATTCAGCTCGAGAAAACGGCAAGCGTCTCCCAGTTGCTGAGAGAGAGGGCCCTAGGAATAGCTCTGGGATGCTGCAGGAGGTTGGGGTGGGTGAAGGGTGGGAGGAACAGGAAGGGAACCAGGCAGGAGGACTCTGGAAGTGCCGGTGAGGAAGGGAAACACGAGCCACGGCTAAGCAAAGAGGAGAGACTCAAGGGAAGGCTTTTCATTCAAGGGTGAGAAGAGCCTGCTTGAAAGGGGTGGGGTGGGGTGAGGAGGAGACGGGGAGGGAAGGAGCAGCTCAACCAGGCTGGACAAGAGTCAGGGAGGCTTGGAGGGTGGTGGGGGGAGGCGGCAGACAAAAGGCTGGGACCAACAGGGGCTGTGAGCCTCAACTGCATGTGCAGAATAATCCTGCAATCTCTCCCTGCATTTTTTCTTTCTTTCTTTTTCTGTTCCGTAATCAGTGGATGGCACGATATCCATTCCGCACTGGAGTGCTCCCACTTTTGGTCCATCTGAGAGGAAGTGCAGGGTTGGGGGAGCTGTCCCCCTAAGCCCCCCTCTCCCAGGCTCCACCCTCAAGCCCCCAGGTGTTTCTGAGCCCAGAGTTGGCAACCCTAAAGAAGAAAGAAAGGGGGGAGTTGTTGAAACTGTTTCTGTGGCCTAAGGGGCTTTCTCTGATGGTGCCCACCACAATTTGGTTTGTGAAGCTCCGGGGCAACAGCCAACAGATTTTTATGACCTACTCTCCTTCCACAAGGTACTCACCCCAGTTGAGATACTGAAAGGTGGGAGAATTTCATTTTCCTAGTAGCAGGATACTGAAGTTTTAAACTCTGGGAAAACACAATGTCTTGGCAACTGAAGAGCTGCCAGGGGAAAGGATGCTGGGTTCCTTAGCCACAAACGTGCAACCACTGCACGGAGGCCCTAAGGCACAACCGCAGAATTCTGGGGCTAAATATCAATATCATCTGTGAGGACAGGAGGCGGGATGGAGGGATGGACAGGCTCCATATCCTTCCCTTGAAAGACTCTGCAAGGACTCCTAGAGGAGGGTGCCCTGCTGGCCGCCAGCACCGCTCCTGGAGCCCACGAAATGCTTTCAGGAAGTGGGCAGGGCCAGATGCCTGTTCTGCCCAGGAGGGCTTCTGATTGGCCACTGGAGTTCTGACTGGCTGAGCAGATTTGTTAAAAATGCCGCTTTGGGGGCCGCAGGGGACGGGGCAGCGAGTGCAGCAGTTTCTAGAGAAAAACATCTCGGGGGGGGGGGGCGTTTCACTGCCTCCAGAAGGCCTCCAGATGCCTCTTGAGTTCCCTTCCACGGGACAAGGCAGCCGAGAAGGGCCCACCCCAGAAGAGCGGCACCTTCTGTCCACCTCCAGCAGTCCCCCTTCCAGCCAGCCCGGCTGCCGACCACCTCGGCCACGGCGTGTCTTTCAGGAGCGTCCCCGTGAGCCTTTGGGAAATGTGCCGTGCTTCTGAAAGACTCGCCCTGACCGAGGTGGTCGGCAGCAGGGCCAGGCTGGCTGGAAGGGAGACTGTCGGAGATCTGCCCTGAAGGTCCCCCTCTTGGGTGCCCTTCTCGGCTGTCTTGCCCCGTGGAAACGAACTCAACAGGCATTTGAGTGCCTTCTGAGCTGCCTTTTCCCAGGTCCCACGATGCTCCCCGCCCCCCAAGAATTCCACAGTGGGAGGGGGAGGGAAGCTCGAGGACAAGCCACGGTGCTGCTGCCTGTGTGTGTGTGGGGGGGGGGTTCGCCTCAAAAATAAGGTTTCTACTCTCTCTCAAAAAATAAAAAAAATACACCCCATAAGGTTTCTGCCATGGCTATTTCTGGGGCAGGGCTTTTAATTAAGGGGGCAGGGCCCCCAAGTGCCCCACGGTAGCTCCTGGCCTGCAGAGCCGAGCCTGGGGAGGGCGGGGTTTGGGGGGAGGGGCCTCGATGGACCCGTGGAAGGCCACAGATCCCACCCTCCAAAGCTGCCGCTTTCTCCAGGGAAACTGATCCCAGGGGGTCTTCAGCTACCACCCGGAGGCTGGCAGCGCCAGGAGATGGCAATGCCAAGCCAAGGTCAGACTTGGGAGGAGATGATGAAACAGAAGGGAGGAGGGTTAAAACATTCACAGTAGAGAGGGAAAAACCGCGGAACTGAGGCAGCCAAGAAGCAACTGATGGAGGAGGTTGGGAGAAAAGGCAGTAGTGGGAGGTGGGAAAGGGCTGGGGGGCGGAGAGGTTTGGTCTGGACGGTGAAGACACGACCCAGCTAGATGCCTCTGGCACCCCAAGACCCACGCTGCACATCTGGGTGGCCAGCCTCCAGGTGGGACCGGGAGCTCTCCGAGAATTGCAGTGGCTCTCCAGGCAGGAGAGATCAGCCCCCCCCAACACACACACACACACTGCTCCCCTGATCACAAACAGCTGTCTGAAAGTGGTTTTTCAGTTTCCACAGGAGGTGGTGGTTTTTGTTTTAAAATTTTTTTAACGGGGGCGAGGTCATCTCTGGTCCTGGGGGTGGTTCTGCAGGGGCAGCCGTTCCCTCAGAGGGCCGAGGCCTGCGGGGCAGCGGGGGCCGTGTGCCCGGGAAGCTGGGCTGTCCCTCTCCGGGTGAGAAGGCAGCCGTGGGGGAAGCACATCCCAGGGTGCTCCTGCAGCGAGAGTTTCGCCTGGAACCCAGAGAACCCTTGCAGACGCCAGACCCACGAAAGAGGGCTGTAAGGACCCAAAGGCAGAAGTCTTCAAAAGCAGGAGGGCGGAGAAGAGCCCCCAACAGCCTCCCTCCTCCTCCTCCTCCTCCTCCTCCTCAGCCTCTCTGCCTCCGAGGATGCTTTTAGTGCCTCCTCTCAGCATTACGGAGACTATTAGAAACCTCTGTAAAAAGCAAAAATCAATCTGTCGCGTCTCAGGATGGTTTCTCGCAGGAAAGGGCCCCCATTAAGTCATCACGAAACGCTCGCTGATGTGTCAGGAGAAAAGATGATAAGTGAATATCTTACCGTGGAATCATTGACGGCAACGGCCGAGAGGCAGGCTGGGTGGGCAGGAAGCCGGGCGAGGCACGTCAGCCGGTGCAAGTCCCAGATGATGCCGGATCTGTCGGCAGAGCCGCTCACCACGACGCCGTAGGAGGCCGAGGCGGCCAGGCAGGTCACAGCCCCGCGGTGTCCGTACAGAGGCTGGGGGGGACGACAGAGAGGATGCAAAGGCTGCAGCTCATTGACTAGGAAGCCACAAGATGGCCGCCCCCCTCACAAAGGCAAGCTGCCAGTTCCACAGGAAGGGAGAGTCTGCCCCAGGGAGCAAAGAAGCGGGAGTGGGGAGAAGACGGGAGCCTCTCCTTTCCTGTCAACAGACTGAGGTTCTCAAACTTTTTGAGTCAGACCCCCTGTTGGGCAAATGCTTACCTATCCCCTTCCATGTTCTGAAAGCCCTCGGCAGGCACCAGGAATGGTCCCGGCAGGGGACGTGGTGCCCACCAGTGCCGCACTGGGGACCCCTAGGTTAAAATGCCAGGCTAGGATCCGAGAGGCCCAGGTCTGGATCCCCACTCTGCCGTGGATGCCCGCTGGTTGGCCCCAGGCCCATCACCTGCTCAGCCTACCTCCTTCACAGGGTGGTCGTGAGGAGAAAGTGGAGGAAAGAAGAACGAGGCAAGACACTGAGATTCCCCACTGGGGAAAAAGGCGAGGTATAAACGAAGCAGATAGGGAACATAAATAAAAAGGGAGGCTGCCGCTTCCCTCGGGCAATTCTGCTGCTGAAGAGACCACTGTGGCTTTTTGCCCTGAAGGAAGAAAAGGCGGCTGACTGCACCTCTTGGGGGAGGCAGCTGGGGGGGGGATACACACCATTCCCAATGCAAAAGCACAGGAAGTCTTAGGATGCTCACTTCAGAGTCCCGTCTTTCTTGCTACGCTTCCTAAAAAATTCCCTGAGGAAAAAGCTTGGCACAACCTAGAGTCATGTGGAATTCGGACCTTGGGCGCCCCAAAACATCTGCCTCCCGCCTCCTGAGGCTCCGGGGCCTCCTCAGGGCCCCTCTTCTCCCCGCATGCTGAGGCCATTTCCTCCGTGGCAGCAGGAAGAAAGCGGGGGTGGGGGGGGGGGAGAAGAGACCTGGGGCTTGGTTTCCAAAGCACTTGAGGCGATATGATCCAGGGTCACTGGGAAAGTCTCAGAGGGCACCCAGGAGCACGTCCGGCCTCACCAGGAACAACTTCAATAACCCTTCCTACCTTTCTGCATCTATTGGACCCCCCCCCCAGCCTTGAAGCTCCTTCTCAAGCTAGTTAATGATTAAAATATTAGCAGACTTTTTAAAAAATCCCTCAAATCCAATGCATAAACAAGAGGAATGGACAACCTGCAGAGAGAATCCCACAGCAAAAAAGTCCCCAACAGGAGAGCCCTTTCCGGGAGAGTCTCTGGAACGCCGGAGGGCTGCCCATCTGTCTCCAAGTGGGTCTCGGAGACCCCCCTTCTTGGAATCACAGCTGACCTCCAGTCTCCGGCGGAGACCAGTTCCCCCGGAGAAAGCGACTGCTTCCAAGGGCGCACCCGACGGCCTCCCGCCCCACTGAGGCCCCCCCTCCCCTCCCCAGATTCTGCTCTCTCCAGAGTGACTCCCCCCCCCCCAAATCTCCAGGGACTTCCTTGCCCAGAGCTGGAAACCTTCAATTGCAGCCACAGACCTCCTGCAGACCTCACGTTGTGTGTGTGTGTGTGGGGGGAGCAGCATAAAGGGGTGGGGGGATTCCTCACCGTCTTCAGGGCCCCAGCCACTGACATCTGCAAACGTGGAAGCCACCACACTGGAGCTGACAGGTGCAAAACCACGGCAGCCCCCTTTAAGGAGTGGAGCTCCACGGTCCCCTCGGCTTCCCACAGGCTCTCTCCTCTTGGCTGCCTTCCGAGCAGGCAGGGAGGGGCGCCCTCTGCTCCTGAGGAGGGGGAGGCGCGTGAGGCTGTCCCGCGGAGAAGTGGCAACCACGCAGGCTTGGAGACAGGAGACGGGAGGCAGCTGCCTGGGCGTGCGGGGAAGGGAGTGAGGCTGGAGGGGCTGGCTGGATCCAGAGCCGGGGCTGGCATCCACTTAACTCGAGGCCCGGCTCCTCGTGGGGCCCTCTGCTGCTGACCCCCAAGAACACACCTCCCCTGCCGCCTCTCGGCATGCCTTCCCCACCTGTCTGCTTGAAGTGCTCCCCGCCCACACGCCCAGCTGGCCAGCGTTGTCGGGGAAAGGCCACGTGGTGGTGGGCAGAGGCAGTGCCCACGGGACTCCCAGCCACATCTGCCAGCCACTGCAAGTGGGGAAAGGGTGTGCAGGCGAGGCAGGCAACTGAGCGTGGGCAGTGGGGGAGGGGGCTTAAAAGTGGGAGAAGGTGGGGGGGCATACAGGTGGTGGGGTGGGAAGGTACGAGGGGGCTCGTGGTGGTCAGGTGGGGGCCCCTCCAAACTCGGAGCCGCCTGTTCTCTTTCTGCTCTTGTCTGTCTCTCGTTCTTGCTCCCTCTTCCCTTTCTCTCCCTTCACTAAACCCTGGAGGAGCCCTGTGAAGTCCCAACTCTTTCGCCAAGGCAGGAGGACCACAGAGAATCTGCCTCTCGGGAAGGGGGTGTCACTTTGCTACCAAGCCCAGAGCGGAGGCCGCTGAAGACAGAAGGGAACGGAGCAGGTGCAGGCGACAGACCAGGAAGCAAGATCCCTCCCTCGGGTGACTTCCAGGGGGCTTCTCCCGGGAGAGGGCCTCATCCCATCCGTTGCCTCGAAGGACAGGTCAGTGCTGCAGGGAGCAATTGCGGGGATGGGGGGGTGTCCCTGCACCGGCTGACTCTTGATTCTGAGATGGGTCGTCGCAGTGGTCCAGAACCTGATCTCTACTTACCTTCTTGAGGCGTAACTGAGCGGCGGCTCCATCGCTGGCCACGGAGACTTCCCAGGCACACACTACAGAGCTGCTGCCCGCAGTAAGGAGGGTCACCGGCACGGGGCACACGGCACACAGGCAAGGGCCCCACTCGGCCGGGGCTTCGAAGGTGGTCCTGCCCTGCAGGGTGCAAGAAAGGAGAGGGGGGGGGATGGTCGGAAGAGAAGAGCAACTGGTTGCCCCCCCCCCCCCGGGACGGGCTGGAACCCTTTTCCAGTTGTGAAACCCAGAACATCCTGGAAATGAGGTGAAGCAGAGACAGATCCCACACTCTCTGTGGTTTTACAAACAGCCAAATATTTGTGGGGGTTTTTTTAAATGGGGGAACCAATGGACAGTTTTTAAACAAGCCATTAAATACTTGGATGTGCTTACTGCACATGTGTTATTGTTAAAAAAAAACCCCTCTCTGTTTTGTTTAATTTCAGACCCCACAGCCCTAGGGGTTACCCCCTCCCCCTTTTCACAGAAGGGCCACCACAGGGCAAGAGGCGGCACCATGCCTGGCCGGTACACGGCTGTTTGCGGTTGCTGCTACTGCTGTTGTTGTTTTTAAAAAAACCTCCTTCTTCTCCAGGCCCTTTCAGTGGGATGAGCTTCCCCTTCTCTGTCTCTCTCCCCCCTCCCCTTGCACCTCTCTTCTTTCCTGCCTCTCCTCTGGGTGGGCTCAGGTTTCTGGCTAGGGCTCTCCTGGCATTTCTTGCAGCCCCAAAGAGTGCCAAGCTCAGTGGCTCTGCCCAGCACTCAATTGCCTTCCTCCCGTGTGGCTCTCCAGTCTCCATTTGGGGTAGCCTGTCTCTTCCCTTTCCATCTGGGCGCTGGGAGTGGGTCTCCTCTGTTGGCCACGCGAGGCCCTGAAACGGAATTTCAGGCGATGACCCTTGCAAAGCCCAAATGAAAAGTGACTGCAATTTTAAAAAAGGCCAACACTATGCTGAGGATGATTCGGAAGGGAACTGAAAACACATCAGCCAGTATCATCATGCCCCTGTATAAATCGATGGTGCGACCTCATTTGGAGTACTGTGTGCAGTTCTGGTCACCACACCTCAAAAAGGACATTATAGCGTTGGAAAAAGTGCAGAAAAGGGCAACTAGAATGATAAAAGGGTTGGAACACTTTCCCTATGAAGAAAGGTTCTGGTTGCCCTTCTCTGCACTTTTTCCAATGCTATAATATCCTTTTTGAGTTGTGGTGACCAGAACTGCACACAGTACTCCAAATGAGGCCGCACCATCGATTTATACAGGGGCATGATGATACTGGCTGATTTGTTTTCAATTCCCTTCCTAATAATCCCCAGCATAGCGTTGGGCTTTTTTTACTGCAGTTGCACACTGTCTCAGCATTTTCATTGAGTTCTCTACTACGACTCCAAGATCTCTCTCTTGGTCAGTCTCTGCCAGTTCAGACCCCATCAATGTGTATTGATAGTTAGGTATTTTGGCTCCTTGTTCAAGGCAAGAGACGCTCAGAGGTGGTTTGCCCTTGCCTGACTCTGGTCTCCCATCCAAGCCCCAACGAGGACTGACCCTGCTTCGCTCCGGAGATCTGAGGAGAACCAGGCTGGCCAGGTCAGGGCAATGTGACGATTACCGAATGCTGACATCAGCCTCTGGAAGAAACGTTTCCCCTCCCACGAGTGGTCAACTGGGGACTGTTTCTAACACTCCCCGGTTGAAGAAGCAACCAAGTTGGACCCCGCACACATTCTCTCAGTCCTGAGACTGCCCCACCTTCGTGATTTGGATATACCCCTCAGACCTGGGAACACGCTTTCTCTCGCCGTCTGCAAATCGGCGTAAGTAGCGGTTCACTTATGTGGATTCTCCTCCCCTTTCCCAAGCCTGATCTGTCATTTAAATCCCAGCCCTATAACTGGAGCCACGCCCTTTCCCCAAAGGGTACTTCTGGTCTCCTCTAAGCCTTAGTTTTGTGCAGTGAGGCAGTGGGCCTTGCCTTCTCCCCGGAGCTGCCCTTTTGGGTTACTGACTGCCCAGATGTTTTGGACCTCTGCTTGAGGATTCAGATTCCTGCCCAGAAAGGTAGCTATAAACCTCACTTTTGTCTTCTTACGCTACCCATCTGGCCTCCCCTTTCTTGTGTGGCATACAAGGCACCGTGGGAGTCTGGGACATCTGCTGCAACGCAGGCATTCCAGTATGTGTTACTGCTCTTCTAGGCCTGAAGTTGCTGTGACTCTCTGAGCATATCAAGCCTCCCCCTCAGTAAAACTCTTTTGGATTTCCTGTAAAGCGGGTCTCGGTGCTTCTTCCAAATGCACTTAAGAGCCTCGTCAGGTTGCCAAACGATCCCTTGGTTAGCAAAGGGAGGCTTATCTTCCTTATGCTCGGGATTCTCCAGAGTGAACTGAGACCAGATTGGGAAGGGGATCCCGTTCCCACAGCCGTGTCTGCAGGACACAGATGTCTTCCCAACTGCAAACGGTCACATCCCTTCTGCTTAGGGTTAGGGGTCTGTGGCTCAGTGGCAGAACATCTGCCCGGCACGTAGAGGGTCCCATGTCCAATCCCCGGCGGCATCTCCAGTTGAAAGGACCAGGCATTAGGTGATGTGAAGGCCCTCTGCCTGAGACCCTGGAGACTCTGTATCAAAAATTAACTTTTTGTCCCAAGGTACCAACCCCGGACTTCAAAACACATCCTGTCAGATGGTTCAGGCCACATTTTCCTCCTGACTCCTTCCTCCAATCACTCAAGTAGTCCAAGAGAGTGATTTAGGAAGTCCCTGACCGCATCAGAAATCTCTGTAATTACCTTGTCTGATCCATAGCCTGCCAGACAGCAGGTGAAGTCATCAAATCCCCAGCAAAACACTTTGTTCCACAGTGGAGGGAGCAAAATTTTGTTCTTCTCCACAGCCAAAATCCCCTTCTCAGTGCACACGATTTGACCGACAGGTCCCAGAGGTGTGTCTGCATAGGAAAAAGGAAGATGACTCTGATCTCTTTTTGCTTTTACAAGGTCTTGATAGCTGTTCTTTGCCAAGGGACAAACTGAGCTCCCAGAAGATTTTTGGGATTCGCAGTTGGCACAGCCTCAGGAAAGCCAAGAGAGCCAGTTGGACGTAGGCAGTTTCTCAATATGGGAACATTTCATGCACGTTTTATTAGTTTATGAGCTGATGTGGAATTCCCCGCTCTGGACCACGGGCTGCTTCGTTCCACAAGTGGTATGTGCGTGTCAGTGACTCACTCTGGCTGGAGACAGGTGAGGTTGCAAAAAGCAGCATTTAACATCTGGAACACCTGCAGTCCATGCTGGGTTGGGCCCACCCCCTCTGGAGTTTGCACCCAGCTTGATGAGGGCTGGGTTTGCCCCCCCCGCTATAAACATCCCCCTCCCATGCCCTACCTGACAACTGCAGCAAGAGTTGAGGGGCATCCTCAGAATGGCTTTGAGGATTATTTTGCAGGAACTGCCCAGGAAAACATGTGAAAAATATACCACTGGTATGTGGCTCCATCCCCAGTCCCAAAAGAACTTCCATGTGTTGGGGAGGAGGAGGAGGAGGGCATTCTCTGTCCTTCAGGACCCCCCCACTCTCGCCTGGCCTGGAGGCCCTGGGGAGCCCCTCGCATAGAAGCCCCAGTGAAGTCCTTCTGGCCAGGAATCACCCCCCACCCCCGCCCCGAGTGCCTGATAAAAACGGGCCTTCCCAACTGAGGCTGTATCCATGACAGTTCATGCCTACTTTAGGAAGGGTGGGTGTTCCCCATTTCTATGTTTTGTTGCCGCATAGAGGCCCTTTTTTACATGTCCCGAGTTTCAAGTTTAATTAGGAGAATTTTCAAAACTAATTCCACAGTTGGAGCATGAACAGTTTCCTACAGATTTTAGTTCGTTCACATCTCTCCCTCCCCCCATGTAATCACTGTGCAAGGATGCCTTGATGATACACTGCAAAAAAGCTATCTTGATGTGAACATCCATTCATTGTATGCCCTGTTTTACTAATGCACGTGTCCAGTCCTCACGGATAAAACACTATGCAAAAAGAATATTGAGGTAGCAGAACAGTCTCATTAAGACTGCCTTTTTGTTGAATTTTATCAGTGCACACTTGTGTATATTATTCATCGGTCAAACATTACCAAAAAAAAAAAAAAAAAAGAACCTTGACACCACAGTACAATCTCATCTAAGACTGTTTTTGTGGAGTTTTATCAATATACACTAGCATATATTATTCATCATTTAAACACTGCA
This sequence comes from Gekko gecko, assembly GCA_029375565.1. Lineage (NCBI taxonomy): Eukaryota > Metazoa > Chordata > Lepidosauria > Squamata > Gekkonidae > Gekko > Gekko gecko. The sequence continues at coordinate 5,047,170 of JAPDNY010000008.1, forward strand.
CAAAAAGTATCCAGATGCCATTGTGTGTATGATGCACATTGTTTTTTTGCAGTGTTTTACCAGTATGTACATGTGCATCAGGAAAAAAGATGCAAATGGCTAGAAGAAACTGTAGCAAAATGAACAAAGTCTGAAAATGAAACAGAGCACTGGAGCGTTTCTAAATGCATTGCTTCTGCTCATAAAACAAAAACCCAGTTACTTGGGACACCAAAATTTTGGGAGAAATTCCAGAAGGAAGAGAATGTTAGAAGCATCCCTAGTCTAGATGCCAAAAGGGTGTCCTGTACCATGTCTGCTCTCCCTGTCCAAACTGACTTAACCAGGCCTGTTCAGTCTCCAGGTTGTCAGACGGGACACTGGCCCTTCAAGGACTGGTTCTGGCCACCTTGGCATTATCCAGGGTTTGCGGACAGACACAGCCACCCTCTCTGGAACCCATAATCCCTTTGGCTCCCTCGGTGTTATCCGAATGATCTCTTCCTCCTGCTGCGTCTTGACCTTCCACAGCACTCTTGGAATCAGGGTGAGCCTCTGGAATGTCTGAAGCCGTTTCTCCAAGCCCTCCTGCCTCGGGTCAAAGGGCAGCAAAGGCTGGCCAGGAGGGCCACTCTTGCCAGCCAAGGCCCACCCCAGCCCCTCTTGCGCACGTCTCCTCCTTCCCCGGGGGAAGCCCTGAGCCTAGCAAGCAGCTGCCCAGTAAAGATCGGAGCTGGCTCAAGAGGTCCGATCATCTGGGGCTCTCCTTGTGCTCAAGTGGCGGCCAGGCAGTGCCTACCTCGGACAGGAACTGACGAGAACTTCAAGCTGTGGAGGCTGCTGAGGGATGGAGGCAACGGTCCAGCAGGGACGGAGAAGAGGAGGCTGTCTCTGCCCGCCGGATGCTTCCCCAGGGCATTGCGAGCCGGGTGCGGTTTGGAAAAGAGCTGCGAAGAAGGAACAACAGCAAAAAGAACCCCTAACACAACAACACCAACAGTACTGGAGGTGCTCTTTTGGACAATGCTTCAGTCCTAAGGACTGCCCAGTCTCTCTGTGTTGCCCAAAATGGTGCCTGCCTGGAAGTTAGGACTGCCAACGTCCCGGAGATTTGGGGGTGGCACTTTGGGAAATTCCCGGAGATTTGGGGGTGGCGCTTTGGGAAATTCCCGGAGATTTGGGGGTGGCGCTTTGGGAAATTCCTGGAGATTTGGGGGTGGGGAGGACAGGAACCTCAGTGGGACAGAGTGCCAATCAGTCCACCCTCCCAGGTGGCCTTTTTCTCAGAGAATGAGATCTCTGTGGTCTGGAGACCAGTTGCAATTCCAGGAGATCTCCAGGCCCCACCTGGAGGATGGCAACCCTTTTGGAAGCCTTAGCCTTATAGGGTTGCCAGCCCTCCAGTTTTAAAATGGAGCCGATGGTGGGATAGACTGACCACCCTCCCAAGTGGGATAGACTGACCACCCTCCCAAGCGGCCTTTTTTCTTCAGAGAATGAGATCTCTGTGGTCTGGAGACCAGTTGCAATTCCAGGAGATCTCCAGGCCCCACCTGGAGGATGGCAACCCTTTCTTAGCCTTATAGGGTTGCCAGCCCCCCAGTTTTAAAAACGAAGTCGATGGTGTGACATCACTGCTGGGGAAAACCTGGAAGTGAAGTCATGCCTTTCTAGGAATTGTCAGAAGTTTTCTTTTAAAGAGGTGTGATGTCACTTCTGGGTTTACCTAGAGCCATAGGTATAGATGTCTTTAAAATCATGGTTTCTCCTTCATTCAGAAGTAGAAGAGACTGGATTTATACCCCACCCTTCACTTGGAGTCTCAGAGCAGCTTACAGTCTACTTTCCCCTCCTCCCCACAACAGACATCCTGTGAGGTAGGCGGGGCTGAGAGAACTCTTTCAAGAACTGCTCTGAAAGAACTTGTGATTGACCCAAGGTCACACCAGCAGCCCAGCAGCTGCATGTGGAGGAGTGGGGAATCAAACCCAGTTCACCCAGATTAGAGTCCGCACTCTTGACCACTATATCAAACAGCAACAACAAAACCCCAGACAGTAATCACGATCAATGAAGCATTAAACCAAATATTAAAACAGGAAATTGAACCTCCATTCCAGCACACACAACTAGAGGCTCCAGACTCCATTCCCTCAACACACAAATAGTACAAACCAATACAGAAGCCCTACATTTATTTCAACAGGCTAGCATGGCCTCTTACAGGAAGTTGTTCCGAGCCTCAGGGCCACCCCCAAGAAGGCCACGATCTGTTCCATGGCAGTTCTAACCTCTATGGAAGACGGCACACATGCAGGACTCCTCTGGATGCATTTAACAGGTGAAGGGGTCAGTTCAGGGAGAGGCAGCCTGATGTCCGCAAGGCTTTAATTTCAGCAGAAGCACTTCAGACAGAATCCAATACCTGGCAAGCAACTAGTCCAACTTCCTTGCTACTGACTGTAAACTGGCCAGCCAATTCTGCAACACCAAATGCCACTCTGGGCTGAAGATGAGGAGCCCTTGGTGATTCCAGAAGCAGCTCATCCCCTGCCCCATCCACCCACTCACCCCCAGCCCACTCTGCCCAGTACCTGCTTTGGGATTTGTCCAAAGTTGCTGACGAATCCCAAGATGGTGTTTTTGGTGAGAGGGTCACTGATGCTGTCCAGGCGCACCTGGTCACCATAGAAATACGGGTGGAAGACATTGACTGCCTTCACAGCTGCTAGGCCGTGTTGCTTGTGACCGAAGATGAGATCTATCCAGTGATGGAGGTGGGTGCTGACATAATCGCTTTCCAGTGCCTGTAACCCAATGGGCATCGGTCGTTCAGAGTTATCCTCTTAGCTGTTCTGCCCTCCCCGCCTTTGGCCTCTTGGATAGATGCCCAGACCAGGGTGGGGTCATCTCTTCAGCTGAGCTTGATGGCTGCTAAAGAGACATGCTAGCTGGAAGAAGAGAACAGCTCCTTGTATAGAAGAACGCTGAGGCCAATTTCCCACAAGCCGCTGCTCCGCGCTCACTCTTCCGTTTGCCCCGATGGGACGTGTCAATTTCACACTAAGTGCTGTGCTGCAGCATTTTGCCCCTCAGTTTTGTGCGATTTCCCCCACATCTACTCAATCCTGGGTAGCCCGCAGCACTTAGTGTGAAATTGACACATACCATGGGGGCAAAGGGAAGAGTGAGCACGGAGCAGTGGCTCGTGGGAAATCAGCCTGATAGTTTGGGGTACCAGCTGCAGTGACAGTGTCCCAGGGTTGCTGGGGGTCGGGGTATTGAGTATAAGACTATAAGCAGAGCGCTGCTGCATCCGAGCAAAGGCCCATCGAGTCCAGCATTCTGTTCCCACAGTGGCTGACTGTCTGCCTCAGTGCACAAGAAGGATGACTGCAACAACATCCCTCCCGCCCCGGGTGCTCCCCAGCAGCTGATAGGAAGAGGGCCCTCCTCCTCCTCCTTCTCCTCCTCCTCCTCCTCCTCTGGGACTGGAGGGAGCGGCCATTGATAGCCCCGTCCTCCATGAATTTGTCCACTCCCTTTTAAAGCCTTCCACATTGCTGGCAATGCTGCCTCTAAGCTGTGAGCAAAAGTCTTGTGAGCAAAAATTCTCCTTTGTGAGCTACTGGCATTAAGGTTGTGAGCGAGTGATTTGGCTGCTGCATAAATTAGTTTGCTCTGGAGCCCTCCTTCCTGAGCTAAGACAGAAATCTGTCAGCTGGAGGCTAAAAAACTGTGAGCTAGCTCACACTAACTCAGCTTAGGGGGAACACTGGTTGGTGGCCATTGCCACATCCTGTGGCAGCGAGTTCCACAATTTAACTGTGTGCTGTATGAAGAAGCACTTCCTTGTGTCTGTCCTGAACCAGCCACCCTTTCCCTTCAGTGGATGGCCCCAGTTCTAGTATTATGGGAGGGGGAGAAAAGTTGCCTTCCTGCCTTCCTTCAGGAGAGTCTGCTCATTTGGAAGCACATACAAGAAGGTCCAAAGAGTGCTTGCTTCCATGCATGCACCTAAACAAGGATTGTACATTTTGCATCCCACCCCAGGCTGCCCCTCACTCTGAACGGAGCTTTATTTGCTGTGGGTGGTGTCAACACATAACAAATCTGATTGTCATTGTAGTGCTCTGACATCATGTTGGGATATTTGCAACAAGTTCTCTCCCTGAGGTCATGAAAGAGATAACCTGTTCGTCTTTCTTAGTTGGTTAGCTTAGGACCAGTAAACTCACATGCATGTTATTTCCTGCGGTAGAGAAGGAGGTCTCATTCATAATGAAGTGACCTCTCGCCTGGTCAATGGCTAGTCAATAGTTTGGTGATGTTACCTGATTTTGTGCACATGCGCATTTGGGGGGGGGTGTCTTCTTTCTCCCTTTGTTCTAAGATCAGATATAAGAATCCATCACAGAGTAGACAGTAACTAGGAAGATGTAGCTAGTTAGCTACATGGTTTTATTGTTTTTATCCACTTATGTAACCCTTCCTTTTTTTTAAAAAAAGAAATTTTATTAACAGGATATGATATGTTCCATAGTTAATAACCAATTCTCTAACATATCCTTTCTACAATTCTACCCCCCTCCCCTGGCTTCCAGCGATGCTCCACCCCCATTAATATTTCTATCAATATTCTATTACATTCAATTCTTATTCAATATTCAGATCTTCCTTTTCAATATTTTCCTTTTCTATTTCTCACTATTAGGTAACATCTCTAATACAATCCATTTTCTTACTACACTTCTATTCTTAATAATTGTCAAAGCAAAGCAATCTATTTTTCACATCCCAATTAAGTTCTAGATAGTCTTTAAAATCTTTCCAGTCTGTGTAACCCTTCCTAATTTCTTAGTAAACTTTAGCTGTAGAACAGATTTAGAGTCCAGGGGCCAACAAAGTTAAGACCAACAGAGTTTTATTCAAGGTTTGAGCTTTCGTGTACACACCCACTTCTTCAGATACACTGGAAGGAACGCATTTGAAAAAGTACTTCCATTGTATTTGAAAAAGGGCTCCTTGCACACGAAAGCTCATCCCTTGAATAAACCTTTCTTGGTCTTCAAGGTGCCCGACTGGACTCTAGGTTTGTTCTACTGCTTCAGACCAACATGGCTGCCCCACTTGGATCTTTCTTTTAGCTAGTTTACATGGGGGTGCTGCATCACTGCCTTCTACTCTGCTAAATTATTCAACACATCACCATGTCCAGCCCACCATCCCTGGTCACGAGGGCTCCCACTTGCCTGCTTATGGCCGGAGGCATCCAGGCCACTGTGGCTCATCTGATCATCAGGTGGAAATGGGGACCAAAGGGAGGGGCATGCAAGGAATCACGACAAGGAACGCTGTGGTCGGAACTTCCTGTCCGTAAGCAAGGCCTTCTTTTTCTTTTTAGTCTTTCTCCCCAGGACGATTGAGGCACCCCACAACCTTTCCACTGGTTGCCAGACGCTGCCGGGCAACTGCACTGATTGACTGGGGCCTCTTGATGAAGGAGACTAAAACAACAGCAGAAACAGCAGTGGCGGGGGGGGCGGTCCCTCTGGGCAGCTGGTGGGCTTATTGGGGTCAGGGAGTCTCACCTGATGTTTCAGCGACGGCCCTGACGCGACTTCCAGTGTGACCCAGAAGTGACGTGGGCATGTTGGGGTGGCACTCTGGTTTTTGGACTAAAATTCTATGGTAGAATTAGCTTCTACCATAGAGTTTTGCCTAAAAAACAAAGCGCTGGAAGTCATATGGGGGATGTCGCTAAAATGTCGGGCATTCTTCCCTTTTTTGTGGTAAATTCTCCCTCCCCCCGCCAGTTAGCTAACCAGCGGCAGAGAGGTGGGGCCTGGGAATTGGGGGTCTGGCATCCCTAACTGGCCCCACTGCTGGACCTCCTGATGGCCCCTGGTATTTTTGGCCACTGAGTGACAGAGTGTTGGACTGGATGGGCCACTGGCCTGATTCAACATTGGCTTCTCTTATGTTCTTATGTGGGATAGGGTGGAAGAAAGAGGAGGCCGTAAACAGCCACAAAACAAGGGAGGAGGAAAGGGGGGCATTAGCCCCCTCTCCTCAAAAAGAAAATCTGGCAACACAACTTTGACAGAGAGTCCGACCCTCAAGCCTTCACACAGCCCGCCTTTCGCACCTTGGACTGACCTGCCTGTTTAAGCTAATGAATCTGTGAGGGCTTCCTTCTGCCCAGGGTGGGAGCTGAACATCCCCCAGCAGGGTCCCATCTTGCAAGCTTCCTGCAAAGGAGAAAGTGCAAAGGGTGAACAATGAATCCTGGGCCTCATTTGGGGCACGAACACTTGGCCTCCAATTCCCTCCCCCACCCCACCCCCCGCCGATCAAATTCCGGTTCTGAGGACTGATAAGAGACCTCCCGCACGGTTAGAGTCACCTGAGCCCCAAAGCTCGCGGGGGTTTTGTTGCAGCTGGCCTGCCCCTCAGAGCCTTCTCAGCAGCCGTTCCTCCAGAGCCATGGTCCCAGGCCTCCAGCCCGCAAACAGGGAAGCCACCTGACATTCCCCCCCTGAAGCAGAGCAGACGCAGAAGGGGCCAGCTCCGGGGTGGTATAAAGTGCAGCCTAGTCACAGCCGACTCAGAGCTACCCTGGTAAGGTTTTCAAGGCAAGAGATGCCCCGAGGTGGCTGGCCATTGCCCGCCTCTGCTCAGCAGCCCTGGGCCTTCCTTCCTTCCTTCCTTCCTTCCTTCCTTCCTTCCTTCCTTCCTTCCTTCCTTCCTTCCTTCCTTCCTTCCTTGGGGGTCCCCCGTCCGAGTACTGGCCGGGGCCAACCCTGCTTGGCTCCTGAGATCCGACGAGATCAGCCGGGGCCGCCCAGGTCAGGACTAACCCTACTTGCATTTAAAGCCAAGCACAAAGCCTTGATTTCATTTAAAACCAAGGAACAGCGGCGAGAGGAACTCGCCTGCAATTTCTTAATGACGATTTCTTAAAGGCTCTGATAATACAGCAAAGGCTTGTACAGAATCATCACAAATTACCTCAGTGTAACTTCAGGTAATTAAGGTGTGTGTGTGTGTTGATGCAGATCTTCCACAGCGGCCTTCTTCATAACAGCTCTGTGTATTTACAAGTCAGAGCAAGGAAACCATCTAGCTGCTCAGCATTTGCAAAGCGTCATCGCAAAGCATCCTGAACACACATCCTGATTTCTCCCCTGGATGCGATTTAAGACTTATCTGCTTTGAGGATGTGGATGCCGGACACGATTTCCCTCCTGCCTGCTCTCACAGAGCTCCATCCAGAAGGACATCGCTGCACGGAGAAGTGAGCTTGCCGGCACAATCCCTTCCCTGCCTGCCCCCCCCTGCAGCTTGAGCCTTGGGCTGCCAGTCCCCAGGTTACTTTCATTCCAGCGGCCGTCTAAATGCACCTTCCAATGCTCCTTCAGCCACCTCTGTATCATCTCATAGCCAAATACCATAAGCTATACAGTACCCATAACTATATGATCCCTGACTGGCTGGAATCCCATAAAGGAGCAGGAGCTTTAGAAAACTTGGGGGCGGGGGGAACCAAAGCTTCACCAGGTTAGACTGCAAACAAGCAGGAAAAGGGGATTTTAAAGAAAGTTGAAGGTCAAGATTTTTGTCCCCCCTCTCTCAGAACATCTGGAAATTTTGGACCCCTGGAAATCACATTTTCGTTGGTCTGAAATTTTTCACAGTAAAAAAGATCCTACATACCGAACGCAAACTGGTTGCAGTTTGTCAAGAATTCAGGCAGATAAAAGAATTCGGGGGTGAGTTCTCTCACGTCGGTCATGTTCTCCCTCGAAGCAGAGTCCCAGGTGCTGCTCAGGCTGTGGAACATCCTGTCCGCAACATCAAAACCTCCTCCCTGGTAGTGAGACAGGAAATAGCGGGAGAAGCTCCAGGCGGGAGCTGGAATTGGGCCGTGGGAGGCCTGCCCTGCTTCCCGCTTGCCCAGGAGATGGAAAGGAGCAGAACCGCCACTCTCACACCCAGTCGCAGGCTCTCAGGCCCAACTGATACCAGCCAACTATTTCCCCCCCCACCTCCAGGGGCAGAAAGGATGCCAACCTCCAGGTGGGGCCTGGAGATGTCCTGGAATTACACCTCGTTCCCAGGCTATGGAGCTCAGTTGCCCTGTAGAAAACGACTGCTTGGAGGGTGGATTCTGTGGCCTTACATTCCACTGAGGTCCCTTCCTTCCATGAACCCCACCCTCTCCCCAGCCTCCAGGAATTTCCCAATGCAGAGTCGGCAATTCTATCGGACAAACTATGCCTAAAGGGATGGTGGTCGGAGGCAGGTGGTTGGAGAGCCAGTTTGGTGTAGTGGTTAAGTGCGCGGACTCTTATCTGGGAGAGCCGGGTTTGATTCCCCACTCCTCCGCTTGCACCTGCTGATGTGACCTTGGGTCAGTCACAAGCTCTGGCACAGCTGTTCTCTCAAGGACAATTTCTGTCAAGAGCTCTCTCAGCCCCACCTCCCTCACCGGGTGTCTGTTGTGGGGAGGGGAAGGGGAAGGAGTTTGTAAGCCGCTCTGAGACGCCTTTGGGCAGTGAAGGGAGGGGTATAAATCCAATCTCTTCCTCTTCTTCTACCTCCCAGGGTGTCTGTTGTGGGGAGGGGAAGGGAAAGGAGTTTGTGAGCTGCTCTGAGACACCTTTGGGCAGTGAAGGGCGGGGTATGAATCCAATCTCTTCTCTTCTTCTTCTTCTTCTTCAGAGGCTGCTCTGGTTGTTTTCTCAGGATAAAAGTCCCTCTCTCCAAACTGCATCTTCCTCCCCAAGGGAAAGTGTAGGGAGAAGAAATGGGAGGCTTCTCCTCTGTTCCCACTCAGCCCAAGAGGCCTGCAGGGAGGGCGAGTTTGGCTTGGCTTGAAGAACAACAGGAAGGGAACAGGAAGGGAGTCCTCTCTCCCCACCCACCTCTCCTCTGCTCATGGCCCGTCTTGGGCTGGGGCGAGTTTAAAAAACACAGACCAACAACTGCACACGGAAGGATCCCCGAGTTCTCTTTGAGATGCAGCTTGTGCCTCGGACGATGTCTTCCTGATCTGGCCAGAGGGGAAAATGCCCTCCAGTCCTCCAGGTCCCTTGTTGAAGGCCCTGGGAATTGCGAGGAGTCCAACCTGTACTGCCCTCTACTGCTACTGCCTGGGAGTGTTAAAAGAGCCCCGCAAAACTGAATTCACCGTATAGGAGGAGGTGGTCATGGAACATTTCGGAGGCACTCTGGAAGGTCGTCCAGTGGTTCAAAGGCTCAGATAGGGGCCCCATGCTGAGATTTTTCTCTTTATCATTTTGTCTAATCTTTACAATCCCCCCTGCCCCCTTCAGGCTTCCTTGGGAGGTGGTGGGCTCTCCCCCTTTGGAGGCCAGACGGCCCCATCTGACAGCAATGCGGATTCTGTGACCTCAGGCAGATCATGAGGCAGGGAGGGCAGGGAGGGTGGCCTCAGGGCTCAGTTCTTGTGGCCCTCTCTTACACACCCAGGGAAATGCCGATCGCCACTTTGGGGTCAGGAAGCCATTTTTCTCCAGGCCAGTTTGGCTGGGGATCCTGGAGGATTTTGCCACCTTCTGAGCATGGTAATCTCCTTTGTATCATTCCAGTTTTAGTGTATGTGCTGTCCACCTTCTGGGCATGGGGCAGGGGTCACTGGGTGTGTGTGGGGGGAGAGGTCTTAGTGAATTTCCTGCATTGTGCAGCAGGGGGTTGGACTAGAAGGCCCTGGAGGTCCCTTCTGTCAAACTTCGCTTCACTTAGTTTGTCATGGTTGTAGGGGAGGAGAAATCCCTAAGGGGGGGGGAGCGAATGCAGTGTGTGTGAACCGTGCTGTCATAGAAGCTGTCATTTTCCTGAAGAAGCCTTCCTCCCAGAGGAGCGTCCTCGAAACCTTCGGTGCCAGCTTGCAAGGGTAGACAATGGGATCGTGTCTTTCCCAGAGGGGGTGGGGTGGACGACGCAACGGCTAGGGCAGGACAACTGTGATGTGTGATTGGTTACTTAGACTTGGGGGCAGGGCCTTGTTTGAATTACCTATCGCTGTACCTGTACCGGCCAACATCCTCAGTTCTGACACAGCACCGTTCTGGTCTGGATCATGTCTCTTTCTCAGTAAACAAATCACTGCCAAAGAGAGTGCTGTTGAGAGAAACTTGTCCAGGAGCCTGACACCTTCCAGCTCTCCGGTTCTGCATTCACTGGTGCTGGAGGAAAGCGCTGTCAGGTCGCAGCTGACTTAGGGCTCCTCTTTAAAATCCAGCCTCTTCCCCTAACAGGCACACGTCTGCCCTGCATCTCACAGACTTTTAGAGGATCTTTCCAGTTGCTGAAGCCCCTTAAGGCCCCGGATCTGGAAGCAGAATTCGACAATGCAGACAAAGGCAGGCCCAGTCTCATATGGGTATGAACTTGCCCATTCTTTTTTGCAGAAGGTGGCTCTGCCTGGCACAAAATTTGGTTCTCTCTTTTCTGTCCCCTACCCCAGCCCTCACCGGGGCCTCTCCGCTCCGCTCCGCTCAGAGTGGCTTTCACAGAGTTCAGCCTCAGGGGGTGTGTGTGTGGATGGGAGGCACGGGGCAATTTGTTCCACTTACTGTCACTTCCCAAGCTCACTTAAGAAGTCAAAGAAAGGGCAACAAATGGAAAGGAAGCCCAATTAAACTGCCGGTGACACGGCCCATGATTAATTCAGGAGAGATTGAATAGCCAACACTCCCTCCCAAACACCCAGAGAAAGCGAGAGAGAGAGAGAGTTCTCTTCCCCTTAGAGATGTCTGGTTAAAGATGCAGATAACGGATCAACAACATGCATGGGGGGCAAGGAGAGAGCTAGGGAGTGGGGATGGTTCACCCCAACTCCCCGGAATGCTTTTGTGGCACTTCACCCAGGATCTTAACTACTTATTCCCTTTATGGGTTATTCCCTTTGGTCTTCTTCTAGGGGCCTCCGGCAGGAGCCGGCCCCAGGATGGCTCGGTCAGCTGTCACCAAAGCGATTGGCTGACACGTCTGAAATGGGAGGGAGGGTGGGACTGTGCCTGGAATCCCCTGCCCCTGTCTCTGGGGTACGCGAGTTCCACAGGGTATCAAGGGACAAGGCACCGTGCAGCAAGCCGTGTGCAGTGAAGTGGCGGAAGACCACGGAGCCCGCCTGCACAACCCGTGGCCACAGTTTGCAGGGCGGTGAGAGCGGCCAGCACGAGGGCCATCCTTTGACACCACCATCGAGTCAGAAGGGCTGTAGCCTCTCGGACAACTTCTGGGTTCCACTCTTGCCCCGCCCCCCCCGCCCCCATGGCCCATACAGAGAAGGTTCACTTTAGAGCGACACCTTTGATAAGCAGACATTTGGCTGCCAAATCTGTGAACGTGGAGCCCAAGTCAGGTCAGTGCTGCAAACGTCACTTGCCCTTAGTGGGCTGACCTGGAGCTGGTCACCCTCACCCTAGCCCCCACCCCCAACTGGGGCAAGCTCCTGGTTGCAGGATGAGACACTGTGCGACGCAGAAGAAGGGGACGCGCCAATGGTCCTTCAAAGGAGGGACGCCTCCGCCACTAGGCGGGACAGCCTCAAGTCCCCCATTATGTCTGGGACTAGAATTAGAACTCACCATCCTGACCGTAAAGAGAGGGGCATTCAGTGTGAGCTGAGTTCTGGAGGATCTCACTGGTGAGTCTGGGTGCTTGGACTCAGCCTGGATCAGAGTTGCCAACTCTGGCTGGAGAAAATCCTGGAGGTCTGGGGAGGCGGTGCTTCTGGAGGAGGAATTTGGGGGAGGATTTCACCTAGAATCTATGGTCTACCATAGCGTCTGCCCTCTGAAGCTGCCACTTTCTCCAGGGGAAAGGATTCCTGTCATCTGGAGTTCAGATGTAATTCCAGGAGAACTCACCTGGAGGTTGGTGACCCCAGCCTAAATGATGGTTGCCTGTCCCACACCCTCTGGTTTTAGCCAAGCCTGTGTTACAAAGCCACGCACTGCAAAAGGATCACACTCCTGGAGGTTTGGGGGCGCAGCCTGGGGAGGGCGGGGTTTGGGGAGGAGGGGAGGGGCCTCGGTGGGGCACAAGGCCAAAGAGGCCCCCCTCCAAAGTCGCCGTTTTCTCCAGGGGGAACGGGCCTCTGTAGGCTGGAGGTGAGCTGTAATCCCAGGGGATCTCCAGGCCCCACAGACCCTACAGTTCACGGCTGCTGCAGTTCATGCAGGCCCTTAGCCAGGATTTTGTGGCTTGTGGGGCAATTTTTTTTCTGTTGGGGCTGCCACTGTTTGCCATAATGGGGGGGGGTGGCGCGTGCCCCCCTCCTGCTGGATTTAAAGGGCCCCTCAGTTGATCAGCGGGGAGCACGCAGCCTGCCAATCAGCTCGAGGGCCCTTTAAGTCTTGCGGGAGGGGCGGGAGAGGGGCGCACGCCACCCCCCACTTTTTCCCAAAAGCATTTAAAGGATGTCTTTAAAAGCTTTTGGGAAGAAGTGGGGGGGGCTTTAAGGAGGAGGGCAGAGCCCCCAACAGCCGCACTGGATCTACAGGCCAGCAGCACGCCACGCGAGAAGCCGAGTGCCTGAAACTGACGGTTCACACATGCACAGATCTGCAAGGGTCAGACTGTGAGCTCCGTCACAATGGGCTGAAATTGTCCTGTGCTTGTTGCATGAAACACAAGAGGACAAGCCGGGGTCCGTGCCAGGGCACTGCGATCGCTGGAGTGGACCAAGCCCCACGAGTCACATTTCCATTGGAATTAAAACCCATTAGAAGAAAGTCAGACTATAAATAAGCAACCGGCTAACGAGTATCTCCTTGATGTCTCCTCAAAGAGGCGCACGTTTAATCAGCACAAATAGCTGCGCTCTGCCCAAAGCGAGTGACTGACACGTTCTCATCTGCTTTTGCAGCTTTTATGAGAGTTGATGGTAATCTCCGGAGAAACAATGTGATTTGTAATAAAAAGGTTACCTGTATTCAATAAAAATAATATCTACATAGGAAATGTTGTTAGTGCCACAAATCCAGTTAAAGATATTACCATCCAGAAAAAATGTAATTTTTTGCCACTGTCTAATGCGTTTTGGAGGAAGTAATATACTTAAAACGCAAGCCTGTATTATTTATAAAGAAAGCAATAACTGATTTGCTGAATTCCTTATATTAATAACTTTATTTGCATATGTTTATATCAGAATTAATGGGTTTTTCTTTCTCTCCGAATGCAGAAAGCTGCGCAGAAAGGGAGATAAGAAAACCCAGGACAACTTTACACCCTGTTGGAAAGAGAAAGCAACAACTCGTGCCTCTGCCTCGGACTGCTCGGGGGGGGTGCTGATCCAGGAGAAGGATCCAGAATTCGGAACACTTCCCACGCAGGAGCCCAAAGGAGGGCATCCTGTTGCGTGTGAACAGGAGCAAAGCAGCTAGCCTAGAGGCAAAACGGGGGGATCGAGGAGATTTAACCCCCGAGCCTTGGACAGGCCCTCTCCCCCCCACGGCCTCTGGTGTCGGGGTTGAGAGCGGCAGGCTCTGATCTGGGAAGCCGGGTTTGATTCCCACTCCTCCTCCACAGGAAGCCTGCTGGGTGACCTTGGGCCAGTCACCGTTCCCTCAGAGCTGTTCCATCAGTCCCAGTTCTCTCAGAGCTCTCTCAGCCCCACCGACCCCACAGGGTGCCTGTTGTGGGGAGAGGAGGAGAAGGTGATTGTGAGCTGCTCTGAGACTCCTTCAGGTAGAGAAAAGCGGGTATAAAGACCAGCTCTCCTCCTCCTCCTCCTCCTCCTCTGAATACAGGATGTTCCCAGACTCAGCCAGGCCTTAACCGTCTTTTGCCCTACCCCAGTGGCCTCCCATGATATCTAACCCAGCCTGTTTCTCACACTTCACTTCTGTTTTATTCTGCCCATCTGAGCAGCCTTCCTGTCTAGGGTTACCAGCCTCCAGGTGAAGTCTGGAGATTTCCCAGAATGACAACGGATTTCCAGGCTGCTGGGATCAGCTCCCCTGGAGGAAAGGGCAGCTTCGGAGGGTGGACTCCCTATTGGCCACCGTACCCTCCTGAGGCCCCTCCCCAAACCCCGCCCTCCCCAGGCTCCACCTTCAACTCTCCAGGGGTCTCCCAATCCAAAATTGACAGCCTCGTATCCTGTCCTTCTCCTCCACCCAGATTTACAGTTTCAGATTTTTAATTTTTTTAAACAGTCACTTAATTTTTACAATCGCAAATCTGAGCATATTTCAAAGGTCCAGCGGAGCTGCCAACTCCAGCTTGCAAAATTCCTGGAGATTTGGGGGTGGGGTCACCTCCAAATCTCCAGGCGTCTCCCAACCCAAAATTGGCTTGGACAGAAGGACCTCAGCAGGGCATGAATGCCAGAGAGAGCCCCCCCCTCCAGGGCAGCCGTTTCCTCCGGGGGGGAGCTGCTCTCTGCAGTCTGGGGGAGCTGTAATCCTGGGAGATCACCAGGCCCCACCTGGAGGTTGGCAACAAAAGTGACACATGCGGATGTAGTGAATTCCAAAAAGGGGGGGGGGATCCTCCATATAATTAAACCTCAAAAAATACTCAGAGACACTAAATATAATGCTTACAAATTATTTACATAATCAGCAATAACATACAAAACAATCTCAATGCAAATCTTGAAATTCATATGAATAGATTGTGGAAATAGGGAAAGATCCAAGCTTGTGAGGATTCAAATGTAAACTGCAAATTCAAAAGTCCACTCAATACACCAATGGTACTTCAGGTGAGTAGAATCCCCTGTTCCTGAAGATGTGTTCTGTTCCTACAGCAGCTCTGCAAGTTTAGCTCCAGCCAACGGGGCGAACTGGTGTGGTAGTAGCACCTCGTTTCACCAAAGCTTTATCCAAGATGGAACTGTGACAACTTAACAAGAACCAGAACGACTGCATAAGTACTGTTAAGCTGTTGCAGTTTCACCTTGGATAAAGCTCTGGTGAAACGAGGCACCACTACCACACCGGTTTGCCCCGCTGGCTGGAGCTAAACTGGCGGACCTACCTGGAGGCCGGCAGCCCTCGGGGACGGAGACACCTTCCCTCCCTTCCCTGATCCACTGGCAGAGTCATCAATAAAGTCAGCCTGGGACGATCTGGGAGGTTTGGGAGGGTCACATTCACAATCACAGCGGCAACCAACGACCCACTTACCTGCAAGGAGCAGTAGATCTGGGTGAAGGGCTCTATGCGCACCAGGTAGGAGGCCACAATGATGGCGGAGGAGTAGTGGGTGCAGTAGTGGCACTGGGCTGAGAGGGTGCCTGCAAGAGAGCAATGGCGGGGTGAACTGTGTTCAATAATAACGGTGCACCATCAAGTGGCAACAGACTCATGGCAGCCCCAGGACCAGGGGGTTCTTAAGGTATGAGATGAGCAGGGGTGGTTGGCCATCGCCTAACCTCTGCACAGACACCCTGGTCTTCCTTGGTGGTCCCTCATCCAACCACAACAGTGGCTGACCCTGCTGAGCTTCCAAAGTCTGGCAAACACTGGGCCAGCCAGGTCAGAGCAAGTGTGCCTTTGAGCCACGACTGACTTGTGGAGACCCCCTGAAGTTCCAGCTCAGGGGGTTTTCAAGGTAAGAGATGAGTGGAGGTGATTTCCCATCGCCATCCTCTGCAGAGCAACCGCAGTCTTGCTTGGTGGTCTCCCATCCAAGGACTGAACCAGGGCTGACCCTGCTTAGCTTCCAAGGTCTGATGGTATCGGGCTAGTCGGGACTATGCCTCACACCCCAGAAATTACCCTCCAGTCTACTATAATCGAGTCTGCACTCAGAGATGGTAATATGCTTTTGCTAGCCACCAAGGGGGGCAGGGGGAACACACATGAAGAATCAGTTTGGTGTAGTGGTTAAGACCGCAGACTCTAATCTGGGAGAACCAGGTTTAATTCCTCACTCCTCCACATGCAGCTGCTGGTGTGACCTTGGGTTAGTCACAAGTTCTTTCAGAGCTGTCTCTCAAGGACAGTTCTCAGCCCCGCCTACCTCACAGGGTATCTGTTGTGGGGAGGGGAAGGGAAAGGAGATTGTAAGCCGCTCTGAGACTCCTTCAGGTACTGAAGGGTGGGGTATAAATCCAATCTCCTCCTCCTCCTCCTCTTCTTCTTCCTTCTTCTTCTTCTAATGTAGAATCAGATCTTTGGTCCCTAAGGGTCAATATTGTCTACTCAGACTGGCAGCAGCTCTCCAGGGTTTCTGGCAGAGGTCTTTCACATCACCTGCTGCCTGGTCCTTTTCAACAGGAGAAGCCAGGGATTGAACGTGGGTGTCAGGAGTCCTAACTTAGTCAGCAAAACACCAGGCCTTGTGATGCAAACAAGGATAGTATTTATTTTAAAGCTGCAAGAGAAAGGTTCACTGAAGCAGGTACATTGTTCAGAATGACTTGGTTACAGAAAGCAAGCAGTTATACAGGGCAGGGGTGAATGGGGACCCCCTTCTCCTAGTCACAGAATACCATGCGATTGGGAAACGAAAGTTACTACACTAGTGAAGTTCCCAAACGCCCCCATTATTTACAGCAAAGCTGTAGCTTTGAAAGCAGAGAAAAGCTAGCAGCTTGATTCCCAAGGTCAGAATGTCCCGTCTGCAGGAGATAGGGGAACCAGAGCTACATTCCACTCTCACACCCTAGCGTAAATCAACAACTCCCCAGATTCCAACCTCCCGCCTGTCACGCCACTAAGGCGCCCAGAACCAACCTCCCCCCTCCATCCATCATGGCAGGGCTACCTGACAGTGGGACTCTGCCAGTGAACCACAGCCTCTCACTTGCTGGCAGAGGCGCACCCAGCTGAAGTGAAATGGAGATGGCACTAGCCAGGGAAGAACAATAAAGCCAGAGTCATACCCAAGTAACAGAGAATGCAAGGGTGCAGGGTAACAGGAAGAGGCTAAGAGTCTGCCAGGATGGGCAGAAGACCAGAGGTGGAAAAAAACCCACTGTGGATACAAGGAAGGAGAAGTGTCCACTTGGGGCGAGGTGTCCTGCGTGGCTCTTCTGAGCAGCCAGTATCCATCTTGGCACAGGACAACAGCCATGACCACATGTTGCTGAAGTGACAGGGGGACCAGGTCTGAATAAGGATGGGCACAAACCGGGAAAATGAGGGTTCATGGTTCGTGGGGTCTCACAAACCACCAACCTCCACGAACCTTCCCAGTTAATGAACCGGTTTGTGGTTCGTGAGGGTCGTCCTCCCTCCTTTCTGTTGGTGGCGGCTCCCTGAGGCCAGCAGAATGGAAGGGGGGGGACATCTTGCAAAAGCCATTTAAAGGGAATGTTCACTTTATGGGAGGGTCATGGATAGGGATGGGCATGAACCTTTAGTTCGCGAACCGCGAACCAGCAACATTCGCCATGAAATTAGGGTTCTGCCCATCCCTAGTTCCAAGAATGAATCACCACATCACGTGTCGGGCGAGTGCCAGGGGAATGACCTGGATGGCTCAGGCTAGTCCAGCCTCATCGTATCTCCTAAGCTGAGCAGGGTTTCGTCATATTTCGTAAGCTAAGCAGCCCTGCTTAGTGTTTAGAGGGGAGAACACCAGGGAAGTCCAGCGTTGCTACGCAGAGGCAGGCCGCCTCTGTTCCTCTCTTGCCTTGAAAACCCTACAGGGTCGGCATAGTTCGGCTGTGACTTGATGGCACTTTCCACCACCAAGTGGCAGAGGAAGAGGATTTATGGTTTATTCCAGATTTCTTTTATCCTTGCTCGGTTTGTTGCTCTTACAAAGGATGTGCATGCTTTTATTATCTTATTAAACTTCTTTTCATTTTGAACCCACTCTGACTGGTCTCTGTGAACCATGAAACATGCGTTGATCATGTTTACCAAGAAAGAGAAGGGGAGGGGGCAGCTGTGAGCTCTGTCCTGACTGAACGCATGCATAGAGGTGCCTACTCCCCACAGGCAAAAAATGGGGGACATGGGCAAAAGTGGAAGCTGAGCCCTCTAATGGCAGAGGAGGCCATCAGACCACTCAGGCAGGACCAGCCCACCCACTGGGCAAATTAGACTTTTGCCTAGGGTGGCCCCTGGAGGCGGGCGCCGAACTGCCACCCTCCCCCCACCAAAAGTGTCTCGTGCCCAATGCTGCCCTCCCAGACCTTCCCTCTTACTCCAAGCCCTCCAGGCTGGATGCCTTTGCCGGAGCGGCTCTCTCAGCTGCTGCCCGGTGGTCAGGGCTGCCCCCTGCCTGGGGCTGCGCTCTGCTCCCTGCTCCTGGGCCCTCAAGTCACCCCTCTGCCCTGGGCCAGGAGCTCAGAGGTGGTGGCGCCACCAGCAGTCCCACCCCTGCGGTCAGGCGAAGAATCCCAGCCAGGTGGCACCGCGGTTCATCAGAGTGCTGCAGTTCATCAGAGTGCTGCCACCTTGGATGGGTTGGTGTGACTCGTTCCTGGTGGGTGTCCGCTGAAGACCAGGGTGGGATCTGACTGGCAGGGTCCCACAAGGTTGGATATATATAAAAAAGAACAAACTCTGGAGGACTTCAAAAAGTAGGTCTTTTAAAAAAAAATTTAAGAAAAAAATCACCAGAACTTCCCCCAGCTCCTTAGACCTTATTTCCCAACAAACCGTGATATTCCTATGCTCTGCGTGCACGGATCTCTCCTGCCTGGAGATCAGCGGTAACCGTGGGAGATCTCCAGCCACCACCTGGAAGTTGGCAATCCCAACCCAACGCATGGTGAGCCTGGGGACCATGTTCCAGGTGACGGATGCTTAGGAAGGACTTCCTGGCAGAGCAGTTCCTCGGTGGAACGGGCTTCTTCCTTGGGAGTGGGTGGGCTCTCCTTCTTGGGGGGTTTCTAAGCAGAGGCTAGATGGGCATCTGACAGCCATGCAGATTGTATGAATTTAGGCAGTAGATTAGCCAGTCCACAGGGAAGGTGAGGCGGTGGCGGGGGGGGGATGGCTTTTGTAAAAATAACTGCCTGAGTAATTTTCCAGTGGGGAGGTTAGAGCTTTTGTATTTGAGCTCTGTAGAGCCTGCCTGCCAATTCTTGGCTGGGGGCACACTGGGGTGGGGGCGCCAGAAGGTGTCCTCACCTAGTGTGCAAAAAGAGCTGGGGCCGGCTCTGCACTCAGGCAGACATTCCCCTTCAATCGTGGTCTGCCATGGTGGTGGAAGTTAACCCAGAGGGAATGTGGAACCCAACCCAGGAGCGGAGGAAGGGGAGGGGAGCCCAGCTGGGCTGCAGGCCCAGGAAGTCTGACCAGCTTTGTTGCTCCCACATGGGTTGAAACAGGGCCCGTGAAACTATTTCCCCACAGGTGGAAACAAGACCCTCAAGCTCAGGCAACGTCTTTATGGCCCAGCAGGGCTAAAACTTAAGAGGCAGGTCAGGATTTGCAGCTTCTGGATAATTCAATGCCCAGAGAGAATTTTTTTTTCTAATCACATACATCACATCACATTTAACTGCGTTCATTTCAAAATGAAAAAAAAAAGTTGACTTCCGGTCTATGGTGTGGCGATGGCAGTCACTCTTCCCAAGGCTTGGGAGAGCGATTTGCACACCAACAGTTTGGAGGGGAGCTGCTGACGCAGCTCTTCCACGGAACCCTTGGATAGGGTTCCAAGCCATAGGGCTTGGGGTGGGTAGCCTCTTCAACGGCGTAATGCCAGCGAATTGAGGCACCCATCTGCCCAGACGGTCCTACCGCTGTGTGGCCACATGGAACTAGCTAGGCTGACCGGGACAAGCGTTGGAGATTGAGCGATTAGCAGATATACAAATGAGGTCGAAAGTGACCAACAATGAACATGATATAACCGAATTCTGAATTAACCGGAAAATCCCTTAGCCCCCCCACACGGGTAAACGGAGAGCGGAGCGAATCGCCCCCGCGAGCGCGAAGAGTAGCAGAAAAAGAGACTTTTGGCTTATTTGGTGAGACTTACCAGGGCGGATTTAAAGCATAAGCGATTTTCAAAGGTGGTGAAATAGCTGTTGGCTTTTGTAAACAATCAACCAAGATGTCGGGCGCAGGGAGGAAAGGAATGAAACCGAAACTTATGGGCAGTCAAAGTCCGAGGCCGGAAGAAGAGGGAACGGACATCATGAGACTTCTAGCGGATACGCTCAAGCCTGTTATGGATCAACTCGCTGGTATTAACCAGCAGTTAACCGTTCCCAATCAGACTTTCGCAGCGCAACAGCTCCAGCTGGCCAAAACAGTTAAACAGACAGAGCAAACGATGGAAGTAGTGAAAGAGATGCATACCCAAAACAAGATTTTGAAGAAAAGAGTGGACCAAATAACAAATAAACAGAATTACCAGGAAAACAAACTGTTGTTTCTACAAAAAGCGAACATGATCCTCAGATTCCAGGGAGTTCCTGAATCACCGAAGGAGGATTTGAAGAAGCTTCTAAGCAATCGCATTGTGCCAGTAGTAGGCTTGAAAGCGGAAGAAATAATGCATGATATGGATGCAGCGTATAGGGTGTATTCCAATTACACTAAAAAGAATAGCCTAACTGGAGAAATATCAGTCAGATTCTCAAGAAGACAAACCAGAGATGCAATTTTAAAAGCTACATCAGCAACTCCACTGAAACTGGGGAATGCTACTATTAAGATTAAAAAGACATTCCATTTGAAATTCACCAAAAACAGAAGAGCTACAAAGATTTAATTCTTTTTCTCCAAACTAATCAAATCACATATAAATGTGCGTTTCCAGAAGGGGTCATCTTTAAGCTGCACGACAAGAAAGAGAAGATTAACTCTGTGTACAAGGCTAAAGAATTCCTGAAACGCCATCTAGGAACCAAAGAAGACGGTGAAACCGGTTCGAGTGGCTCCACACTCTCGGAGACGGATGAAGACTTGGCTGCGGAAGAAGGCGCTGCTGCCCACAAATCAACCTATGACTTTAGAGATAGAAAACCTAAGTAAAGGCAGAAGGACTTTGAAAATAGCTTTTATGAAGCGAGTCTGGGGATGCCCTGGAACTCTCCCATAACAAGTAACCAGCTAATTTTTGATCAGGGATAGATAGCGCTCACAGCATGCATTGTTTACTATGGTACTAACATAGATTTTAACTGGGTTAATGATCTCCTGCTCTTGGGTTTTTAGTTTAGTGTGGGTTTACTTTCCTTTCTCCCTAGTTGTTAGTCCCTTCCCTTTTTTTCATTGTAGTTTTAGTTGTGTATTACAAAAAAGCAATAAAAAATCCCCTTCAGGGGGTCAAAAAAAAAGAAAGAAAAAAAATAGTTCTCTACCTACCTACTTACCTTTTTTTAATTTGTATTGATGTCTTACATCCATGCATATTCCTTTTCATCAAGTTTACTTACCCAAACATCAAATATATCAGTTTTCCCCTTTATTATTCCCTCCCCCCCTCACACGAGCGACCAATTGAAAGGGAAAAAAACCCTTATTATTATATCTGCAACCAGGAGCCACACCCTATGGAGTTTTACAAATACATCGTTATTGGCCCCCTCTTCTCTTACCCATCTTATATATCTAAGCCATTTCTTCCTTATCTCCAATGCCTTATTTTCCCATGTTTTTTCCTGTTTTAATATCAATAGAATATCTGATTGAATCCATTCATATAGGTACCAGTTCCATCTTTCCAAAGTCCATTTTAATGCATCTTTCCATCCATACACCATTACCGCATGAGCCGCTAGAATCATAGCTTTAAATAAATCCTTTTTGGATTTATCTACTTTATTATTTCCCAGAATTCCCATAAATAACACTTTCTCTTTCAACTCAATCCTAACATTACATAAATTGTCAACCTTTTCCAGGATCAGTTGCCAAAATTCTGTTACCTTAGAGCATTCCCACCAATGATGTGCATAATGTCCCCTTAGCCTTTTACAATGCCAGCACTCTGACTTCATTCCCTTAATCATGTAAGATAACTGAGTAGGGGTGTCCCCTACACCATCTCAAGATTAACTTCATCTCCAGTTCTTTGAACTTTTCTGTTTTTACTTCCAGTATTCCCTTCATCAGTCTATTTACCTCCTGTACTGATAGGGTCACCTCTCTCTCCCATTTAGATTGTATTGTCCTAATCATAAAGTCCTTATCTTTGTTCAGTAAATGATACAATTTCCTTGCCATACCCTTCTTCAGGGCTCTTCTTCAGGAACTCCTTTGCATATTAGGTCACCCCCCCCCAATGTAGCCAATCCTCCAAGAGCTTACAGTAGCCCCTGTAGGAAGAGCTCTGCAAGCTCTTGAAGGATTGGCTACAATAGGGGTGTGTCACCTAATATGCAAAGGAGTTCCTGCTACAAAAAGAGCACTGTGCTTCTTATTGTCATCTTTAGAACTATACAGTTTTTCAAAGGGGTTATCCTCCTCATTTACTGCTTCAGAAAGTGGCATTTGTCTCAAGACATTATATAATTCCATGATCCTTAACCAATAACATCCTGTCACTTTCTCTAATACTTCTGTATTGGGATCAATTTTCCTTGAAGATACAAATCTTTCAGCCTAAAGAAACCTTTTCCCTTTAACTCCTTCAAAATTTTTGAATTCTTGACTTAAGGATGCAAGCGGGGCCCATTTTGAAAGCACTGGTATCGAAAGAGCTTGTTTCTTTCCCCAAATCTTTAATACTGCCTGTCTTGGGCCTATTGTATTTTCAATTTCCTTTTTTTATTTTCTGTGTGAATATTCCAAATCTACCTTCTCCTCTATTTACAGTATCTTCCCATCTCACCCATTTCTCTAGACTTTTATCATCTATTTCCACCATCATTCTTATTTGAAAAGCTTCCTAGTACCTTTCCAATTGTGGCATGCCCCAACCTAACTCCAACTTTGGGGAATATATCACCTTCCTTGCTAATCTGGCTTTCTTCTTCCCAAACACCCATTTTTCAATTTCCTGATCCCATGTTGCTAACTGTTTTCTGGATATCCACTATGGGAATACCTGAAACAAATACATCATCTTGGGTAACATAAACATTTTAACTACCCTTATCTTCCCCAATATACTCAGATATTTTTTATTCCATTGGTTTAATTTTTTTGTATCTTTATCCATGATGTATTCTAATTTATCCCCACCAAATTTTTAATATTTTTTGTTATCATTACACCCAAGTATTTCAGCCTCTTAATTCCTAATTTCATATCTGTTATTTTTGCTATTTCTTTTTGTTCTTTTAAGTCTATCTTACTAAACATTATTTCTGACTTTTTAATATTTACCCCTAAACCTGAATATGTTTTAAAGTCCCGTAATATTATCATAAGTTCCCTCAAGGCTTCCAGGGGATTTTCTAACACTAATAATATATCATCAGCAAATAAGTTGAATTTAATTTCCTCCTTCCCTATCCTATAACCTTGTATCCTAATACTATTTCTAATTCTGTCTGCCAATGGCTCCACAGCTATTATAAAAAGCATTGGAGATAAGGGGCATCCTTGATTTACTGCTCTCTGAATCAAAACTTCACAAGTATGTCCATCATTAATTTTAATCAAGGCTTTTCCTTCTCTATGGCTGAGTTCAGACTGGCAGTATGGCCCAATAGATGCACATTTCACAAATGGATTAAGGGGGCCGGTTCACACAGGCACAGCTGTCAGGCATTCCCCAGCCGTACTCAACCCATCTTGTAACACTTCCCTCCCAAGTTTAAAAAGTACCAGATAAAAGTGGTAGCAAACCCTGGAAAGCACGCTGAACCTGCTTCCTGGATGTGTGCATGCTAAAAATTTTGTGAACAAGCCGCATTGATAATTGCTGCTGCGCTTATGCGCCTATGTGCATAGGCACATGTCACCGGAGTGAGAAAAAGCCGCTTAAAGCCGCGCCTCTGCCAGGACTAGCTAACGCTCCCTTGCGTCTCCTGCCTGGTATTCTCCCAGTGCAGCGTGACCAGGAATACCCAGAACACATTGTTCCGGGTCTTTTTGCCACAACTCCCTCACACTTCATACTGCCATTTTGACCTCAGCCGATATATTTCTTTTAGTGCATTTAGAAAAGGTCCTTCAAAACCAAAGTTTTTTAACACTTGAAATAAAAACACATGATTTAGTGTATCAAAAGCCTTGTAAACATCTAATTTCAAAAGGGCAATCTCCCTCTTATTATTATTACCATGGTACAGAGCATTAATCACATTTCTTATGGGATGTCCAATAGATCTCCCTTTCACATAGCCATATTGATCCTCTCCCATTAAATTTGGGAGCAGCTTCTCCAATCTATTTGCTAACACCTTTGCAAAAATTCTATAATCTCAGTTTGCCAAACTTATAGGTCTATATGAACTAGGGTCCATTGGATCTCTCTGTTGTTTTAAAAATTGTCATAATTTCAGTCTTCCTCTAAGTATCTGGGGCTTTCCCTCCCCTCAATATCTTATTAAACAATCTCTGCAATTCCAGGACGATTAAATCTCTCACCATTTTATAAAATTCTGCCGTGAATCCATCTAAGCCTGGTAACTTCCCATTTTTAAAATTCTTTATAACATTCAAAATTTCTTGTTGTGAAAAATCTTTGTTTAAAATTATCAAGTCCTCTTTCTTAATTTTATTATCTATAACTTCATCGAAATGCTTAGTTTCTCCCACTGTAAATAACTTTTGATAGAATTTTGTAAAAATGTATTTTATCTGGTTATCCATTTATTTATTTATTTATTTATTTATTTATTTATTTATTTATTTCGATTTATATCCCGCCTAGCCAGGAATAAACCTTATTTCCTGTTTCATTTTTCATACAAGTTAGTTTTTACCTTTCCTTTCTTTTCTTCAAATAGTTTGACGATCTCTTCATTGTATTTATATTAATACTTTTATAATCATTTTTCACTTAGACCTCCTTTTTCCACATAGAAAGTGAATCCAATTCCTGCAGTTCATTTTTCAGATTATTCAATTTATCCTGAATTTGCTTTTCATATATTTTTTACAAACTTCTCTGTAGTTCTATTATTTCCTTTAACTTTTGTTCTCTTTTAATATCCATTTTCTTCCTAAAATAGATTTCTTTAGTAATACATATTCCTCTAATGACTGTCTTTGCTATATCCCAATTATATCTTCCTCTGCTGATTGCTTATTTTCTTTGAAATAATATTCCACCCCTCTTAATAAAACTTCCCTATCTTTCTGTTATAAAAATATTTGGGGGTTAAATTTCCACCTTTTTAGCTTCTGCTCCTCCTCCAACCTAATCTCTATACTAATTGGTGCATGATCAGAGATCTATATTGCTCCTGTTTCCACCCTGATAACTTCCATATCATTAGTTTCTTTTATTAGAATATGATCAATACATGAGAAACATGGGCTGTTTCTCTTCCTGCATAAAGTTATATACCTCTTTAATTTTCCATTTATATAACTTTTACTTATTGTTCAAAATATCATTATTAAAATCACCTTCATAAAATGATTGTAACCTTTGGAAAAATTGATTCAGGTATAAAGTCTGCCCTTTATTGAGTGCATAAATATTTGCTATTATATATTTTTTGCCATTCATACTAAATTTCAAAAATATATATCTACCCTCTCTATCTTTGCTTTGCTCCAAAAAATTTATATTCAATCTAGAATGTAGCAGGATAGCCACCCTTGCTTTTCTGCTCCCCTTGATTCCATTTGCAGTTTCCAATTTGGTGAGTTTAGCAATGGTCTTAAATCCTTTCTACTTTTATGTGTTTCCTGAATGCACAATATAGCTATATCAAGGTCCTTTAACAATTTTTTTATTCTGTATCTTTTAACATCTGAGGTCAAACCATTTACATTTAAGGAGAATAGTTTAAATCACCCTCCCCATTCTTTTATTAAAACAAATCTCCCCAATGTGCTTTTTGTTCTTTGCTTTCTTTTCCCTTTATTCCCTGGTCGCTCTCTCCCCCATAACCTGAAGTAAAGCTCCTTCTCAAGGAGCTGGATAGGGATTCTGAATCTCACCCCTTTTTGTTCTTCAGAATATAGTCCTGCCTACTCATATTACCAGCTCCCCCCCTCCATATTACTCTCAATACAAAAACAAGAAAAGAAAAAAACCCTAACTGATAATACAGTTATTTTAACCATTATCAAAATGTTATATTTCAAAAATAAAAGTACCCTTTATTTCCCCTGTTTTTACTTTTACTTTCACGTTCACATAAACGTCCAAAGTATTCCATCTTCACTCGGTGGTCTTTTAGGATCTGTCTTCTCCTTCCTCTTCTTCTCCTTCCTCACAATCTTTTTATCTCCTCTCTCCTTTCCAGACCCTTGGGGAGTATATTTTATACTAAGTCTCTTCAATAGTTTTTCTGCTTCTGTAGGATTTTTAGCTTTCATAAGTTTCCCATCCTTGAAAATCAAAAAGTTGCTGGATATCCCCAAGAAAACAATATACCGTTCTTATACAATTCCTGGGCATATGGTCTCATCTGGCTTCTCTCTTGTAATGTTTCTGGCAATAAAACAGGATGAGGTATTACCCTCTGACCTTGAAGTTGTAAGTTCCTAATTTTCCTGAGAGCTTTCAAAGCATTATCTTGTAGCTTTTCCCTTGAAAAAGCAATTATAACATCTCTAGGCGTGCCTCCAGCTTTTGGCTTCGGTTTCAAGCTTCTATGTGCACATTCCAAGTCATTTTCTGTAATATTTATTCCAAGTTTCTGAAACCACTCAATTAGAGTTTTTACCAGGTCTCTAGTAGTAATCGCTTCCATTACTCCTGAGAGTCTCAAATTTTTACACCATTGCCAGTCTGATAAGGAGGCTACCCTTCTTTTCAATTCTTGTATTTCTTTCATATTAGCTCTTGTCTTTTTCTCAGCCTTATCTGCTACTGAGCAATTTTAATGTGCTCCGATAGCTGCACAAATTTATCCTGTAGTTTTTTAATGTCCTCTCTAATGTTTTTTCCATGTTAAATATAAGCTCAACCATCTCCTTCATCTCCCTCTTTGATGCTATTTCCCCATTATTATGAGGGAAGCCTTTAGTTAATTTAATTAACTTTACAAGGAAACTCACCAAGTCCAAAGTTATCTCTTTCTTCCTCAATGTTTTCTCCTCCCTAAGGTTACCCTTTTCGTCCTTATCTTCCAGTTTTCTTGGTTGTAATTAATTTTATCTCACTCCTTTCTTGGAGGGGTAGCATGAGGCGTCTAATCTTGTTGACGCATGCGCAGAACTCCACCTATCTACCTACCTACCTACCCCTGTCTCCTCCAGCTCCTAAAGCCTTCTGAACATACAATTTTCAGGGGAAACTTAACATACCTTCAGTCTTCTCTACGTCTTTATAACGCTGGATAAACTTCTCTTTTCTCTTGGCTGTCTGAGCCCCCATGGGCTTTGACAGATCACGGAAGACACTGGGGTCAGTCAGATCCAAAGTCTGGAAGACAAGTACTAGGTGGTTGTTCATACAGAAAGTCAGGTACTGACAGCCATGAAAAAGAACATGTCTCCACAAGTGTGGCAGGCCACCTGCCTGGAACAGTGCGGGAGACTGGGAAGAAATCTCTCACCTGGGAATGATAGTCAGCCAGGATCCATGGGAAGACCGGGTACTGCATGAGATCACTGTAGGTACGTCCAGCCAGAGTGTTCAGGTACATGAGGTACTCAAAGTTGCTGACCTCCCTCCTCTGCCGTGCGATGGAGAGAAAAGGTTACTTTAGTACTGAGCCATTTCCCACAGAAATGCTTCAGCAAGCATGAGCTGCCACATTAATTGCCACTCGTTGGGCTACAGATATAGTTTGTTCTCGAAAATGGATGCTCATTTCTTGCCTGGCAAATTTTACATAACAACTAATTTATTAAGCAGCACTTTATATATTATGATTGTTTATAACTGAATTGTTTTAACTGATTTTATGAGATTTTAGTTCTGTGTATCAACTAGTGTGAGCCGTCCTGAGCCTGCTGTAAGGTGGGGAGGGCGGGGTGTAAACCTAATAAAATAAAATAAAAAATACATCCCCTCCACTGGGTGTCCACCAAGTGTTTCCTGAAAGTGGGCGGGGCTCCTTGGGGCTCTTCCCCAGCAGGGCTTCTGATTGGCCACTGGAGATCTGATGGGCCATTCAAATTAAAGAAATGTTTCACTGACAGTGTTGCTTTTACTCTTTCTCTCTCCTCTTTCCAATGCATTTTTTAAAATTACTCCTCTTTCCCCAGCCCTTGGGCTCCCTCTGTTTGTGCAACTCCCCCCCCTAGCACACACATTTCGTAGTTGGCTTTGTCTCCTGTGACAACCACTTTGCAGTTCACCCAGCACCCCATGTCAGAATGCCAAAGGCTCAAAAAAGGTTGGGATCCCCTGGGTTAGAAGGAACAAGTTCCCACATCCAAGAGAATGAAGAACTGTCCTAGTTCATAAGAGCGTAAGAAGCATCTTCTCCAGTGGTGGCCAGTGTTCCCTCTAAGCTGAGTTAGTGTGAGCCAGCTCACCGCTTTTTAGCCTCTGTCTCACACGTTTTTCTGTTAGCTCAGGAAGGATGGCTCCAAAGCAAACTGATTTATGCAGTAGCCAAATCACTTGCTCACAGAGTAGAAATTTTGCTCACAAGACTCCACAGCTTAGAGGGAGCATTGGCGGTGGCCAGCAAGAGACCTCTGAGAGGAACACAAGCAGATCCAAGAAGCCAAAATTTCCCCAGTGGCCTGCAGAGGAAGCCGGCGTCTGAACCTCCATCGTGGAGGGGTGGTGGTGGTTGGTCTTTCTACCTGCTTTTCTCTACCTTAAGGAGTCTCGGAGCGGCTTACAATCTCCTTTCCCTTCCCCTCCCCACAACAGGCACCCTGTGAGGTCACTGGGGCTAGAGAGATCTTTCAAGGACTGCTCTTGGAGAACAGCTCTGAGAGAACTTGTGACTGATTCAAGGTCACATCAGCAGCTGCATATGGAGGAGTGGGGAATCAACCTCAGTTCTGCAGATCAGAGTCCACTGCTCTTAATCGCTATACCAAATTCTCAACATGGCCCCACAGGCACATACTTAAGCCTGCGAAATGGAGACATGTTGAGAGAGAGGGACTTTTTTCTACAAACTTGGGGGGCCCAATTATGGCTGCCTGTCTTGTCAATAGGAAGGGCAGGCAATCTGGTGTGGGTGACTGATTCACACATGCCCGCCCTCGCACTGCCTTGTAAGAACTGTAGTCCTCTCCCTGCAACCACCAAACTTCCGCTGTTAAAACCTGTCTCATAGCCAGTGGTTGTTAACAGGAAAGGCGGGCAAATTCTTAAGAAATCTGCATATGCTCATTCAAGCTTTTTACAGGAGTTGCAGTTATTTTGGGGGTGGAGTGGGGGTGGAACATTGGTTGTTTCCTCTCATGTGACTTTTGTTCTGCACCATGACAAAGAGCTGCTCTCTAACCGACTGCCTTCACGTGCTCACGCATACGAAGCAACTTACACAGGAAAACCTGTATATGTGGCTTCCACACAGGTGCCGATCCACTCCACAGGGCACACGATACTGGAGCAATCTGGTGAGAGGCACTAATCAAGTGCGAACTAACAGTCTCACCACAGTGAATTTGAATGTCAGCAGGTTTATATGGATGTTCTCATAAACTGTTCTGGGGGGCGGGTGTGTGTGTGAGAATGAGGCTGTAAGAATCTGGGGAGGAGAGTGTGACTGGCACAAGGTCACCCAGCAGGCCTCCACTGGGGATTTGAACCTGGGTCTCCCAGAACCTAGCCCAACACTCTAGGCCAGGGGTGTCAAACATGCGTCCCGGGGGCCGAATTAGGCCCCTGGAGGGCTTCTCTCAGGCCCACAGTGGAACTGGCTGTCTTCTGCTGCTGCTTCCAGTTCTGCTGCTGCTGCGTCATCGTAGGTTTGCAGCTTGCAGATACACGCCTGAACAGCAGAGACAAGATTGCGACAGCACAGACATTTTGACACAATAACTCAGAGCAAGAGGTGTCAGTTATCAGACACTGGTAAATAAACAAAATATTGCAAGAGTGCTGATGTTTCAAGAGTGTTTTTATTTTAAGTAAAAAAAACAAAACCCTTTGTGTTTGTGTCCTTTATAAAGTTTATATCTCCGCTCCCTGGCATTCCATTTTATGCCACACACACACACGTGGCCCGGCCCAACAAGGTCTCATTTGTGTCAGATCTGGCCCTCCATAACAGATGAGTTTGACACCCCTGGCCTAGAGCACTCCACCACGCTGGCTCTCCCCGGTCAGCCGAGATAATGTGTCTCACTTTACCTGCCATTTGAGGAGCACGGTCTTCTCTCCTCCTGAGCTGCTTCTGAAACAAACCAAGCAAAACAGCGTGTCTGGTCACCAGCGAAGGCAAAGACAGCAGGTGAGGCCAAACTAGCCCGATCGATCTGTAATTATTCTTGTGTTGTTGTTTTTTCTGCTATGAGGTTCAGCGTTGGGGTGTTTTCCTCACTGATTGTAGCAGCCTATGGAATCTGGAGTGCTAAAATCAGGGGTAAGCCATCTTTTGGGAGGGAGGAGGAGGGAGGGAGGGAGGCATGGTATAGCCGGATCTCCCCAGATCTCAGAAGCTCAGCAGGGTCGGTGTACTTGGAAGGGAGACGACCAAAGAAGTCCCCACAGAGGAAGGCAACGGCCAGCCCCCTCTGCTTCTCACTTGCCTGGAAAGCCCCGTGCTGGGGTTGCTGTGAGTTGGTTGCAAATTTACAGTGCTTACGTAAGCATTCTTTCTGACCCCCACCCCTCAAGTTCCTGTGAATGAACGGACGTGTGGGAGGCGGCCGGCAAAGGGGCCAGATCGACAGCTGCCTGCACACCCACGTTCTCCCTTGGGGCTCCGGCCCACCTTGCGGACTGGCCTGCCTGAAGTCAGGGAAGCTCTCGCTGTCCTGGATTCCCACCAACTGTGCAACACTGAACTATCCAGGAGGGCTTTTCTGTGCAGGTACCAGGGCTGCACTGGACAAGACGGTTCCACAGAGTTACTTGGATAAATAACCAGGGGCTGTGGCCTACACAGCCGTGTGCAACTTCGATCCTGCTATGTAGTTTTGCATAGCTTCCCATGCCACGTTCATACGGATGTCGTGCTTCAGGTCTGTCTTCTAGATTTCTGGTCGGCTCTAGACTCCTGCCGTCCCAGGGCCCTGCTTACTGACTCCCCCATCACTTTGTATGATCTGGCTCAAGTCCCGGTGAGAAAGGTGGACAGCGAATAAGGTAAATAAATAAAAATCAATTTTAGAAATGGGGGGAGGGAGATGAGGGCCATGCACCTGGACCCATGAACATAACATAAGAACATAAGAGAAGCCAATGTTGAATCAGGCTAATGGCCCATCTAGTCCAACACTCTGTCACACAGCGGCCAAAATATACCAGGTGCCCTCAGGAGGTCCAGCAGTGGGGCCAGGACACCAGAAGCCCCCTCCCACTGCTGTCCCCCCAATACCAAGAACAGAGTGCATCACCTGCCCCAGACTGAGAGTTCCCATCTATACCCTGTGGCTAATAGCCACTGATGGACTTCTGCTCCATGTGTTTCTCTAATTCCCTCTTGAAACTGTCCATGCTTGTAACCGTCACCACCTCCTGTGGCAGTGAATTCCATCTGTTAATCACTCTTTGGGTGAAGAAGGACTTCCTTTTATCTGTTCTAACCCGACTGCTTAGCAATTTCATGGAGTGCCCACGAGTTCTTGTATTGTGAGAAAGGGAGAAAAGTACTTCTTTCTCAACTTGCTCAATCCCATTCATGCTCAATCCCGTGCTGTCCCCGCAGCACTGCCAGCAGCTGCCCAGCAGTGGAGCACAAGCAAATAGAAGAGAAGCCCTATGCTGGATCGGCCAGTGGCCCCTCCAGCCCAGCCCAACCCTCTGTGTCCCACAGGGGCCAAAACCCGGGGGCCACCAGGAGGCCCACCAGCAGGGCCAGGACTCCAGAAGCCCTCCCACTCTTGTGCCCCCCCCCAAGCACTAAGAGGACAGAGCATCCCTGCCCCAGACAGGGTGTTCCATCTATACCTTGTGGCTAGTAGCCATTGATGGACCTCTGCTAATTTAACAAGCCAGCTGTATATACAACTATGATACGTAATTCCATTTCATCGTCTGAGGAAGCATGCACACACACGAAAGCTCACATCTTGAATAAAACTTTGTTGGTCTTAAAGGGGCCACACGGGATTCTTAACTTTGTTCTATGGCTCCAGATCAATATGGCTGCCCGCCTTGATCTCTGATCCTTGTGTTATCCAATCCCCTCTGGAAGTTGTCTTTGCTTGTGGCAGTGAATACCACGTGCTAATGACCCTTTGGGTGAAGAAGTCCTTCCTTTGATCTGTTTTAACCCGACTGCTCAGCAATTTCATGGAGTGCCCACAAGGAATTCTTGTACTGGGAGAAAGGGAGAAAAGTGCCTCTTTCTCTACCTGCTCTATCCCATGCATAATCTTATAAACCTCGATCATATCACCCCTTAGTGGTCGTCTCTCCAAGCTAAAGAGCCCTAACCTCTTTAACCTTTCTTCACAGGGGAGGTGTTCCATCCTCTTCGAAATTATTTTACTCGTCCTTTTCTGCACCTTTTCCAGTGTTGCAGTACCTTTTTTGAGGTGTGGTGACCAGAACTGTACACAGTATTCCAAGTGAGGCCGCACCATAGATCCATACATAGGGGCTGCTTTATTTTCAATGTCACAAGCTCCGCCTGCTGCCTTCTCCCTCACCACTGGCCCCGGCAGTGTTGCCAGGGCCTGGGTCGCTGGGGGGCAGAGCTCAGGCCCTGGGTGCCAAGCAGCAGGACGCTCGGCTGGGGGTTGCCCACCCTGGAGTGTACGTGCCACTTTCCAGCCTGGCTCCAGCCCGGGTTTGTTTCCCTCTTGCTCTCAAATGCCAGCTGCCTGGCCAGGGTCGGACACAGGGTGAGGGTGATCTCAGTGACCTTCCCGCAGACCGGCCCGACCGGCCATGCCTGCCCCTCTGCAATGACTACAGAGCTCAGCACTGCCACACTGGAGAAGGGGGCCGGCAGGGAGAACCTCCCCGACCTGTTCTCTTCCCTGGCCCAGGGCAGGCCCTATAAATAGCAACGGCCAGCCGGGCTACCTCGGAGCTTGCCTCCTGCAAAACCAGACATTATGCTAATGGTCTCCAAGGGCTTGGAATTTCCTGTTGCTTAGGAACAAAAGTTTCACAGGCGGCATCACAAGGGCTGGCCAGACTATCACACTAACAGGGTAAGTCGGCCTCTCCCAAAGCAGGCCATCCTTATTTCAGGTTCCAGGGCGCGTCTGCAGAATCTGGGGTTCTGTGCAAATGGGGAGGATGGGGAGGGAGAGATTCCCACATAGTCTGGAGTTTTCTTTCAAATCTGGACTGAAGAGTGACCCGGATCCCGGGAGCTGCCTCCATTCTGCGGGCAGAACAGGCACTTTGGGGGAAGGGGGGGGCACGTAGCGTGAAGCCTCTTTAGATACCAGCCAAAAAAGGCAGTCGTGTGTTGTTGTGTAGCTGCTTAGCAACCTCCCAGGGCTATTCAGAGGGACACTTTCGTGACTTCTCCGTGCACGGGGGGGCCTTGTGTGGATTGCCAGGACACCTCCCCCGCCCGCCCCGGCCGGCTGCTTCTCAACGGCAGGCTCCGATTCATTTAAAGTAGTTGGCAGGAGAAAGTAAAGTTAGCCAATGAATCCCGGAAATGTTATCCATCGGTAG
This sequence comes from Gekko gecko, assembly GCA_029375565.1. NCBI lineage: Eukaryota > Metazoa > Chordata > Lepidosauria > Squamata > Gekkonidae > Gekko > Gekko gecko. The sequence continues at coordinate 5,080,845 of JAPDNY010000008.1, forward strand.
AGAAACTGCAAGCGTGGCCTGGAAACGGTTGGTATTTCCTGATCTGCGGCATAAGTTTTGATTCATGGCTCCCTCTCCCCAATCCGTCAGCCGATCGCTGGTGGAATCGTTTGCCCGGGAAATGATTTCATTTATGTATTTCCACCCCACCTTCCTCCCCAGCGGGGACCCGAGGCGGCTCACCCCTTTCTCCTCTCCTCCAGCTTTATCCTCACAGCCATCCTGTGTGTGACTAGCTCAAGGTCACCCAGCGAGTTTTCATGGCACAAGAGGGGATTCGAACCTGGTTCGCCTGAATCCTAGGTTGACACCGCACGGGCTCTTGTGGATGTTGTGCGTCTCCCTCTCTGAAGGTGTTTAAACAGAGACTGGAGATTTGTCAGAGGCACTTGAGGCCCATCCTGCATGGTGCTGGGGGCTGGACTGGATGGTCCTTAGGCCCCTTCCCAGTTTTTAAGTCTATGAATCTATCTCATTCTGCGTAGCTCTGATTCTGTTCTACAGAAAAGTCACCAAAGAGGGGACCTTGCTCCCTCTCTGGGAGTAAAGGACAGTCCAACCTGTGCTGGTTCCCACCCTGAGAAGGTGTGGGAGTCATGCCAAGGGCCCAGGGAAGCACGGAAGCTGCCCTGCAATGAGGAACAGACCCTGCCCTCTGGCCTGGCATCCTGCTCCCCAGGCCTTTGCAGCCCTGCGCTGCCGGAACCTCTGCCCTCCAATTATCCCAATTATCCACATCGAGACAAGCTCCCTCTGCTTATAGAACAAAGTGTTAGTCCAGGGGCACCTTGAAGACCAACAAAGTTTAACTCTGGGTAGAAGCTTTTGTGTGCGTGCAGAGGATCTAGCAATGGCCACAGGAATAAAAGAGCTCTCAAAGGGGAGTAGACAGATTCATGGAGGAGAGAAGTCTATCAGTGGCTACCGGCCATGGCGGCTGAGGGGAACCTCAACATTCAGAGGCACTGAGCATCTGAATCCCAGAGCCTGGAGGCAACATCAGGGGAAGGCCTCAGCCTCTCTGCCCTGTTGTGGGCCCTCCAGAGGAACTGGCTGGCCCCTGGGTGAGATGGGATGCTGGACTGGATGGACCCTCAAGTGGTCTGACCCAGCAGGGCTCTTCTGATGTTCTTATCGGGGGAAGGCCTCGATTTCTATGCCCTGTTGTTGGCCCTCCAGTGGCCCATCCAGTCCACAATGGCCAACCAGTTATTCTGGAGGACCAACAACAGGGCATAGAGGCTGAGACCTCCTGGCACTGGGATTCAAATGTTGACTGCCTCTGAATGTGGAGGTTCCCTTTCGTCTCCTTGGCTAGTAGCCACTGATGGACCTGTCCACTATAAATCTGTCTAATCCCCTTTTAAAGCCATCAGTGCCCGTGGCCATCACCACCTCCTCTGGCAGCAAATCCCACATCTTAACCACTCTCTGTGCAAAGAAGGATTTCCTTTTGTCTATCCTGAATCTTCTTCCCCTCAGCTTCACTGCACGAGCTCTTCGTGAAGCTGGATGTATTATTCTTAACAGAGTGTATTAGGGTTTAGGGCTAGCAGAGACTTCGGCTGGACTTTGGTTCCCCTCTTGTTGCCCCTTGAGTGGAGAAACGGTGCAGCCACTTTGAATCGGCAGGCCTGATCAGCATTTAACATACAAGGTTGCCTTAAACAGGACAACTCCTGGACTTGAGGCACTTGTTCTCTCCACCCACCCACCCCCACATCTCTATATTTCTCTAAAAATCTGGTGACACAGAGCCTGACGAAGACTTCTGCACAGGGCTGTCTTTGTAGAAAAAGCCCAGCAGGAACTCATTAGCATAATAAGCCACACCCAACAGATGAAACTCATTAGCAAATTAGGCCACACCCCTGATAGCACAGCTCATTAGCATATTAGACCACACCCCTATGCCTTCCCTTGGCTTGCCCGGGCGCCCCGCAGCTGCAGGGAGCAGCCCTTGGACAGGACAGGGAAGGCATGGGGAGCCCCCCCCTGGCCCCCCGCCTCAGAGTCGCTGTTGGGGGGTCGCTCTCCAGGCCTTCCCTCTGTAGCCATGCACGCAGAGGTTTTGGCTGCAGTGAGTGTGGCCAACTCTGAAGCCAGCCAGAACTCCGTTCCTGTGCATTCCTGCCCCAAAATAGCCCTGATTCTGCAGAGTTGGAAAGCCTGGCCTGCTGTATTATACGTCATTTTGTTCTTCCCAACCTGTATAGATTGTTTCAGAGAGTCGCCATGTTGGTCTGCAGTAGAACAGTCAGATCTGCGTCCAGGAGCACCTAAAGGGAACTTTTTTAACTCCCAAAAGCTTCTGCCTGGGGATCTCTCGCTGATGCTCCTGGACTCGAATCGGACTGTCGACTGTGTGTGTGTTCAGGGGTCTTGGATTCCATGTTTCAGTACTGCACTGGGAAGCCACCAGGTGGCGATGTTGGCACACCCGGACATCCATTCCCTCAGACTGGCTGATAATCAAATTTAAAAAATGGCTACTTAAGATCTATATAGTATTTTAACATTTATGTAGTACTTTTGACTACCCAGATGATGTACATGACCTAAGTCTGTAAGGCAGGCTAGGGCTATTTCCCCAGTGGGCTTTCTCTGGGAACGCCAACCTCCAAGCGTGGACTGGAGGCATCCTGGGATCAGGGCCGGATCCAGGTGTCTGGGCGCCCTAGGCAGGACAGCCTGGGGCGCCTCCCACCGGGGATGCCAACCCTCTGCGGGGCGCCCAAGCAAGCCTGGGAAGAGGCGGGGGGGGCTTTTCGCGGGGGGCGCCTTTTGGCGCCCCTGCGGCCGACGTGCTCTAGGCGAGCGCCTAGTGGGCGAGCCAGCCCTGCCTGGGATTACGGTTCATCTCCAGATGACAGAGATTGGTTCCCCTGGAGGAAATGGCTGCTGCGGAGGGTGGACTCCCTGGCATCATGCCCTGCAGAGTATGCTTAAAATGATGTCAGTGCCCCCCTGCCCCCAAAAGGAGATTTGCAGAATCAAACCTTTCCTATCTTGGCCAGCTTTCTACTCAGCCACTGGAACCGGGCCTGTTACTCCCCTGAATACAAGCACAGCCCACCATTTCTCCCATCTTTGCATTTTATTTTATTCCTCATCAGCACAGCAGTGCAGCGTCTCTTCCGGCTGGATTACGCCCGGGGCCTGACAGCTTTCCTGCAAGCAGGGAGGGCTTCCCTTTGACCCCAGGGGTGGCGGGACAGGGCTCTGCCAGTGGGAGGCACCGCAAGGGTGGCTTTGCCCCTTCCCCCCTCCTCACGGTAGGCTCCTGACACCAGAGGGTCCCGTAACCCTGGGAATCCCCTTTCCCAGGTGCAGAAGGGACTACCCGGGGAGGGGAAAGCTGGGCAGACTACAGACTCTCAGCACCTCCCACGAACACCTCTCCCGACCCAACCAATTGATTAGAACTTTGGACAACTCTGGATGTGTTACTTGGCCCCAAAAGCCGCCACAGGCCGAGAGGATGGGGGAGATCTGAACGGAGGCTATAGCACTGGGTGAAGAAGAAGGTTAACTCTCCCTGTCGAAATGCCCCCCGGGATGGTGGCCAGGCCCAATGCCATTTCCCCCTTATAAGGAGCTGGGCAGGGGAGGGGGAGCTGGGAAGCCGCATGGGGCAGAGGACTTCAGGTCGTTTCCCATCTGGTGTCTGTCAGAAAGCTACAGTGGGCAAGGGGGGCGTTCGTGGGATGGAGGGGGTATTACGAAAGAGTATTAGGAAACCCCCCGAGACATGGGTGGCCCAGGCTGGCCCTGTCTTGGAAGCTAAGCAGGGTCGGCCCCAGTTAGCATTTGGAGGGGAGACCCCCGAGGAAGTCCTGGAGGGCTACACAGAGGCAGGTGATGGCAGACCACCTCTGAAATCTCCCGCCTTGGAAACTCTACAGGGCTGCTGTCAGTTGGCTGCAACTTGACGGCGCTTCCCCCACGTTAAGGAGATGCTGGCCTGGCTTCCTGGGCCGTCTGGGAGCTGGCCCAGAGCAGAGGCTAAGAGGAGTCCCTGGTTCAGATCTCACCGCTGGGCTGGACTTACCAGGTGTTCTTTGGGCCCCCAGCTCTTATACAGGCCTACCTTACAGGACTGTTGTAAGGATTTGAGATTTTAAAGTGTCTATGAATGCCGGCACACTTCACCTATAGTTAGAGAATGCCTCTGTACTGGCAGCAGACTGGACGATGTAGGTAGGTCACCTGACTGCCTGGATCACTGGGGCAGTGTGGAAGCACAGACAGCCCCTGCTGGTGGCCAATATGTGACCAGCCACCCCAGCCAGATCTGGACAACACAGAAGCTTAGACAGCCTGAACAGGCCCAGTAAAACCACTGATTCTGGCCTGGCCTCTGGGTCTCTGATGCTCCCCAGCCTGCCCCAAAACCTGGAAGGCAGGAGAGACCCACGGCATCAGCCTTTTAGACGGTGGGCCTGTGGAACAAGGGCTCCTGTCCTGTGGCTTTGTTCCTCTGGCACTGCTGAGATTACTGCTCAGTCAGGCTTGGATTATAAGGGCCTTGCACAACAGGCCCTGTCCAGATGGGGGCAGAACTTTGGGGGGCCCTGCTCTCCTAGAGGTTCATGTGCTGCAGGACCTCTGAAGGGCACCAGCCGAGGGGTGGTCTGATGGTTTAATCTGAGCTGTTGAGTGTTTACATTTCCGCTTGTTTCTATACAGCTGCTTAATCCAGTACGTCCAATCCATTCCAGCCTCCCCTGTACACAGTCTTTGTCACTGCGTTTCATCCAGGGCTCTTTCTGTAGCAGGAACTCCTGTTTAGGACACACACCCCTAAAGTAGCCAATCCTCCAAGAGCTTACAGAGCTCTTCTTACAGGGGCTACTGTAAACTCGTAGAGGACTGGCTGCATTAGGGTTGTGTTGCCTAATACGCAAAGGAGTTCCTGGTTTCGTCCAAACTGCCCCTGCTAGAAGACTGTCAACTGCAGGAGGCATCTGAATTCTCCATCTTGCTGCTGTCGTTGCTATTACCTGATCATTGTAAACTTGTCTTAGTTTTTATGTTAAATGCCTTCATGGTTGTTAACCTACATATTGTTACCCGCTCTGACCCTGCTTGTGGGTTAGGGCAGGATATAAATCAAATCAATGAATAGTTGGATTGATTTTGTAATTGTTTACCGATTTGATGGAGGTTCAGTTATTATTTTAATCCCTGTTTGTGGTGGTGAAGGTAGAAAATGCCATCGAGTCGCGGCTAACCAAAAGCAATCGTGGTGGGTTTTGAAGGCGAGAGGCATTCCAGGGTGGTCGGCCAGTGCCCGCCCCCGCACAGCAGCCCAGGACTTCCTTGGAGGTCTCCCGTCCAAAGGCCAGAGAGGATCGGCCCTGCTGGGCTTCCGAGACCTGGCCAGCCTGGGCTAGCTGGGACCACCTCTCTTTGCGCACCTTTACAAGTCCTGGGTTGGGGAGGGGGGATTTACCAGAGGCAGACAGGGCACAGCCATGTTCCTAGAAAGCAATCTGGATCTGTTTAGTCATGCTGGCCACACGACCATGGAAACGTCTTCGGGCAGCGCTGGCTCTTCGGCTTGGAAACGGAGATGAGCACCGCAACCCTAGAGTCAGATTCGACTGGCTTTCGAGCAAGGGAACCCTTACCTTTACCTTTACCCAGACAGGCCTGCTTGTGGGGAGGGCGGGGTATAAATTGAAGTAATAAACAAACAAACCAGCCGGCCCCTTCATGGGGTGATAACTGGTGGACTGGACAGAGCCTTGCCTGCTTCGTGCTAAGGCCCAGGGGGCTGGCAGACCCCAAAGGATGCTCGCTGGGAGTCTAACCTCCAGCCTCAACAACTGAGCCGCACGAATACGAAGACCCAGCGCGCTGAAGGGCTTGGAGGGTCAGACGAGGATCCTGGAGATCCAGGTCGGAACCCATTCTCTGCCAAGAAAGCTCACCGGGCGACCTTGGGCCAGACAAATGCCCCCAGCCTAATCCGCCTTGCAGGGCTGTTGTGAGGACAAAATGGAGGAGAAGAGAATGAGAAAGGCCACTCCGGGGTCCCCCTTCGGGAGAAACATGAAGGAAACAAAAATGTGATTCGGCAAGCACTGCACAACCCCCACCAGTGACTAAGAAGACCACTCTGTGGCTCACTCTGGATCCTCTTTCACACACACGCACACACACACACACACACACACACGTGGATAGATCTAGGTGGGGCAGCCGCATTGGTCTGAAGCAGTAGAACAGATTCAGAGTCAAGTCGGGCACCTTTAAGGCCAACCAAGCCTGCACACGAAAGCTCATCCCTTGAATAAAACTTTGTTGGTCCTAAAGGTGCCCGACTGGACTCTGGATTTGTTCTACATATGTGGATGGATCAAGATGGGCAGCCGTGTTAGGAGGAGCTTACATGAGAGAACATAAGAGAAGCCAGTGTTGAATCAGGCCAGTGGCCCATCCAGTCCAACACTCTGTGTCACACAGTGGCCAAAGATACCAGGGGCCATCAGGAGGTCCGGCAGTGGGGCCGGGGCACTAGAAGCCCTCCCACTGTTGACCTACCCTCCCAAGCACCAAGAATAGAGTGCATCACCTGCCCCAGACTGAGAGTTCCCATCTATACCCTGTGGCTAATAGCCACTGATGGACTTCTGCTCCAGATGTTTATCTAATTCCCTCTTGAAGCCGCCCATGCTTGTAGCCGCTGCCACCTCCTGTGGCAGTGAATTCCATGTGTCAATCACTCTTTGGGTGAAGAAGTACTTCCTTTCATCTGTTCTAACCCGACTGCCCAGCAATTTCATGGAGTGCCCACGAGTTCTTGTATTGTGAGAAAGGGAGAAAAGGACTTCTTTCTCTACCTGCTCTATCCCCTGCATAATCTTATAAACCTTGATCATCTCACCGCTCAGCCGTCCTTTCTCCAAGCTAAAGAGCCCCAAGTGTTTTAACTTTTCTTCATAGGGAAGGTGTTCCAACCCTTTTATCATTCTAGTTGCCCTTCTCTGCACTTTTTCCAATGCTATGATATCCTTTTTGAGGTGTGGCGACCAGAACTGTACACAGTATTCCAAATGAAGTAGCACCAATGATTTATACAGGGGCATTATGATACTGGCTGATTTGTTTTCAATTCCCTTCCTAACGATCCCCAGCATAGCGTTGGCCTTCTTTATCGCAGTTACAAACTATCTAGACATTTTCATTGAGTTATCTACTACGACTCCAAGATATCTCTCTTGGTCAGTCTCTGCCAGTTTGGACCCCATCAAAGTGTATTTATATTTAGGATTTTTGGCTCCAATGTGCATCACTTTGCACTTGGCCACATTGAACCCCATTTGCCACGCTGACGCCCACTCACCCATCCTCAACAGATCCCTTTGGAGTGCCTCACAATCCTCCCTGGTTTTCACCACCCGGAACAACTTCGTGTCATCTGCAAATTTAGCCACTTCACTGCTTACGCCCAATTCCAAATCGTTAATAAACAAGTTAAAAAGCATTGGACCGAGTACTGATCCCTGTGGTACCCCACTGCTTACCACCCTCCATTGAGAAAGTTTCCCATTTATACTCACTCTCTGTTTCCTATTTTTAAGCCAGTTTTTGATCCACAAGAGGACTTCTTTTATCTCGTGACTATTGAGCTTACTTAGGAGCCTTTGATGAGGAACTGTATCAAAAGATTTCCGGAAGTCAAGGTAAATAATATCTATTGGGTCCCCCTTGTCCACATGTTTGTTCACTCCCTCAAAAAACACTAACAGGTTAGTGAGACAAGATCTTTCCTTACAGAACCCATGCTGAGTCTGCCTCAATAGTTTTTGTTCATCAACGTGCCTACTAATTCTTTCCTTAATAACAGTTTCCACCAACTTACCTGGTATCGACATCAGACTGACTGGCCTGTAATTTCCCGGATCTCCCCTGAAGCCCTTTTTAAAGATGGAAGTGACATTAGCTACCTTCCTGTCCTCAGGAATGGAGGCAGATTTTAAAGAAAGATGACATATTTTTGTCAGGAGATCCACAAGTTCACATTTGAGTTCTTTCAGAACTCTCGGATGAATGCCATCCGGGCCTGGTGATTTATTAGTTTTTAAATTGTCCATCAGTCGAAGGACTTCCTCTCTTGTCACCGCAATCTGATTCAGGTCTTTCAACCCCCCTCCCAAAATTGGTGCTTCTGGAGTGGGCAAGCACTTCTCCTCTTCCACAGTGAAGACAGAGGCAAAAAATGCATTCAGCTTCTCAGCCATTTCCCTATCATCCTTCACTACTCCTTCCATTGAGGGTCATCCAAGGGCCCCACTGCCTCCCTGGCTGGCTTCCTACTTCTAAGTATTTGAAGAAAGTTTTATTGTTGGCCTTTATGTTTTTTGCGATATGCTCCTCATATTCCCTTTTTGGCTGCCCGATCACAGACTTGCATTTTATTTGCCACAGCCTGTGTTCCTTTTTATCAACCTCACTGAGACTAGCTTTCCACCACTTAAAGGAATCCTTCTTGCCTTTTACAGCTTCCATTACTTTATTTGTTAACCATGCATGCTTTTTTCTATATCTATTTGTGCCTTTCCTAAACTGCGGTATATATTTTTTCTGAGCTTCTAGAATTGCCTTTTTAAATAGTCTCCAAGCTTCCCCAATGGTTTTGACCTTCTCCACTCTTCCTTTCAATTTCTTCCTCACATGTCCCCTCATACCAGAGAAGTTACCCCTTTCAAAGTTAAAAGTGGTTGCATCAGTCTTTTGGGGCAACTCCCTATTTATACAAATGTTAAACTCAATAACATTATGGTCACTGTTCCCAAGCAGTGCAATCACTTTTACATCTCTCACCAGGTCTTGGGTGTTACTTAGGGCCAAATCCAGGATTGCCTCTCCCCTGGTAGGATCTGTGACTATCTGTTCCATAGCACAGTCATTGTCTAAAAACTCAATCTCTTTTTCCCGACTAGAACTCATATTGACCCAATCAATGTGTGGATAGTTCAAGTCACCTATTATGACACAGTTACTTCGTCTAGCCGCTATCTTTAATTCATTCATCATTTTATAATCCTCCTCTACCTTTTGATCTGGTGGGCAATAACAAACTCCCACTGCTAAGCCTCCTTTTGGACCCACTACTTCAACCCATAGCATTTCCAGAAGTGAATCTAATTCTCTTACCCTCTCAGTCTTACTGGACTGTATACCCTCTTTGACATATAGAGCCACCCTACCTCCAACCCTCCCCCCCCATCCTTCCGATATAATTTATAACCAGGAATCACCGTATCCCACTGATCTTCCTCATCCTACCAAGTTTCTGAAATAACCACAATGTCTATTTTTCCCCTCAACACCAAGCATTCCAATTCCCCGATTTTACCTCGGAGACTTCTAGCATTTGTGTATAAGCACCTATAGTTTCCCACGCTTATTAAGCCCACAACCTTCCTCTTGCTGCCTCGAGACCTTGCCCTATCGTTAGCCACAGTCTCAGTGGACAATTGTAATCCATTTCCTTGTACAATATTAACAGCTACCCCTTCATCTCTTTGAGATGAGCCATCCCGAACCAAAAACTTTTCATCTCCTGTTACTTTCCCCCAAACTAGCTTGCGTTAGTTGCTGCTGAAGAAATGAGCAGTGACTCATGAACGCTCACTCCCTGCCATATGTATATGTGTGTGTGTGTGTGTGTGTGTGCATACACACACATATACATAGATGCACACCTGCAAGCCCACAGAACTCTACAGGAGGCCAGACGGGTCGGTTTCCTCCACTCAGCCTGGGGAGCTCTGTGCTGCCCTCCCCCTCCCACCCAGGATCACGGCCCTTTGGAGGGAGCCGTGCGTGGGGCGAATGAGCCCACAGACGTTGCTAAAGGCTCGGGGAATGTCATTGAAATGAGCTGAGATGCATTATCTTCTGTCTGATCCTCGCCTCCACGTACTTGCACATGATTAATGAGTAGCCCCAAAAAGCCTGAAGGGCTTGTAATGAAACCCATCTAATGGAGAAGTGTGTTATAGACAAATCTATATTCTTCTCCAAACAATCATTCATCAAAGCATCATTCCACTCCCCACAATTAAACGCTGGAGCCGGTGGATCAGCTGGGGCTCAGCCGACTGGAACCCCCGTGCTCAGCTCCTCTCTTCTCCCAGCCGCTCCTGACACACCACCACAAACTTATCTTTGGGGAAAGAGCCTTTCCCCTTTTTGCTAGCCTACCCAGGATCCGGTGCATTTCAAAGAACAGGCTACTCTGAATCAACCAAAGTGATAATGGATGAACCTTTGAACGTAGAGTTTGGGGGCTCGTCACCATCACAGAGCTGGAAGGGGCCAAGCGGGCCATCCAGTCCAACTCCCCACTCAGCGCAGGAATAGCCTAGAACATCCCTGACACTTCAGCCTTGATTGGACTTGGGACTTTCGCAGAGGGCTGCCAGGCTGGCGGGGGGAGACTTCCCGCCCCAGGTCCCCAGGTCCCGCTGCTGCTCAGAATGGTGGCAGGAGGGGGGAAAGGGTAGCTGGTCAACAGCACAATGAGACTTCCAGGTTAAAACCAGAAGTGACGTCAGTCATTTCTAGGAGTCACTGGAAGTGCTATGGTTTTACCATAGAATTTCTGGTGGTTCCTAGAGAAAACGGACATAACTTCTGAGGGGAAGAAGGTCTGAGTCCAGCGGCACCTTTAAGACCAGCAAAGTTTTTATTCACAATAAAAGCTTTCATGTGCAAAACACGCTTCCTCACACCGTGAATGAAACTCAGTTGGTCTCGAAGGTGCCCTCCCACCCCGACTGGACTCAGACTTTGTTCTGCTCCTTCAGCCCAGCACGGCCGCCCCCAGCTGAATACAACTTCTGAGCTAAGTTACTCAGAATTTTTTAACCCCTTTTGTCTTTTGGGAAATAAGAGAGTATTATTCATGAAATTTCAGGCTGTTACACCGTTCAAGGCACGGAGCCACAGAACTTCTTACTGGACACGTCAACTGTGTGTCAGCACCATCTCCTCCTTTACCTTCATCCAACCTGCCAGTGTAGAATTATTTCGTTTTTGTACCATGCTTCCCGGTCAGTCGTGGGCCCATGCCTCCGAACGTGCGCATGAATGAGTGTCATAATTTGTATTTGTGTATGACTGCCGTGATTTGATAAAATGTAAATCTTTACAGCCCTAAAACCAGGGTTATTTATCTGTGTGTCTGAGACCATTAAAGTCTTTCAGATCGATATATAAAGTGTCACTGGCACAAACCTGTACAATTTCCGGACTGTGTGTGTGTACCTGTACATGGAAAGTAAAAACTACTGGTGAAGATGCCTTATTTGCTTCTGTCCGCAAAACTTATCTTACAAACGAGTAATGAAATACTCTAGTGGGAAACCGGGACAGCCCAAAGAGTTTGGGGGCTCCAGGAGAATGGGGCAGAGGGCCCACAGCATGGGGTGCAGCACCCCGAAGGTATAAAGTCTGCCAGGGTGATTAAAGTGGCTGAAGAAAAAATATTCTGCACATGTTCAGAAGCATGGGCCCATGACTGACTGGGAAGCATAGTAAAAAAAGAAAAGAAAAAAGAAATAATTCTACAGCTACAAGTTGGATAAAGGTAAAAAGCGAAGATAATGCTAACACGCTTGGTATGGTATACATATGTGCCAGGGATGGCTTGTGTGTTATCAGCAGCACAATGAAAGAAATGGCCTGAAGAGAGTGAAGCCCAACAATTCTGGAGGCTTCAAATGTAGAACAAAATTGTAGCCTTATCCTTATAAAACCATGTAGATACAGGGTTGCCAGTTTCCAGGTGGGTGTAGCAACCCGAGCTGCAGTGTTAGGGGAGTCAAGTAACGAATAAATGTACACTGCAAGAAACTTTTATAAAATAATGTGTTCTATTTATAACTATCATTGTATAAAGTGCATAGTGTGCTATTATAACATCCTTGTCAGGTACATATATTCGGTTCATTCAGTTTAACAACTACCAGTCAATTTTGCATCATTATTTTAAGAGTCAAGCCCCAGCGGGAGTTTCCAGAATTACAAGCCTGCTTCTACTTGCACAAAGTCTTCCAAAAGGGGGGGGAAGGCTTTCATTTGTAGTTTTGTTGATGTTTATTGCTGGTCCTACAAAAGACTGTTTAAAAGACATAATTCATAAGTATAAAAATTATACCATTTTTCTAGTATAGCCTGGCTTCATAAGTTTTCTTACCACACGGTGCAGCCATGGCCGCCGGGGCGCTCCTGCCATTCTCAAGGCTGCGTACTATTGACTGTGTTCTCTGGTCATTAAACCTTTCAACACCTGTTAACAGTCAGGGCGTGTGTTCTCTGATTAAAGAGACAGTCCCATTAATCCACATTCCTCTTCTCTTTTGTGTCTTTTGTAGGACCGGCAATAGTGCACCATCCAGAATTGCACATTACATTTAATTTAGGTGTACATGTTGTGTGACCTGCCCTGAGCCTTACTGGGGAGGGAGGGAGGGGGGAGGGAGGGAGGGAGAGAGATAGAGAGAAAGAAAGAGAGAAAGAAAGAGAGAGAGAGAGAGAGAGAGAGAGAGAGAGAGAGAGAGAGAGAGAGAGAGGAAGGAAGGAAGGAAGGAAGGAAGGAAGGAAGGAAGGAAGGAAGGAAGGAAGGAAGGAAGGAAGGAAGGAAGGAAGGAAGGAAGGAAGGAAGGAAGGAAGGAAGGAAGGAAGGAAGGAAGAAAGAAAGAAAGAAAGAAAGAAAGAAAGAAAGAAAGAAAGAAAGAAAGAAAGAAAGAAAGAAAGAAAGAAAGAAAGAAAGAAAGAAATGGCCTGCAGTGTGTGAAACATTTGCACTGACAAAGGAGGGGTCGGACAATTGCTTTGATTTGTGTAGTTTGGACATCATTATTCCAATTTCTTTTAGCCCGCAGAAGAGAGGTGGCCTTCTCCCACAGCCTGCCTAGCTTTTATCCCCCACACGCACCACACAACTTGGAGGGCAGGTAGAGGGGCAGCCTGGGGAGGGCCTCTGTGATATTGATGCTTCTAGCTTGCGGGTGTGTGTGTGCATTTGACACACTCCTCCCCCTTTGCACACTGGACCACAGGGAGGGATCTTTTCCTTTCCCCAAAGCCAATCTGCACACAACTTGGAAGGGGAGGTATTAAAAGGAATGACAGGACTGCCCATTGGAAACAATGGGAGAGGCTTGAAGGCCCTTACAAAAAAAAATTAGAACCCTTGGGATGCCACCCCTCCTGACAGACCAGCCAACCAGCCAGCTGCTGAGCTGGCAACCCTCTATGGGTTGCCCACGATTGGAGTAGCCCAGTGGCAGCTAGCCAAAGGGGGTGGGAGAGCCAGGAGAAGAGGAGAGAGAGGGGAGGGTGCCGCGTGCCCCATCCTTTGCTCGCGCACTTGGCCAAGTCAGTGGCAATTGGGCACCCCCTCCACAGGTCTCAAGTGACATTAGCCACAATTAGGCAAAAAAACACAGGGTTTGGATGTAGATGCGGAATGCACACACAAAAATAAACCAGAGAAAAAAGAACAGTGCAGAGGGGCAGGGACACAAAATACAAAGCTAATCTAACAGGCTCAACTGCTCAGAGTCTCCGGGGGAAGCCACAGTGAGCTGTCAGTGCAGAAAGGGCCGATATCGGAGAGGCCAGCAGTGCTTGCCTCTTTGACATGCGCTTCCTTCTGACTGCTCTTGCTAGTCCTTTCATAGGGAGGGAACAGACGGCCGCCTGTAAAGAGACTAACAGCCATGCTTGTGTTTGAAATTCAGGTTCTGTGTTAAAGCAGCGGCAGCCAGTCCAACAGGGACTCCATCCAAAGACTGGTCCCCTTTGCCTGTTCCATTTGCACCGCACTCTGTTCCCGCGGCATGGCCAAGGGGAAGGGCCCCAAAGGGAAAAAGGTCACCTTGAAAGTGGCCAAGAACTGCATCAAGATCACCTTTGACGGGAAGCGCCGCCTCGACCTCAGCAAAATGGGCATCACCACTTTCCCCAGGTGCATCCTCAAGCTGGCGGACGTGGATGAGCTGGACCTCAGCCGGAACATGCTCAAGAAGATCCCGGACTCCATCGAGAAGTTCCAGAACCTCCGCTGGCTGGACTTGCACAGCAACCAGATTGAAAAGCTGCCCGAAACCATCGGCAACCTGCAGACCCTCGTCTTCCTGAACCTCTGCAACAACAAGCTCACGGCCCGGAGCTTGCCGATGGAGCTGAACCAGCTCAAGAACCTCCGGAACCTCAACCTCGGCCTGAACCACATCGACAACCTCCCCACCACGCTGGGGGCTCTCAAGGAGCTCCAGGAGGTCGGCGTGTTCGACAACCTGCTCACCATCATCCCAAACAGCATCAAGAAGCTGCCCAAGCTGAAGAAGCTGAATGCCAAGAGGAACCCCTTCCCGGGGCCCACGGAAGAGGAGCGGTTCATCGACAGCATCAAGCGCCTGGAGAGCCTCTACCTGGTGGACGAGAGAGACCTCTGCTTCCCCTGCCTGAGGAAGTGCCAGGAAGAGCGCGAGAAGCTGAACAAGCTGAAGAACACGGTGCCCGCCCCGCTCCGGAAGCCCGACTTCTCCAACCTCCTCACGCCCAACTCGCTCGCGAAGGAAAACCAAGCAGAGTGGAGATGAAGCCACCCGGTCCAAGCACGGGAGGCGGGGGGGGACACACACACGCGGGGCTTTTGCATCTGGTCCTTGTAAACTATCGCAAGCAATAAAATGGCTCTCGACAGTGGAGCCATCCGGGCACTGAAAGAGGAACTGACTCTCACGGGCATCTCGTGTCCATCTGGTAAACCAAACTCTGCCCCCACATGTGAATCCATGCTGAGGTGCGGTCATGCAAAAGCAGAAAGGGGAGGAGGGGACCTGAGATCGGCCCTCCTCTCTCGGGATCAGCAAGACTGCTGGTTCTGGCAACCTTCCTTGCAGCCCCGGGCAGCACCCAGGAGGCTAGGAGGGAAGGGAACTCTCTGACCCGGGCACACCTGCCCCGTTCATCAGTCTTTGACACACCTGAGCCCAGGGCATGGCATGTGCCTCAGTGTGCGGGTGTGCCCACTGCACGTGCGGGCTACCCATCCATCGGAACAAGGACGTGGGCACCAATAAACGCACACACAAGCCACGCCTTCTTGCAACGCTTGCAGTGGGGAGTTACGGGGGTGTTGTTGCGCCAGTACAAATGCATGATGTTGCCGGAGGAGGCCTTGATCTACAGCCTCCCAGATGCACCTTTCATTGTCCCCTGGGAAGAGAAGCAAGGTTGCAGCAGCACGCAGAAGAAGCCGGGGGACACCCCCCCCCAGTGCCACACAAACATTAAGGGCAAGGGATTCCTTGGTCCTCCCCCCCCCCCCGCAGCTCTTCAGTTGTCTGTTTGGAGTCCGAAAGAAGGGCTTGCATCCATTATGAATGACGGGAGTGCCTTTTCTCTTGCAAGTCTTTTTTTAAGGAATATGTTATAGCTCTAACATGTGAATTTGCTTTTTGAAACATTCCAAACTATTCGGGCTGCACAGACTTAAGTTTAAATGGCAAGGGTAAATAAAAGGTGCCGTATCTGTGATGCTGGAGACCACACTTTCTGTACAGCCTTTTCCCCTCCCGCCATGCCGGTTTCTGAGCGCCCCTCCCACACAGACACACACTTTGGGAGGCAAGGAATGCTTCTTCTCCCCCTCATCTCTTCACCTTGGTTGCACAGGCTCTTGAATTCCCTCCTCTCTGTCTTGGAGGTGACACCACATGAAATCATCATGCTGCCAAGCCAGCACCACGCTGCGTGCCCGCATAGGACTGGCAGGCTGCAGACAGGGCCAGGTGGGGCTCAGTCCCCTCGGGAGTCCTCAATTCATTTTGGGGGAGTGCAAAGGAAGAAGGAAGTGTTGGTAGGAGCAAAAGGTGCCCCGACCCCGGACGGCCCAGACTGGCCCCATCTTGTCAGATCTCCGAAGCTAAGCAGGGTCAGCCGGGGTTAGTCGTTGGAGGGGAGGCCACCCAAGGACGTCCACACAGAGGCAGGCCAGGGGAAACCACCTCCAAAACCTTCACAGGGTCACCCAGGAGGGTCGCCAGGCCCTCGGCCTCACCAAGGGCTCCCCCAATCTTTGGAGCTCCAATCCGCCGGCGGCCAGCTGGCATTCCCTTCTCACCCATCCCCCTCACGTTTCCATGGCAGGGTGGGAGGATCAACAGGGCTGCCAACCTCCAGGTGGGGCCTGGAGATCTACCGGAATTACAACTGATCTCCAGATGACAGAGACCAGTTCCCCCCCGGGGGAAATGGCTGCTCTGGAGGGAGGGCTCCATGGCCCCTCCCCTCCATGACCCAGGCTCCAGCTTCCAATCTCCAGGAGTTTCCAGAGTTGGCAACTCTAGCAGGAGCTCTTGCATATAAACCATGTGGCTCTTAGGAAAAGCCGCACACGAAGGGCTAAATGAACCAATACAGCGTATGCCGAATTCTCACTGATGAGGGGATCCCACGTCTGGGCAGATGGAAGCTCCAATGGGGAAATGACTGAGCCTCCATTCAGGAAAGAGAGCAGCCCACCTCCCCAACACGCTAGATCAAGGGTCCCCAACAAGTTACCTGTAGGTGCCCGGGCACCCAATGACGCTTTTCCTGCCCCCCCCCCAAGTATTTTTGGAAAATGGCAGGTCCAGGTGGGGCTTTTGTCCAGCAGGGCTTCTGATTGGCTACTTGAGATTTGCTTGATTTGTTCAGGTTTTTTTTTTAAATGTTGCTTTGGCAGCACAAGGGCCTTCACTGCGTGACTGAATGTCGGCCGTGGCAGCAGCCATTTTGTTACTGCACCTTCCACAGTGTGCCAGAATTCCAAAGGTGCCCACAGGCCCCTGCCAGGGGTCCCCAACACAGTGCCCCTGGGCCCCATGGCAACCACCAGCACCTTTCCTGGCTACCATTAAGTGTTTTTATAAAGCGGGAGGGGCCAGATGGGGCTGCTCCCCAGCAGTGGCTCTGATTGGCTGCTGGAGACCTGACAGATTGTGCAAATTAGAATAGCCTCGTTTCAGAGGCAACTAACCCACAGGGTTGGTTTTCTTCTCTCACTCCTTATTCCCAACTTATTTTTTAAAATTATTTCTCGTGTCCCTTGCATGTGAGCTTTGTGTGTGTGTGCACGTTTGTGTGTCTGCATCCTGTGGCAGACACGTTGCAGCTGTGCTCACCACCCCGTCTCAGAATTCCAAAGGCACCTGCAGGCTCATAAAGGTTGGGGACCCCTGGTCTTAGGTGAACCTGGTCACAGCAACATGCTTGGAAGCATTTTTCCGCAGGTCAATCCACACAGCACCTTTTCACAGCTAACACCGGACAGACAAAAGGAAACATAACCTTACACAGAGAGTGATTCAAAAGTGGAATTCAAAGCCAGAGGATGTAGTGATGGCCACAGGAATAAACAGCTTTAAAAGGGGATGAGACAGATTCATGGAGGACAGACCTATCAGTGGCTACTAGCCATGGTGACTGAAGGAGAACCTTCATATTCAGAGGCACTAATCCCCTGAATCCCAGAGCCAGGAGGCAACATCAGGGGAAGGCCTCGGCCTCTGTGCCCTGTTGTTGGCCCCCCAGATGAACTGGTTGACTGCTGTGTAAGCCAGGAGGCTGGACTAGATGGATCCTCACTGGTCTGACCCAGCAGGGCTCTTCTGAGGTTCTTCTCAGGGGAAGGCCTCGGCCTCTCTGCCCTATTATTGGCCCTCCAGAGGAACTGGATGGCCACCGTGTGAGGCAGGATGCTGGACCAGATGGACCCTCACTGGTCTGATCCCGCAGGGCTCTTCTGAGGTTCCAGGCAGCAGAGGTTATATATCCCAAGCAAACATGTCTTTCTGATGATCAATGCTGCAGAGAGTTTTACTGCCCCAGTGAATAGAAAATGTCACCAGCACATAAGATTGACAACTGCACTGACACCCCCACCCCCGGTCCTCAGCGTTCATCAGAACTTCGATGTCAGCGTCTCCACAAATTCCCAAGAGAACATATTTCCAAAGTTAATTCTCTTTCATCTACATATGTTTTCCAATATTTACCTTATATTAATGGACTCTTCTGTTATTCCTTTGGATTTCAAACTTGGCTTCATTGACCGAAATCTGCACAGAGGAGAGAAGAAAGCACAAAGACAATTAAAAGGAGATCATGCATTGCAGGTTTCAGAAACTTTGCTCTCACACAAAACTCCCGTATACCTTGCAAACAAAAATGCCCCAGGTGAAGAGATCTTCTGTGTCTCACGCACACCGGTTGCAAACCCTTCTCCAGCGACTTGCTCAGATGATGTACACCATCATTTCAATCAATTCTACCTCAAAAATCTTAGTGGCTTTTATTTTACTGGGAAGGGAAGAGGCTCAGTGGGAGAGCATCTGCTTGGCGTTCTGAAGGCCCCGGGTTCAATCCCCGGCACCGCCTGTTAAAAGGACCTGGGGAGCTGCTTCCAGGCTGAGGTGATGCTGACCTCGATGGACCCAGGGGAGGCGGCTTCAGGAGGTGTGTTCAGGTAGGAGGCACTGCTCTAGGGGAAGGGCCATGTGGCTCAGTGGTAAAGTGTCTTCCTGTGGCATACAGAAGGTCCCCGGTTCCAGCCCCAGCATCTCCAGACAAAAGTGTCGAGCAGCAGGTCATATGAAAGACCTCTGCCCAAGACACACGGGGGAGCTGCTGCCAAGCTGAGCAGATGCTGTTGGCCCTGGTGGAGCAAGGGTCTGACTCGGCACACAAGGCAAACTCACGTCTTCAAATTTACCATTGATTTGGTTGCAACTGGATGTCATATGCTTACAAGAGACTCACATAAAACAATCAGACCAAAAATATTTGGTCAAAGAAGTACCCTCAAAAGAAGAGACTTTAAATAAAACACTCAAAACTGCTGAGATGGATAAATTAGAGGACGAGATGTAACAAGTTTTGAAAATACATGGGCAAGATTTTATATGTGGTTGAAAGATTATAATAAATGAACAATATTGACATAATTATACAAGAATAAACAATAAAATGTATATTTTAACTACAAAGCAAAATACCTTACAAAATACATTGTGATAAAGATGAATAAACAGTCAATGTATGAGATAATATAAGAGTTAAATCAAAGATGTATATGAAACCCCGGAATTGTAGTATGTATTTATGTTTGTCTCTTTAAAAGAAAAAAAAGAAAGCGCCCTCAACTGGAATTTTCTCATATTTCCTCCCCTCTCCCCATTTCTTGGGGGAAAAAAAGATTTGGTTGGGGTTTGGTTTTGTTCAGCTACTAACAGCCGCACACAACTCTGGCCCAGGCCAGGAACCCCTAAAAGCTCTCCAATGCACCAATTACCTCTCTGGGCCCTGCTCTGCTGATGGTTCCAGGACCTGAGGACAGACAGCCGTAATTCCTCCCCACACAGTCATACCTCCAAGGGGGCTGCTGCCCCCTCACCTCTAAGGGGCAAACCCTTCCCTAATGCTTTAAGGTGGGAAAACAAGGGATATCTTCAACTGGCATTTATTTGACTATCGCTGCCAAAGCCAGTTAAACCCCGTGAGCTCTAGATAGCTTCAAAAGGGGATTAGACAGATTCATGGAGGACAGACCTATCAGTGGCTACTATTAGCCCTGGTGGCTGAAGGGAACCTCCATGTTCAGAGGCAGTCAGCCTCTGAATCACAGGGCCAGGAGGCAACATCTGGGGAAGGCCTCGGCCTCTATGCCCTGCTTCTGGCCCCCCAGAGGAACAGGTTGGCCTCTGTGTTAAAACAGGATGCTGGTCTAGACGGACCCTCACTGGTCTCATCTCGCAGGGCTCTTCTGGTGTTCTTACTTCCAGAATTATTTGACAGTTCTATTTGTCTCCTTTTCCCTTGTATCCGTGTAAGCGTACACTGGCGGCAGAAGGACAAGGAATGTAGTTAACACTTCCCAAGCAAACAACAAGTAAGTGGAGTGACAAGAACATGCATGTGGAAGAGTGGCCCAGCTAAGCCTGGAGAAGAATTTGGGACTAGGCTCTACGACCCTGAAGGGCTCGCGTGTTCTCGTGGAAGGTACCTTTTCAGGGGGGGTTTCCGGTCACTGTTGTGGAATACCAGGAAGACAGAGTAGCCACTTTTGAAGAAGATTTCCAAGGCCACCTCCTGTGAGGACAAACCCAGAGACAGCAGGGTGAACTTCTACAGGACTGGGAAGCGCTCCTCCAAAGGCTGTAAGCTTTTTAAAAACATTCGGTAACCTCGTACCCTCCACAGAGCAGAACGTTCCTTCAAACCCCACACCCCTTTCAGGTGTTAAGTATCATATGGGGATGATCCCTACTAAAAGAACGGGCAGAGACCATGAGGGCCAGAACCAGGGCCCATCAGGTCTGTGCGCTGTGGTGATTTTCCAGGGCTGGGGGGCTGTGAGAAGGTGGAGCCCTCCTGTCTTCCAAAGAGACCCTGCCATCTCCTCAGGAAGTTCGGCGGCTCCCACTGACCCGGAAGATCTATTTAACTTTACATAACTATTATTTGTTATTTAATTCATTTGTACCTTACCTTTCTCCCAAGTAGGGACCGAAAACATCTAACATCTCTCCTCCATTTTATCCTCACAACAACCCTGTGAGGTCAGTTAGGCTGAGAGGGGGTGACTGCCCCCCCAAGGCCACCCAGTGAGCTTCCGTGGCATGCGTCGGGATTCCAACCCAGATCTCCCAGATACTAGTCAGACTCTATAAGCCACTCCTCCACAATGGCTCTCCGAGTGGCGACAGGAGGTGAAGCCAGCCACAAAATGGCTGCCTCAGGTTACCTTCCGTCACATACAGTGAAGATCCTTGTCCTGTGGTGGCAGCTGCTGCCAAAGCAATGTTTTAAAAGATCTGTACAGCCAATCAAATCTCCAGTGGCCAATCAGAAGCCTTGCTGGGCAAAAGCCTAACCTGGCTCCATTCACTTTCAAAGAAAAAGAAACGATTGGATTTGTACCCTGTCCTTCATGACTCAAAGGGGTCTCAGAGCAGCTTACAATCTCCTTTCCCTCCCCCTCCCCACAACAGACACCCTGTGAGGTAGGCGAGGCTGAGAGAACTCTGACTGAAAACTGCCCTTGAGAGAACAGCTCTGAGAGAACTTATGACTGACCCAAGGTCACACCAGCAGCTGCATGTGGAACGGGGAATCAAACCCAGTTCTCCCAGATTAGAGTCTGCACCCTTAACCACTTCAACAAAAGAAGAAGGAAGAAGGAAGAAAGGAGGAGGAAGAGGAGGAGGAGGAGGAGGAGGAGAAGAAGAAGAAGAAGAAGAGGAGATTGGATTTATACCCCGCCCTTCACTTGGAATCTCAGAGCAGCTTATAATCACCTTCCCTTCCTCTCCCCACAACAGACACCCTTTGAGGAAGCCAGGAAAGCTGTTGGTGGGTGCCACAGTCCCCATGGACACCCCGGGACCCTGGTCTAGGAAATATTTCCCGTTAGACTGGGACTTTGCCAGGACAGCAGCATTCTCTCCAATGTGTCCTCATATTCCCTCCCCTATACGGACCCTGGCTGGAAGAGCCTTTCCCGGCCCCTGGAGGAGGCCAAAGTAAGCCACAAAGGCTTTCTGTCAGACTTAGGAATCTAAGGTGTCATGCCAAGTTTTCAGCTCTATTTCGCCTTCTAATTAGACCCAAATTTTGTGTTCTGAGGCAGACTGCTGCTGGAACAGGCTTCCAGTGTCCAAGTTAGAGCAGCTTTTCCCAGTTCCAATATAAACAAGGCCAGGGGAGGTTTCAGAAACTCAGCGTCATGAACAGCTGAGAGATCAGGTTCACCAAGCAGTGTTGGCAAGTTCAGCATCTATCAAACACATTGCAGCCACGCCCACAAGCTTCTCTAGGGAAACTTTAGGGCCACCAGCCGAGATGTGGGAGCAGCCAACTTCTCAGTAACAATCCTGTAAAGATTCATCTTCACTGTCAGCAGGCAGCCAGCACTGAGCAGCAAATAACGCTGAGCCCGTAAGTCTGTTCTCCGCTTTCTTTTGCAGCATTCCAAGGGTGCTGGTGACCCTGGGGAAGCAGGGTCGGGTGGCTGGCCTTCGACTGCTGGATCAGAGCCAAAGGGTGGAGGTGATTCTGCACCACCTCTTGGCTGCAAGTCAGGGAATGCCTGCACTTCATTCCCCCACTGGTTGGCTCCTGTTGACATGGGGCCGTTCCTCCTCTGAGAGGTCCTCACTGTCGCTGGGCCCTGGCTGGTCCATGACATTTTGTTTCTGTTCTTCTGTCACTGATGCTGGGTTTGAGTGCAGAATTCCAGAGCCCTGGAGTCTGGGAGAGCAGAACAGGAAGCCTCTAAAAAACCCCTCCCACCCACCATAGAAGAAGAAGAAGAAGAAGAAGAGGTCATCCAGCAGGTCATCCAGCCAGGTGCGAGTGCAGGAGTGGGGAATCAAACCCGGTTCTACCAGATTAGAGTCCGAGCACTTAACCACAACACCAAACTGGCTCCCAGCCCCCCAGCCACTACACCAAACAGCCTCCTAGCAGAGCCACATCCAATTTCTAGCAGGCTGCCGGGAGGGGGCGGCTAAGATTTGAAAAAAAAGCAATAACCCCACAGCATATTCACATGGTTGGCATCCAAAGGGGCATTCACATTCCATGTACACATCCAGACTTTAGGCCAGGAGTCCCCAAAATTTCTGAGCCTGGGGGCACCTTTGGATTTCTGATACAGGGTGGTGGGTGCAAATGCAAAATGGCCACACACACATGCAGAGGAAGCCCAAGCACAGGGGACAAGAGGAGCAATTTTTAAAAACACCCTGGGAAAGAGGAGTGAGAGAGAATAAAACTAACACCGCAGGGGCAGCTGCCACTAAAAACAAGGCTGTCTTAAGCTGCACAGATCCCCCGCAGCCAATCAGAATCCCTGCTGGACAGGAGCCCCACCCGGCCCCACCCACTTTCTCAAAACACCGGGTAGGGGCCAGGAACGGTGCTGGCGGGCACCATGGCAACCATGGGCGTGCCACGTTGGGGGCCTGTGCCTTGGGCCGCTTCCTTCCAAGGCGAAAGCCCTCTCTGAGCATCTGCCATTGACTCTAGCTCAAAATGTGACAGTCTTTCTGCAGCATTGGTGGGCTCAGGCTGCGGCTGATTCTTACCTGAAGAAGAAAGCGCATTGGGTGGATCTCTTTAATATCCTCGTATGGGTAGCAGGAACATGCAGGCTGCCCCACAGCACGGCCACTGTGGCACAGGGTATAAATGAATGAATCGCTGATGCTGGAAGGAACAACAAGAGAAATGCACCTTTAGACAAGCACTGGAACTGGAAGGTGGTGAGCCTTTCCATTTGTGCACATGTCATTTCTAGCAAAAATGAAATCTGGTACCAATTCAAATCTGAAAGTCATTCCCAAATCCAGGGGTCATTTGGGGCTGGAGTGAGCCGGAGCAGCGCTCCAGCAGCCCAGGAATGGGCACAAATGGCAGTGGCGGCAAGCTCCCCACCCCCAAGCTCCCCAGCTCCCCACCCCCAACCTCCTTCTCTCTGAGTCACATCATCTTTCCATCCAGCTGGGGAAGGGAAGAGGAGGCTTTTGAAGATGCCTCCCCCCCACCTTTTCCTTCCCCTTCTGACATCACTTCCGGTGATATCAAGGAGGCATGGTATATGCTAATGAGTTATTATGCTAATAGCCTGTTAGGTATGCTAATGAGTTCCTGCACCTCTTTTTCTACAAAATGACCCCTACCAAAATCCAAACTGAACGTTCAATTTTATATCAAGATGGTTAGCTGTGTTAGTCTGTAGCAGTAGACGAGAGCAAGAGTCCAGGAGCACCTGAAAGATGAACAACATCTGGGGCAGGGGAGGAGCTTTCGGGAGTCATGGCCAATGTTTCCTCTAAGCTGAGTTAGTGTCAGCTAGCTCACAGTTTTTTAACCTGTCAGCTCATGCATCTTTGTCTTAGCTCAGGAAGGGATGGCTCCAGAGCAAACCAACTTATGCAGGAGCCAAATTGCTTGGTTAGAACTTTAATGCCAGGAGCTCACAAAGTAGAACCGTTGCTCATAAGACTCCACAGCTGAGAGGGAGCCTTGGTCACTGCTCGCTTCTTCAGATAACTGAAGAAGAAATATCTGAAGAAGGGAGCCGTGACTCACAAAAGCTCCTCCCCGGACACATATCTTGTTCGTCTTGAAGGTGCATCTGGTGGGACTCTTGCTCTTTTCCACTGATCCATTCTAGGGGAGGCTAGATTGCACTGCTTGCCAATCATGTTTGAGGCATGTATTATCATAGACCTTGGATGGAAGGGGAAACGGAGAATGTTGGAGTGTCACTGCATTTAAAAGCGCCTGGAGCGTGCCGAATGACACAAGCGGGTACGCCCTCAACATGAGCTCACAGTCTATATTTAGCAAAGTAAACAAAGAAAGGGGGCCACAGACTGAAGAAGAAGCATACGTAAGCAAACAAAATTGGAGTCTGACTTATTTTATTTATGGCAGAAACTTCTCTAAGCAAGTCCAAAGGAACATCTTCACCCAAAAGCTTTATTTTTCTCCCCCCCTCCCTTTGCTTTTGACAAAGGAGACAAACAAAAAAGAAGCTTTTCTCCCAGAAGCCTCCTGATTAAATGCATCCCCACATGGAAATGTGCTTGTCCTAGTACAAAGTACCAGGGCACAGTTGCATGGCTTCTTCATTCCTCTTTGCTTTGGTGCCTAGATAAAACGTCATGTAACATTAAATTGGGGAAGATTTTCCTTTCAGCTAAGAATAATTAGACACGTTCTCAAGATGGCAGGCTAAAAACAAAAAACTTCTTCAGAAGTTGAGTCTGGACGAGAATCCAGGCAGGCCTGCCCCTTCCGATGGGCTCTACATTTGGAGTCAAGCGGAGTCAGTCATTCTCAGCCAGTGGATGCCGCAGAGAGCACCGGGGGGGGGGGGACGACGACGACCGGAAATAGGCCTGGAGTCCTCCCAGAAGGACAGCTGACATCCAGCCTGCAAGGATCAGTTCCCTTGGAGGAAATGGTTGCTTTGGACTCTGTGGCATGATACCCGGCTCACATGACACCTCCCCTCCCCAAGCCCTGCCCTCCACAGGCTCCGCCCCCACACTCCCCAGGAATTTTACAACCTGGAGTTGGTGACCTAAGTTCAGGAGGCCATGTTAATCACTCCCACGGGTGTCAGCCCTGCCTTACGCTTTTAACCTGCTTGACCCCTCACATCTAATCTCCCAGAGAAGTCTTCCCCCCTGTCTGTGTGCGGCCTGGGGCTGGGCGTGGGGCTGGGAGCCACCCAAAGGCACAGAGGGGACTCCTCACAGCACCAAGGGAGGCAGTCCTTCTGCCGCCACAGCAGCTGTTCTGTGCCCAGGCACTGGGGAAAGGCCACACACAGCCGAGAGCTAGGCGAGCCAACCTCCAGGAGGAACCTGGCGTTCCCCTGGAATTACACCTCATTTCCAGACTGCAGAGAGGAAAGGGCAACTTCAGAGGGCAGACTGTGGCAAACCAGAGAGTCTGTTGGAAGTCCGGGACTGCCCACTGTCCCTTTGCCTCAGCGTCCAGAGAGGGCAACAATAGAGTTGGAAAGATAGAGAGGTCAGGACACACACAGAGCATCCTCTCCTTCTGCTCTCTGATTCCATCCCTTCGAAGTCGAATGCTGTTCTTAGGGAATGACTTCATAAGAACATAAGAACAGAAGAGAAGCCCGTGTTGAATCAGGCCAATGGCCCATCTAGTCCAACACTCTGTCACACAGCGGCCAAAATATACCAGGGGCCATCAGGAGGTCCAGCAGTGGGGCCAGGGCACCAGAAGCCCTCCCACTGCTGCCCCCTCCAGCACCAAGGATAGAGTGCATCACCTGCCCCAGACTGAGAGTTCCCATCTATACCCTGTGGCTAATAGCCACTGATGGACTTCTGCTCCAGATGCTTACCTAATTCCCTCTTGAAACTGTCCATGCTTGCAGCTGCCACCACCTCCTGTGGCAGTGAGTTCCATATGTTAATCACTCTTTGGGTGAAGAAGGACTTCCTTAACTTCCACTCTGACTTCTTCTCTTGCACACATTTGCCAGCTCTCTCCACATTGGCATCATGGACTCAGGACATGCATCCTGCATCTGCATCAACCCTAGATAGCTAGGATAGGCCACTCTCCTGTCTCTACATTTTCTTATCTAGAATGGAGTTCTATAAATGAAGAGTCTCCATGGAACTTTGTTTTATCTCAACATAGACACAGACTGGATAGAAGCCATGCTGCATGGTAAGCCTTTGTGCATGCTGCTAAATTAACGGTGGTTCCTGGCCATACCAAACCAGAGAATCCCAATAGAGCCTATGAGAAACTGAAGGCCAAGAGTGACATCACACCCCCACTGAGCCTCCTTCTTCCCCCAAATACCGTCTTCCCGAGGCACCACCCCTAACCCTAACCCTGCCAAGAGCTACTCAAGATAGGCAATCACTCACCTGGATAAGCAGTGCCTGGTGCAGTAAACCTCTTTCACGTGAGACAAAGTGAAGTGTTCGCAGATGTAAAAATGCTTTTGACCAAAGAGGAGCACTCCTTCCACCACCACGTGCCCCTGGACAATCACCACGGATTCTCTGGCTATAACCTAAAGAAGGGGGTGGGGGGGAGAATGCAGGTCACCTACGCAGCTGTGGACTTCCTTCTGCACATTCTCCGTCATTTCACAAATATAAAGACAGGGATGCTGTTGTACATCCCCCATTCAGAACAATAGAGGGCTAAGGTTTCTCTTGCCCAGCTATACACCGGATCCATTTACTTGGCAAGATGGGGGGGGGTCCCTTCTCCTGTTTCCCATCGCTGTTGTGGGCAGTGGCAGGAGAAATATAAAATAAACAATGGCCATTGGGCCTATGGTGTAATATCACTTCCAGGAAAAACCTGGAAGTGACATCATACCTCTCTAGGAATTGCTGGAAGCTCTATGGTAAACCAAAAGAGTTTCTGGTGATTCCCAGAGAAGGCTGACATCACTTCCAGGGTTTCCCCAGAAGTGTCATCACTCCGTCACCAATGGCCTCCTCCTCATGCCCCCTTTACCCCCTCCCCATCTCCCCCAAACGAAGCTGTTTCCTCCACCTCACTGTTCAGAGGAAAGCAGAGGAAGGACCCCTGTTGCAGGGGGGGGCAGCTGTCGGCACTGGGGAAGTGGCAACCCTACCGCCAAGTGGGCGGGACCAGGCCAAAGCCAGACTTCCCCACCCACGGGGCAGCCATCCAGGCTTTGCTGCAACTTCCCCCCAAACAGCATAGCAAGTAATGCCTGGAGAATGCCTGGTAATGCCTGGAGAAACCCCTGGTGGTACATAAATGCCTCACGAGGCTGTGAGAAAGCAATCTGACCTGGACAGCCCAGGCAAGCCTGGTCTCATCAGATCTCGGAAGCTAAGTGAGGCCGACTTGGCTGGGAGACCTCCAAGGAATACTAGGGCCAGGAGGCAGAGGCAGGCAACAGCAAGTCACTTCTCTGAAACATTTGAGCACCACGAGGGTTTGCCAGAAGTTAACCATGACTTCCAGGCACGCAAACACACACGCTCACAAAAAAAGGCTGGGAGGAAGCGGGGGCGGGGGGGACCCTTTTCCCAACAGCATCAAACCCTGGGCAAATAAGCCATGCAGAAAAGGTCAAAGGCCAAAGGTTTCACAGCTCTTTGCAAGTACCATCTGAGGCACAGGTGTAATTGTCACTGCCCATGTGCTGAATATCCGCTGTTTAAAAGAAAGCCCTTATGTCAATGAACACACACACACAAAAGTAAATAAAGCCACAAAGCTCAGCCATTTGTCCCAGTCAGTGATCCCGGTAAGAGGCGGCCTTGACATAAGCAGAGAGGAATTGTGTTCTTGCCTAAGGAAGCGGCCCAGAGCCTGAAATTAGCACAGATTAACGAAGGCTGCCTTTTGTCAGAGCATAACAGCTGCCCCAGTTCACCACTTGGAAGAATGATTATTCGGTGACATAAAGGTGACACTAAACAATTGCATAATTGCCTCCAAAGGCATTTCCAGGGGCAAGATGTGTTGCTCAGAGAGGCAGCAACGGGATTAAAGTGACATTGTTTGGATAGCAATGTTTTCTGTGTAAATAAATTAAAAAACCCAGATAAGATACTTATGTAGATTAAAGAAGCAATTGCAGTTGGACTGATCCCCAACTTCTCTGTCCTCTGGTTGAAAGAAAATAAAATACGGAGATGAAGCTGGGTCAAGATGGTAAACAGAAAGTTCAGGTTCTGAAAACACTCAGGAATTTGGGATCAGAAACCACAAACCAGGCAAAGTGCTGAACTGGAGAGGGCTGCCAACTCTGCTTGGGAAATGCACCTGGGCACTCGGGGTGGTAGCCCAGGGCAAGGCTGGTCTGGAGAGGAACCTCAGCGGGTTACAGTGCCACAGGGCCCACTCTTTAGACCAGCCATTGTCTCCACGGGAACTGAACTCCACAGTCTGGTGACCAGTTGTAACTATGGGAGATCTCCAGGTCCCACCTGGAGGCTGGCCACCCTAACTCCATTGCTTTTCAGTCTATATTTCAGTGTCTGTTTAAGCAAAAATATAAAAAGAGAAGCACCATTGTTTTCAAAACATGCCATCCCAAAGACAGAGCCTCCAACAAGTGATTCAGCATTCCTTGACACCTGCTCCCAAGTCATGGTGACTGTGGTCACAGACTCCTTTGACAGGAAGAACTCAGAGCCTAGGGCAGTGGAGTAGTGTCTAGGATTGCCAACTCCATGTTGGGAAATTCCAGGAGATTTGGGAGTAGAGCCCGGTGTTTGGGAGGGGAGCGAGCTCAGCCAGGATATATAAAAACATAAGAATGTCAGAGAAGCCCCTGTTGGATCAGGCCAATGGCCCACCCAGTCCAACCCAATGTGTCCCACAGGCGCCAAAACCCAGGGGCCATCAGGAGGTCCACCAGTGAGTCCAGAACTCCAGAAGCCCTCCCACTCTTGCCCCCCCCAAGCACCAACAATACAGAGCATCACTGCCTCTAGACAGAGTGTTCTGTCTGTACTTTGTGGCTCATAGCCACTCACGGACCACTGCTATACATTTATCCAATCCCCTCTTGAAGCTGCCTGTGCTTGTACTGCTACCAGTTCCTGTGGCAGTGAATTCCACGTGTTCATCACTCTTTGGGTGAAGAAGGACTTCCTTTGATCTGTTATAAGCCGACTGCTCATTAATATCATTGAGTGCCCGCAAGTTCTTGTATCATGAGAAAGGGAGAAAAGAACTTCGTTCTCTACTTTCTCTATCCCATGCATAGTTTCACAAACCTCTATCATGTCACCCCTCAGTCATAATTTCTCCATTGGCCACGCTGACACCCACTCACCCATCCTCAACAGATCCCTCTGGAGCGCCTCACAGTCCTCCCTGGTTCTTACCACCTTGAACCACTAAGTGTCATCCGCAAACTTAGCCACTTCACTGCTTACTTGCAATTCCCCATCTGTGCCCCATAGAGCACTACGGTCTACTAATCAACATTTTTTGGTAGTCCCCGGACCCAGGGATGTCCGACTTGCCTCGAACAAGTGCCAGGGGTTGGACTAGATGACCTGCAAGGTCCCTTCTAACATTCTATGACTCTATGATTAATTAAGAAACAATCCTTCCTCCCTGCACCATCATCTCATCCACACATAAATCTGTGCCTGTTTTCCATATAGAAAACAAACCACACGGAGGCTGTGATCACACACAGTAAATAATCCATTTCCAATCCACTTTCAAATCGGTTTTTGCCAGTTCACACAGTACAATCCAGTAGGAAAGTGTATTGAAAGTGGATTATTTAGTGTGTGTGATCATAGCCAGAGAGAAAAGAATACAGCTAAGTGTACTAATTCTAATAAAGAAATTAAAAAAAAAAAACAAACCCAAACCAACTCCAATAAAATTTCTGCACACCTCTAAGGTGTAACCATTTGATCCTGTCTTTCCCTGCGAGTCTTGAGTTGGGTTGGGTAAGAACTACTGGACTGAAGCTCCAGCCAGAGTGGATGGAAGTGCTTTAGGTATAAAGTCAAGATGGTGGCTTTACAGGTCCTTCTGTTGCCGATGAGAGTTGCACTCCGCCTTCAGGATCAGGCCCAGTTGGGTGGTGGTCTTAGATTAAAGTTGCACTTCTGACTTGGGCAGTTCCTGGAGATCTGGGGATGGTGCTTGGGGAAGGTGGCATTTGGAGGGAGGACTGAGCTCAGTGGGGATTTGGTGTCACTCTAGGAGTTCTGCTTCTCCTAGACTTTATGGTACAGTCCACCCTCTGAAACTGCCATTTCCTTCTAGGGAGCGTATCTCTATTATCTGGAGATCAGCTGTAATTCCAGGAGGACTCCAGGCCCCACCTGGATGTTGGCAACCCTAACATAGACCCAGGACGCTCAGTATTGCCCCCTGGGCTGGGGGGCCTTAGGCTGGGGCAGGAAGCAGCAGCCGGCCTCTGGGACAGAACTGACCTTACCAGAGTTTACAGGTCTCTGAAAAGCCAAAACGTGTAAAGCATACACACGAGAAATGGCAGATTCTGAAACCTGGATCGTTTCAAAAACGACAACCGACTGTTTTTCTGTGGCGACTGAGGCTATCAAACAGCTGGATGATAGCCAGGCTCTAGGAGAGCTTGTTCCGGCTCCGGCTCCGTAGTCAGCAGACAAACCGAATCGTCACCTACTAACTAAGCGTGCAACAGCTAATGCGGCCCCCCTGCTGCTTTAACAAAACCCTGCCTCCGCTTGGCTGCTGCTCACGGAGCGTGCCTGGCACTTCTGGCAGCTTCCTGTGGGGAGAGGAGGACGCCGGGATGCTGGCGGGGAGATGATGCGTGTCGAGCCGTCTCGTTGAGGCTTCGGCCTTCCCCTGCCCCCGGGAGCCACTTAATTGAGTTGTCTTGCTCTACAAGGAGCCATGCTGGGAACACCAAGGGACTCTGATGGGGCACTTATGCGGAGTTACTCTTAATTGGAAAAGCAGCAATTCGTGAGATTGTTTTGGGTTGGGCCAGGAGTTTTTGCCAAGGGAGCCTGCCAGAGCTTCCTGCCCTTTTGTCAGAAGGTCGCAGGCAAGTCACCTTCTCCTCCAAAGACCGGCTTTCTCTGGACAATGCCGCTTCCAAGAGGATTAAGCCCGCTGGGTTCCCTTCCTCCTCCACAGCATGCTCCGGTGGCACCTGCCTCCAAAGTGACTCAAATATCTCCCCAAGCGAGCACCACCAGAGCCCTTCAGAGTTTCATTGGGGTCAAAGGACCTTTAGATGGCTTTAAAGAGGGGCTAGAGAGTTAAGTGAGGCACACACCGTTTCAGAGGGGAGCCATGTTGGTCTGCAATAGATCTGAGTCCAGTAGCTCCTCGGACTCCAGCAGGATTTTCGGTATCTGACAAAGGGAGAAAGACGCCAACCCCCCCCCCCGAATCTTGTTGGCCTCTCGGGTATTACTGTCTTGCTTCAGAAGCTGAGAATTCCATGCTTAATGTTAGAAAATTCCAGTGAAACGAATTTCAATTCCTGGAAATTTTGGAAGTGAAGTATAAGGAAGGTGAGGTTTGGAGAAAAGAGAGACGTCACTGGGGAACAGTGCCACAGAGTCCGCCTTCCGAAATGGCCATTTTCTCCAGGGGAAAGGATCTCTGTGGCTTGGAGATCAACCCTAATCCCAGGAAGTCTCCAGCCACCACCTGGAGGTTGGCAACCCTATGGCTGTGCTGCCAGCACTCCTCCTCCTCTTCCTCCAAGCTGTTTTCCCTCCTTTGGGGCTCCAGGCTCCAAAACCATAGAGTTTGGGGCAAATGCTAGAGTGTTGCCCTGATGCACTGATGTCACATTGCTGGGGGGCAACCGAAAGGTTAGTCCCTGTCCCAAAAGCTCTCCAGCTGCTTACAGCTTCGGGCTGGCAACCCTAGTGGGGATTTATCCACACCGACAAGTGGCCGGGTGCCCTCGTGTCTTCCCAGCCACAGACAGTAACAACGGTCTTACACCAAGATGGTTATAGATCAAGTCTGTTTGTAGCTGTAGAAAAGAGCCGGAGTCCGGGAGCATCTTAGAGACTAACAGAACTGGTGGCAGCAGGGTGGGGGGTCTTTCATCCGTATCTGAAGAGGTGAGCCGTGACTCACGAAAGCCCCTGCGCTGCCACCAGTTTTGTTAGTCTTTAAGATGCTCCCGGACTCTTTGCTCTTTTCTGCAGTAACAAGGGTTGCCACTTGGTAACAGGGAAGGGATGATGCTCAGGTGAAGGAGGAAGAAATTCTTCAGCATCCGTAGACCCAAAACTGGCTTGCCAGCCAGGGCCGACCCGAGGTGTTTCTGTGCTCTAGGCGAGGCCAGCTTGTGGCACCTGCACCCCCCCAAGCGATGCCAACCTCCCGGTGGGGCCTGGAGATCTCCCAAACATGCCCGGGAAAGGGGGCACCGGGAACCACAAGCTAGCCTCGACCCTGCCCAGGTCGGCTTCCCACTTGCCTGGCCCGCTGGAGGAGACGCTGGGTGGTGGCAGGTATGCGGTGCGGGGCGCCTTCTTCCACGGGGCTGCAGTGCCAGGAGGGTTAAGGCCACCGAGCTGCTTGCTGGAGAGGCCCCTCGAGGAGGACCGCCCATGGGGGGGGGCGGGAAAGAGGAGGGGCCTTTTTCTACCCCCAGAGGGAGGGAGGGGAGGGAGGAGGAGGATTTGCTTCAGGGTGGAGCAGGAGCTGGAGCCACATGTGGCGGGGAGAGGCCGGGTGGCAGCAGCAGTGGCCCACCTTCCAGTGTTCCTTCGACGCTGAGCAGGCGGGAGTCGGCTCGCGGTTCTTCAGCCTCCGGCTCACCCACTTTCCTCACAGCTTGGGCAGGAGGGCTCCACCATGCCAGCGGGTGGGCAGCCTTCGGGGAGTGGGCGTGCGTGAGTCCGAAAGGGACCTCCGGGTGGACGGACAGGCGAGGGGCTCTGACTGTGGCAGTGGGCAGGCAGCGGAGTTTAGGCGCTTCCTGGAAGCGGAGCCCAGATGCAATTGGTGGGGCATCTCACAGGGGCACTGGCCGCACCGGCTGGCCAGGACAGTCCCCCCACCCTCCCCCTGGCCTTTGCCCTCCACAGCGGGGCTCGCTGGCGGCGCTCCTTGTCCTCACTCGAGCCCGGGGCATCTTCTGCTGGGGCATCATGCCGGGGCCGTCGGCAGGGGGTGGGGAGGTGGGCATCGCCCAAGCCATGTGGCTCCTCCTCCTCCTCGCGCTGCCTAAACGGGGCTGTTGCCTCCGCACCAGCTGGGACGGATAGGCAGCCGCCCCCACATGGCTCTGGGGTCCTTCCTCGGTTCTTCCGCCATCACCCCCCGGTCCAGTTTGGCGCCCTAAGGGCCGGCCCACACTCTAGGCGAATGCCTAGTTCATCTAGCGGGTGAGCCGGTGCTGTTGCCAGCTATGATTACTGGCTCACGTCGAAGGCACTCCCCCACCAGTGCTTGATTCCCAGCACTGCTCAAAGTGCATCCAGGGGAAAAAATAATTAAAAAAAATGGCCTTTGGAACGATGGTGGGATGTCACTTCTGGGGAAGCGGCCGAGCTTCTGCTTGGCAGGCAGAAAGTCCCAGGTTCAACACCCAGCATCCCCAGCTAAAGGCAGCAGGTGATGTGAAAGACTGAGACCCTGGAGAGCTGCCGCTGCTGCCAGTCTGAGTAGACAAGGCTGACCCTGATGGCCCAAAGGTCTGACTCAGGAGAAGGCAGCTTCAGGCGTGTCCGTGTGCCGTTGGCGGCTGATCCAAGCGCCCTCCACAGCACAGGCAAATGATTCTGGAGCTGGTTCTGCTTGCTCCTGGCCACATCTGGCCCACTAGGGTGACGGCCCACCGGGAAATGGCCAGTCTACCCTTGCTCCCTGTTATTCCCTCCCCACGTGCAAAACTATTGTACCTTTTCATCCTCTGCAAACTCTTGCAAGATGATTCTTCTTTCCACGCACACCTCCAACAAATCTTCTGAATAACTTTCATGCAAGGCCGGAAAGAACGTCAGCTGGCCACGATCCGTCCCTCTTTCTCCTTCACTCAGCCGGTGCTCTTCTGTGTGCATATGAAGGATGGGAGTCAGTGGAAGCTGCTGCACTGCCAAGAAATATATCTTCCCAAGGGAAATACATCCTGCCCTGGGAACAGGGACTGTGTGTGTCCAGAAATCCCCCCAAAGCAGGGCATCTGCCAAGCTCTGGTATAACAAAGAACAGCCTTACATAAGAACATAAGAGAACATAAGAGAAGCCCGTGTTGGATCAGGCCAATGGCCCATCCAGCCCAACACTCTGGGTCACACAGTGGCCAAAATATACCAGGTGCCACCAGGAGGTCCAGCAGTGGGGCCAGGACACGAGAAGCCCTCCCACTGCTGCCCCCTCCAGCCTTGAACTTTTAATTTGGCAGGTCTGAGTAGACCAAGAAGTTTGCCTATCCTTCTTTCCCCCCAACAATGTAACTGGAACAGGCTGATTTCCGGGATAACAAAATGGGGAAAAAAACCAAACAAAAAGAGTCAGGAAGATCACCAGTTTTGTATAGAATGCAACTAGAACTTTTATATACATTTTCAGACACAGAAATGTATATCTGTTCAAATCTTTGAGGTGTGAGAAGACTGCTGTTTATTTTGGACTAGATCTTCTGCAGTGTGTGTTTCGTTGTTGTTGTTGTTGTTGTTTTAAGGGCAATGTTGCTGTGGAAGGACCCGGGTTGCCAACTCAGGCTTGGGGAACTCCCAGAGATGATGGGGGCAGAGCCTGGGGAGGGACTTCCGTGGGGCACGAGGCCAGAGAGTCCGCCCTCCACAGCAGCCATTTTCTCCATCTGTTGTCTGGAAACCAGTTCTAATCACAGGAGATCGGCAGCCCTGTGGGGAAGGGGGACGGGGAAAGTGGTGTCTCTTTTCTACTGCTGGGCTAATAACAGCCAGGGAGGAGGAAGGCTCATGAAGCTGGATGGGGGAAGGGTTAAGCATCCCCCCTTTCCT
This sequence comes from Gekko gecko, assembly GCA_029375565.1. NCBI lineage: Eukaryota > Metazoa > Chordata > Lepidosauria > Squamata > Gekkonidae > Gekko > Gekko gecko. The sequence goes on from JAPDNY010000008.1 coordinate 5,115,899, forward strand.
AGCTACTTTGCCAGCCCGGTTCTCACGCAGAGAGGCAGCCTGTGGTTGCTTTGCACGTTAAAAAATTCCACAAGAGACGACCTCATCCAGCGTGGACCTGGAAGGGACTTACCTAAGACCATGCGACCCAGATGGCCCCTGGCTGGCCTGCTCTGGTCAGATCCTGGAAGCCAATCAGGGCCAGCCCTGGTCAGTCCTTGGATGGGAGACCACGGAGGATGTCCCGGGTTGCTGCACAGACGCAGGCAATGGCCGGCCGCCTCTGAATATCTCTTGCCTTATTTATCTTATTCATTTTTGAGATTTTTATTCTGCCCCCCCAAAGCGGGTTCAGGGCAGATCACAAAAGCTGAGTCTGAGACTCGTTACAATAAAATCACATTAAAAACATACCGGTAGCAAGATTCTTATATCTGTTTGGGCCACGGGTGGGATCCATGGGCCCTTTCAGCAGACTGGGAGCCAGCCTGACAGCAGAGAGGCCCACTGTGAGGGACGCCTGCGGCCTCGGCCCAAGGCCTCCGACTTGAGAGCACTTCTCGCCACACCGAGGCCGCCGAAGTTACCAGGGCAGAGGTGGGAGACCGTTTCCTACATCGCGGGACAGACCGCGCCTGATCACCTTTGCACTCTTTGTCTGGCTGCCTTGCTCACCAGACCCCTGGCGCTAGGGGATCACGCTCTTTCCCCAGGGGACCCGCCTGCAGCCTGAGTGAGGAAGGCGGACTATAAATAGAATCAAGCGGTTCACAAACAGACTTGGACAAATGACAGGGACTTGTGGCTTCTACTGCCGCATGCGGCGTATATGAGCAGGACCCTGTTAGGTAATTTCTGTACCACTTAATGTGTCCTGTTAATACTTTTGCTCTGCTGCCGTTTCTTTCTGGGGGTTCCAGACTTCTAAACTCCTGATGCATCTGGTGACTGAAAGTCCCGTTTTCTTGATTGTTCTGACTGACTGTGTGGAATCCGCCCTGCATCCAGGTGTGAAAGGCGGACTAGGAATAGATTAAATGAAACAAAATGAATTGTAGCCCGTCTCTTAGCCTCTAAGGGCTTCCGAAATCCCTTGCCTCCTCTCCTTCAAGACAGCAAGGGCGTTTACAAGACCAGGCTTCGTCTTAATCAAATAACGTTCACTGAGCTGATCAGGCTCATTTGCTCTCTGCTGCAAATTCAGCCCCCGGAGGCTTGGCGCTTTCATTGCCCCCAGCCATTCAGGTGCCGGATGTACACTCCAGCGCTGGAGCCATGCCAGCCTCGTGCTTCACTGGAGTGCTCCTCTTACCTTGACTTTCCTCAGGAGTAGGAGCAGATGTGCTCTCCTGTGGCTGGTGATCCTGAAAGAAAGAGCAAGAGACTGTGCAACTGCAACGGGAAAGCTGGCAAGAGCAGCACACCAGAGCATCAAACCACAAAACCCGTCAGAGCACCCCCTGGAAGCCGGGCCTGGAAGCCAGAGCCCTTCCCCAGGTCTTCAGGGATCTCCTGCCCACAAAACACGAAGGGGCCCCCCGGCTGCCATGGCTCCCATCTGCTGGCACAGCTTTTCTTTGCAAATATGGAAGGCGATGGCCCCCACTACGTCTCGCGAACAGCTGCAAAAGGCAGTTTAGAAAACTTCGCCACACCCTTCCCTTATTTGTCATAATCACTTGTCCCTTCGTGGTACCTATTTCTGCTCATGTGTACCTTTAAAAAGCTGTCATGATTCAACTGAAGCTGTAAACTAAGGTCTGAAACATGAACTTCCCAAATACTGGACTTATCAAGGGACAGTGATTTTCTAACTTAATGCATTGTGTCTTCCACAGACAGAGAACACCACCAGTTTCATGAGAGGAGGAGGAGGAGGAGGAGGAGGAGGAGGAGGAGGAGGAGACTCAAGGCTAAACCAGACGTTGCTGCAGCCAAAGGTGGATCCCTTGGCCACCGTTGCCATTTCAGAGAGGAATTCGGCCTTTTGGAAATGTCACGAGGCCCAGAGTGTGGCTGGACCAGGTGATCTTGTTCCTTCCCTGTGCCTTTTCAGCTCTCAGAAGAGCCGTGGGGAGGCTTGAAAGGGGAAACGAGATTGCTTGGTCTAGCAGCACCACAGGCCTTGCAGCATTTTTAAGTGGCCTGGTGACCAGTTTGGCGTAGTGGTTAAGTGTGCAGACTCTAATCTGGGAGAACTGAGTTTGATTCCCCACTTCTCAACTTGCACCTGCTGATGTGGCCTCATGTCAGTCACAAGCTCTGGCACAGCTGTTCTTGGAAAAGAGCAGTTTCTGTCAGAGGTTCTATCAGCCCCACCTACCTCCCAGGGTGTCTGCTGTGGGGAGGGGAAGGGAAAGGAGTTTGTGAGTCGCTCTGAGACTCCTCTGGGTAGTGAAGGGTGGGGTATAAATCCAATCTCTTCTTCTCCTTCTTCTTCTCTCAAAGAGTGATGGATCCCAGCCAAGTTTGACTCTTGGTCATTCAGCAGTTTCTGAGCACTTTCGGTCATTCCCAGCACCTTCTCCCTCCTGTGCCTTTTCCCTGGTGCCAACTGCAGACTTGTTCTGCAGAGCGTCTTGGGGCATGTGGGGAGGGGGCTGCAGGGCAGGCTGTGGGCTGTCTTGAACCCAGCTGTTAGTGAGTCGGCCTGTGCTCAGTGACAGCACCGATTCCAGAGAGGAAGAGCTACCTGCAGCTGTCTCTCAGCCAGTAACTGAACAACCGGATGCAGGTGGCTCTGAGCCAGGAGGAGAGCAACAAGAGCTCAGATTACCAGCTGAGCAGAAGCTACAGCCTACAGCTGAAACTGAGCCAACACCTTGTAGCCCTGAAGCAGTAAATAAGGCTTCAGAAGCCACTTCCAGCCCACCTAGCTCACTCACACCCATGCTGTGCCGATGCTGTCAGAGGCAAGCTGAGTTACAGGGAAGGAGGAGTGTGAGACTCGGCCCATCGTCAGCTGTCAACTGATGAGATGGATGACTGTCAAGGAAGTCAGCTAGGAGAAGCAGCAGTTTGTGGATGCAACAAGTACACTTTGCTACTGAGTCACCAACCTTGCTGCTACTGGACCTCTGCACCCTTGAAGTGGACCTGACAACTGACTTTTCTGGAAACCCTGACCTTGGACTGGACTTGGACTTTCTGCCAGGAACTCCTTGACCTTAGACTGCACTTTGTTAAATCTGCTCTCTGGAACCTCCGACTTTGCACTGGATTCTGATTTCTCTCTCTCTCTCTCTCTGCCATCCTTGCTGTGACACTTGCTTCTTGGGGGGGCTGGGCCAGTACAGTTGGTCTGGTAGGCGATGACCAGTCAAACTATGCCAGTGCCCTCTGATCAATTTGGTGCTCCTGGTGGCCACTTGGCTTGCTTGGGCATTGATCTCTGGTTCGGAAGGAAGAATTTGGGAGAATCCTAAACTAGTCAGTTGAGGTGCATACAGTAATCCAGGTGCTGCTTGTGTCAGAAGCCAAGAATTCCTTGTTTACTGCACCTTCTTCCATACATTCTGCCTTATAGTGTACCTCTCCCTCTCCCTCAAGCTGTTTTTCCTTCTTTGGGGCTCAAAACTCATGGCTTGACCTCATGAGTCTACGGAATGTCTCTTTGACCCAAGGGCCCATTTCTCTGTGCCAGGATGTAGTGATCACTGTTTAATGACTCAGGAGCTGTCTTCAGTAACACCTCAACACAATCTGTAGGCCTCCTTCCTTCCTTCCTGCACATGGAGTCAGGGTCTCGACTTCTGCCTTTCCCTTCTACGGGGGAAGGGCCTGGCAGTCCGTGCTACCTCAGGTGGCAATGTGCGGGAGGGCCTCTTTGGTGGCAGCCCCCCCCATGGTTATGGAACCCCACCCCCCAGGACATGCCCCTGGCCTCCTCACTTTTAATCTTCAGAAGGCAGCTGAAAACTGTTTCATTTAGGACTGCATTTGACAAACTCAGTGAATAAATATTTCTCCAGAAGCACACACACACACACACACACACACCCCGGCCCAAGCTCAGTCTTAGGAAAAGACTGCTTTGCTTAAGACCTTGGAGAGCTAATTCAGGGCAAGAATATCTGAGTGAAGCAGCTGAAGAAAATTGGAGAAGGAAGCTGTTTGGTGTAGTGGTTAAGTGTGCAGACTCTAATCTGGGAGAACCAGGTTTGCTTCCCCACTCCTCCACTTGCACCTGGCTGGATGACCTTGGGCAAGCCATAGTTCTGACAAGAGCTGTCCTTGAAGAAGAGCAGTTTCTGTCAAGAGCTCTCTCCGCCTCATCTTCCTCACAGGGTGTCTATTGTGGGGAGGGGAAGGGAAGGGAGTTTGTAAGCCGCTCTGGGACTCCCTTGGGTAGTGAAGGGAGGGGTATCAATCCAATCTCTTCTCTTCTTCAAGATTTTGGGAGGCTGCTATTGGTAAAATACCCTGAGGAGCATTTCCTCATTCATGCCAGTTACCGTGTTCTTTGTTGCCACAGCTGTGGGGCGGGTGACACTGAACCGAATCCTCTTCCTCATCCGGGCAGGGCCTTCGTGCCCATCCAGAATCCACCTTGAGACTGGGCGTGCTGACGTGGGCCCCCCGGGGTCCTCCCTCCCGAAAAGCTGTTCCTCGAGTTCTGCCCAGGCTTTTGCTGATTTATTGTGGATGCAGAGTAACCTCTGTGAGGGGAGGGGGAAAATCACTCATTATTTCTACAGCCATTTTTAGGGGTATCATTGGGCCGTCAAACGCCTGGAAATGGGAACCCAGAATTTAAGACTGGCAACTTCCAGGACAAGCCAGGAAATCTCCCGGAATTTCGACAGCTCCCCAAGTGACAGAGATCAGTCCCCTGGAGAAAATGTTGCTTTGGAGGATGGCCTTTTTGGCATCATATCCTGCTGATGTAGGGTTGCCAATCCCCAAGCCTTGGTGGGGGTCGTCCCCCCCCCCGGTTTTTGGGGCTTCTGCCCACCGCCAGCCAGCTAGCTGGTGGGGGAAACCTCGCTCCCAAACAGCCGTGTCCCTGGGCGATGTCCTTGATGCAATGACATGATCTGGCAACACTGCAGGGGATGCTCTGGTTTGGGAACAAAACTCTATGGTAAATTTGCCCTCAAACCATAGAGTTTTGCCCTCAAACCAGAGTGTCACTGTAATACGTGCACGACTGCCTGTCAGGGCTGTAGGACCAGTCCGATTTATTTATTTAGGCAATTTATATCCTGCCCCTCAGCCAAAAGGACTTTTCTGCTACCCAAAGCATCAGGGCAGCACCGACTGCCTCTTCTTGCACTGCCGCCACCACAAGCAATCACCTGTGGGGAGGAAGCTTTAGGAGTCCCCGACCCTTTTGAGCCTGCGGGCTTCTTTGGAATTCTGACACGGGGTGGTAGGCATGATCACAAAATGGCTGCCACAGGAGATGGAGCCAATCACAAAATGTCACGGAAGGGAGGTTATAGATAAAAAGTCTAGTAGCACTTCTTCAACATTTCTGGAAGAAGTTCTGTTTAACAGGATGTCTTTTAGTTTGCACAGCCAATCAGAAGGTCTGCTGTCCAAGACACTCCCCCCCCCCAATTTCTAAAAGCACTTGGTGGGACCAGCTGGGGACCCCTGCTTTAAGGTTACCCAGAACCCCAGTTGCCCAGTGGGAAGTGACCTCACTCTGCAGGATTTTCCTGCTTTGGGAGAGTATTCCAGTATGTTGAACTTGCAATCTCAGCCTCAAACAAAATATGCCTAAAACTTTCTAGCAAACATACTGCTTTTTTCCTACAGAAAACAGATGATAAAAACTCTTCTATCCACCTATTTAACATTCTTTATCCCAATACTAAAAATCCATCTTCAAGATATTAAAAAAACTTAAAGCAATCCAGCATTGTGAAGAACAAAGTATTTGTAAGCCTGAGATGTTTATAAAATCCTCCCTAACACATTTTGGAGTTCCATATTACAAGAAACGTTTGCTGGGATTGCACCCTGCAGCGTGAGCAGCAGTGTGGTACGATGGTTAGCATCAGGGCTCAGATCTGGGAGACCCACGCTCGACTCTCCACTCCACCACGGAAGCCACGGAAGCCACGGAAGCTCATTCGACGCACTCTCGGCTGGGCCTTCCTCAGGGGGTTGTTGTGGCAAAACAAACGGAGGGCAGAGGAGTCACTTTGCCGGCCACTCTGGAGTCTCCACTGGGGAGAATGGCCGTGTATAAATGATACAAGTAAGTCAAAAACTGGCAGGATCTCCGGCTCTCCTGAAATATCTTTTTCCAGGATGGAGGCATTAAAAGTCAAAGGAACCAAAGTCATAGCTTAACATTTCCTGTAGCCACTGTTTATAGCAATAATATTGTGTAACAGCACAGTATAATAAATTCTATGGCAAACGGTCACTTCCAGACAGACCATTAGGGCCCAAGCACAGACAGGACTGTGCCTAAAATAAGCTCTAAGGCCAGTCAACTCACGAGAGTTGATATTGAACAGAAAGAGGCCAACAAACTCCAGACCCCATTGTCGGCCCGCCTCCCCCCACCCCGAGGCTCTCTTGCCCTCGCCCTCTGGTGCTCAGGTTGTCCCAGGAAGATGGGCGTGAGGTTCCTTACCTGAGCCTGGTCCTTGTTCAAAATGGCATAGAGTTCTTGGCCACTTCGCCTGTATTTCTCCAAATGCGACACAAAGTCCTGATGAATGCACAAATAAATAAGTAAATAGATAAAAATGACGGTTGCAATATTTATGTCATTTGCAGCATAAAGTGGCCTTCTAGCCTGAACTGACTTCCAAACCTCAGATCTGAAATCCAAAGCCGGCCTTCGTTTTTCGAGGTGCAATGCTCAGATAATTTGGGAACAGTGAAAGGATATCAATGAAATGTTCATATTCTGACCCCATGTGCTGAGCTTTGAAAAGAAATGTGGGTTACTTAATTATGAAATGTAATGATTTACTAAAAGCAGAAAGTAAACTAAAGAATACCAAAGACTCTTTTTGCTAGGAATTATATGCGTAGCCTCATTTTTTTCAAGTATTTAGCTCAGTGTGCTGCTTTCCAAGTATCACAGCCTCATAGCGCATAATACTTAATGTTCTGGCCTCTGAGCATCACAGGGCTATATGAATTCTGCAAAACAGGCTAGCAAGTACCCCTTTCCTTAGAAAGGACCATGCATGTCTAGTTTGGCTGACAAAATATGAACATGAGTACCTTTGAGGAGACAACAGTTAAGTTTGACACAAAACAAGGTGTCCTGGAGGATGGGGGGGGGACCCAAGTAGCATCTAACTCAAGGTGGCATTGCAGGGTCAAGATAAGATGTAGTGTTATGTTTCTTGTCACTAATCCCACAGTAGCATTACTTACTTACTTCTGCTCCAAAATCATCAATGACATCTAGGCAAAACTGAAACAATATTCAAGAGATCTGATTTTTTTTTTTGGTAAAATTTTATTGAATCTACTTCAAGCATTACAATCTAAAATACAGCATAAATAGTAAAACAGTATACAACAGGCATTAAATAATGAAATATTCAGAATACCATAAAACTCAAAACATAAACAGTGTAAGAGAGCATATTATTCTATATTGATTCTAGTTCTTAATGATTTGCTAAGCTGAATTTCTGTGGAATTACATCTAATTTATATAACTAAATTTATATAACTAAATAGGTATAACCGTTTGCGATATATTTGGTTTGAAGGGAGCTTATCTTGCATAACCATATAATCTAGCACTGGTGCCCAAATACATACAAATTTGGAGTAGAGGTGTTGTGTGATCTGTTTATAGAGTCCATTATCTTGGCCATTATAAATTGGTCCCAAATTCTATCTTGCCAAGCAAGGAGCGTTGGTGGCGAGGAAGACTTCCAGGCCGCAGCAATAGTCAGTCTGGCCGTTGCCAGTACTATTGCTATAATCTCCTTAGTGTCTCTTCTCACCGAATTGTCCCACAGATTTAACAGAGTTATTTCTGGTGTGCAAGGGATTGTTTGGTTTGTGATTAAGTTAATATAAGTTACCACTTTTTTCCAGAATTCAAGGATCTCCAGGCAGTTCCACCAGCAGTGAAGGTAGGTGCCTATTTGACCACATTTTTTCCAAAGGCTGGGTGGTTAGCTGAATTCATTTTGTGCAGTTGGTAAGATGTAATGTACCATCTCAAAGTCAGCTTGAAGAATTGCAAGCATATATTGTAAATCAAAGAATTATTTACGACTGAAGCCTAAATGGTATTCCAGTGAGATTCAAGTAATTCTAAATTGAGCTCTTCTTCCCATCTATATTGATGTTTGAGTCTGACGTTCTTGTTATCTTCAAATAGTATAATTTTATAAATTTTTGAGAGGACACCTTTTGGCGCATTAGGGTAAGCCAGAATAATTTTTCCCAGACTTGTTAGGTCTCTTTTAAAGGTGCACATTTCGGCTCACCTTTCTGTGAGGTTTTTGAGATGTAAGTATTGGTGCCGTGGGACTTGTTGGCCTATTTTTTGGTCAAAATATTTTTTGCCCTGAATTTTGCCTTTTTTCACTAGATTACAAGGACGTCCCAGATCCGCTTTTGTCCAGTTGTCAGATGCTTCTGGGACCATGCCAGGAGGGAACCATTCTTGGTGGGTATAGGTCACTAGTTTGGAAGGAATTTTGTACTGTGGTCCCACACTTTGATTGATGTAGATAATAGCATGTTATTTTTTATGGACTTTGGCCTGCAAATCAGTGAAATCCAGAACAGTTCTTGGAGAGCATAAGGCTCAGAGTATTTTTGTTCAATCAACATCCAAGGATTTGAATGAATTTTTATTAGCATTTGGATGGTTTGCGAGAGTATAGAAGCTTGGTAGTAAGATCGTAGCTGTGGGAAGTTCAATCCGCCTAAGCATGAGGGTCTATATAGAATATTGCAATTAATTCTTAATTTTTCCCCAGTCCAGAGAAAACGGGTTACAGTGTTCTGCCATAAATTAAAATCTGAGATTCTTGAATACTATAAGAACTACTAAGAACTTCAAGAATTATATACTCAATGGCCAGGAGCAATTAGCTTCAACGTGGTGTCCCTAAGAGATATCCCTGGCTTACTGTTCTCAGGAGCTCCGGCACAATAGCAGCCATGACTAGTTACTGAACATGGTGCCTGTTTCAGAAAAGAGGCAAGGGTGGCTGAACTGTAGGGTTTCCAGCTCTGAGTTGGGAAATACCCGGAGATCTGGAGGAGGAGCCTGGGGAGGGTGGGGTTTGGGGAGGGGAAGGAGCTCAGTGGGGGATAATGGTGGTAGAGAGTCCAACCTCCAAAGCAGCCGCTTCCTCTAGGGGAACTGATCTCTGTGGCTTGGAGATCAATTGTAATAGCGGGAGGGGACAGTCGAGGGTGGTGACCCTAACGAATTAGTACCAAGCAGGAAAGCTGAGCAGGAAGTACTAGCCAGGCTCTCTCCAGGCTTTCTCAACTGGTGGCTTTTTTAGTGTAGTGAGCTGGTACTCCACACAGGGCCATTCTTCACAGTAAACTGCCTGGCTGCCACTTGTGCTGGGCTCTAATTAAGTTAATGTGCCGCAAGGTCTAAGTGGTGCCAATTGACGCTGGCTGGGATCCAGCACCGTGCCCGTGCTCGACCCAGTGTCTGCCCTGCAGGAAGCCCTGCTACGGCACTGATGGCAGTCATTACATTCTGTTTACTGAAAGCATCATTAAGCTGGTAAGCAGCAGTTGCTGCCTCACAAAACTCTTCCACAACTCATACCCAAGTCCCCCGAAGAGTGACCTAGAAAAGCAGGAGCAGCCGGCCTTTGTGAGGCGGAGAACCAGGCCAGCATCAGTCAGCCAAGGATCTGGCTTTGGTGGTTCAGGATGAACACTGGTCCCTCCCTGCCCCAGATCCATACCGACACAGAGCTGCATTCCCAGTTGTTTCAGAGGGCAGCTCTGTTGGTCTGCAGTAGAACAGCTCTAGGTTCCAACCCAGGAGCACCTCAGAGAGAACAACACCCTTCTCGGGCAGGAACTTCCAAAAGTCCACGCTCCCTTCACCGGACTCTCTACAGTGCCCTCCCTCCTGAGGAATGTGCGTGGATTTCGTCTGTACCCCAGTGTGTGGGGGATGAATGGTCTGGGTCTCTCAGTCTGACAAGCACCCCATATGCAGGTGCTGACACAGCCTCAAGAAGCGCAGAATCGAGCTTCCGGTTTTTGGCTCAATGATGGCGGTCACTCTCCCCTTCACTCGGGGGAGTGACACACACACCAACGGTATGGAGGGAGGCTGCTGATGCAGATTCCCCACGGAGCCTTAGGGCAGGGCTCCTAGTCATATGGCTTTTGAGGGGTAGTCTCTTCGATGGCATAATGCCAGAGAATTGAGGCACCCCTCCGCCCTGATGGTCCTGCCGCTGTATGGCCTTCGGGCACTACCTGGGCTGGCTGGAACAAGCACTGGAGATCAAGCGGAATTGAGATAACAAAACCGAGGTCGAATGGGACCGACAATGAACATGAGTTAGACTTAAGGACGGGAGAGAAGAGGGACGCCTCCTGCTTACATAAACTGATAAGCGAAAAAGAAGGGGGGGACAGGGATTACAAGCGACTGGCTTCTTTTGAGAGGCTTACCAGAGTGGATTCATTCCGAAAGTGATTTTCAGAGGTGGTGAAACAGCGATTAGCTTTTGTAAACAAAGAAAGGGCGCGGGGAAGAAAGGAGTGAAACTGAAACCAGCAGGCAGCCAAAGTCTGAGGCTGGAAGAGGGGGTCGACGTCGTAAAGCTCCTAGTGGATACTCTCAAGCCTGTGATGGAACAACTTGCTGGTATTAACCAGCAGTTGGCCACACTTAACCAAAACTTTGTATCACAGCAACTCCAGCTGGTGGAGACGGTTAAAAAGACAGAGCAAACAGAGGAAATAGTTAAAGAAATGTACTCCATAAACAAGAACATGAAGAAAAAGATGGCAGAATTAGTGAATAAGCAGAACTACCAGGAAAACTGTTTACTGCAACTACAAATGGAAAAGGCAAATATGGTTCTCAGATTTCAAGGGGTTCCTGAAGCACCGAATGAGGACCTGAAAAAAGTGCTCAATGAAATTATTGCATCAGTAACAGGCTTGAAAGTGGAAGAAATCATCCATGATATGGAAGCAGCGTATAGGGTGTACTCTAACTACACCAAAAAAAATAGCCTGCCTGGGGAAATAACGGTCAGGTTCTCAAGAAGACAGACCAGAGATATAATTTTGAAAGCAACGTCAGCAACTCCACTGAAACTGGGAAGCACAATCATTAAAACTCTAAAGGACATTCCATTTGAAATTCGTCAAAAAAGAAAGAACTACAAGGACTTGATTCTTTTTTTTCAAACTAATTAAATCTCATATAAACGGGTGGTGCCAGAAGGGGTCATTTTTAAATTTAATGATAAAAGACAGAAGATTGACTCCATCTTTAAAGCTAAAGACTTTCTAAAATGCCACCTGAGAACAAAAGAAGAAGGAGAAACTGGATCGAGTGGCTCTACGCCCTCAGAGACGGACGAAGACCTGGCTGAGGAAGAGGGCGCTGCAGCCATTAAAGCATCTTATGACTTAAGAGATAGAAAGCCTAGATAAAGGCAGAAGGACTCTGATAATTGCCTTTATGAAGCGAGCTGACGGGGATGCTCTGGAATTCCCTCATAACAAGTAACAAATTAATACAGTAGCTGAGCTAGATAGGAACTTACAGTTTGCATTGTTTACTAACACTAGAGTACTAACATTTAGATTAACAGGGATAAGATCTCCTCTCTTGGGTTTTTAGTTTAGTGTGGGTTTATTTTCTTTATCCTTAGTTGTAGTCCCCCCCCTATTTTTCTTTTGTAGTTTGTAGTGCGTAAGCAAAAAATCAATAAAAAATCCCCTTTGGGGGCCAAAAAAAAAAGAAGAAGCGCAGAATCATACCAACGTGTGTCGGTTGGCACTGCCATGGTGATCGCTGGGAGGCCCTCTGGGTTGGAATGCGTGTGCCATGTGCTTGCGCCTCAGCACCCTGCTTTTCTCTGCAGCTGTCTCCTCTAGGCCCCGCTGTCTTCTCTCCGTGGCCTTGAGCGCCTGGTTCACCCAGCTACGCTCCTTACCAGTCTCCCGCCCTTGCCTAGACCGTGAGCTTTTCCCTGCGCTTGTAGGAGGGGGCTTATTGGCTTTCACACATCAGGGGTATAATTGTATGATTGGGGTATAATTGTTTAACCCGCACATTTTGAGTTATTCCTGACCCAAGCGCTCATGGAGGGTCCTCTACTCTGATCAATAAACTGAATCTATTCAAGATCCTGTGTGTTCTTGGAAACTCTGACAATGTGGAAAAAGTTTTCACATTACATGGTGTGTGTGGGCAGACAGAGAGACAGAGGGCTCATCTGCATTCCTATTTTCCTCGTTTGTAAATTCCTGTTTCTTCAGGGGTGTTTTTTTCCTGTTCTGCAGGTGTTTTACTCTCTCTGGTGGTCAATTTAATATCACACAGGAGTATGTTCGACGTAAAAACCTGCAGTTTAAATCTGCAGGGACATATGCAGGACATAAACCCATACAATATAGACTCAGCCACTAGAGGGAGCAGAACACAGAACAGTTCCCCCCCCCTTATATAAGCCCCCTCTCCTCATTGCGCTTCCTTCGGGCTCCTGCGCATCCTCACATTCAAGACCAATAACCACCATCATGCAATGCACTGCCAAGCCCAGGCTGGCTCCCCAAGCCCTGGAGGCAGGTGGCTGCAGTGTGCCCACCAGGCCAGTTGGCAGGGGTCACGGAAGGTGATGTAGGGTCCCAGACGGCTATTTCAGCTCCTCTTCCTAATATCTGCAATTGAGCAAGATGTTCTCATTGAAACAGGTGGGCATCGAGCTGATTGGGACTCTTGGGTGGGGAAATACCTGGAGATTCTGGGGGTGGAGCCTGAGGAGGGCGGGGTTTGGGGAGGGGAGGGGCCTCAGTCGGGTATAAGGCCACAGTCTAACTTCCAAAGTGAAGCAAAAGGAAACACCCTGAACATAAGAATATAAGAACATAAGAGAAGCCAATGTTGAATCAGGCCAATGGCCCATCTAGTCCAACACTCTGTCACACAGTGGCCAAAACATACCAGGTGCCATCAGGAGGTCCAGCAGTGGGGCCAGGGCACCAGAAGCCCTCCCACTGCTGCCCCCTCCAGCACCAAGGATAGAGTGCATCACCTGCCCCAGGCTGAGAGTTCCCATCTATACCCTGTGGCTAATAGCCACTGATGGACTTCTGCTCCAGATGTTTATCTAATTCCCTCTTGAAACTCTCCATGCTTGCAGCTGCCACCACCTCCTGTGGCAGTGAATTCCATATGTTAATCACTCTTTGGGTGAAGAAGTATTTCCTTTTATCTGTTCTAAGCCGACTGCTCAGCAATTTCATGGAGTGCCCACGAGTTCTTGTATTGTGAGAAAGGGAGAAAAGTACTTCTTTCTCAACCTGCTCAATCCCATTAATAATCTTATAAACCTCGATCATGTCACCCCTCAGCCGTCGCTTCTCCAAGCTAAAGAGCCCCAAGCATTTTAACCTTTCTTCATAGGGAAGGTGTTCCAACCCTTTTATCATTCTAGTTGCCCTTCTCTGCACTTTTTCCAATGCTATGATATCCTTTTTGAGATGTGGTGACCAGAACTGTACACAGTATTCCAAATGAGGTTGCACCAATGATTTATACAGGGGCATGATGATACTGGCTGATTTGTTTTCAATTTCCTTCCTAATAATCCCCAGCATAGCGTTGGCCTTCTTTATTGCAGCTACACACTGTCTAGACATTTTCATCGAGTTATCCACTACGACTCCAAGATCTCTCTCTTGGTCCGTCCCTGTACAAAATCCAAAAAAGAAAGTAAACAATTTGGATAGGCTATAAAGAATTTATACAATATATATTATTTTGCTTTTATGTAATAAAAATACAAGAACAAGAGACAATATTATATTGTCTCTTGTTATTTGTTTTTACGTAATAAAAAGAGAGAATTCCTGCACTGTTTATTTCCAGTTATATTGTCTCTTTGTGGTGCATCAGATTTTGTGAGTTTAATTTTCACACTGTATACAATTTGCTTATTATGATGATTATTACATAAAAACAAATATATATTATATAAATTCTTTATAGTCTATCCAAATTGTTCATTTTCTTTTTCGGATTTTGTACACGGTGTTTCCTTTTGCGTGGATTTGCTCCACCGTGGTCCCTGTTTTTGTCTTGCTAACTTCCAAAGGGGCCGTTTCCTCCAGGGAAACTGATCTCTGTCGCCTGAAGAGCTGTTGTAATCCCAGGAGATCTCCAGCCACCACCAGGAGGCTGGCAGCCCTGCCCTTTGGAGGTGGGCTGTTAAGAGCAGCCGGTCCCCAGCTAAAGCTTTTGGAATGTCCCAGAAGGCGTTCTTTGCAGGCAACAAGCGTGACAGCAAAGAAGAGTGGGTTACTACTAGGGGAGGGGTGCATATTTGTATCTGTAACACTAACAGAAATCATCTTGGAAGTATCCACACACTAGGGTTGCCAACTCCAGGTTGGGAAATTCCTGGAGATTTGGGGGTGGAGCCAGGGAAGGGCAGACGTAGGGAAGTGGAGGGACCTCGGTGGGATAGGATGCCATGGAGCTCACCCTCCACAGCAGCCGTTTCCTCCAGGGGAAAATGATTTCTGCAGTCTGGAGATCCGTCGTAATCCGGGAGATCTCCAGCCCCCACCTGGAGGCTGGCAATTCTGCTGTCATACCCATCCAAAAAATTATTGAGATAATAATGGCAACAGTTTTGCAGAAATTGCCTGACTGGCTTTTGCCACACCACCGTATTTTAGCTGTGAACCTGTTATCAAGTCAGACAATCGGGCTGTACTGGGGAAAGGATTTAATCTAACTCATTAAGAGCAAATTGCCTGGTTTCACCGAAGGAACGAAAAAAAGAGTTGCACTTGCTATGAGCGATTTTGAAATGAATATCAGATTCAAAACTTCCCTTGTGTATTTAATGGCATGCTAATTTACATTTTAATTACTTCCAAAGAAATCAAAGCATTTGTTGACAATAGAACATAATGTCAGCTTCACAGTGCACTGTTGGTGGATGCTTAATGAACTTAATTAGATAATTAGTGATGTTAATTATCCTTCTATTACGAAGACAAAGATGTTACACAAATGATGCACTTTGCACAGATATATAATTGAATGTTTACCAGTTTGGCTGTGTTTCCTTGAAAGAATGGGGAAAAGAGTCGTAGGAAATCCATGAAAGGGATTTTGACATCTGCAGCCTGCAAACTTGGGGGGTGGGGGGCCTGGGGCTACAGAAATGTCAAGGGGAAAGGGCTGTGAGCAAGTGGGACCCTTTCCTGCCACTACAATGTTTCTGTCCTATGAATCGCTAACTTCTCCAAACTTTTCCGACATATGCTCAGAGCATCCTCCTCTGGCGGCAGGTGCAGCTGAGTGAACCCAAGAAGCCAGAGAAGTGCCAAGGTCAAGGGGCACTCCTGAAACAGGCGAGGGGAAGCTGGGGCCTATCATGACAGGCTCCAGGCTGACCCTGACAACAACTTTGCCCAGAAGTTCTTGCCTGAATTAGGAGGTGATGATAAGAAGAAGAAGAAGAGAAGAGATTGGATTTATACCCCGCCCTTCACTGCCCAAAGGCGTCTCAGAGCAGCTTACAAACCCCTTTCCCTTCCCTTCCCCACAACGGACGCCCTGTGAGGTAGAAGAAGAGAAGAGATTGGATTTATACCCCCTTCACTGCTCAAAGGCGTCTCAGAGCAGCTTACAAACCCCTTTCCCTTCCCCTCCCCACAACAGATGCCCTGTGAGGTAGAAGAAGAAGAAGAGATTGGATTTATACCCCCCCTTCACTGCCCAAAGGCGTCTCAGAGCAGCTTACAAACTCCTTTCCCTTCCCCTCCCCACAACAGACACCCGGTGAGGGAGGTGGGGCTGAGAGAGCTCTGACACAAACTGCTCTTTCAGGATCAGCTGTGCCAGAGCTTGTGACTGACCCAAGGTCATCCAGCAGGTGCAAGTGGAGGAGTGGGGAATCAAACCCGGTTCTCCCAGATAAGAGTCCGCGCACTTAACCACTACACCAAACTGGCTGCTGGTCCTCCCAAGTGGCGACAGGATTTAAAAAAAAAAATAATTAAATGGCAACATTGGCTACATTGTGACATCACTTCTGGAGAAACCTAGAACTGACACAGGGTAGTGCTAGGAACCACCAGAAACTTTATGGTAAAGCCATAGAAAAATTGCTGGAAACTCTATACTGGAGCACAATATTGTGAGATTCCCAATCTAGAAACCTGATGGAACCGAACGCCTCTAGCCCTGATGGGTGTTGCAGAAGTCCTGTGGTGAGGGGACACATAAGAGTACATTGAGGGAGCGGCTGGGGGTTGCCACATCCCCAGATTCCTGAGCCCTGAGGCTCATTGGGGGGCGGGGCTCGATGGCGCCATGTGTGGAGCACCCCAGGTGGCTGACACCGCATCCCACTCCCTGCCCCTGGGTGACCGTCACACTGCGGGCTTCAACTGGCCGTGGGGGAAATGGGAGGGCCAGGCAACCCCTGCTGATTGCCAGACCTCTCACTAGGGCTACGCTGCACCAAAGATGGCTCAATGCTCCTCCGCACAGTTTGAAAACAGGCACATTATTATAATGACACCCCCCTGGCTCTGAAACCCAGAGCAGCACTTTCTGAGCTTGGAACACATTTTTCAACAAGGAGTACCGGAAATCTGTTGGGGAAAAATCCAGCATGTCTGAAACAGGAAGTGTCAGATCGAAAATTGAACACTACAGAAGCGGACTGTAAATTCCACGAATGAATCCCTTCACCAGCGCCCCCAAACAAGCAGCGCTGCTTTGCTGACTGCCACCCACTAGTTAAGTCAGGGTGCCTGGATTAAACTGATTTAGAGCCACAGTAAGTCTTAACAATCCCTGCGGGTTTTGACCGTTGAAAAGGCCTGTGTAGGGTCGAGATCTGGTCGTCCCACACCACAGGCTCAATCAGGACTGGGCCCGCATGGAGAGGGGCTTTTCTTGTGTGTGTGTGTGTTTTGAATGGCCAAAATCTTCTCTACAAGGGCAGCAGTAGCAGTCGACCTTGTGGCTGCCGTGACATCTCTGAATGGCCCTTAGTTCCAAGGATTGCTCCCTCTAAGCTGTGGAGTCTTGTGAGCAAGAATTCTACATTGTGAGCTACTGGCATTCAAGTTGTGAGTGAGCGATTTGGCTACTGCATAAATTAGTTTGCTCTGGAGCCATCGTTCCTGAGCTAAGAGAAAAATGTGCGAGCCAGAGGCTGAAAAACTGTGAGTTAGCTCACACTAACTCAGCTTAGAGGGAACACTGGTTCCAAGGCAGGTTTGTCAGGGCTTTTTTTGAAAAAGAGGTGCCAGAACTCTCAAGAGGGAAATGAAGTTTTCAGTTTCTATACTGAAAACTCATGAACTTTTAAATGTTTTTTAAAAGAATTTTGTCAAAGCAGTTCTAGAACTCGATTCCACCACAATCCCCCGGGAAAAAAGTCCTGGTCCCAGTTAAACCTCCAGACACCCCTCTCTTCTCAAGAGCGTCACAGCTAAAGGAGACCATCTTGGGCCTCAGGAGGAGGAGGACCCAGGATGCCTGGCTGGCAGGAAGAATATCGCTACACTCATCTGTGGACCCTTCCCGCCCACCCACTGCCCTGGAGAGGTCTTGCGACTCTTAATAGAGCCCCCGATGTTCACAAAGCCAGAACCGCCTGGAGAGGCAAACATTTGGAGTCGGGGCTTCGTGTCACCCGGCAAAGAACCGTTTGCCAGACTGGGAGCTGTCAGGCACTGACATGATCAGGAATAGCACAAAATGAATAATGTCTCCCCAAACCCGGCTCCTCCTTTAATTATAAGCCTTTTCCATTCAGGAGAAACAGAGAGAGAGACAGAAGACGCAGAAACACCAATTTCATGCACTTGTGCCTGAATAATGTCTCTCTGCTCCCTTTTCCAGATGGCAACCTCTTCCACTGCAAGAACTAATGATGTGGGCATATTTAGGGGGAAAACCAATAACGGCGTCTTTAACCTTCAACAGCAAAAAGCATGTTGTACAAAATGTTCCTGGGGATGCATTAACAAATATCAATTACTTTGCTCACTGAGGTGTAATCGGCTGTAATAATCAAAATTAATTTTAAAAAATAATTAAACAGACCCCAAGGCAAGTATTCGGTGCCAGCGCAGACTGGGATCCCAGACTCCCGACACACCTGGAAGGGGGTGAGGGAGGAAGGAGGGGCCTGGAGCCTGCCCACCTGGGCCTGACCCGGGCCTGGCTCTGCACTTGCAGGACAACGCTGGCCCTGCCTCGGGCTGGAAAGGCCTCCAGCCTCAGGAGAAAGCCCTTCCTGCCCAGGAAGCTTCCCAGGTGATCTGCCCTTGGCCCAACTGATCCCCGCCCTCCGGCATTTGGAAGCCAATCCCTCGCCTGCAGAGAGACATCCTGTCAAGTCGCAACCGACTCACGGCGACCCCAGCAAGGGGCTTTCAAGGCCAGTGAGAAATAGAGAAGTTTCGCCATTGCCTGCCTCTCCAGAGTCTTCCTGGGTGGTCTCCCTCCCAAGTACAGACCCTGCTTGGCTTCCAAGATCAGATGAGGTTGGACTATACTTCCCCGTTAACCATTGCCCACTACAAAAACACTGGGAAGAGAATGTCCAAATGGCATGTAACTGTGAAAACTGAATGAAGCGGTCTTAATTAAAGTCAACGGAAACAAAAGGCATAGACTCAGGACCGGGCTCAATAGACACCACCCAGGATAATTCTCCTAGCGCAAAAGACTGTCTGGTTCAGAAGGGTCTGAGCCTTTTTTAGCAAACACCTCGCCCAAAGTGTGGGGTTGGCACTGGGGATCGAGAACGGCAAGTCACCTGTGCGTGGCATCCCGTCTGCTTGATGTTTTTGTGGGCTGCGAGTTTCATTGCTGAAGGTAAACTTCCACTCCACGAGCGCGTTTTGCTGGCGGTCTGGGCTAGAACCTTATTATGAGGGACTTTCTTTTCTGATGCTGAAGAAAAGGGAGAGAATAAAAATGCAGTGGTGAAATCCAGGCAAATCCATGTGTAGGAAGCAGATTCATAGGTCCTTGGAGCGTGACCCCGAGCCAGGTCATGGATGTTAAAGAGCCATTTCAGGATCGGGGGTTTGTAGTTCCAGAGGAAAGGGGAGTCTCTAATCTAGGCCTCGGGGCCTCTCCGCAAACAAAGAGTTCCCAGGATTCTCTGGGGTGAACCCTGAGGGCCGCCTGCAACAGGAGCTCCAGGTGGGGAATCCCACACCCCAACCGGGGACTGGGCAGCCCCACGGCAGAGAGAGAAATCTACTTTTATTTATCCAAACCCCCTTTTCCTCCCCAAGGGGGGCCCAAAGTGGTTCACAACACTGTCCTTCTCTCCTCCACTGTAGCTTCACAACAACGACAACCCCAGGAGGTAGGCCAGGTCAAGAGAGTTACTGGCCCAAGGTCACCCCGCAATGGTAGAGGGGGCATTCAAGCCCGTGTCACCCAGATCCTGGCCCAGCACCCCAACCGCTATCCCGTATGGCGTGGAGGATCCATCCTACGTGTAGGAATACAAAATTATCCCCCCCCCCCAAGGCCCAGCCATCCCATGAAGCCATTCCTGTCAGAGGCCTTCATCTAGTCACAAGCAGAGACCTAAGAACTGCTGCCACGCCTTGGCCATGGTCTCCTCCCACGGGGGTGCCAGGCCTCCCATCTTCACTTTCCAGTTTCCTTCTCCGGCGCTCTCTACAGAGAGAGCCATTTTGTACGCCTCTTCCAGGTCCAGCCTCCGCTGAGAGAGCAGCTGGCTCCAGATGTCTTCTGCGGCCTTCCAGATCTCTTCCTGAACTAGAAACAAAGAAGATGGGAAATGAATTGGGTGTGAGACAGTGTAAATCCCTGCCTAGGAATTAAGATCACAGGGGGGAGGAGGAGGAGGAGGAGGAAGAAGAGATTGGATTTATACCCTACCCTTCACTTGGGAGTCTCAGAGCGGCTTACAAACCCCTTTCCCTTCCTCTTCCCACAACAAACACTCCCTGTGAGGTAGGTAGGGCTGAGGGAGCTTTTCGAGAACTGCTTGTGAGAGAACTGTGACTGACCCAAGGTCACACCAGCAGCTGCATGTGAAGGAGGAGTGGGGAATCAAACCCAGTTCTCCCAGATTAGAGTGTGCGCTCCCCTGATCACGACACCACACTGGACTCCTCCTGACTGTCCCACCAATCAAAGAACCTTGTTTGGTGGGTCCACGAGAGAGGGGCCTTTTCAGTGGCAGCCCCCCACCATCACGGGACAGCCCCCGGACGTATACCCGCCCCTCCCCCCACTTTCAGTCCTTAGGAGGCAGCTGAAGACACTTTTATTCATGATGGCATTGGATTAAAGCAGTCCTAAACTGGTATTTTAAATTTTGGTGTTATATATTTTTATGTATTTTACATGTTTTATTTATATTGTAAGTTGCCTTGAGCCCTTTAAAGAAGAAATATGGCTAACAAATTGTTGTGTTCACTGACCACCACTGTGGGGGACAGCGACAAAGCTAGAGCTTGAGTCCCAAATAACAATAGGGACTAGGTTCCTGAAACCTTCCTGTGGAGAACCAATGGGAACGGTGGCGGGAAGTTTAAACCCACCAATGGGACCTAGGGGCATCGCCCCTGGTCTGTATAGAGTTGGCCACCCGGCCAGTATTCTGTGTTCTTGTTGTGTCCAGTAAATAGCTGTGCTTCACGTCACACTGTCTCGTGATCTCTAATGTGTCGAACCCACTCGCAACACAACTGCTTTCAATAAATAAAGCAAATATTTTTAGAATCAGGGCCCAGGAGGACAGCTAGTTGCTGGCTTGGCTAAGATCCAGATACGTCAACCCCTCTGCAAGCTTAAAAGTGGATCACTTCCCATGGGTTCCCAAAACCTGGTGAGGGCTCAGCTGGGCATCAGGCTGCGGCACGGAGAGGGCTGCTTAAGGCTTCAGGCTGGTGGGCCTGGAAGTGGACAAGACCCAGCAGGAAGCTGCAGGTACCCGGGCGCTTCCTCAGGCCTCTGATGACGCAGGGGCTTGCCCCTGAAAGCTGATGCCACACCTACCACCCTGAACAGGTGCACCCTCCTGCGCTCACTGACTTCAGTGGACTTCAAAGGGTGTAACTTGCTGATTATTCTGCTGCTGTGAGACGCTCTGTTGATATCTGCTGATCTGCAAATGTTTTTTTAAACATACATT
The DNA here is from genome assembly GCA_029375565.1 of Gekko gecko. Taxonomy (NCBI): domain Eukaryota; kingdom Metazoa; phylum Chordata; class Lepidosauria; order Squamata; family Gekkonidae; genus Gekko; species Gekko gecko. The sequence continues at coordinate 5,137,216 of JAPDNY010000008.1, forward strand.
CATTACAATCCACCTTTCTTCTCACTGGGATTCAAGGCAGAGTCCACCCAGAGGGAGTCAACACAACCCACAAAGTGGGACATTCGGCATATTAGGATGGTAGAATCTGGAACCCACCAGAAAGACCTGGAGCACAGCATAAGTATTCACACGACACAGTAAGCGGTGCAAAAATCACATCGTAGGCACCTGCTTACAGTAAGCCAAACACGGCAGTAGAGGCCACAATCTTATATCCTTTATCCAAGTAGAATCACAGAATCACAGAGAGTTGGGAGGGACCTCCGGGGCCATCTAATCATCATCATCATCGCTTTATTACCATTCACGACCAGCACAAAACAGTCCAGATATATCAAAAACTGGATATCAAACTATATTATAATAATATGAAATTTAGATACTACTGTAGAGACAGAACAAAACTGAAGCATTTACAAATAAGTAAAATGAAATATCATACACTCTATTGCTATATCAAACATACTGTTTATGAATTCTGTAGGCTGCTGCTAAAAATTTTGCACGCGCCAACGTGATCTCTGGATGGGGGATTGGATGTCCAACCCCCGGCACAATGCAGGAAATGCACAAATACCTCCCCCTCCACTCCCCACACCCAGAAGGGGGGGAACCCCTCGAGGATCCCCTGGCCCAAACTGGCCTGGAGAAGAATTGCTTCCTGATCTCCAAGTGGCGACCCGCATTTCCCTGGGCATGTAAGAAAAGGACCACGAGAACTAAGCACTGATGCAGCCCTTCTTGCCCTCCATGATCTGCCTAAGAGTTCACAAGTAACTTTGTAAATAATTTTGCACAAGGCAACCCGGTTGCCTGTGCAGAAAAGCCCTCTTGAATTATTATTCAGTTTTGCTTCGTTGGCAGTTTTGCACAGTCAGTCATTCTAAACTTACAGTGGCACCTAGTACAGTGGCACCTTTAAGACCAAACAAGTTTAATTCTGGGTTTGCACATGAAAGCTTGTACCCAGAATTAAACTTGCTTGGTCTTAAAGGTGCCACTGGACTCAAACATTGTTCTATTGATTCAGACCAGCATGGTGACCCACCTGAAGGTGCCTAGTATGTCTTCTCTTTTTTTGATACCTTGGATTTACCATCTACATGACTTCTCTACCCAGGGGTCTTTGAGGGGGGGAGCGCACCAGAGCACAGCTCTGGCAGCTCAGGAGCCAAGCCCTGCCCCCAGCCAGCGTCTCCGGGAGTCTTTCAGGCAGCCGAATGTCAATTTCAGCTCTATTATATCTTATGGGCCATTGAAGTCAATGGTGAAAACATAGGCTATATTCTGGGGGCTGGAGGGAAGGGGGTTTGAGGGAGAGGCTCCAAACTCACAGGGTAGCTGATAGAGCCTCTCCCCAAGATACCCACCAAGTTTCAAGAACATTGGACCAGGGGGTCCAATTCTATGGGCCCCCAAACAGGTTGCCCCCATTCCCTCAATTATTCTCTATGGTGGGGAAAAAAGTTACTTAGTGGGTTTGTTTTGTTGTCTCTAGCGTGACACTGTTTTTCCTGTGGGGTTTGCATTTTGGACTGTTCCTGAATCATCTGATGGGTGGGTGAAAGCCAGAGAGTATCGACCAGACCAGATTCGTTGACCTCATCTAGGGTTGCCAATGCCAAGTTGGGAAATTCCTGGAGATCTGGGGGTGGAGCCTGGGATGTGCATTCAGCAGAGCTGTGATGTCACAGAGTCCGGCCGTCCAAGCAGGGAAACGGATCTCTGCCACCTGGAGATCAGTTGGAATTGCAGGAGATCTCCAGGCCTGCTTGGAGGCTGGAAGCTCTACCTCCCTTTGGAGATGCTCAAAGCCCTCTCTCTTCCTACAGGCACCTGTCACACCAGAGCTTCCCATAATTACCATTCTTTGGAATAGGCGGATCCTCTGTCCTCTGCTCCTCTTTGCTGGAGACCTGGAAGACACGGTGAGCGGAAGGCACCCTCGGCTTTTCTTGATGTTGCTCTGAAGAACTGCCGCAAACAGAACAATTAAATGTCTGAATGAAGTGCAGGTACACATCCCTCCATTGGGGAAGAAAGCAGCCATTACCCGTTGCCCATTCTCAGCAGGCAGAACAGCCTGTCACACTCCACCCACACGATCCCCAATTAGAAGTATCTCAGGACGGACCTCTGCAGCTGCCAGAAACCTTGGAGAACCACTGGAAGGAAAAAATGGGCCAGGTGGCTGCACTGTACTGATGGGACACACATGGGTTTTCCCAGCAGAGTTATTTCAGAACAGTGCAGAAGGGAAGGTGCAATAGGGTTGCCAGCCTCCAGGTGGGGCCTGGAGATCTCTCAGAATTACAACTGATATCCAGGCTACAGGGATCAGCTTCCCTGGAAAGCACCAGGCTGCCTTGGAAGGTGGACTCTAAAGCCCTGTCCTGTGTTGGTTGGTTCGTTTGTTCGATTTGTACCCCACCCTCCCCACCAAAGCAGGCTCAGGGCATGCTGAGACCACTCCTCTCCCGAAACCCCACCCTTCCGAGGCGCCATCCCTAAATCTCCAGGAATTTCCCAGCCTGGAGCTGGCAACCCTAAGACATAAGCACCCTCTCTCTTGGGTCTCCATTTGCCTGGGAACTGAGTTCCCAGGGAGGAACTCTTGATGCATGTCTGCTTGGAAGTCCTCTTGGAAGAACGAGACACACAGCACATCGTTACATTTTGACAGTAAGGTCCTTTCCGCTCTTGGATCTCATCCCCAGTTTTATCAGAGTTCAACTCGGGACACAGTACCTTGCATTTATCCCTGGTTACAACAGCATCCGTTTATCCCGGGACAAGTGTGGGGCGAAACTGGGGTGACCTCAATGTAATGTCCAGACACCAAAAAATACCCCGAGATAATTACAGGGGTGAACTCAAGTGTAGTGTAGCATGTGAAAATACCCCGAGATAATTACAGGGGTGAACGCGAGTGTAGTGTAGTATGTGAAAATACCCCGAGATAATTACAGGGGTGAACTCAAGTGTAGTGTAGCAGGTGAAGATACCCCGAGATAATTACAGGGGTGAACTTGCGTTTAGTGTAGAATGTAAGTTCAGGGACAGGGTCGAACCAGGATTCAAAGTCTAGTGCGGAAAGGGCCTTGTCACCAAACGTGCCCAGGTGACTCCAGGTGGTGGTGGGGAGATCTTACACCGTTTGAGAATTCAGAGCCAAACTAGATGAGATGACTGGCTGCAAGTTGGGTTCTTCTCTCTTGTCTCCCCCTGATCAGACTCTGATCCCATCATGGCCCAACGTTACTTGAACGAAACAAAGACTGAGAGCACACTAGGGCCTGATTCAGCCTGGGGCCACAGCTTTGGGGAGGAGGGGACCCTGTCTCTCCCCCACCCAGGCCATCTTCTTAAGCCTAAACGGCGCTGGGGCGTTATTTGCCTCGCCGTGTCACTGAATACTCAGCTTTTAGTAACTTTGGTTACAGTGATCCTGATCCAGTGCAATTTCTACCCTCTCGCACGTATTCCGAGCAGCCAAATACTGTCAGAGCTTGTCAGGAGGCAAGTCACACAGGGCTACCTGGAGGGCCTCAGCTGTGAGAGGCAATGCAAAAGGCAGGTGATGAAGCCCGGGCTGGAGTTGTGGGTGGCAAAGATGGTGTCCCACTGCTGCTGCAGAGTCTGGAGGACGCTGAGGAGTCTTGGCTGGTCGGAAGCGCAACTGGACAGGCAGTAGAGGACGGCTCGATTTAAGCTGCCATACAGAATGCAGAGAATGGCTTCCTTGTGTAGCGAAGCCTTCTGGGCGGCCTGTCAGGGTAAGGAAAGGATCAGAGTAAAGACCAGAAGGTGTCAGGATCTAACTGAGAACCAGCTTTCTTGCTGGACTGCTACCGGAAGGCGGGATTCTGAACTTCATACCCAACGGATGATGATGCATTTCTCCACAGCAGATCATAATGAGGGAATATCCTTTTATTCAGGATCCCGACATGCCCCAAATACTTCTGAGGAAAATGTCTTTGCTTCTGGTACGTTACTCTGTGGGAGACTGACTTTTTGTAACATAAAAGGTATTTAGGGGGCTGAGAGTTACACAAGAACCTAAAAGTGGGTAAGGAGAAGATTCCCTCCCACATCCCATTAGAGGACCTGAATTAAACACTTTTAAAAGCTTTGCCTGCGCAAAACTGTTTAGCAGCACAGTTCTCCAGCATTTGTCTATTAAAGAGTTTGTAAAGTCCTGGGTTCGGGATGCCGTAGTTAGTGAATCGGCTCATAGTTCATTTATTCCAGATACCAAAGACAGCAAGACCTGAGGCCTGCTTAAATCCCCATCGCAAACCACACCCCCCACACAACCACACCCGTGACAGGCTTATTTACAGCGCCCCCAATTCCCCATCGGTTACTGCTTCGATCCTGGCTGACCAATAGGCCCATCCTGGGATCCGTGCTGGCTATTGCCTCTGGAAGCGAAGCTTTGCCCAGTCGCATGACCACGTGCAAAGGTGACCACATGTGCGGTCCTCAGTTGGTACACAACAGGGTGCTTATCAACCTTTAATTCTGAACATACAAAAGAATAAAGTGGGGGGGAGGTAAGTTTGGTTCTTTGAAATGTAACCAGTAAACCAGACACCGACCCTGAGGAAATGTTTAACTTTTATTGAGATAAGAAATTATTCCCTTCATTCATTCTGGTGGGGTCATCATGTTGGTCTCAAGCAGAAGAACAAAGTTTGAATCCAGTCAGCCCCCTTAAAGACCAACAAAGTTTTATTCACGGTATAAGCTTTTGCTTTGTACTGAGCTTTGTTCTATTTTATTTATTGAGCAAGTCAGAAAAAAACACAGGCATGAAGAGAGAAGAGGAGATTGGATTTCTACCCCGCCCTTCACTACCCAAAGGATTCTCAGAGCGGCTTACAAACTCCCTTCCCTTCCCCTCCCCACAACAGACACCCTGTGAGGTAGAAGAAGAAGAAGAAGAAGAAGAAGAGATTGAATTTATACCCCGCCCTTCACTACCAAAAGGATTCTCAGAGCGGCTTACAAACTCCCTTCCCTTCCCCTCCCCGCAACAGACACCCTGTGAGGTAGAAGAAGAGAAGAGATTGGATTTATACCCCGCCCTTCACTACCCAAAGGTGTCTCAGAGCGGCTTACAAACTCCTTTCCCTTCCCCTCAACAGACACCTGTGAGGTAGAAGAAGAAGAAGAAGAAGAGATTGGATTTATATCCCACCCTTCATTACCCAAAGGAGTCTCAGAGCGGCTTACAAACTCCCTTCTCTTCCCCTTCCCACAACAGACACCCTGTGAGATAGAAGAAGAGGAGGAGACTGGATTTCTACCCCGCCCTTCACTACCCAAAGGAGTCTCAGAGCGGCTTACAAACTCCTTCCCTTTCCCCCCTCCCAAGAGTCTCAGAGCGGCTTACAAACTCCCTTCCCTTCCCCTTCCCACAACAGACACCCTGTGAGATAGAAGAAGAGGAGGAGACTGGATTTCTACCCTGCCCTTCACTACCCAAAGGAGTCTCAGAGCGGCTCACAAACTCCCTTCCCTTCCCCTCCCCACAACAGACACCTGTGAGGTAGAAGAAGAAGAGGCTGGATTTCTACCCCGCCCTTCACTACCTAAAGGAGTCTCAGAGCGGCTTACAAACTCCCTTCCCTTCCCCTTCCCACAACAGACACCCTGTGAGATAGAAGAAGAGGAGGAGACTGGATTTCTACCCCGCCCTTCACTACCCAAAGGAGTCTCAGAGCGGCTCACAAACTCCCTTCCCTTCCCCTCCCCACAACAGACACCTGTGAGGTAGAGAAGAAGAGGCTGGATTTCTACCCCGCCCTTCACTACCTAAAGGAGTCTCAGAGCGGCTCACAAACTCCCTTCCCTTCCCCTCCCCACAACAGACACCTGTGAGGTAGAAGAAGAGGCTGGATTTATACCCCGCCCTTCACTACCCAAAGGTGTCTCAGAGTGGCTTACAAACTCCTTTCCCTTCCCCACAACAGACACCCTGTGAGGTAGAAGAAGAGGGAGAAGAGATTGGATTTATATCCCGCCCTTCACTACCCAAAGGTGTCTCAGAGTGGCTTACAAACTCCTTTCCCTTCCCCACAACAGGCACCCTGTGAGGTAGAAGAAGAGGGAGAAGAGGCTGGATTTATACCCTGCCCTTCACTATCCAAAGGAGTCTCAGAGTGGCTTACAAACTCCTTTCCCTTCCCCTCCCCACAACAGACACCCTGGGAGGTAGGTGGGGCTGAGAGAGCTCTTGACAGAAAGTGCTCTTTCTCAAGAACAGCTCTTATCAGAACTACGGCTTGTCCAAGGCCATCCAGCCAGGGGCAAGTGGAGGAGTGGGGGAATCAAACCCGGTTCTCCCAGATTAGAGTCCGTGCAATTAACTACTACACCAAACTGGCTCTCAAAGTTAACTCTACAATTACTGTGAGGATAAATGCTAAAATGATCAAAGTTCCTGGCATTACTTAATCAAGTTGTAGCAAGTAATAGTTTAGAAAGCAAATCAGGCATCAGTGGTTTGTCTCACTGCTTTTAGGGATCATCAAAAACCCAGAAATCTCACCTATTCTTCTTCTGAGACTTCCATTCAGAGAAATCTGATTTGCTTGCCACAGGAATGCATATTTATAGAAAAATGTCAGTCTTCTCTTTCTCTAAATCTGCTCTGTCATAATCATGTGCTTATTGTCTAGACAACTGATTGGTTCATAACTGAATTTGAGGTAATCAACATAAGTGCAAATAAGCCAATCAGCATGTGCCTACTGAGATACATCTGATATAGCAAGACAGGGCCAACCTCAACTCTTAACTGCAATTAATTTAACTTTTCTGTAATTGTTTAAATTAACTGTCCAAGATCAAAGTAACTCTAAGCAAACAGAGTTCACTGAGACAGTTGAAAAGTGCTTGAACTCTTGGGTTAGCTTGCAAACTCAGCAGGAAAAGTTTGGTGAAATCATACCTACTGCTACAAGAGCATTTAGACCACAGGTGTCTAACTCATTTGTTACGAGGGCCAGATCTGACACATGCCAGGCCAAGCCATGTGTGCCATAAACGAAATGACAAGTGCTAGAGACAGAAACTGTGCAAAGGACAGCAGCTGGTAAGCTCCGAGTTGGCGCATCCTCCCTGCAAGGCCCCATAGGCTGGGAGGGGGGTGCATAGGAAACCCACATGGACAGACTGGAAAGCCAGCCGTGCAGCACTGGGCAGACGCCCCCACACTGCTTGACTGCCGCAGATGAGGTTTTCCCGCCATGCCGAAGCCACGATCAGAGTGGCTCTGCCCACTCCCCCCCCAAGCAGTCTCCCGTTCCCTCCCTTCCACTAGTTGCTTGCGGGCCGCATAAGAGCCCTAGAGGGGCTGGTTCTGGGCCCCGGGCCTTGCGTTTGACACCCCTGATTTAGACCGGGGGGGGTGGGAGGGCAGATTTGTGTAAAGACACAGTGGTCCATCTCTTGCCCACACTGTCCTCCACCTGAGAACCTTGGCTGGTCGATGCCCCAGGGGTGGAGGCTTAGAAAGCTTATGGCTCTCTGTTCGAACTCTCGCCTGGGGCTGGCACAGGTGGGCTTCGACTTCAAAGAGTCAAAATGCAGGCTACTCCCGTCAGAGAGGATGTTAATCCTCTGTTTTGTTTGTAGCGTTTCCCAGTGACCCTTCCCTCATTAGTACAGTAAACTTTTTTGTTTAAAAGCTAATGAACTTAGGCAGATCATGAGAGGGAGGGCAGGAAGGGTGGCCTCCGTGCTTAGTTCTCGTGGCCCTTCCTTACACGCCCAGGGGAATGCCGATCGCCACTTTGGGGTCAAGAAGCAACTCTTCTCCAGGCCAGATTGCCTGGGGCCCTGGAGGTTTTTTGTCATCTTCTGGGCATGGAGCAGGGGTCACTGGGTGTGTGTGTGTGGGGGGGGAGTTTTTGTGAATTTCCTGTACTGTGCAGAGGGTTGGACTAGATGACCCTGGAGGTCCCTTCCAGCTCTAGGATTCTATGATACTGTAAGTGTTCTGCTGCATTTATTACCTCTGCTTTTTACACTGAAAATCCCCATCAAAGGGCCATCAAGTTGTAGCCGGCCTATGGAGTCGTCGTCCCCCACCACCGTGGTTTTTCAGGACATGAGACTAACAGGAGTGGTTGGCCACTGCCTGCCTCTGCATAGCAACCCTGCCCTTCCCTGGTGGTCTCCCATCCAAGGACTCACCCCCAGGGCTGACCCTGCTTAGCCTCTGAGACCTGGCTAGCCTGGGTCATCCCGGTCAGGGCGAGAGGGAGGGAGGGAGGGAGGCAGACTGAGAGGAAGTGGCTGCCCTCAAGTCCCCCGGGGAGCTCCATGGAGGAGAGCAGGGAACCTGAACCTCAGTCCTGGGCCCGCGCTCTAGCCGTTACCCATCCGTGCCTCCCCGGCTGGAATCTTGCTATGAAACAGACTGTTACGCTTGGTGATGCCAAAAGCCTCTTACTGCAGCCGCTTGTTCCGCAAGGAAGAGGACAATCTTTCTCGGGTTTTCCACAAACATTCCGGCAAAGAGCTTCTCTACCAGCTTCTGTGCGAAATAGGAAAGGTTCATGAGGAGCGTCGGCATGGCTGGCCCTGAAGCACTTCTGGTGGCATCATTCTCTGCGGGGCAAAAGAGAGGATGAGATTTCTTTCATTCCAAAGGAAGGCAGAGATTACGGGGAGCACTCTCAGGCCCACCTACTAATGGGTCGCCATTAAATCAGTTGCAACTTGATGGTGTTAGAAGTGAAGGACTGCACGCTGACTCTTAGCCTCAGCATTTAGAGGGGATTACAAGAGAATCAGAGAGATAGATGGGCTCAGGACATTGACTATCCTTTCCTTCTCTCTCTGACGCTGTCCCTTTGATGGCTGGATTCCAACTCTCAGGGGAAAGCTCCTTCCTTCCAGCTTCCCCCTTGCTCTCCACAAACGTTGCCAACTCTCTCCATCTTGGCATCATGGATTCAGGACATGCATCTGCATCCAATCCTAGTCAGTTAGACTACTATTCTGTCCCTACTCTATCCTGTCTAAAATGAAGTTCCTTACATAAAAAAGGGCTCTCATTAGTTTGCAAATATAAAAAAGCTCTGAGTAAGTTTATTTCTTATCGGCACACACAGAGACTGATGAAGCTTTGCTGCGTGGTCACCCTTGCGCACGCTGCTAACTTATTAATGATTCCTGGCTATACCAAACCAGAGGATCTAACAGATGGCACATGCGTACTCATGGGATAGATTCAGATTGCAGGGTTCTGGATACTGTTGGCACTCACTTCCTAGGTTGGACGTCCTCTTTTCGTCCTCTTGGACAATAATGGGGAATATATCCATGATGGAAACCAGTATCTCTGTCTGGAAGTACTTCTTCTGCTCAGTGGTGGAACTCTCAGTGGAAGCCTGCACGGAGACATACACTATCAGGACTGCAGGAAACCCCAGAAGGAACCTCTGGAGGAATTCCTCATCCTAGCTAAGCTTACATTGCACAATATTTGAAAAAACTGAGTAAGCCAGTACATTCTGCAATGGTTGGTACGTAAGCAGCCCAACCCTGATTCTCAGGAAATGTTTCCCATGAAAACAGGAGAACTCTCTGGGGCCCCAACGTTGCATCTCCTGGAGGCCTTCCAATCCTCCTCACTGCAAAAGCCACATTCTCAGGGCTGCCCTCAGCAGAATCATAGACAGTTAGAGTTGGAAGGGACCTTGCAGGTCATCTAGTCCAACCCCCTGCACCCTGCAGGAGCGTAGCCGAAAGATAGCCCTACAACATACCTGAAAGATGGTCATCCAGCCTCTGCTTGAAAACGTCCAGCGAAGGAGCATCCACCACCTCCCGAGGCAGTCTGTTCCACTGCTCAACCACTCTTACAGTTAGGAAGTTTCTCCTGATATCTAGCCAATATCAACTCCCTTGTAATTTCCACCCATTTAATCTAGTCTTGCAATCCGAAGCAAGAGAGAATAGATCTGCTCCATCTTCTGCATGACAGCCCTTCATATATTTGAAGACTGCAATCATGTCCCCTCTAAGCCTTCTCTTTTCCCAGGCAAAACATACCCAACTCTTTCAGCCTTTCCTCATAAGACTTGGATTCCAACCCTCTCAACATCCTGGTTGCCCTCTTATGGACACGCTCGAGCTTGTCAACATCCTTCCTAAAGTGTGGTGCCCAAAACTGGACACAGGACTCCAGGTGAGGCCTGACCATAGCAGAATAGAGCGGAACGACCACCTCCCGTGATCGGGACACAAGGCTTCTGTTAATGCATCCTAAGATTGCATTAGCTTTCTTCACAGCCACATCGCACTGCAGGCTCATGTTGAGCTTGTGATCAGCCAGAACACCCAGATCCCTTTCGCGTGTGCTGCTGTCAAGCCAAGTCCCTCCATTCTATATCTGTGCCTATGAATTTCTCCAAGCATTTCTCTCCTGCTCCAATCAAGCCAATTACAATGTGCCTTGTACCTCCACACCCTGAGTTCCTTCCTTCGAAATGGGACAGAAGGACTCCGGGATCTCCATTCTGACCCGCATTGAATGAAGGGAGTGTCGGCTCTCGGAAGCTCCTTCTCCTGAAACTCCCGTTGGTCTCTGAGGAGTTCCTGGACTTGGATCTCACTGCCCCTCAGCAGGATGGTGCCCTTCCGACCTCAGGGGCTTCAGCGGATCCGGAGGGGTGTCGCTCTGCTGAGGGTGGCACCAGAATTGCCTTCTGCACCACACCGGAGGCACAGCTTTCGCTTGTGGGTCTCCAGCTCCATCTGGCAGGCTCTCCACCACTCCACCAGGCCCCCCTGGCCCCACTGCTGGACCTCCTGATGGCCCCTGGTATTTTTGGCCACTGTGTGACAGAGTGTTGGAGTAGATTGGCCTGATTCAGCATTGTCTTCTCTTATGTTCTTATGTTCTCTTATGTTCTTACCAACGCCATCTGGACAGTGGCCAGGGGAAGTTTCAACCTCCTCTTTTCCAGCTGGCCACTTCTCAGACCTTCTGGCTCACAAGGTTGGGAGGTTCCCACTCCCCTGGCTTTCCACAAACTACACAAAATGGAACCAAGTCTGAGTCCCCAGGGGGGGCACCTTTAGGACCGACAAAGTTTAATTCTGGGTGTACGCTTTCATGTGCCTGCACATGAATGCACACAACAGCTCACACCCAGCATTAAACTTTGCCGGATGCACCTTGTTGCAGGCACACGGAAGCTCATCACACCCAGAATTAAACCGTGTTGGTCTTCAAGGTGCCCCTGCTGGACTCAGACTTTGTTCTGCTGCTTCAGGCCAACAGGGCTGCCCCCACCTGAATCTATACAAAATGGTATTACTCCAGAGGGCTTTTTGCACAGGTAAAGAGGATTGGACTGTAATGAAACGGTTCAGAAAGTTGCCCTGCTAAAGGGATCGGGGGACTGTGGCCCACACCACAATAGAAGAAAAAGAAGAGAAGAAGAGAAGAAGAGATTGGATTTATACCCCTTGCCCTTCACTGCCCTAAGGCGTCTCAGAGCGGCTTACAAACTCCTTTCCCTTCCCCTCCCCACAACAGACACCCTGTGAGGTCAGTGGGGCTGAGAGAGCTCTGACAGAAATGGCTCTTTTTCAAGAACAGCTGTGACTGACCCGAGGTCACATCAGCAGGTGCAAGTGGAGGAGTGGGGAATCAAACCCGGCTCTCCCAGATAAGAGTCCGCGCACTTAACCACTACACCAAACTGGCTCTCAGTATTGCTGCCTATCACTGTATGTTCCAGACTGGGTAGCTTCTGCACCACTTAACGCATCACATTGAAAAGCACCTGCTCTGTCCCAGATTTCTGTTCGTTGTCAGATTTCCGCAGTCCGAGGCCCCTCCCGCCCTCTTCATCAGGTGTCCCATCCTGCTGGTGGTGCTGGGCCTTGCACTATGATGTAATCCACCCTGAGTCTTTCAAAAGCCACTGCTAACAGGGACTTCGGGTTCCCACTAGGCCTTGAGCTTCTGCTGCGACCGGATCCCCCACGCTCTCTCCCTTGTGCCATTCCACCCCCACCCCCCATCCCCGGAAATGGTTAGCGTGGCTGCCTAAAGGACGAGACCTCAAGAAGCATCTCCATGGGGTGCCACTGTCGGTGGGCCGGGACAACGAGCAGCATTTCCATCAGGAGGCGGCAGGTGAAGTCCCACACGGGCTTCCTGGCAGGGTCCAGGGTGAAAGGACACGGGAGGCTGCTGGCCGAAGAGCCGCTCTCCGGGCTGCCCTGGGGAAAGGAAAGGGTTAGGAGTGAGGCTGTCTGACCACCAGCCGGCCTCCCCCTCCCAGTCCCTCAGGGAGGTGGGCGAGGCTGCAGAGGGCCCTGCCTGGTACGTTCCCTCCACCCCGAGGGCAGACGACTGAGAGCCCTCCAGGATGAGTGAGGGTTTCCCCGGAACAGGACTGCAGGGGACCCAGAGGTCCACCCAAGGGAGGCATATGGGGGAGGGGTTGTGGGGTGGAAAGAACCATCAAAATGCAGCTGACTGCTAGCAATACGGTTGCCAGCCTCCAGGTGAGGCCTGGCAACCCCCCACCATTACAACTGATCCCCAGAGGACAGAGACCCACTCCCCTGGAGAAAATGGCTGCTTCGGAGGGGGACTCCTACGGCATCGTGCCCTGCTGAGGCCCCTCCCCAGGCTCCACCCCCCAGATCTCTAAGTATCCCCCAACCCTGTCCAATGGCAGCAAAGGCCAGGAACGAACAGAGGGGGGTGGCCATTGCCCGCCTCTGCCTGGTGACTCGGGGCTTCCTTGCTGGCCTCCCATCAAAGTACTAGCTGGGGCCCGCCCTGCTTTGCTTCCAAGCTCTGACGAGACTGGTCTAGCCGGGGCCATCCCGGTCAAGGGAAGGCATCCGGGGGGGTGTGCCACATGGCCTGCCCCTGCCTAGCGATCCTGGCCTTCCCTGGGGGCCTCCCATCCAAGTACCACCCGGGGCCGACCCTGCGGAGCTTCCGAGGCCCAGTGAGATCCGGCCGGCTGGGGCCACCCAGGTCAGGGCTCGGGGGATGGGCCGTGCATCAAGCCCAGCCGTTCTCAAATGTCAAAAGCGCTCTGGGCCGGAAGGGTCGGCCTGCGGGTCAGCCTTAGCACAAGAAACGAGGGGACTCCGGTCTGGGTCTCCTGCCTTTCTAGAGAAGAGAAGAAGCTGTGGAGCTCCACCTCCCAACCTTTCCCCAGGCATCAGCACAGAGGAGCCCCGGTCTGCTCAGGGGAAAGTCTGACCCTCCCATAACCAGACTAGCTGCTCTTACCTGGAGTGCGGCAGAGGGGAAGACCACCAGGGCCAAGGCTTGGAGGAAGTCTGTGTTGCACCAGAGGGGGTCCTGGGCATATCTGCGATGGACCATACAGAAGAACTGCATGACACGTCCGAGGCAGCTGAGCTCCCAGCAATCCTCTCCATCTGCTGGAACCTGGAAACCAAACCACATCCCCTGTTGTCAGTCGGAAGCATCGCTGGGCAAAAGAGCCCTGCCCGGACCCACCCACTTTCTAGGAAGACTTGGCCGTCCGGTTACCAACCTCCAGGTGGCAGCTGGAGATCTCCTGGAGATCAGTTCGCCTGGAGAAAAGGGTGGCTTTGGAATGTGGACCATAGGGCATCGTTATGTCCCACTGAAGACTCAATGCTCCCTCTAAGCTGTGGGAGGCCTGGGAGCAAAAATTCTACTTTGTGAGCTATTGGCATTAAAGTTGTGAGCGAGTGATTTGGCTGCTGTATAAATTAGTCTGCTCTGGAGCCCTCCTTCCTGAGGGAAGACAAAAATGTGTGAGCTGGAGGCTAAAAACCTGTGAGCTAGCTCACACTAACTCAGCTTAGAGGGAACGCTGACTGCCCTCCCCCAGGCTCCACCCCCCCCAAACTACCAGGTATTTCCCAGCCCAGAGCTGGCGACCCTGCTTGGCGGGCAACAGAAAAGGCGTTGGGGGGGGGGCGTTGTGGTGGCTACGGCACCAGGCTGGGGACCCCAGCTTGAGTCCCTCCGTCTGCCAAAGGCTCCACAAAACAAAGGCTGTTGCCTGGGGATGCCAGGAAACATCTGAGCAGGACTGCCGGGGAGGGGAGAGACCTTGGCAGGGCACAACGCCAGAGAGAGTCCAACCTCCAAGGCAGCCGCTTCCTCCAGGGGAACTGATCTCTGTAGTTTGGGGATCTGCTCTGATTCTGGGAGATCTCCAGGCTTCACCTGGACGTTGGCATCCTTCCCCCTCCCCAATGAGTTTTTTTTTTTAAAAAGCCACTTGGGAAGGGGAGTGACGCTGGCTGATTCTGCAGGGGCTTTTCCCTCCGTCGTTTTAGCAAACCCAGGTCGGAACAGAAATTCCCCTCCGCACCGCATGCTGCTCTCGCTTCCTTTGACCATCAGGTTTTATGGCTCCGTCTGCATAGATCTGTGGCCAGTCAGGGGTGACTTTGCAGTCAGCAGGGCGTGGCCCCGCCCCGGGGGTATTTGAATGTGGTTTTGAGCTGCCCTTTCCCCTCCTCCCAGTTGAGAAAACGTGGAGCTCCATGCCCGGTGCAGAACCGCCCGCTGAGCAGGGAAAGGAGCGGAAGGAAAAGGGGGACACAAGGTCTCCCCACGGATGCCGCCTGGCCCAGAGGACAGAGCTGCCCAACTCAGGGCGACCTGTGGGAGCAAAGAGGAGGCGGGCTCTCTGGTCGCTCACCCTTGGGGGGGGGGGTGAATCAGTGTCACCCAGCGCCAGAGTGTCCCGGTGCCAGGCCCGCCCGCTCCGGCTCAGGAAATCCCTGGAGATTTCGGGGTGGAGCCTTGGGAGGAAGGAGGGGACTGGAGGGGGGGGGGGTCGAATGCCATAGAGCACCCCCCACTCCAAAAGCTGCCACTCACTTTTGGGCGTCTGTTGCCTGGCGCTCTCTGTTGCCTGGTGATCAGTTGGAATTCTGGGAGATCCCCAGGCCCCCACTGGAGATTGGCAGCCCTGCTCGGTGTGCTGTTCCCTGTGGCTCCGAGTCACCTCGGCAAGCCAAGCGCCAGCCCTCGACACGCGCAGAACGGCACTTACCCTGCTCACCACGGCCTTCATCATCCCCAGGAGCAGAACTGCTGCTTCTGGGCACAAGCCCACTTTGGCGATGGAGTCTGCAGCGTGGTTCCGCAACAGCCACTGCAACACGGAGTCCAGGTCGGCCTGAAAGAGGGGCATTTTATGAAGCTGCAGAAGAAAGAGGTCATGGGGGTCCCAGCTGTACAGCGCACAGGCCCGTAGCCACAGTGGGGCTTTGGGGGGCTCTGCCCCCTTTCTTAAAGGCACAGCCACACGAGAATTTCTCCTGTAAGTGCTTTTTGCAATCATTTAAAAACATTTTTTAAAAGGTGTGCACTCCTTTAAGCAGAATGGGGCTGCTATAGTTAACTAATTCCCATACTGAGCAAGGGGGTTGGAGTGGGTGACCTCTAGGTTCCCTTCTAACTCTGTATCAAGAAACTGGTCTCCTTTAAGAGAGTTTTTCTGCCTAGGTGTTAGCTTTCTTGACTATAGAAGTCATCACCCCACCTGCCAGCTTGCTATCAGAATTGTTGTGTAGACTGGGAGAAGGGATCAACTTGCAGCAGCTGAGATCTGTCATCTAAAGTGGTTGCAATTTAGAGATCTATCCTGGTAGCAGCTTTCTATTGGCTAGGTGGCTTCTCTTTCTGCACTGAGAACTTCAGCCCCAAAATTTGCACCAAAAGCCACAAAATCCTGGCCACAGGTCTGTCAGTGCACTCCACGGCCTATCCCTCAGGATATCTGGGTGGCTCCTGTTGAAACTCTTCGGCGTAGAGTGCCCAGAAGAAGAAGATCGCTTGGTTGTGGGGGCCGGGGAAGGACATAGAAGCACAGATCTGGGAGGGACACCCCGGGGGAAAGCCTCGAATGCTAAAGCAATGGTTTCATATTTTTGCAAACTGGAAGGGCCACTGGATTCACCATGGAGGCTTCATCAGTGGATCGATCATAGAGACTCTTCCAACACGGCATCCTGATGTGGGCCATTCCTCCTACTTGGCCTAAGGGGCAGGGTCTTGCAAATCAAAACACGCTGTCCCTTTCAGCGGGGAGGAGACAATTTCCAGTTTTGGGATATCAGGCCACTGGGACAAGGACAACATCTCCAACTGCTAACAGAGCCAATAGCACTAGCCGAGGAACCTCACGCACAACGGAAAAGGAAAATGGAGAGAATAGGACAGGAAGTCCCGTCCCCCCCCGCACTGGGACTTGAACAGTGCTGAACCTAGGGCAGGCTTCCTTGGGAGGAGGGGGCTGTGGGGCTCCCCGTCTTGGGAGGTTTTCAAGCAGAGGCTGGAGGGCCCCATCCGACAGTCAGGCTGATCCCGTGAACTTGGGCAGATCATGAGAGGGAAGGCAGGAAGGGGTTGCCTCAGGCAAGACAGTGGGGAAGAAATTTAATCAATCAATCAGTGCTTAGTTCTTGTGGCCCTTTCTTATATGCCCAGGGAAATGTTGATTGTCACTTTGGGGTCCGGAAGCAAATTTTCTCCAGGCCAGTGTGGCCAGGGCTCCTGGAGGTTTTTTGCCATCTTCTGGGCGTGGAGCGGCACTCAGTGTGGGTGTGGAGGGGGGAGGTATTTGTGAATTCCCTGCCTTGTGCAGGGGGTTGGACTAGATGCCCCTGGAGGTCCCTTCCAACTCTATGAGTCTAAGTACCCACAGGCTACCTGACAACGGGCTGAGAGAGAATATTTTTCCTCCACAGACAGATAAATCCTTCACTGTGTGCCCAGTATTTTAGATTATATAGCTACAGTTTTTCATTTCACATTATGCTTCCTGCTTGCCTCAGAGTCCCCGTTTGTAGGTTTTAGAGCATGGCCAATTTAGCATTCCTGGGGTTGCCAACTGCCAGGTAGTTCCTGGAGACCTCCCAGAATCACAGCTGATTTCCGTGGCTGTCTGATATCAGCTCCCCTGAATAAAAGTGGCTGCTTTGGAGGGCGGGCCCTTTGGCATTATGTCCCACTGAGGCCCCTCCCTCCCCAAACCCCACCCTCCCCAGGCTCCACCCCTAAATCTCCAGGAATTCCCAGCCCAGAGTTGGCAGCCCTAAGTATTCCTCAAAGCTTGTTGTAAACATGAACAAAGCTCAACTTCAAGATGCAGGGGGCGGGGGGGGCAGGCCCGTAGCCAGGATTTTTTAATTGAGGGGGCCTTTAAATAAGTCAGGGGGCACCCTGCACAGACCCTGCACACACGCCTCAAGGGAGCACCTGGGCTGGATGGGAAGTCAGGGGGCCTTGGCAGTAAGTCAGGGGGCCAGGCCCCAAGATGCCCCACTGTCGCTACGGACCTGGGGGGGGAGGAGAACGTAACAAGGAAGGCTCCCTCCTGGAAGTGGCCAGAGGACAGGCACACCTGACCAGGAAGCCATTTTCTTCCAGGCCAGTTTGGCCAGAGATCCCACAGGGTTTTTGTCATCTCCTGGGCCCGGAGCAGGGGTCACGGGGTGTGTGTGTGTGTGGGGGGGGGCGGTATTTGTGAATTTCCTGCATTGTGCAGGGGGTTGGACTGGATGACCCTGGAGGTCCTGTTCCAACTCCATGATTCTATGACCAAGTCCCACTGCCAACACGGTGGGGAGGCCAGGAAAAGGACGGAGTCGGGAAGCTGAGCTAGTGTGAGCCAGCTCATCGTTTCTTAGCCTCCGGCTCACACATTTTTGTCTTGGCTCAGGGAGAGATGGCTCCGGAGCAAACTCACTGATGCAGGAGCCCAATCGCTCGCTCACAACTTTAAGGCCAGCAGCTCACAAAAGAGAATTTTGGCTCCCAGGAGTCCACAGCTTAGAGGGCGCATTGGACAGGGGCGTCTCCACCTCAAACCCCTTTCCAGGGAGCTTACCTCGGGTTCACCGGGCGGCTCGGACACTGGAGTGGCCAGGAGAAGCCCCGACAACAGAAGGTAAATCTCAGGGATGTGGATACTGTTGCTCAGGACCGTCTTCAGCTCCACAAATCCATACAGCAGGTACGGGCTGCATTCGGGTACCTGGGCAGAGCTCTTCAAATTGTCTGCAGCACATAAATAAAGGCATAAATAAATGCACCCCCAGCCCTCCTGAGAAGGGGCTGAAAAAAAGGTGTGGATCAAGAAGACGAATCCAAGCAAGGGAAGAAGCTGCCCGACACGGCCGATCTCTGTGTCTGAGCGGGAGGCACGCGGAAGGGCCCAGGCTCGGCCCCCAGCAGCATCTCCAGCCACAAGGGACCAGGCAGCAGGTGATGCGAAAGACCCCCGCCTGAGACCCCCTGGAGAGCCGCTGTCGGTCTGAGTAGACAAGGCTGACCATGAGGGGACCAACGGCCTGATTCGGTATGAGGCAGCTTCATGGGTTCACATGTTCCTATGTCTGGACCACCGTCGCTCCAAGACGCTCAAGGCAGGGGGGATCCTGTCTTCAGAACGCTTTTAAGGCCAGGCTATCTTCTGTGGCCTTTCCCATCACTACAGGCCTAACAGATCCAAGTGGGTTGCCGTGTTGGTCTGAGGCAGCAGAGCAAAGTTTGAGTCCAGTGGTGCCTTGGAGACCAACAAAATCTAATTCTGGGCAGGAGCTGTCATGTGCCTGCACACTTCTTCAGCTACAGTGAAAGAGAATTCCCTCTACCATCACATCCAGGGAGGGAGAGAGACCTGTCTGGACTCCAACTGGCCCTTCCTGGCAACTACCCCCACCCCCATTCGTCTCTCTTTCTATATGTTGTGGTTGAGGAAATCCTGCTTCACTGTACCTGAAGAAGAGTGCAGGCCCTGCAGGAAGCGTACACCCAGAAGTGAACTTTGTTGGTCTTCAAGGTGCCCTGCTGGACTCAAACTTTGTTCTGCGATTCTAATGTTCTCTGTGGTGACAAAAGTGTAACGGGGGCCGGCCACTCACTGCCCCCCAGCCTAACCCCCCCTTCACAGAGTTGTTATAAGGGGAAAGGGGGAGGGACTTGGCTGAGCGGCAGAGCCTCTCCTTGGCGCGCAGAAGGTCCCCGGTCCAATCCCCAGAGGCATCTCCAACTGAAAAAAGATTCAGGTGGCCGGTAGCACGAAAAGCCTCCTGCCTGAGGAGATCCGGGGAATCTGCTGCCCCTCTGCGTGAGCCGATGGCCCCTGGGTCAGACTCGGCACCAGACAGCTCCCAACAATCAAAACGGGGACACCTCCGGAAAGAGGAGGTCTACAACTACCAAATTTAAGACTGTATTATGATGCCGTCTGTTTAACATGGTTGGAACAGTGGATTAATTTAGAAAATAAAAAGTTATTGGCTCTAGAAGGGCATGATAACAAGTTTGGATGGCATGCATATTTATGGTATGGAAAAGTAAAAATAGATAAATTTTTCAAACACCACTTCATAAGACGATCACTGTTCGAGACTTGGATGAGATATAGAAAATTCTTCTCAGAAGAGAGACCACTTTGGATAGTACCAGCAGAAGTGATTAATCCATATTCAAGAAATCAAGGGTTAGATTGGCTACCTTATAAAAGTCTTTTAAAATTAGAAGGGAAAAACTTTGTGTTAAAAGACAGATTTGATGTGGAATTTGAATATGATTGGTTGAAGTATAGACAGATTTATGACTTATTTAAGACCGATAAAAGAGAATATGGTTTTAGAGAAAATAACACTGAAATTGAAACTGTATGGCTTGAGAAAGGTAAAAAAATGATTTCTAAACTGTACAAGGTTTTATTGAAATGGTATACTGAGGACGAAATTGTAAAAGAGCAAATGATAAAATGGGCGGTAAATATTAATAATGAGATATTAATGACATCTTGGGAATATTTGTGGAAAAAGTCAATGAAAATTTCAACTTGTGTAAATGTTAAAGAGAATTGTTATAAAATGATGTACAGATGGTATATGACGCCTAAAAAAATTGCTATTATAAATGAAAGTATGTCTAACAAATGTTGGAAATGTAAGAAACATGAAGGGTCTTTTTACCATATGTGGTGGACATGTGATAAAGTAGTAAAGTATTGGACTGAGATCCACAATGAGATACAAAAATTTTTGAAATGTACTTTTAAGAAAGACCCACAGATGTTATTGTTAGGTCTTAAAATGGAAGAAATAAATGTAGCCAAGAGAACACTACTATGGTACTTGATTACAGCAGCTAGACTGACTTTTGCTCAATGTTGGAAACAAGATAAAGTACCTGAAACATGGGAATGGATTAAAAAGACGTTGTTTATGGCAGAAATGGACAAATTAACAAGAAAATTAAACAATGAAGAAGACGAAACCTTTTTTCGGAGACTGGAAAGACTTTCAAGAATACTTGTTGAAGAATTGGGATGTAAAACGTGGTTTGATTTGTTTTGACAGCTATTGAGGAGAAGTGGAAAGAGACTTAGATCTTTGAATTGTTACCATTAGTAAAAGAAATATGTTTAGTAGTAAATGTAATTGTATAAGAGAAATATCAAGGGGTTGGAGCAGTGCGGGAAGCCTTGTTTGGGGGGAGAGGGAGAAAGAAAAATGGATATGTATTGGTTTGTTTAAATTGTATGAACATGTGATATATCCAATAATAAATTGTATTTTAAAAAAAAAAAAAGGGGGGGGGACACCTCCTCCTTGTGCGTCACCCACAGCTCCTTGGAGGAACGGCAGGAGGCAAATGTGGCCGAGCAGACAAAGACCCTTTCAAAGGCAGCTGACCCCAGAGAGGGTGGTGGAAAGTGCTACCAAGTCACAGCCGGCTTGCGGCTGACCCGGCAGGGTTTCCAAGGCAAGGGACACACAGAGCTGGTTTGCCACTGCCTGTCCCCGCGCACTTCCCCAGAGGTTCCCCCTGCTTATCTTCTGAGAGCTGATGTGGGACCATTTCCTCCATTATGGCCCCAGGAGAGCATGACGCTCCACAGATAACAACCTACTGGTGGTCCCTCTGGCCCCAAAGAGGTCCGGCTGCCCCTGACCAGGGCCTTTTCGGTCCTGGCCCCGACCTGGCGGAACTCTCTGCCTACTACTGTCAGAGCCCTGCAGGACCTTATGCAGTTCCGCAGGGCCCATAAGGCCAGGATTTGGTGAGGGGCAGCAATGGTTTTCCAACAGGGCTGGCACCCACTTCCATCTACCCCTCCAAAAAACCTAGGAAACAACCAAACAGTCCAGAATCCCAGTCGTTAGTAGTCGTTAGTGATGCCATGCTGAATCTGTTTGAAATTGGTTTTAATGTTATTAATTTTATTTTATTTAAATTTTGCATACAGTTCCTAAGGTTTATGCCATATTGCACATCGCCCAGAGCCCAGTACAAGTTGGGACAGGGTGATCAATAAGTATAATAATAACAACAGCAACAACAGTAGTAATAATACACTGGGCTGTCCAGGTCAGGGATCTGGCCTCAGTAGCAGTCCGATAGCCATATCACTGATTCCATGAATGCCTATGAAGCTGCTGCCTTAAACTGAACCAGACCACCGGTCCATCAAGGTCAGGGTCCTCTACTCAGGCAGAGGACGGTCACGTCACCCACTGCCTGGTCCTTCCAGCTGGAGACGCCGTGGATGGAACCGGGGGCCTTCTGCCTGCCAACCAGATGGTCTGCCACGGCCCCTTCGGACTTGCTCTCCCGCCCCACCACCACCTAGTGCCGGTTCAAGGTTTTTGGGGGCCCCTGGCAGACAGATCCCAGAAGCCACCTTCTGCCTGCCACCAGCCCTCCCCCTAACCCGTCCTCCCCAACCCTGCACCCTTCCCTGGCCCGCAAGCCCTCCTGCCACTCATCGTCACAGCTGCCTCCACCACACTCCTGCCCCTTCCCTGGCAGCACCAGCTCGTGCACGCAGCCGGTGCGGCTCCTGCTGCCAGGAGTCCCCGGCACGCATCACTGCTGGGAAGGTGGAGTGCCTGAAAATGAATGGGCAGGGGTGGGCATGTGGCCAGGGAGGGGCACCGGGGGGGGAGGGGGGGTTAGTCACCGAGGGGCCCTCCCAGAAGCCCCGGGCCCCTGCAGCTGCCCTGCCCCTGCCCTGCCTCACAGCAGGCCACTCTCCGCTGGCCCTCCGGAGTCCCCCCAGGATCCATCCCTGGTGCCCCTTCAGAGACCCAGAAGGCCGGCCAGCAGAGGACATACCTATCAGGAAGCTCAGCCCCCGTGAGCTGTTCTCCAGCCACAGCCCGGCCATCATCCCCTCCTTGAACTTGCACAGGAGCGTGCGATTGTGCAGGAAGTGGAGCAGCAGCCTGACCACCAGGACGACCGTGCTCACGTGCACATGGCTCTGCATGAGCATCAGGAACCAGTCAGGCCCCAGCGTCTGGAAGACGTCCTCTTGCATCCTGCGCGGCGAACCCCTAGGTGGAAACGCAGAACCACACACTGGTGTCTGCTCACTCACTTCATTTAGACCCCACTTTTCTCCCTCGTGAGAAAACAATCATCATATTATCTTATGATAAATAAACTACAATAAATCATCAATGCATTTCGCTGCCAACTCCAAAAGCATTTGGAAAATGCAGATCCTGGGGAAAGACGGCGTAGATAACGGTCAGTGGCAGCCAGGCCCCTGGCCAGGATTTGGTGGCTTGCAGGGCGAATTTTTTTCTGGTGGGGCTGAAGTTCTCAGTGCAGAAAGAAAAGCCATCTAGCTGGAAAAAAGCTGTTATCAGGATATATCTCTAACCTGCAAGCTGTCAACCACTCTAGATGACAGTTCTCAGCTGCTGTAAGTTAATCACAAAAATTCTGATAACAAGCTGGCAGGTGGACGTGATGACTTCTGTAGTCAAGAAAGTTGACACTTAGGCAGAAAAACTCTCTTAAAGGAGACCAGTTTCTTGACAAAGAGTTAGATGGTACCCTAGAGGTCACCTACTCCAACCCCCTTGCTCAGTGCAAGGGGAATTAGTCAACTACAGCACCCCACTCTGCTGGAAGGACCACATTAAAAAAAACATTTTTAAAAGGATTGAAACAAGCATTTACAGGATAAATTCTTGTGGGGCTGTGCCTTTAAGGAAGGGGGTGAAGACCCTGAAAGCCCCAGCATAGCTACGGGCCTCATGTCACCACAGCATCTGCCTCTGGGAGGTTAGCAGATTCAAGGTTGGTCAGCTGTGTACAGCTGCGTCCCATTCATAGCTGGGGGCAAGACAAGCCTTTTGCTTGATCATTCCAGCTAGCCAAATGCCTGTTCTTTTTTCCTTTTCTTTTTGTATGGGGGGGGGCATGTGCATGCCTGGAAGTCATAGCTGACTTCTGGTGACCCCTAGTGGGGCTTGGAGGCAAGGCGTGTTCAGAGAGCTGGCTTGCTGTTGCCTGCCTCTGCGTCACGGCCCTGGTATTCCTTGGAGGTCTCCTGTCCAAGTAGTTTACGGGGTCGGCCCGGCTTAGCTTCCGAGATCTGATGAGACTGGGCTGGCTTGGGCTATCCAGGTCAGGGTGCCAAACACCTGTTCTTGATACATCTCATCCCACGTTCTGCAAAGAAATCTGGACTTGCAAGTCGCACTTGTGCAAAGTGGGCCTAAGACCAGCTGGTTTCAGAGGCGCTTTCTTCCTGTGGGCACAGGCGCACGGCAGCTGGAGGGCTGGCCCCCCCTGCATGTTCAAGTGCCACGGGGCGCGGCACAGACCAGGCCAAGCTTCCAGAAGTGGGGATCCAGCCTGAAGCCTAGAGGCAGGTGAGAAGCTGAGTAGGAACAAACACCCCGGACTTACTCAGAGGACGGGTGAAGGTGGTCAGAATGCATCACCTCCAGCAGCATCTTCAGCAACTGGTTTCGGAGCCAGATCCTGTTCCCAGATGTTTCGCTCAAAGCTGAAAGTCAAAAGACGGGAATGGAGATACGCTGGAAGATCTGAGCTAATGAACAATCTAGTTTGCATTTGCCAAATAA
Source organism: Gekko gecko (assembly GCA_029375565.1). Lineage (NCBI taxonomy): Eukaryota > Metazoa > Chordata > Lepidosauria > Squamata > Gekkonidae > Gekko > Gekko gecko. The sequence goes on from JAPDNY010000008.1 coordinate 5,161,162, forward strand.
CAAACAGCATTTCCCCCCAGGAAACAAACGGCAATAACCCCCACCATCGCTTTGTTTGGGGAAGGCTGTGGGCTGAACCCTCCGTGCGGCAGGCTTTCGGACACTGTGAGAGCTCCCGGGCACAAAGAGCTACTCACACTGTGTGGTTAGGAAGGAATATGGTAAAGCAAGGCCACCTGTCTAAGAAGCACAAACAGATCGATGAGCTAATAAATCAAAAGTCAAGAAATCAGGTCCCTGTTTGTGACTGGCGACCAGGACACGAGCCGAACTGGCAGGTGTTGGTTCACCACAAACAAGTGTAATACTTGAACATAACATACCGGAAGGTGTCAGTCAGATAAGAGTTGATAAACTGTTCTATTTGGTTGATACCGAACAGCCATGAAGGCCTTTGAACATGGTACGTTTGACTGTTGAACATGTTCATGGTGAACTTTACAGCATCTCTAATTTGGGCCAAACAAGGCATACCCTTTGCTTCCTGAAAACACAAGAACCTCAGAAGAGCCCTGCTGGATCAGACCAGTGAGGGTCCATCTAGTCCAGCATCCTGACTCACTCAATGGCCAACTGGTTCCTCTGGAATTTCAACCACAGGGCAGAGAGGCCGAGGCCTTCATCAGAACATCAGAAGAGCCCTGCTGGGTCAGACCAGGGAGGGTCCATCTAGTCCAGCATCCCGTCTCACACAGGGGCCAATTGGATCCTCTGGAATTTCAACAACAGGGCATGGAGGCTGAGGCCTTCATCAGAACATCAGAAGAGCCCTGCTGGATGAGACCAGGGAGGGTCCATCTAGTCCAGCATCCCGTCTCACACAGTGGCTAATCACTTCCTCTGGAGGGCATAGAGGCTGAAGCTTTCTCCTGATGTTGCTCCCTTGCCTTGGAATTCAGACGTTGACTGCCTCTGAATCTGGAGGCTCCCTTTAATTACTCAATGGCCAGTAACCACTGATAGACCTCCCTCCATTAATCCCTTTTAAAGCCATCTATGCCTGTGGCCATCACTGCATCCTCTGGCAGCAGATTCCATATTGTAGTTACTTGCTGTGTGAGGAAGCATTTCCTTTTGTCTGTCCTGAATCTACAGCCCGTCAGCTTCATTGGATGCCCTTGAATTCTAGTGCTTTTCTCCCCCCACCCCGCCCCACCCCATACCAAGCAGTGCCCAGAAGGCCATGCCCACAGCTTCCCTTATCACTGGGGTGGAGCTGGGCCCCTAAGGGCACCTCACGTTTCTGCCTCAAGCCAGTGGCACCTGGCTGGAGAACCAACCCTAAGTTTCACTGAAGAACAGCCAGGGACAGATGCAAACAGCCACACATGGCCTGGTCTTCTGAGCTGCTTAAAGGATCATCCTTTTCCATCTACAAAGAGGACTGCTTTCCTGCCAACATTTGGGTACTACAGAACAAATGGCAACTGTCATGGAAAAAGAACCTTCAGGAATTTTTGCAGAGCATGATTTCTTACCATCTCCCAGCACTTCTGGGACATCGTCCAGGCAGGTTTTATTTTCATTTACGGAGAAGGGGCTTAGGGTATAAACCAAGAACAAGCCGATCCTTCCAAAGGAAAGAGAAACGTCAGTCAGTGAGGAGGCCCCCAGGTCTAGCTGCACACAGGCCCAGCAGCCTCCATTTTTATTCAGATGAATTCACACAACAATGATAAACAACAGCAAAGCCAGGTCACGCTTATCAGCACAGGCAACAAAAAAGAAAAGAAAGAGTTCTTTAAGGTGGTAAGCACCCTTCTCCGTTCTCCACCCTGTTAAATACTCAAGGTTGCAGGCACGCCACCTGGATAGTAGGCATCAGCCTTCAGAGGCATTTGTTCCTGATTGTCCATTCCATGTATCTGCCAGGTACAACTTCTGGGCATATCCAGATATACATGTTGGCAGAGCCATGGAACTGTCCAGCTTGGCCCTGCTGCACTTTATTTTATTTATTTGTCATATTTGTAGCCTGCCCTTCCCACGGGCAGGCTCTGGGCAGAGAACTACGTACTGGTACTACAATAAATATGATTAAAATTTTAAACACAATAATACAACATTAAAATTGGCAGCCACGGCCCAATGTCAGAAACTGAGTAGTTGGGAGAGGCCCCCTGGCTCGTTGGTACAGATGAGTAGCCAGGTATTATTGGCTGGAGGACAGGGGACAGACCCACATTTATCTGGGTCTGGGAAGCCAGAGACCAGAACCACCCAGAATGACAAGCTGAGGTCAAGACGGGCCTGGACACGGGAGTGGAGAACTGGCCGGGAAGAGGCATGCCCTCCCGTACACGAGGAAAGGTGAAGACATCTTCTAACGTGGCACCGACCACCTTCATCTTTGGTAGCTGCTTCTATTTTTTAAAAAATTCACCAGAGCCAGTTCCAAACTCAATAGTGCCTTCTCCTAACAATCTCCATCTCAGCACCATCAAAGTCCCATTTTTTTAAAAAAATACATGAATACACATGCAAAAAAAAAATTCAGGGCTTCTATGTTGGGTCAGTTTATTGGAACACCTTCTGACCAAATTCAAAGTCGCCCTCAACTCTCTGGGTAGCCATTTCAGCTACTTTTAATATTTATTTATTTATTATGGGATTTATACCCCGCCCTCCCCGCAAAGCAGGCTCAAGTGGTTTTCAAAAACGGTGGGCAGCCAGTGTCCCCTGAGAAGGTGCATGTCCCCGTCTCTCGCACCTAATAGGCTCCTGCGTGGCATGGTGGCCAGAGTGCCAGGCTCAGGCCTGGGAGACCCAGTTTCGAATCTCCACTCTGCTGCGGAAGCTCACTGGGCATCCTCAAGCCAATCATCATCTCTCAGCCTCATCTACCTTACAGGGCTGTGATTGTGAGGATAAAATGAAGGGGGGAGATACAAGCGGACTGAGACTGTGCTGAGAATCCTGGGTTCCTGCCCACTGACGCGCTGTGTGAGGCTGAGAAGGGTGTTACCGAAGGGCATCTTGGATGCTGAAATGGCCCTGCAGCAAACGGGAGAGGACCGCACAGATCTTGCTGACGCGGGAGTGTGGGATCCGGGGGTCGTTCAAGAGAAGCAACAGTTTGGGCACCACCTGCATCTGATGAGCGACTTTCGCATTCCAGTTCCCATCCCTGCAGCAGACAAAAGGGTTGTTAAAAGCTTTCCCTGGAAAAAAAAACACAACCCAGTTTCATTCCTCCTGCACCATTCTCAACTCTTGGACTTTTGGCTTCCGATGTTGCCTTGGCTACCCATCAAAACAGCACCAGACAGATCGAATGGTCTTTTGGGGTCAGCCGGGGAGTCCTGTCATCATGTTCGCCTCTCACTCGCTGCCCCCCCTCCTCAACAGAAATTGTCCTGGCTCATTAAAGAGTTCAAAACAAACAAAGATATTGATTTCCAGAGCCATACATTGGTGGAAAGAAATGCAGTTCTTGTAAAAGCCATCGCAGAAACGATCAGGACCCTGGGAGACCTTCTTCTACTAGCAAGGAAATGGAACGTGCCAGCCTCTGACTTCTCGGCAAAGGAATACACCAGAGGGCAAGGGGGAAACGCAAAGGGAGACTCAGCACTTCAGCAAGGGGGCTGCCTGCAGAGCCAGGACAAACTGCTAATAGCCAAGACAATGATGACCTCTGAAAGCAGGCCTGGCCTCACTTCCAACTTGTGGGCGATCCCTTTGTTCTTTGGACTGCAATCTCTATGGACCACTGACTCATTTTCTATCTAAAAGCACCCTTGGGATCTCTTGACATGTAACTGCTTTGCACTCAGTGATCCTGCGTATTCACTTGCAGTTCAGGAGAGTCTTGCCAAGTCAGAGAAAGGTCCATCTTATTCCCCATTCTTTGGTGGATGCAGCCAGCAAGTCCGGTAGAAACTGGACAGTTGTCCACAGTGGACCATGCCCTGCTTCCTGTCCAGTCCTGCTCTAAAAGCTGAACTTGAGGAAAGTGCTAGACTCTGTCACTGTATTTACAGAGAGTCATTTGGGCAAAATTAAGGGAAGGAAATACTTGTGACTAGAGATTTGTAAGTCCAAAGAGAAGGCTGTACCAATAAGCAGAACAAGAAAAGACAAAGAAGGAGTTGGCGCAGTACAGAAAAATGTTTTATCAGACACGGCAAACCCTACGCGTTTGAGTTCTGTACAACAGCTCTTTGAAGTTTTGCTGCTTGAGGGAACCTCCTGGCACCCTGATGAAGCTCAGGTGAAGGGCACAGGTGTTGTGAAGTGTAATAAAATATTTTTTCCCCACTGCAGAAGAGGAAGAAGAGATTGGATTTATACCCCTCCCTTCACTCGGGAGTCCCAGAGCGGCTGACAATCTCCTTTCCCTTCCCCTCCCCACAACAGACACCTTGAGGCCAAATATACCCACCTTGTGAGGCAGGTGGGGCTGAGAGAACTGCTCTTGAGAGAACAGCTCTGAGAGAACGGTGACTGACCAAAGGGGAAGCAAACCCGGTTCCCCCAGATTAGAGTCTGCACTCCTAGCCACTGGACCAAACCGGCTCTCCCAATCCCAATGCATCAATCTCTTGTTTGCCTTTTTTGTTGAATGCATAGAAACACGGCTGTTACATTTTTCATCTGGCCAAAGGGGTAGGGTATATTTGGCCTCAGCACCCCAATCAGTCCAGTTTGGTCCAAGTTTCTCAGGGCTCTGGAAGTAAGCAGGGCCGGCCCTGGTCAGCCTGTGGATGGGAGACCTCCAAGGGAGATGGCGGTTGCTACGCAGAGGCAGGCAAGGGACAAACACCTCGGTTCACTCCTCTCTTGCCTTCAACGCCCAGTGAAAGGAGCTGCCATGAGCTGAATGCAACTTGACGGCATGTTCCATGTTTGTCCCCCACATCCAGGCTGCCCGGATTTACTGACCAGATCAGCTTGCAGGCCTTTTGTACCTTGAGGGTTGTAGAATTTCTGTGAGGTGTGTGAAGAGGGAAAGGTCCAGGTTTTCAGGGCCATGGCACCACCACAGCTGGAAAACAGAGAGAAACCAGTCAGGACCCTTTGATGGGATGTTAGGTGCACAATCCCTAGAGGCCCATCTCAGAATTTTAAAACCCTTTACAGCTCCCTTTGTGGCGAATGAGCTCACATTTGAGCAGAGCAACAACTACAATTCTACGTGCCAGTCTTCTCAAGCAGACAGACAGGAAGCGAATTTCCAAACTTTGTTCTTTTACAGAAAGAAAGCATAAACCTTCAATCTCATCCTGTGTTCCAGAAAATGTTGGGATTATCAACCAAGCAATTTTGGGTGAGGAATGACTGTGGCTCCTATTTTGCACCCAGAAGGCCCCGGGCTCAACCCCCCCTCCCCCAGCACCTCCTCCGCTTGAAAAGAGCCCACGGGAGCAGCGGATGCGAATCTCCTCCAGCCACAAGAAAGCTGCCAGCAGCCAGCGGAAGCAATACTCATCTTCACACACTGATAATCTGACACAGGAGAACACGGCCTCATGGGCTCATGTCTTTTGATTGAGTTTCCTACACATTTTATTAAACAGTCCTTCCAATTTCAGACTGACAAAAGATGGCGTGATTTTCAAATCGATGCCTCATTGGGTACTGGACAGTGTCAGGCTCAGCACGCATTTTATGATTCGCCTGCCACAGAGGGAGGAGGGGGGGGGAGAGGGGTGTGAATGCCAAAAGCTTTCCCTTTCCTAAAGGCTTTGATGCGCCAGACACTGCGTCGCCGAGACCTGTTGTTTTGCCTTGTTTCTTCAGAGGGGTACGTGCTTAGTGGGGGGGGCGGGTAGTTGACTGTTACTTCTGGTGGGCAAATGCCGTGGGGTGACTGGGTCCTGATCTTTAGTGCCTCTGCTTAAACACAATATATCTGCAATCTCTGTGCTTTCACTTCCAGTCTTAACAAACCTCGTGTTCAGTATGGTATTCTTCAATGTCTCAATAAACTAAACTTTCTTCGAAGTGAGTGGTGTTGAGAACTGATTTAACCAGGATTCTAACAACTTGTTAGGACTTGCTGTTTCCTTCCTTGACCTCCTGCACCACAGCTGTGATGAGTGGAGAGGACGGGGAAGTCCCTACAACTGTGGCGGACGGCACTGTGACTGAGCAACGGACCACGGCAGCCCCAGTGACGACCATGGAGTCCAAAGGAGTGGAAGGCAGGGCACAGACCAGGGACTCTTGGGTGCCACTCCCCATCTGGGCTGAGCCCACTTGGGTGGTGACTCCCAATTTGAGGAGGTTTGGGTGGTGACTCCCGATCGAGAGGTTCGTGTACGACAGCGCTATGGATGCTTCTTCCAGGATGACCGGGAGCACATCTGTGTTGTGGAGGACACGGAAGTTGAATGTCTCCACAGGGAGTTCAGAGGCAAGGCTGAAGAGATCAGGTGAGAGATGCAAAACATGATGCTGGATATACCGGGTATCATCATGGATGCCCCCCAGCAAGAGTTCAGGGATCGTGGACGGGCCCAAGATGGAGCTGGAGTGGTGCTGCCAGCTCCTCTGCACGTGCCCCTGCCTCCTGCCCCGGGAGCCCCCAGCCATTCCTGCTGGCCCAGCTGGGCCACCCGAGCTGCCTACAGCCCCGGCGACTCTGGAGCGGCCCCGAGATGCCCTGGAAGCAAGGTTCGACGGCACCCCAGAGAAGCTGGTGTTTCTTCTGCTGCAGGCGCACAAGTTCTTACGGCGATTGGGGCCCCACTTTGGCCACTGACGAGCACCGTGTGGACTTTATTGGATTGCGCCTCTGGGACCGGGCAGCTGACTGGCTCGTGGGTCTCCACAAAGTCCGGGACCCAGAATTCCAAGATGTGAATGCCTTCGTGTGGGCACTCCAATGCCAATATGAGGACCCCCTGGAGCTAGAGAGAGGGTGCACCTGCTTGAGGGGTCTATGCCAGGGTAGGCACTCAGTGCGGGAGGACTCTGATGAGTCCAGAACACACACTGCAAAGTTCCAGGGGTGGCCCAAAGAAGTCCTCATCGAGTTCTACCGGGCTGGGCTGAATTGCTGTGATTTTACACACAGGTAAAAACGCAATGAAATTAATAAAACTGGCTTCACGGTGGATTAAACTGCAAAAGAACAGCACTCACCACAATGAATAAAACCTTACTGTATTCTACCATAGGTATGCATGTATCCAATGCATACATTACATTAAGTTAACAATGCTAATTTCCAGGTTTTCACCATATCTTTGAGGATCTTGCAACTATATAATTTATTTTCTAACTGAAATCCTCACAATAATTAATTGTAACACACTATTTATGGGGTGTCTTTACAATCCAGTATTCTGTAGTTACTCTCTATTGAATTGTACACAATCTTCTTGAGAACAAATTCTCACTAAGGATAAATTCTGAGATGTAAGTCGTCAATGTGTCTCAGCTGTATAACGATCAAATCTATTCATAAAGAATCCAGCGACCCAACGGGTAGCCACAGATTTCCTCCTGTTTCAGTTTCCTCTTTTTCAAGAATCGCTGTGATTTTACAACTGATAAAAACCATACCATTGATTTTTAAATAATGTATTAACACTCTTTCATACAAATCAGAATAGGCTTATGAATCACGCACCCAATATTTTCTAGAGAACTTCCAAGTGAGGAGAATTATTATTATTATTATTATTATTATTATTATTATTATTATTATTATTATTATTATTATTATTATTATTATTATTATTATTATTATTATTAATTTTGAGGATTTCAGTTAGAAAATAAATTGCAAGATCCTCAAATACACGGTGAAAACCTGGAAATTAGAATTGTTAATGTAATGTATGGATTGGATACGTGCATACCTCTGGTAGAATACAGTAAGGTTTTATTCATCGCGGTGAGTGTTGTCTAATCCACTGCGAAGCCAGTTTTCTTAATTTCATTGCGTTTTTACACGTGCGCCTTGGTTTTTAAGAGTGTGATCTCATTGTGTGTTATTTTTAACCTACTTCTGGACGCTTAATAACATTTTTATGTCTTTGTCCCTCCTGTCGCTTTGTTCGGCTGCCTGGGGGTCTGAGGAGATAAGGCCGAGGGCATAAATATCATATAAACGGATACTCAGGATGCTTCTGGAGCCTCCGCACTGATTACGGTTAGGGAGCCAGGAAAGGAAAGGGCGGGGGAACCCCATGCTTCAGAGGGGGGGGACAGGAAAATGCATCTCCCTTCTCTGGTCTGGTGCGTGGTAACAGCTCCTCCTCACTGTTTGTGCCTTAAAACATTCATACCCCACCTTCCCCCAAAGATTCAAAGCAGCTAGCAAGGGCAAAATCCAGCTGCACCCAAACAACACTGAGAATAGATCCCAGATCCCATGCCACCAACTTCCCGATCCAGGAGTGGAAGTTCAGGTGCAGGGAGTCCCTCTCTATGGTCAGGGGAAGGAGGGAGATGAACAGCCGCTCGGGCTGAAGGCATCAAAGGTACAGTTACCAACCTCCTGTTGGGGCCTAAAGATCTCCCAGACCTGATCTCCCAGGCTGCAGAGAAAAACTCCCTTGGAGAAAATGGCTGCTTTGGAGGTTGGACTGTGGCATTCATACCTCACCGAGGCCCCTCCCCTCTCCAAACCCCGCCTTCCCCAGGCTCCACCTCCAAAATCTCCAGGAATTTCCCAACCTAGAGTTGGCAACCCCAAAGCCTTTGATCTCATCCCACGCTTCCAAGACTTGCGGGTGATTACTTGCATATGTAACCCTGTCCTAGTGGGCTGCATCACACAGTTCTGTTCTGTCTGGTCCTCTGAGCACGCAAGCCCTGCTTGACCACATTGACCCAACCTCCATCACCCCGCCCTGCCTTGCAGGCACTGCCGTGGACTCCATCTTGCCTCCTTTCCCCAGGATGCAGGCAGCAGCTATCCCCTCCCCTCCGAAGCAAGACGCCTTCATAGGGTCCAGGCTGGCTTGGCCCTTTGGATGGTCCCTCCGTTCAGCTCTGACAGGCTAAGAGGAGGGTTTTTTTCTCCCTCCGGAGGACCTCTCTGGAGGAAAGAACTGATGAGTTCCCCCCCACAATAACTCACCATATTTGTCTTTGCCAGTTGAATGCAGCTGAAACAGCCAGACAGGGGCCACTGTAGTGCTCTGAATTTAAAGGGACCTTCGTGCAATATACGTCACCCCAATCTTACCCAGCTTTCCAGGAAGATGTGACAAATTTTATATGTCCCTTCTGCAGTCAGCTCATTCCCGTGACACCAGTCTCACGGCAACTAAATTCTGTGCTTTGGCCTGTTTAATTTGAATAGTGTTTGGTTTGTATAGTGGAAGTTACATTAATGAGTCTATGAACTTTTTATTGTATGTGTCTGTTTTCTTTTATGTGCTGTTGACTCTGTTGACGACATTTTTGTCAGCTGATCTAGGACTGTAGCAAAACTGTTTGATTAGTAGAATGAAAAGACTGAAAACAGAAACAAAAGAAAACGCTGCTGTAGAAAGGACAAGAATTATGGGAGGTTTTGGTCTCCCACCAGAAAAGACAGGAAGCGGATTCCATGCCCTGTTCCCAGAAACACGGGAGGAGGCATCCAGATGTCAGGATGTCCTCCTTGGACAGAAAAATGGGTGGCACCCAACAGGTCTTCCATGGATTTCTCTGTGCACACAAACAACATAATAAAAGCAATCTGTTAACTTTACCTCGAAGCTGCAGACCACAGACTGGAAGGCCTCCAGGTTCTTGATGCTCAAGGATCCCAAGCTGGTCTCAGCCGTGCCCGCAATGGAAAGGGCCAGGTGCAGAATTCTGCCGTTTAGCAGACGTCTCTTTCTTTTCAGAAGGTATGCTAAGACCTGCCAAGGACAGCGTTCACTTAGGAACTCCCAGGCAAGGCCCCAAATGACACAGACCCCACCCCAACCTCTTAGTCACGACAGACAAGGCAGCCTCCTGCCAGATTGGTGATGAGTTTGCAGAGCAAAGCTTCTGTCATAAGCATGGCCTCCGGGAAGAGCTACTTGAATACAGTAACTGGTGAAGTTCATACTTCTGCCCCGTGTCTGACTTCTGCCCACGGCCCCTTCTGCACTGACAGCCAGCTCCGGAGAATCCGAGGAGCCAGGCCTTAAGGGTTGACTTCGCAGGCACACGCATTCCCTCTGCACTGGGTCCCCCCCCCCTCCCAGTTTATTTATTTGTGCATTCTGTAGGGATGCTGCATCTACAAGCAAAGCCCACATTTTCTGAGCTAACTGGCTGCTTTCTGCTTTCTGAGCTAACTGCAACCATCTTTCAAAACTTTTAACTGCAGACCCAACCCCTCCCTCCCTCCCTCCCTCCCTCCATGATTCTGCAAAAAGGGAAGGGAAGGGAAGGGAAGGGAAGGAAGGAAGGAAGGGAAGGGAAGGGAAGGGAAGGGAAGGGAAGGGAAGGGAAAATCCAGGCCCACACAGGCAGGACTGACACACTTGGGAGCAGGGAATCCCCCCTAGTCCTTTACATTTACTGATTCCTTCATGTGCTTTCTCTCTCTGGCTTTTTAAAAGTTTGCTGAGTGGGAGGACACATCCTGTTTTGTCTTTGGAGAAGGAGGGAAAGTAAACAGAACAGGGAGGGAGGGTCAACCTAAAGAGAGAGAGGGATGGAAATGGGGGAGGGCAGTGGGCAGCCCTTAAGTACCCACAGAAACAATTAGCAATTCAAAAGTGGATGAGAACAAAGAATTGCAGCAAAAGGAGCTTTGGTACTGTAGGGCAACAGTGTGCTGGAAGCAGATTCCTGTAAACCAAATGTAGAAACAAGGAAAGGTCCCAACACAAACTGGAAGTGAACGTGGGAGGGAAGGCAGAACGGAACTACGGAAAAATAGGACGTGCTCAGAAACCGAGGCAAAATACGGGTTCAGAAAGGGCGCATGCTTGGGTGATATTCCCTCCGCTCATCAGAAAATCCAAGTATTCCTGCCCAGTGCTAGCTGTGGCTATAGGGCTGACTTATACTACCAACCACACAAAACCTATCTGCTAGCTTAATTCTGCTTTTTTATTTCATTAGGTTTGCATTCGTTGGTATTTTTTGATCACTCTGGGTGTAAACATTAAAACTGTGTTTCTAAATTCAAGCTAGTATTTATTTAGAAAATGTAAAAATTAGACAATAATAAAACTGTTAATATTAACAAAGCATTAAAAACCCAGCCTATAAAAACCCAGAAGCATAAAAAGTGAGAGCATAACATATTTGGCAGCCTAACGGAGCCTTATAAAAGTCCTTTGGCTACAAACAGAATGTAAAAATAATCAAAAAGATCAAACCCAGAGTTAGAAGCCTGGCTGGGGCCCCCTGGGGGGGGGAGAGAATGGGCCTGGTGTCTAAGAGATCTGTCTTTTCCATTCACGGCTTCAGCCTCCAGATTTATGTACCCACAGATTGGCTGAGCTGACTGTTAGAATATACAGGTGGGGGCCCATGAAACTCACGGCCCAGCCCTCCTTACCCACGAAGCTCCGGTGCAGATCCCTTCCACTCCTGCCCCCCTTCCTGTCACAGCTCCAGGCCTCCACCGCAGCTGAAGCCATGAATGGAAAAGACAGATCTGAAAAAATGTCTCAGGTTTGCAGAAAAATCTGAAATCTAAAAAAAAATAAAAATAAAAAAACCTGGGAGGTTCAACAACAGCTGTCCAGTGGAAGCCATGGTGCACCACATTTTCTAGCTTTGCATTTTTATTGTGTGCTTCACTTTGTGTGTTTGTGTGTGTGAGTGGATAGATGATAGATAGATAGATAGATAGATAGATAGATAGATAGACAGACAGACAGACAGACAGACAGACAGACAGACAGACAGAACTTTTACAACTGTCTTGTTGGTATGTCCAGGGCTCTTTTTGTAGAAAAAGCCCAGCAGGAGCTCATTAGCATAACAGGCCACACCCAACAGCAGAAACTCATTAGCATATTAGGTCACACCCCTGACAGCACAGCTAATTAGTGTATTAGGCCGCACCCCCAAGTTATCAGAAGTGTGGTCATCACCTCACACAAAGCCACGTTGTGCCTGATGCACTCCCAGACCAAACACTCTCCTCTAGGGTTACCATATTTTGAAAAGCAAGAAAGAGGACCTATCTCCTGACTGACTACTTCGAACAAGTGATCCGTATAGCAGATCTCATTTTAAATACCCTACTATTTAAGCTGTGATCACTGGCACTCACAAGGAATATTCCTTATCTTCCAGCCCCAAAAGAGGGCATGTTCATCCATGTTTTAAGAGCTCAAAAGAGGAGAGCCACCTCCACACCACACAGAGAGACACATTTACAGAGAAAGCCCGGGCCCTGTTCTCATAAGAACATAAGAGAAGCCATGTTGGGTCAGGCCTGTGGACCTTCCAGTCCAACACTCTGTGTCACACAGTAGCCAAAACCCAGGTGCCATCAGGAGGTCCAGCAGTGGGGCCAGGACACCAGAAGCCCTCCCACTGTTGCTCCCCCCAGCACCAAGAAGACAGAGCATCACTGCCCCAGACTGAGAGTACCCATCTATACCCTGTGGCAAATAGTCACTGGTGGGCCTCTGCTCCAAATGCTTACCAAGGAACAATGGGGTTGCTGTGCAGCGGAAGGCAATGGCAGACAGCTTCTGCTCTGTTCAGCTCTTGTCTGGAATGTCCCAGGGATGAGGGTTGCCATGGGTCATTTTTTTCATTTTTAAAGGATTATAGTCTCCAGAGGCCCATTTCTGAATGGACAGTCTGGTAGATTATTTTATTTATAAAGCAGTAAACACGCCCTTTTCCCTGGCTCCCTGCACTTAAAGAGAGCCCCTTTAAGTGCAGGGAGCCGGCGGGAATGGGTCCCAATCAAGCCCCAGCCACCACCCCCACAGCCCACCCCCCGATCAAGCCCCAGCCACCCCCTGTGGCCCCCCCATCAGGCCTTACCTTACCTTACTTCTTGCTCCGGTGGCCAAACTGAGGACTGCTCAGTGGGGCCATTGGAGGGCTTTTGGGAGCAGGGGGCGTGGCCAAGTAGGAACGGAGCAGGAATGCCGTCCCAATGCGTTCCGGAACAAAAACAGCCCTGGGTATGTCTAGTTGTTTGATTTTGTATATCTGAGTCCTCTGGTCTCCAACTGTCACAAACAAGACTTCAGCTTCAATGCAGTGTAGGGGCTCCAGTGTCAGACGGGGACCTGGAAGACCCAGGTTTGAATCCCCCCCTCTGATGTGGAAGCCCACTGGGTGGCTTTGAGCCATTCTCACGGACACCCAGACTAACCGCCTGCACAGGGTTCTTGCAGACATAAAATGGAGGAGGGAAGAACAATAGAGACTGCTTTGGGTCCCCATTGTAGAGAAAGGTGGTCTAGAAATGAACTAAATAAATAATACACATGGCTGAAAGGGGAGACCTAAAAATGTGGGTTGTTTTGGTGGGAGTGAAGGAGAGAAGGAAGTAGGGAAAGGTGAAGATACAGGGGTTGCGAAGAGGAGGAAAAGAGGAAATAGTGCAGGGAGGGGAGACAGGGGAAAGTGAAACCCCTCCCCACAAGTCCTTGCAGTTTCCCCACAGTGCAACTGGGCCATAGTTTTCCTGAGTAGAAGCCTAACTGTCAGAAAAGATGCCTTTGATGTTTCTCACTGAATCCATTGTTTTATGTTCCCTACCCTGCTTTGCGCTTGCGTAGCTATGCAGGCAGAAACGTGGGAGCTTCTTCCCTGCCGCATTTCCTTATCAAGGTGGCCTTGAATGTAGGCTTTGGACTATTCTTGTTTAGCTGAGAATTTTCCAGTCCTGGGAAGGCAAGGGGAGGGGAGTAGTCTCCCGCTCATGAAGTATTTCTCCCGCCGGGAGTTCCCGCGCGAGTGCTCAAGTTTTATTCGCTAGGCGCTTTATTGCATCACACTATAAGTTGGCTTGCTCTGCTTTGCCCCCCATTCCTGACAATGACCTCCTACTGTGGGTTTTAGCAAGATAATCCTAATAAAACCTTTCTTTGTGCAAGAATGACTGGATCTACTTGATTTAAAACCTGACAGAAATTGTCAGGAATCATCATCATTCCCTCACCGTCAATTTCCGCCGTCTACCACGATGAGCGGAGCGGGGAAGGGAGCCACGGGCACAGCCCCGTTGATTACTACTTCGGGAGCCTCCGGCGCAGCTCCAGCGATCACTACTGCAGGAGCCACGGGCGCCGTTCCAGTGACTACTGCGTCAGGAGCCACGGTTCCCGTCACTACTGTGGCAGCTCCAGTGGTCACTATCCCGACCACCACCGTTGTTCCGGTGACTACAACTACAGTTTTGGCAGCACCAGCAGTCTACTCAGCAGCCGGGTTGGCTACCCCACCATCGATTGGCACAATTGGAGCCGCGTACACACTCCCGATCTACAGCCCGGCCGGGCCTATACAAAGTCAGGGAGGTGCGGTTCCACGAACCTATGTGCCAGGAGTCCCAACACCCTGGGATAAAGGGGTGACTTATCGCAGATCACGCGATTGGACTAAGAACTTGTTGGACACTACCCAGACCACCTGGACTATGCCGGGAAGCCAGAGCCGGGACAGTCTTTTGGATCCCAGAGGTAGTTTTGGTCTTCCCCAAGGGCGGGTGTCTCGGGGATCCCCCAGAACGGGGTCCAGCCAAGATACTGATGCCCGCATGGACTCTATTCAAGAGGATACCCGACGGCTGGTAAGGGATATGAGCAAACTAATGCAGTCCCTACCCCAGATGATGGACCAAGCCATTCGGGCCCATCCGCTGACACAACCTAGACCGGCACCAGCCGCGGCACCACCATTGATACCGGGACGGCCACCTCCTGCTCCTCCGGGCCCGGGGCCAGGCCAACCAGTACCACCGGGTCCAGGGCCGGGCCAGCCAGCTCCCCCAGGGCCGGGGCCGGGCCAGCCAGCACCAGCCCCACCTCCATTGGTCGTCCCAGCGCCAGGACCTGGGCCAGGGCAACCAGGACCTATCCAGCCGCCAGTTTTACCTCCGCCTCAACCCCCTGCTCCAGCACCCCTCATGCAGCCGGTCCCAGTACCGATCATGGCGCCAGCCCCCCGGTAATCCGCCCCAAGGACATGCTTGAGATCACATTTGATGGAGATCCAGAGACTGTGTCCTTTTTCATTTTGCAAGTTGGAAAATTTGTGCAAAGATGGGGCTATGTATTCCCAGACGAAGAACAACAGGTGGAGTTTATCGCATCCAGGTTCCGGGGGAGTGCGACTAGCTGGTATGTAGCCCTTCATGATCTGGAGGCAGCGGAGTTGGGGAATGTAGATGACTTCATGTGGGCCTTGAGAAATCGTTTTGAGGATCCGGGGGCGGCCGAAAAAGCTGAAGCCTTCCTCCGCACATTCAGACAAGGCAAACTCTCAGTGCGGGAGTACTCACGGGAGTTTCAAAGGCACGCCGTGAAAATTCGAGACTGGACAGATGCGGTCTTGGCCCAACAATATCGAATGGGACTAGCCGTAGACGTCCGCAATAATGTCCTCAGCTCTCAGCAACCCCGCACCCTCCAGGGTTGGATGGAGGAAGCCGAGAAGGCCGAAAGTCGCTTACGCATGATGAAACTGGATCTATCTTTGGGTAACAACCGTCCAAGTACTGCGGCAGGCCAGGCCAGACCCAAACCAATGTCCACCCCAAGTGGAATGAGGGATCAGCGTATGCGACAGGGGCTCTGCCTGCGGTGTGGGGAGAAAGGGCATTTCGCTGCAGCCTGCCCGAGAGGGGATCCCAATAGAGCCCCACCACAAGAAGAGCCCAGAAGGTGGACAACCCCTACCCCGAGGAAAGGTACAGCAAAACCACGCAACACGCGGGCTCTTTTTGCCAGCCCCGACCAAGCGGATGCCTTGATGCTAGAAGAGGAGAGCGAGATGCAGGGAAATGAAATGGTCCTGTTTGTGAATGGCGCTACACAGCAGGACCCAGCACCTGAGGCGCCTAAACTGGTGAGCAATTACCCTCTCTCTCTTCTTTGTGACTGTTCTGGTGATGAATCCCGCAATGATGACCCACATTCGGGTTCGGGCCCTCATTGACTCAGGGTGCGGGAGGGATCTCATAAACCCGTCTATGGTTATGGGGTTGGAGGCAGCCGTGGTCCACTTGAAAGACCCAATAACTTTCACGCAGATGGATGGGTCTCCAATGAAAGAACCATGCCGATTTGAGACTGTTCCTTTAAGAATAGGCATTGGTGACCACTGGGAGCTACGCTCGTTCGTGATCGCCCCGCAAGCCCAGTTTCCCTTAGTGTTGGGTAGTCCCTGGTTACATGGACATAACCCTTACATTCTATGGGAAGAAGGGGATGTACAATTTATCTCCCCAAAATGTACGGGACACAAATGGGACCCAGGGTGGGGAAATCCCCCATGCAATGAACCTCCTCGAGCTTGTTTAGCAACGGAGGATCTTAACCGCATCCCTGAGGATTACCAGTATATAACAAGGGTTTTTGAGGAGGAGGAAGCTGATGAATTACCCCCCATCGTAACTCTGACTGTGCCATTGAGATTCTTCCGGGCCAGAAGTTACCAAAAGGGAAAATTTATGCCATGAGCCCAAGTGAAAAGGAAGAACTGCGCCGTTTCATTGATAAAAATCTGGCCCGTGGATTCATTAGACCAGCATCATCTCCTTTTGCAGCACCTGTATTGTTTTGCAAAAAGAAGGATGGGGGGCTCAGACTCTGCACGGATTACCGGGGACTTAACGCAGTGTCTGCAACTAATGCCTACCCAATGCCCCTCATCAAAGACTTACTGGCAGAGGTGGCTAAAGGGAAAGTGTTTTCGAAACTGGATTTAAGAGATGCCTACTTTCGGGTTCGCATCAGAGAGGGGGATGAATACAAGACTGCATTTAATACCCCGCTGGGGCAATTTGAATACAGGGTGATGCCCTTCGGGTTACAGGGGGCACCAGGGGTCTTCATGAACTTAATCAATGAAGTGTTACACCCCTATCTATTCAAGGGGGTGGTTGTTTATTTGGATGATATCTTGGTCTATACCCCGGATCAGGAATCCCACACTAACCTTATGCGTAAAGTACTGGAAAAGCTCTTAGAGCACAAACTGTTTGTTAAACTGTCAAAATGTGAATTTCACCAAGAGTGCATTGACTTTTTGGGATACCGCATATCCTCTGCGGGGTTAGAGATGGACCCAAAAAAAGTCCAGGATGTATTAATGTGGGAGCCCCCCAAAACCAGGCGACAGCTCCAAAGTTTCCTCGGCTTCGCCAACTTTTACCGTCAATTCTTGCCACACTTTGCCCAAGTAGCCCTTCCCCTCACGGAACTGCTAAAGACTAAGGGGAAGGGATCTAAGGCTTCGGCGCCAGGGGCCCCTTTGAATTGGACCTCGCAATGTCAGCAAGCGTTTGAACAACTAAAACGGTTGTTCACGTCTGAACCCATACTTGCACACCCTGATGAGACAAAGAAATTTGTAGTCCAAGTAGACGCATCGGACACTGCTATGGGTGGGGTGATTTTGCAAGAGAATGCTCAGAAACAGCTACAACCCCTTGCTTATGTGTCAAGAAAATTTAACGATACAGAAAGATTTTGGCCCATTTGGGATAAGGAAGCTGCGTCTGTACGTTTAGCATTGATCACATGGAGACACTGGTTAGAAGGGTCCCAAATACCTTTTGAAATCTGGACTGATCACAAAAATCTTGAGGTATTGCGAAAACCGCGGAATCTGAATGCTAAACAATTCAGGTGGGCTGAATTTTTTTCCAAATTTCAATTTACCCTTCACCATTTCCCTGGGAAAGCCAATCATCTGGCGGACGCTCTCTCCCGCCTTCCCCAACATTTTTCTAAGAGAGTCGAAGTACGGGAGTCTATGTTCACCCCGGAACAGTTAGTTGGGGCAGTTGTAACCCGGAAAGCCAAGCAAGCACAAACGAACCCCATCCAGACATTGACCTGGGAAAAACAATTTCTATCTGACATCACCCCACAAGAAAAAAATGATTTACAAGCCAGAGACGATGTGAATTGTGGTCCGAATGGCTGTTGGTACAGGGGAAATAAAATGTTTGTCCCAGAAGCTACCCGATCCCAAATCTTGCAGACAGTGCATGACTCTAAAGCTGCGGGGCACTTTGGATATGTAAAGTCCTTAAGACTTCTGCAACGTAGCTTCTGGTGGCCCCGAATGAAACAGGAGTTATCCCTCTATATACAATCCTGTCCAACATGCAATCGTTGCAAAGCCAGACCAGGTAAACCTCCAGGTCTCCTGCAACCTCTACCCACCCCAAGCAGACCCTGGGAAGTAATCTCTATGGACTTTATTACTGATCTTCCCCCCTCTAAACAGATGACAGTCATTTGGGTGGTAGTGGATTTATTCTCCAAGCAAGCTCACTTTATACCATTCCCCAGTTTGCCAACAGCCAAAGTCTTGGCCAAAGCATTCCTTCAACACATTGTCAAGTTACATATGTTACCGCTCAAGATAGTCTCCGACAGGGGGGTTCCATTTGTTTCCAAGTTATGGTCTGAGTTAATGACTCTAATGGGTATTGAACGTGCTCTCAGTACTGCCTATCACCCGGAAACTGATGGGCAAACGGAGAGAGTAAACCAGACGTTGGAACAATACCTGAGATGTTTTTCTAACTATCAACAAGACAATTGGGTAGATCTACTGCCATTGGCAGAGTTTGCGTACAACAACTCATGGCACGCTTCAACAAAAATGTCCCCATTCAAAGCGGCCATGGGCTATGATAGCCCCCTCTTCCCTTCTTAAAGCCTGTTGGAAATGGGGGGACAGCCTCAGCATGGTGTAAAACTTTCTGCAATTCTTGGCCCCTGATTGTTGAAACTTTGAATGAGGCCAAGGCACAGTACAAAAAACAGGCAGATAAAAAAAGGACTGGTGGATGGAAACTGCAACCGGGAGACGCTGTCTATCTGTCAACTAAGAACCTAAGGCTAGCGCAGCAATCCAGGAAACTTGCTTGGAAATATATTGGTCCTTTCAAAGTGTTGCGATGTGTAAATCAAGTAACTGTACAACTAGACTTACCTAAGTCTCTTAAAGCAATACATCCAATTTTCCATTACAGCCTCCTCAAGCCTGCGTTACCCCCGACTAAATGGCAACCTGAGATGTCGGCTCCTCCCCCCCCTTTGATGGTTGGCGATGAGGAACACTACGAAATTGCTGATATTTTGGACTCTAAGATTCTTCGTGGACAACTCCTGTACCTTGTTCAATGGGTACACTTTGGGCCCCAATACAGGGAATGGGTGAAAGTCTCTGATATCAATGCACCTGATCACCTGAAAGACTTTCACTCACGATACCCTAACAAACCTGGGGGCCCTTGTTCTCTCCTTCCTGAGTGGTGGGTGGGTGGTATTTTGGGAAGGGCAGAATGTCAGAAAAGATGCCTTTGATGTTTCTCACTGAATCCATTGTTTTATGTTCCCTACCCTGCTTTGCGCTTGCGTAGCTATGCAGGCAGAAACGTGGGAGCTTCTTCCCTGCCGCATTTCCTTATCAAGGTGGCCTTGAATGTAGGCTTTGGACTATTCTTGTTTAGCTGAGAATTTTCCAGTCCTGGGAAGGCAAGGGGAGGGGGGAGTAGTCTCCCGCTCATGAAGTATTTCTCCCGCCGGGAGTTCCCGCGCGAGTGCTCAAGTTTTATTCGCTAGGCGCTTTATTGCATCACACTATAAGTTGGCTTGCTCTGCTTTGCCCCCCATTCCTGACAATGACCTCCTACTGTGGGTTTTAGCAAGATAATCCTAATAAAACCTTTCTTTGTGCAAGAATGACTGGATCTACTTGATTTAAAACCTGACACTAACACATTTTAGAACGTCTTACATTTGTTAATCTTTGGGTTAGGGTTTTCTATTGTAACTTTGTTTTAACTGTAAGTCTCTGTTTGTTTGTTTGTTTGTTTGTTTGTTTGTTTGTTTGTTTGTTTGTTTGTTTGTTTGATTGATTGATTGATTGATTGATTGATTTATATCCTGTCCTCCCCACTGAAGCAAGCTCATGGCGGCTTACATAATATTATAACAAGATAAAACAGTTAAATTATTAAAATTGCAAAAAAATTCTTGTTCCTTTCCCCCCTCGAACGTATATATCCCTGGCTGCATTCCCCTCCCCATTTTTCTCACACTGCCCAGGTGGGCAGCAGGAATGGGCAGGGGGCGGGGGGAAGCCTTTTTTCATTTCTACAGCACAGATTCTGGACAGGTTTTTTTAAGCCTTGTAAAGGAGGACTTCTGTTTGGGAGGCAGCAGGGGAAGGATGCATCCTCTCACCTGGTACCCACCAATCTGCCTCATCTGATTTTCACTCATCGTGCTGCTGCTGAGGATGGAGTGGAGGGCTTTGACAGTGGCATACAGGGAGCTGTCATCTTCGGCCATCATCAGGAGCCCAAGCAGAAGAGCAGGCCCTCCAATGTAGTTCAGGCTGATTGCCGCAGGGCGCGTCTCAAACACCCGGATCCCTGTAAAGAAGAAGAGAAGAGAAGAGATTGGATTTATACCCCACCCTTCTCTACCCAACGGTGTCTCAGAGTGGCTTACAAACTCCCTTCCCTCCCCCCCCACAACGGACACCCTGTGAGGTCAGTGGGACTGAGAGAGCTCTGACAGAAATGGCTCTTTTTCAAGAACAGCTCTTATCAGAACTACGGCTTGCCCAAGGTCATCCAACCAGGTGCAAGTGGAGGAGTGGGGAATCAAACCCGGTTCTCCCAGATTAGAGTCCACCCACTTAACCACTACATCAAACTGGCTCTACACCAAGAAGGCCAGGAAACCGCACTGTTCAGCACTGGGAGGTCTTGCTGTTAACACTGCTGATCAGGTCAGAGCAAAGGAGGCAGGGAGTGATAAGAACAAAAAGAACACAGAGGATGGTCCTGAGAAACTAAACCAGAACAACAAAAGGGATTGGAAAGGCGGACAAGACAATCGGGTCTCTATTCCACATCTCTCAAGCAACGGGGCTCCTTTTTGAAAAGCTGAAGGAAGATTCTTGCTCCACAATGGTTCTCTCCTCTCTCTCTCTGCATGGGGACAATTCTTACTCATGTAGCAAGGAATTATGCTTTGAGCACGTCTCCTCCTTTTGTGCCCTCCTTCATTTGCTTAATCCACATGGACGGAATCATCGGCGAAAGACCCAGGCCCCAAGAGGCTCAATTCTATCTTTTTCAGAATGAGCTACCCAGCAACCAGAGTGCCAGTTCAAGGTGGTTTCTGAAACTAACCCAGGCCGGGTTGGAAGAACCCAGCTGTCACTTGAATCTTTTGTTGTGTGTGTGTGTCCCAAACCTACGAAGGAGCACAAACATTGCCACAAGCTCCGAGGTGAAGACAAAAAGCACTCCATCACTGAACTCTGACAAAGTGGGAAACATCCGACCGATTCCTGGTGGCCTCTTCCTCCTCCATGTGCCTGCTGGGATCCCCAAGGTTACCGGTGTCCTCTCTGGCTGACCGCAGGTACTGAAGTGCTTGTTCTCCACTGGTGGTTCCTGGGCGACTAACATTCCCTGGACCCAGCCTCGTGGGCGGGCACCAGTCACGTGAGAGTGGAATTAGCATCTTCCATGAGACAGATCTGCTTACAGTTACCCCAGTGATGTGGGAGCCGCTAAGAGAAAAAGGCTGCATCGGGGCATTGTGCAGGACTTATTGTGGTCCTGCAGGTCCCGCAAAACAGAGCTGTTCCTCCAGGTTTCCGATCTAGGCGATGGATGTCCAGTCACCCGGCCTCCCCTGCAAAGTGGCCCTTCTGATATTGTGTATGACTACCACCTGTCCAGCTGATGGAGCTAACAGAGAAAGTCATGTCGCCATGTTAGTTAAAAATTTTAATTTATTTTAAATACTTTTAAATTTTTAATTGATTATATTGTAAATGGAACAATGATGTTACCTCCCCTGAGCCCACATTTGGGAAGGGCGGAATACAAATGTGATAGATAGATAAATAAATAAATAGTATTTCAAGGGCCCTCTTCTCCTCGAGAGATTCAGGGGTTCTCTTCAGGACAGAAACTTCTGGCATTCTCCTGCATATCTGTTTTGTCTGTACTGGCCTGGGTCCTTCGTTGTTTGGTGCTATAGTTCGCACTTACCGTACTGGCTCACAGCAGCAGAGCCAATAGTTCTTAAGGGGCCGGCAAGTCTTCCAGCGGTATTTCGAGCCAGGTAAACTGGTGTTGTAGCATCTCGAGAGGAAAGCTCCAGCTGAAAGACATGGGAAGCCCTGGGACATGAGAGGGGAGAAGCAGGAAGAAACTGCGCAGAAAGGGAGGGGGGAAAGGGAATTACACATGATGGAGATTGGCTCAGTTTTCATGGGAAGGGGCCATGTCTCAGGGACAGAGCCTCTGCCTGGCATGCAGAAGGTCCCAAGTTCAATCCTCAGCTCCTCCAGTTCAAGGACCAGGCGGGAGGTGATGGGAAAGACCTCCTCTGCCTGAGACCCTGGAGAGAGACTGGTGTCGGTCTGCGTAGGCACCTCTGACCCTGACGGACCAAGGGTCCGATTCAGTATGGCAGCTTCATGCCTGTTTGTGTGTGTGTTCGTCCCCTCCCAATGTGACGTGGAAACAGCTTGAATATCTGCAGTGCTGCCTTTGCAGAGGCCTGTGCTTGGTTCCACGTGCCCCTGGTGTCACGATCGTGCCCCTGTTCTTCAGGGGTGCTGCAGCTTCCTTGGGCGGCTCGCTCCCAGGCAGGCAGCGCATTGGCAGAATTTGAGGAATAATCCAATCCCACACTCTGGAGTCACAAAAAGACAGTGACTGACTGCAGGCTGCTAATACAACAGGAAGGCCTTCCGAGTACAAGCCCTCACACACACACACCCCAGCACTCAGCAGACAAAGAACTGACATGGGAAACCATTTACCTTCCGGCTGCTCACCCAGGGAGAGTTCCTCTGCAGACCCTGAGAAGGAGGCTGAAACCTTAATACTCAAGAGCCAGTTCCAAAGTCTCACATTGCTCCCTTCTTACAATGGTATTGGGGCCTTCAAGCTAGGCAAGGGCACCAGGTCATTTCCAGGACTACTCTACATCGGACCTATTTTGGAAGTGTGAGTGAGCGAACACAACGGATGTGTTTGGAGGGGGTTGGGCACTTTGGAATCTGTACCCAGGCCACTTCTAGGACACCAGCCATGGCCTCTGAGAAAGTGTACAAGATCACCCGTCATTTCTTTGTCCCACAAAAGAGCCCAAAGCCTTACCTCTTTGGCTACCAGGCGTCCATCCACCTCTCCGTAGCAGTCCCTGATGCCTCTGATCGTGGTGTAACTGGAGCTCATCACGTTGATTCCAAAGGAAATCTTTTCCTGGGCTACTAAGGCTTCGGTCCGTATGCTGATGCTGGAGATTTCTCCTAAATGAAGAGATGGATGGAGGAGACTGGGAAGAAGGCACTCAACAGGATGAGGTAAAGACCCTCCCCCCAAACACCCCGATGCCCGAGAGATCAACGGGATGCTCTTCTGTGATCAGACCTCTCTGAGGCAATGGGGACTGAGGGCCAATCTGCATTTAGCATTTGCTCAGTTGTTTTACCAAACCCACACTGGAACAGAAAAAGATGCCGTTCAAAATCACATTCAACTATCCCGGGCCAACACTGTACTGACTGCGGAGTCACCCCCGAATGGCCATAAAACGGCCATAAATCTATGCAGACAGCCACCATTAAACCAGAGATCAAAGGAAGTGAATGCGGCCTGCAGTCTGGACACTGCCATAAAATGCGACACTCAATCAAAGTGAAAGTGGCCTGCAAGGTAGATGGGAATTTCTGTTCCAGTGTGGGTTTGGTAAGACAGCGGAGCAAATGCTAGATGCAGAAGGGGCCTGATCCACACGCCAGCTGTATGGTGAAAAGCAGGAGTCTGAGAGAGAAATCTTCAGCTGAGTGTCAGAAATTGCTCCGCCTAGCAATGCAGGGCTCCCCGACG
Organism: Gekko gecko; assembly: GCA_029375565.1. Taxonomy (NCBI): domain Eukaryota; kingdom Metazoa; phylum Chordata; class Lepidosauria; order Squamata; family Gekkonidae; genus Gekko; species Gekko gecko. Next base: position 5,185,145 of record JAPDNY010000008.1, read on the forward strand.
TGACACCCAAGGGTGCCATGAGACCCACCGACACCTTCCCTGCTGCCCGCCAAAGGCTTTCAGAAAGTGGCTGGGGCCCAGTGGGGCTGTTTCCCAGCAAGGCTTCTGACTGGCCACTGGAGACCTGACTGGCTGGGCAGGTTTTTGAAAACACCGGATCGGCAGAAGCGGCCTCTAAAGCAGCTGTGTGACTGAACGTTAGCTACAGTAGCCATTTTGTGGCTACATCCGTCACGTTGTGTCAGAATCCCAAAGGTGCCTGCGGGCTCAGAAAGGTGGGAGATCCTGTTCTGGGTTCCGATCTCCTGTCTTTATTTGAGATCCCTGCTCTAATGTCTTTGCCTCTGCTATACCCCCCAAGGATCCACAACCACGTCTGTGACAGGAGGAGGAGGAGGAATATGATGATGATAAAGAAGAAGGAAATGAGGGTGATATTGGATTTATGCCCTGCCCTTCACACCCAAAGGAGTCTCAGAGCGGCTCACAATCTCCTTTTCCTTCCCCTCCCCACAACAGACACCCTGCGAAGTAGGCGGGGCTGAGAGAGCTCTTTCGAGCACTGCTCCTGAGAGAACAGCTCTGAGAGAACTTGTGACTGGCCCAAGGTCACCCTGCTGGCTGCACGTGGAGGAGGAGGAGTGGGGAATCAAACCCGGTCCTCCCAGATCAGGGTCCGCGCTCCCCTCACCACGACACCCGACTGGCTCTCACGGCTTAGGCTTGTTAGTGGTAATCAGCAGATGCTGGGGCCTTTCCTGAAGTTCCCGACGGGAAAGAAAGGGGCCCTGAACCGTGACTGACGTTTCACTCCCAGACCAAGTAAGCCCTCAGTGTGCCAAGAAAGCCCTCCACCCAAGGGACCTCCTCCTCCCTCCCTCCCTCCCTCCCTCAGCAGCAGCCCGTTGAAAGGGGGCAGGTCTCAAGGGCCGCAGACGGGTCTTGTACCTCCGAGTTCTACAGCCTGGAAGTTGCCACAGTATCTCGGGCCCAGTCGGAAAATGCGCTGCAGAGTCTCCCCCGAAACGGCTTCTTCAAAGAAGTGCATTGGGCCCTGGCGCCACATCAAGGACGACCTCTGTTTCCAGACCCGTGGGGTGGCCACGTAGCCGTAGACATCAACAAAGGACGATGGGTCCATGGAGACAAAGCTGCCTGGAAGTGGCTGGATGTACTGCACCTGCGGCAGAGGAAAGGAAGCCCCCTGGTTTGGCCTTTTCGCCTCTGAGTGTGGGGCTGCAGTCCTAAGAACGCGCACCCGGAAGCAAGTCCCACGGAACAAACGGGGCCTGCTTCTTCACAGACCAGCTCGTGACTGCTCCCTCGGCCACCTGCGACTGAGTGCCGGATACAAAGCAAACGAGACAGGAATTCCAAATGCAAACTAGCGTCCTTCCTGTTGTGCTCGCTTTCTGCATGAAGGGATTCTTTTTGCATGGCGGAGCCTTCAGACCCATGAGCTTTTGCCAGCAGTCTGAAGTGGAACAGGCCCTTCAGCAGAGGCCTTTCAGCATCACAGGTATGGTGGCCAACCTCCAGGTGGGCCCTGGAGATCTCCAAGAATGACTACTGTGCTCCAGACTACAAAGGTCAGTTCTCGTGGAGGAAACGGCAGCCTCACAGGGCGCACTCTAGGGCACATCACAGTGTCTGGAACAAGGGTGTCGAACTCATTTGTTATGAAGGCCCAAGCCTGTTAAGGTCCATTTGATTCTGTGGGCAAGCACAAATTCGCTCGCCGCCTAAACAGGGAGGATTACGGATACCCAGCCAGGCCTTCAGGGCACAGTGGTCTGACCATGGAACTGCATCAGCAGCAATCCAGTCCACCATAATCCCCGAGGCAAAGATAAGATCCAGCGTGTGACCCGCTTGAGGTGTGGGGGTCGAAACAAACTGGGAGAGTCCCAGTGCCGCCATGGATGACACTGGGCAACCCTACTTCTTGGGGCTCCAGACCATGTGGAGGAAAGCTCTAAAACATGCAGTGATACGGAGCAGGTTGTCAATTAAGCCCAACCATGCAGGAGAGAAGCAAGTTGCTGTCCCCTGAGCACCAACTGCAGAGCTGAACACCGAGCCGTTACCTTAGCAGAGTCAAGTAGCTGCCCATCTATGTAGATCGAAATGGTGCAAATCCCCTTCCTCTCAGTTGCTGCAGTCACTGCAAGGTGACGCCACTGCCCGGTAACTAGCAGCTCAGCACAACTGAATTCCACTTGAGAGAAGGCAGAGGACTGACTGAAGCTTTCGCACTCAGGCTCCATGATGTCTGCAGCAGTGGAAAGAAGCAAAATCACATATCACAGGTGCAAGAGGGAAGCACTGTAGACGGGGCGCAGCTCTGGGAGGGGAAAACAGGGCCAGGAGGAAGCTGCAAGGAAACATCCAGTGTTCTCGCTGGCATATGGAAAACCTGCTGCAGGGAAGGGCTTTCAGCAGATGCTGTGGTGAGTGCAAATCCAGGTCTCCCATAAACCTCTCCAGGACTCAACAGGGAGATTGGTTTCTTATCTCATTACATACGCTAATTCATTCAGTCCTCACATATATATTCTCAACCAGAAGGACTATACAGCCTCTGTATTTTAGTGTATTTCTTTTTCAGAGAACACTGACTGTAATACAAGGAATGTTTGGCTGACATACGCTCCTCCCACCTCAAAAAAGAAAGTAAAAATGCTGTTAAGTGTTCTCCATGCTCTAAGGGTGAATGGGGAGTCTACGACTTATTTTGACATATTCATTGCTTTACAACTTGTTGACCTTATAACCTTAGCTTGTTATTTAATTCTGATTCTGCATAGCTTAAAATGTCTTCATCATGTTAGATGTCAGTTTGCTGTTCAGCCCGCCTGTAAGTCTGAACCTCATCTCCCATTCCGCTGTATTTGAAAAAGTGCGCCTTAGTTGGTCTTAAAGGTGCCTGACTGGACTCTAGATTTGTTCTAGGTCTCCCATAGGCAGCAGAGCGAGGACTTTAGGACATATCCACAGAACTGCCCATGACAGAGACTTGCCAGTTCCCTACTGCAGCCTCTCATTTCCCACCACCTTGGGGGCAGGATTGCCAGTCCCCAGGTAGGAGTGGGGGGATCCTCTGATTTTGCAGGCTCCTGCCTGCTGCCAGCTAGCTGGCCAGGGAGATCAGGCGGCAACGCTCTGGTTTTTGAGCAAAACTCTATGGTTTGAGCCCAATGTTACCATGGAGTTGCCCCAAATCCAGAGCGTTGCTGCACGATGACCCCAGCATGATGATGTCACTTCTGTGTGATGTCATCATGTCCAGGACATTGCACATGGTGACGTAGCCCCACCCACCCCCCACTCCCAGAAAGCTCCCTCCCACCCCCCACCAGCATGAGGCAAGGACCCGGCAACCCTACTTGAGTGGCAATGGGAGAAAAAATTTTCAAAAAGGCCATCAGGCCGATAGCATGATGTCATTTCCAGGAAAACCCTGGCGGTGATGTCAGTCCTCTCCAGGAATCACTGGAAACTCTAGCAATAAAGCCATAGAGAAAACCGTAAGTAAAACCCTGGGGAAACCTGGAAGTGCCATCAGTCCTCTCTAGGAATCACTGAAAAACTAAAACGATGATAGATAGATAGATAGATAGATAGATAGATAGATAGATAGATAGATAGATAGATAGATAGATAGATAGATAGACAGACAGACAGACAGACAGACAGACAGACAGACAGACAGACAGACAGACAGACAGACAGACAGACAGATAAAGTTTTATTGTCTTAGCCATAGGCCACAAGAAGCCACACCATGGTTGAGTAAAAAAATACATCAGACTGAACTAAATCCATAGACTTTTTCATGATTTGTAGAGGGGACTGACATCACTTCTTGGTTTTCACTGACACTGACCTCATGCCATCTCCAATGGCCGCCCCCATGTCCCTTGCTTGGTCTCCTGGCAGCCCTACTGAGTGACATCTTTTCAATCAGATCCCATACAGTAGCTCCAAATTATTACCTCGAGACAGAACCCCATTTCTCCACTGGTAAAATATTGCCATTTCAGTGCTGGGTAACATGATACTTCTGCAAGAGAACAACTTCTCAGGAAAAAAGACAGCCAGGTTCCTGCACCAAATGGACACCGACTGCTCATTTGATTGTGCAAAAACATGATGGTTTACCTGGTGAGGCCCTCAGAAGCGAGGCAGCAGGAAAACACTCAAAATTTGGACACGTTGGCCCCTTCTGCATCTGGCATTTGCTCCGCTGTTTTACCAAACCCAGGCTGGAACAGAAATTCCCCTCTACATTGCATGCCTTCTTTCACTTTCTTTGATTGTCGGATTTTATGGTAGCCTCCATGCTGCATGCCAGTTTCACTTCCTTTGATCTCTCCTTCTTATGGTACAGTCTGCATAGATTTAGGGCCGTTTTATGGCCATTGCGGGGTGACTCTGCAGTTAGTACGGTGGCATTGGCAAGGGGTATTTGGATGTGGTTTTGTGCTGCATCTTTTTCTGTTCCACTGTGGGTTTGGTAAAACAACAGCACAAATGCTAGATGCAGAATGGGCTGTTATCAGCCTTGTGGAGAAATGGATGCTAAGGTCAGGCTTTCAAAGTAACCCCAAGGACCACCAGGCCTCAGGGCCCCTTCCACTTTGGCCCCCCACGAGCCTCCTTTTCTGCCCCCCCCCCCCGTTGTGAGGCCCCAGCCGGAAGCCTTACCGAGGGGCTGCAGGAGCACGTCCTCTGTGGAGACGGTCAGGCACCTGCTCTCGGGAGAGTAGCCCACGGCAAAGCAGATGAATTCTTCTTCCGTCCGGGCCACGTGGCGCACCAGGGTAAGAAAGCGCAGGGGGTGGAGGGGGTCACGAGCAGAGCCCCACTTGCTGACCAGAAACCAGGAAGAGAAGGTCAGGCCCTCCAGCGGGGGGAACTGCCTGGGGCCTAGAGGTGGGAAGCAAGAGGTCAGCCGGGCCCTGCTCAGAGCAACCAGGGTGGGAGCGGACTCTCCCAGGGGTGGGCAGGGCCTTCTCTCCTGGGGGAACGGGCCGGAACGGAGTTACGAACCTCTTCGACAAAATCCTTTTAAAAATGTTTAAAAGTTCGTGAGTTTGCAGTATACAGATTGAAACCCTCATTCCCCTCTTGAGAGTTCCAGCACCTCTTTTTCCAAAAAAAAAAAAAAAGCAAGCTTTGGTGGTGGGGAATTCTCACAGGAGGGCTGCCAATCTCCAGACTGTACCTGATCCCTCAGAATTATACCTGATCCCCAGCCTACAGAGATCAGTTTCCCAGGAGAAAGTGGCTGCTTCGGAGGGCAGACTCTCTTCTTCTACTCCACTGAGCCCCCCCCCACCCAACCCCTGACCTCCCCCAGGCTCCACACACACACACACACACACACCCCAATTCTCCAGGAATTTCCAAACCCTGAGCTGGCAACCTTGTGGAAACTGGTAACAAAAGGGTGCTGGTTGTGATGTTATCCAACAAAACCATAGTAGCTGAATTGCCCGTTATCTCTAATCACAAGAATCTCCCTTCTCATACGTCATCCACTCTTATATTTAGCTAGCCTGAAAAGGCCCAGATCTGGCTGAGAAAGCATGAAATTAGAAGTGATGCAGGAAAATAACAGGTTGCTTACCTGTAACTGATAATCTTTGAGTGGCCATCTGTGCACTCACACCCATGGGAAACTTAGTGCGCCTGTGCTGATCCGATCGGTGTTGTACAAAGCTCACAACAGGATTTTCGTGCCTCCACCCCAGAGGTGTGTGGGAACCCCCACCGCACATGCCCAGAGGGGTGGAGCGCAGACATCCCACCAGTTCCTTCTGGTGACCGCAGCTGTACAATCAGAGAGGTGCAACTGAGAGACGGACCGCAGAGGAGAAGGACGGGCAGGCGGTGTGAATGCACAGGTGACCGCTCAAAGATCATCACCTGCCCCTGAAAACCCGATGGGGTCCCCTCGCCATAAGTCGGCTGCGACTAGGCGGCCCTCGGCACACACAGAGCTCTGGAAACGCCCCACAGAAAAACGCTGGCTTTGAAACCGAATGCCCGACCGCCAAAAGAGATATACATAACATATACATGAAGTCTCGAAACAAAGATTTTATTTTTCATGCAAGAAACTGGGAAGAGACAACTGCACTTGGTAATTTGCTACCAAGCTTCCTTTCAACTGCTCCTTCAGCCCCCAAAGAGCCATGTGAAATATTATTGTGAATCCCACTTTATAGAAAAAGGGTGGGCCCTTGCCCAGACTCATGCTGAAGACTCTTTGGGGGGACCGGGGGGGCGGCCTGGAAAATGCACCAGAGCATGGAGAGACATGATGGAGATTCTTAAGGCCTTCTCACAGCTTGCAGAGAGCCCAGGGTTAACCTAGAAGTACTTGCCTTAAGTCAGAAGCACCTACCTTTTCCAATTCCTCCTGAGACAGAGTATTCAGTGTTGGGACCCAGAACCGTAGCCAAAGTTGGGAGAAATAAACAGCTGCAACATATAGACAAACAGCAACGTAAGGCATGGGGGGAGGGAATAACGAAGAAGAAGAGACTGGGTTTATGCCCTGCCCTTTGCTACCCAAAGGAGTCTCAGAGCAGCTCACAATCTCCTTTCCCTTCCCCTCCCCACAACAGACACCCTGTGAGGTAGGCGGGGCTGAGAGAGCTCTTTCGAGAACTGCTCTTTCCAGAACAGCTCTGAGAGAACTGTGACTGACCCAAGGTCACGCCAGGAGCTGCATATGGAAGAGTGGGAAATCAAATCCCATTCTCCCAGATTAGAGTCTACGCTCCTAACCACTACACCAGAGATACATTGGCTGAGGGAAACTGGATACATCTCTTAGGGGGGGCTGTGGCTCAGTGACAGAGCATTTGCTTTGGCATGCAGAAGGTCCCAGGTTCAGTCCCCGGCATCTCCACTTAAAAGGTTCAGGCGGCAGGTGATGTGAAAGCTGCTACCAGTCTGAGTAGGTAATACTGATTCTGATGGACCAAGGATCTGGTTCAAAATAAGCCAGTTTCACGGAATTAGTCAAGGACGAGAGATCACGGGACAGGCTGAACTTCGTAAGGAAAACAACCATGATAAGATAAGATAAGGAAGTTGTGTTGAGAGAAAAATAAACCTTTAATTATTCAGTGAAAAACAATTCATTAAAGTTGTATCCTTTCTAATCTAGACCAAAGGCGGGATGGGTAGTATAGGAAAAGATTCTGTTTCTAACTATTATATCATTGCAATCAGATTGTTTTACATGAACTAATTTAAAAAGTTTGTGTACAGCCTTAAATGGTTGTGAGTAATGGTTAGAAACAGAGGGCGCGATCACACACGCCATTAGCCGTGCCATAGGCGTGAATGCCAGGTGGATTTAAAGGGCGCGATCAGACACGAACATCTGGGAAGTGCCCCGCACCCATCAGCAACCCGTTTTGCTCCGCCACAGAAGCGGTGTAAAAAGACACTGGTGAAAATCCAGTAGTAAATAGGTTGCGAGTCTGCAATGGGCCACGGATGGACTTTCCCCTGTCTGATCGCTCCAGAGCGCTCTCATGGCATCGGGAGGGTCTGATCCGGCCATCCTGACTCCGTGCCGTTGTTTTTCCCCCCCATCTCGGTACGCACATCATCGCAAACTGCATAGGGAGCCCTCGGTGCATAGATGCGATTCACTGATCCCTCGTTGAAGCGCACCAGAAACAAACGGCCAACCCCCCCACCGACTCACCCGCGGTTGCGTCTGATCATGCAGTGGCGGGCTTCCAAGGACTGTGTGATCACACAATTTCCTACAGAGCAAATAGCCTCGCTTCCCCCCATCCTCACTTTATCTTGCTCGTGTGACTGCAACCAGAATCTTTTCCTATGCTACCCACCCCGCCTTTGGTCTAGATTAGAACCCTCTGTTAACGATTGATAGTATGCACCTGAAGCAGTCTAGAAAGGACTTTTGGAGGGCAGCACGTAGCTGCTTTCCACATAACAAGATGATGTAAGTTAGAAAGGAAGAAGGAGCAGACAAGAAGTTGCAGGAAAAACATGAATGGGTGCGTTGTTTTGAGTTTCTTCCTTTTTTAAAAAACAAAAGTTTTTCAACTGTTTTTGGGTGCATTCAGACTAAAAGTGGTGGAAATTTTCTGTATCTTTGCATATATATTGCACATATATTGCATATTTTTCTAGTGTAAGGTCTCCTCTGATGAAACTTCTTCACCCAAAGAGTGATTAACATATGGAATTCACTGCCATGGGAGGTGGTGGCAGCTACAAGCATGGACAGTTTCAAGAGGGAATTAGATAAACATATGGAGCAGAAGTCCACCAGTGGCTATTAGCCACAGAGTATAGATGGGAACTCTCAGTCTGGGGCAGGTGCTGCACTCTATTCTTGGTGCTGGGGGGGCAGCAGTGGGAGGGCTTCTGGTGTCCTGGCCCCACTGCTGGACCTCCTGATGGCCCCTGGTATATTTTGGCCGCTGTGTGACAGAGTGTTGGACTAGATGGGCCACTGGCCTGATTCGACATTGGCTTCTCTTATGTTCTTATGTAAACCTGGAGTGAAACGGCCTCTGAGCGCTGTACCGTCAGCAAGATTTGCGACCAATTTGCTCAAAGGCCACAACTTCAATGAATTGTTTTTCAGTGAATAATTAAAGAAGATTTCTTTTCCTCTACACACGACTTCCTTATCTTGTCACGGTTGTTTTCCTTATGAAGCTTGGTCTCACGGAGTTGGCAGGCACTCCATCCCACCAGCCACTGCGAGTGGGCCACGCCCGTTTTCGCCACCTGTACCCTGCCGTGGAAGGCCTCGGAATCCTGTCCCCTTTTGTGTCCTCCCTTCCGTACCTGCATCCCGTGCATTTCGTGCAGCTGACGCAGAGTGGGCGCTCGCTTGCAGAGCTCACACCACGATGGGTGGGGTAGTCAGCCTCGCGTTCCCCTGACCCAGAGGGCTCCTGACTCAAGGATCCTGCCAAGGCTATTCCCCTCCACTAAAGGAGTTTTCAGCGGGCCAGGACTCCCCGTGCAAAGGGAAGCTGGCATCCACAGAAGTGCCCTGGGTGGGGGACACTGCCTAACTTCCGATCCGTAAACAAGCACTTTGTGCCTTTGGGGACTGTGAACAGCAGTGACAGAACAGCACAGAGCTGGTGTCCGGCATCCCTGTGAACTGGGCGGGTGCTCGGGGGCGGGGGGGGGACACACACACAGGGACCGGCAGGGTTGGCACCCAGCACAGGCAGCAGAGGTACCCGTATCCTTCCAAGGACATGTCAAACTCCACGAAGGGAGGTGCCAGGCAGGTGCTCTGTGGCTGGAAGCTGCGTGGAGCAGTCATGGCAATCAGACTCGTGGCTGCCTCGAGAGCCGCCGCTGAGTTCTCGGACGTCCGTGATGCGACCAGAACCGGGGGAGCTGGGCAACCGTTTGCAGGATCGTTCAGTGAACCTAGAACAGGAAACGCACAGAGGGTCATCTATGCTGCTCTGGAGCAAGAGTGCCGCCTTCAAGGATGAATGCCGAGAGGGACAACTGGAGGCAGCCGCAGCAGTGAGGGACGGAACGGCGGGGCGGAGGGGCCAAACTACAGATCCATGTGACCCCATTGGCAGGACTGCGCTCTTTGTGCGAGGCTTTGAAGTCAAAGGTGGTGGAATGTCAAACCCAAGCACAGTTGTGGTTCACTCATAAAAGCCATATAATCGGAACTGTGGGAAAAGACTCTAAGACCTTCTAGTCCAGCATTCTGGTTCTGATCTGGGCCAGTGAGCTGATTCCTGGAAGCCCATAAGCAAACCAAGAGAGCAAGAACCCCTCCCTACCGTACGCACCCCAATCCCCAACTCCTCTGGTCAAGAGTCGTCATCAGTGCCTCTGAAACGGGAGTTTCCATTTAGATATCCTGGCCTGTTGACAGACCCTCCCACTAGGAGCTTGAAACTAGGGCAGAGACTATCCTGTATGGAGTTTTGTCCTGGGAAACTCATGAAGAAGTGAGAACAGTCTTCCACGTCTAAATTAGGGATGCTAGCCCCAGGCTGCAAAATCCCTGGAGACCTGGGTGTGGAGCCTGTGACCTCAGCAAGTATAATGCTAAAGAGTCCATCCCGCAAAGCAGCCATTTTCTCCAAGGGGATGGATCTCTGAAGCCGGAGAACATCGGCCATTCCAGGAGATCTCCAAGACCCATCTGGATGTCGGCAAGTGTAGTCTTAGACTCTCACTGAAAGAAGTGTCAACAGAGCTGACTGCTCATAGTAAATCTGAAAGTAAAAACACTGGTATATTTCCAGATGTGAAGTGGCAAGATGGAGAGCTCTGCACGGAAATATCGACATGCATCTGAAATTTGCTTCCTGAAACGGCCGCCTTCTTCAGTCTAGCAGACCGTCTTTGCCTATTTGTACCGCAAATGCAGAACCTGTGATGCAGGGGTAAGTGAACAGCCAGAGAGAGAGAGGGAGGGAGGGAGAGAGAGAGCGCAACACTAGGGTGCCAGGAAAGGCTCTTGGGTGCCACCCCTCATGGACAACAGCCTGGCTGGTTTCCAAATGCCGTGTTCAACTAAAGAGAATCTCAGTGTTTATTCCCTAAAAGAAAATGAGCTTCTGTCCAGAATAATGGGGGGGCAGACAATATGATAATGTTGCACACTCTCACGCCAAGGAAATATTGCTTACAGAGGACCAGGAGCCACCGTCTCCCCCTCCCAAAGGCTTGCCACCGGTGTTCCCTCTAAGCTGAGTTTTTTAACCTCCGGCTCACACACTTTTGTCTCAGCTCAGGAAAGGAGGGCTTCAGAGCAAACTAATTTATGCAGTAGCCAAATTGCTCACTCAGAACTTTAATGCCAGTAGAATTTTTGCTCACAGGACTCCACACTTCAGAGGGAGCACTGCTTGACAGGTGGGGCCGGGAGACCTCCTGGGATTCCAGAAATCTGGTCCCCTGGAGAAAAAGGCTGCTTTGGAGAGTGGCCTCTCGTGGCATTGTACCCTGCTGAGGTCCCCCCACACACACATCCTGCATTCCTCAGGTTCCACCCCCCGCCCCACCCAAATCTCCAGGATCTCCCAGCCTGGAGCTGGGAACCACACAGAGTCACAGGCTGCCTCCTCCTCCTCCTGCCCCCACAGCGCCTGCCACATCCAGCTGATCTCACCTTCTTCGCCAGCTGCTTGAGAAGAGCCAGTCCTGCATCCCGGGGCAGCCAGGGATGGGCCAGCGCTGGGCCCAGGCTGCAGAGGAAGCAGCGGGGTCCTGAGGCAGAGAAACTGTCTGGAGGAAAGGAGATGGGCAGTCAGGCGGACAAGCACTGAAGGAAGCAGCCTAGGCTACGGACTGTGCCCCTCGTGTGTGAGAGCGCCTGGACGTGAGGGGCTGGAGTGCATTTGAGGGGCGCCTCCGTCAAAGAGACAGCTTCGCTGGCCTTCCGTATCCCACACATCTCAAGAGCTCTTCGTGGATCTGGGCTGGAAACAGGCAGCAAAGGGTCTCAGGGCAAGTCAGACTGCCCTTCGCATTGGACAATCTTCTACAGCACAGACAAATCTGCCTGGCCAGCTAGAATTGCCAACCTCCAGGTGGGGCCTGGAGATCTCCTGGAATCACAGCTGATCTCCAGATGACAGAGGCCATCGCGCCGGGAGGAAACGGCTGCTTCGGGGGTGCACTCTACGCCGCTATAGCCACGGAGGCCCTCCCGATCTGCAACCCCCACCCTCCTCAGGGGTTCAGGAATTTCTCAATCTGGGGCTGGCAACCCTGCTGCCAGGACTTCTGCATCCCAGCCTTGCAACCTTATTACTTGTTAAACTTTGGGTTGCCAACTCTGCGTTGGGAAATTCCTGGAGATTTGGGGGGGCAGACCCTGGGAGAGGGCAGGGTGTGGATAGGGGACAGACCTCTGTGGGGTACAATGCTGAAGATTTCGCCCTCCAGAGCAGCCATTTTCTCCGAGGGGGGGGCGGGACGGGACCGATCCTTGCCATCTGGAGATCAGGTGGTAATTCTGGGAGGTTTCCAGGCCTCCCCTGGGAGCTGGCAGTCCTAGTTAAACTGGCAACCCCAGAAGTGCCAGCTCCAGCCTCGGCGGGGGTGGGGGGTGGGGGGCTAAGAAAGAGGCCCTCCAGTGAGCTCCCCTTCCCCCCCAGCCCAGGAGCTCAAGCTGTGCCTGCTCCTCGGCACGATTGGCAGCTGCTCCGGTGCCAGTCCAAGTGGGAAAGCAGGCCATGATGGGAAGTCCTTGACAGGGGTGGGGAAGAGCCCCACAGAGAAAAACGGGGGGGGGGGCAAGAGGGGGGCTTCTTCCTGCCTCTCCAGTGGGCAAGCAAGGGGCAAGGGCGGAGGGTGTCTGGCAGAGGGCAAGGACTTTGTGATATAAGGTTTAAGCAGAAACAAGCTAGAAGCCCACAAGGAACCACAGGAAGGGAAACTGCGTGGCACTCTCCCCTTCCAGGGCCCTCTAAGCTCTCCGGGGCTTGAGCAGACTAACCACCCTCCCCTCTTTCCCATTTCAACAGACTCTCAGCTGCCACCAGCATTAGGGCCTCAGGCAATATATTCAGCCCTGAAGAGGATCTTGGGGAGGTTTGAGAGGGGCAAGTGGCTCAGCGGAAGAGCCTCTGCTTGGCACGCAGGAGGTCCCAGGATCAAGCCCCAGGGGCATCTCCAGTCAAAAGGGACCGGGCAGGAGGTGAGGTGGAGGGCCTTTCTCTGCCTGAGACCCCCCGGAGAGTGGCTGCCAGTCTGAATTGACAAGACTGGCCTTGAGGAGCGAGCGAGGGGGTCTGATCCAGTCTAAGGCAGCTTCATGGGTTCACTTGTATGTGTTTTCCCCCTCTTTTGGTTAATTTAGAAATTGGTATTGTTCTTCTGCCACATCTAGAGAGGCCTCCCAAGTATTCAGAAACCTCCTTCCTTATCAGTAAGTGGCCTTTCATGATTCGCATTGGGGCTCGGGCATTTTCCCACTAGAGTCAGTGAGTGAACTAAGAAGTAACTTGGAAGCAGGAGAAAATCAAGAACGTAGGCGTGCCAAAGAACTCGGGACTTTTTTGGAAAGGCTGTTGGATGGCCTAAGGCGGAACACACATGAGGCTCTCTTATAACGTCTCAGACCATCCAGGTCAGTCTTGTCTGCTCCGACTGGCAGCGGCTCTCCAGGGTCTCCGGCCTTTCTCATCACTCACTGCCTGGTCCTTTTCACTGGAGATGCTGCCAGGGATTGAACCTGGGACCTCCTGCACACAAGGCAGAGGCTCCTCCATTGAACTACAGTCCTTCCCCCAAATGTTCAATGTTCCAAAAGGAAATGCCTTGGGGTTCAGTTGGGTATTTTAGTCAGCTGACGCACCCAGCCTCTCACCCCCCACAATTCCCTCCTCAGTCCTTACCCGCTGCCTAAGCCAGGCTGTTCCCCCCCCCCCATATATATATTTCCTGATTCCACACAGGCCCCTCCCCAACATGTGCTCAGTCCGAAGAAAGGCCTCCTGGACGGCTTTGGGCCAAGGTGACACGGCTTCTCAAGCAACACATCCAGAGAACAAAGTTTGAGGCCAGGGGGCACCTTGAAGACCAACACAATTATAAGCTGTCGTGTGCATGAACGCCTCTTCGGATACACTGAAACAGACAACCTCAAGCCTTACATGTGGGGGGGGGTGTTAGTTGCCATGAAGGGTTAGTTAGAGTCAAGAGTCAAGAAGCCTAAGAACAAAGTGACACCTTTAAGACCAACACAGTTTAATTAATTTCGTATGCGTGCACGCTAAATCTAAGCTTTCTTGACTATAGAAGTCCTCACCCCCACCTGCCGGCTTGTTCTCAGAATGGTTGCTCAGGTTGGTGGAAGTGATTAACTTGCAGCAGCTGAGATCTGTCATCTAAAGTGGTTGGCAGCTTGCAATTTAGAGATCTATCCTGATAACAGCTTTCTATTGGCTAGGTGGCTTTTCTTTCTGCACTGAGGAAAAAATCTGCCCCACATGGCACAAAGGCCTGGCTACCGGCCAGCACAGAGGCCCTTGCGATGGCACCGTCTCGCTTGGAGAAGAGAGGGATGCTATGCCTTCCGCGGGCCTCTAACCCCAGGGGAGGAAGCAAGCAGCTCATTCCTGCCGTAAAGGACCCGGAAGCCCATTCCCCAAAAGACGAGGCGGGTACCTTAAGACATCCGGCTCGATGGACTGGGAAGCCAGCTTCTCAAAAAGCCTGAGGAGAGGCGAGTGCAGGGGGCTGCGGGCATCACGGAGCTCGTCTTGGCAGCAGGAGACCAGGATGTCCAGCAGGCCGGCCCCGCAGGCCACCTGGCGGTTCTTCTCCACCCTCATCAAGGACTGGAGGTGACAGGCCACCGCATGCTGGATTTCCCAGGATAACTGCAATAAGAGGGGAGAAGGAGCCATGCCCTCGTCAGGACTAAGGACAACCGGCTCTGACCTTTGAAATAGCCAGGGGAAAGCTAAAATGACCTTTCCGTGACTTTGTTGAGTGAGTCTAAAGTAAGAGTCCCCAACACAGCATCCGCCAACACTTCTCCTGGCACCTGTCAAGTGTTTCTAGAAAGTAGGCAGGGCTGGATGGGGCTTTTGCCTACCATGGCTTCTGATTGGCTGTGCAGATTAAAAAATACCCTGTTAAATAGAGCTTCAGCCTGGAACATTGAAGAATTACTGTGAGAGTGATACATAACTCTGCTCCTTGGCGTTTTGTCGTTGACTCTGGCTCCTGTGGCAGCCATGTTGTGACTGGCTCCACCTCCTGTGGCAACCATTTTGGGATTGGCCCAACCTCCTGCAGCAGCCATTTTGACTGATGCCACCTCCCACGGCAGCCATTTTGTGATTGACCCAACCTCTTGTGGCAGCCATTTTGTGACTGGTGCCCCCTCCCATGGCAGCCATTTTGTGATGGGCCCAACCTCCTGCAGCAGACATTTTGTGACTGGTGCCACCTCCAGCGGCAGACATTTTGTGATTACACCCACCACCCTGTGTCAGAATTCCAGTGGTGGCCAAGATGTTTTTTCTCATATTGGAAGATGAGAGAGTCCCGATTCTTTTGGAACTGCCTGTAGGAACCACAGAGAGGAAAAGGAGATGTGAAAGAGCAGGCATTTTAAGCAATAACTGACATGTAGGATTGCCAACCTCCTGCGGTGGCCATTTTGTGACAGCCCACCATGAGCTTAGCAGAACTCCCGTTTCTTGCGGTCTCCCTGAGGCCATCTTTGAGCCTGGCGAGATTCGAGCACGGCAGGGAGTAGGGTTGCCAGCTCTGAGCTGGGAGATAGCTGGAGATTTGGGGGGGGGAGATGCAGAGGACAGGGGGTTTGGAGGTAGGAGGGACTTCAATGGGGCGCAATGCAACACAGATCCCCTTCCAAAGTGGTCATTTCCCCCAGGGGAACTGATCCCTGTTGCCAGGAGTGCAGTCACAATCCCAGGAGACCACTGGCCACCAACTGGAGGTGGGCGACCCCCACACGTGAGTCATTGCTCGGGATGCCTGCTCTTTCACATCTCCTCTCTGCGTTTCCTTCAGGCAGTTCCAAAAGGATCAGGACCCTCTCATCTTCCAGTATGAGAGAAAGCATCTTGATTCAGACACATCAAAATACCTCCTAATGCTTTTCACATTTTAAATGTTGCCACTCCACTTCCCAACAATTATTTCACTTCAAAGAACAGCAAGGTCAAGGGAAGAAAGAAAAAAAAGCAACAGCTCTGTAGACCTTTGCTAAGTAAATCAGTATTTTCTTCCCAAATAAATTCAATATTAACCATAATGGAGTACAAGGAATTGATTGCGCTCGTTATGACAACAGCGCTGCCAATAACAAGATTGCCTCGTTTTGAATAAAACGGGCTGTTTTCAGGGATGCTCATTCCAGTAAAACGGGGTTTTAGAGAAAATATTAATGGTGACAGGAAACTGGGCTCTGTTTCCGCAGCTGCACGGATTGATTTTTGTACCAACCACTTCCCCAATTCATCAGGGATCCAGGAGGTTCACAGTTTTTTGCATCAGGAAGGAGTCTAAGGGCGAAAGTGTCGCTCAGCAACTTGCCAGATGTTTTAAAGCCGTTCTTTACTTCCTCCTCCCCATCGCTTTTCATACTCTCCCAGCACGGCCCCAGCTGTGATTACCTGGCCTCTTTCATCTTCGAGAGAGAAGGCAATTTCTGCAAAAAAATTCTCTTTCCCCAAAATTCAAATTAATAAGTGCTTGCTCTTCCTTAATACCTCCCAACTTTAGTGGATATTCATTATTTTAACCTTCCAACAGATTTGTCTTCCCTGAGGTTTGCTACAGGAGGTTTGCTAGGATTGTCAGCTTGCTGCTTGGGGTCGGGGGTCTCCCAGGCAGACCCAGGTCCTGTCACCTGGCTGGCCCTCCAGCAGCTTCGGGAAGGAGAATAAATAAAAAATTGCCACCGGGCAAGGACAAGCCATCACTCCCCATGAAAAACTGAACATGATGTCATTTCACTGTAATCACTAGAAACTCTATGATTTACCATAGTTTCCAGTGCTTCCTAGAGAGGTGTGACATCACTTCCGGGTTGCTGTGGAAGTGTTGTCATGCCATCGTCTGACACTGCCCCCCCCCATCTCCGTCCCTTTGGATTTCCACCGGTAGGCAAGGGCTTATACAGCTATACAGGTAGATCAAGAGAAATTGCTCTTCTGTTCTCAGCACTCAGAATCACCGTAGCGGGAAGTTCCGGATAAAGGACCCAATTAACTTATAGAATTCACTGCCACAATATACAGAGATGGCCAGTGGTGTAGCTGGTTTTATAAGGGCATTAGAAAAAACCATGCAAATGTCTAAATTATGGCTGTTTCACATCATGTTCATGACCAGCAACTGGGAAAGTATCAGGTTCTGGTCTCCTCGTATTTTGCCAGAGAAGTCATGATTTATATACACAGAACCCTTTAGCAGATGGCATGCACGTTTTTTGCACTTGTAAGCTGATTCCATAAAGAAAATGTAAGCAATGAAGCTTGCAAGGACCAACAAGGACCAGGCATCTGGATTTCAGGCAGTTACCATCAGAAGGCATGGAATGGCATCAGCGCAGTTTACTCTTTAGTTTGGTGAATTCCCTGCAAGGTTTCCCCACCAAGGCTGACAAATGATGCAAAATATACAGGATAAAAGTGTGCTGCAAGAGGCATTACTGAAAGACCAGGGGATGGCCTTTGAACTCCATCTCTGGGGCGGAGGGATGACATCACACCTCTCTAGGAATCACTGGGAACTCTATAGCGAGTTTTCAGCAATTCCTAGAGAAAATAGATGTCACCTATTGGGGAACCAGAAGAGATGCCTGTCTTCTCCAGGAACCATCAAAGAACTCTAAGGTTTTATCAGAAGTGACATTGCTTAGTTGTTGATGGTGCCCCCCCCCCCCACAATGTCCCCACACCACACTCCAATCTCCTGCTCACCCGCCATGCCTGACAGCTCTAGCTGGAGATGTGCTGAACCTGGAGGGACTCTGTCAGATATCTTACTGACCTGACCTGTCACCACATCATTCTGGCAAGAGGTGGAGAATCACATTAACTTTGTCCAGGACTCATTTTTCAGTAATCCCCCTGTATGGATCTATGGTGCAGCCTCACTTGGAATACCGTGTGCAGCTCTGGTCACCGTATCTCGAAAAGGACACTTGCAGAGCTGGAAGAAGTGCAGAGGAGGGCGACCCAGACGACTGGGCGGTTGAAAGCACCTTCCCTATGAGGAAAAGCTGAAGAGTCCACTGGGAGTTTTCAGTTTAGAAAAGAGACAACTGGGAGGCAGGGGGGGACATGATAGAGGTTTATAAAATTATGCCTGGAGTGGCAAGCGCTGATAAAGACAAATTTTTCTCCCTCTCCCAAAATACTAAAACTTGAGGGCATCCAATTGAGTTGATGGGCAGTAGGTTCAGGAAGGACAAAAGGAAATACTACTTGGCACAGACAGTGATTAAAATGTGGAATTTGTTGACAGAGGATGTAGTGATGGCCATAGGAATAAACAGCTGTAAACTGGGAGTAGGTAGATTCATGGAGGATAAAGTCTATCAGTGGCTACTAGCCATGGTGGCTGAGGGGAACCTTCACATTCAGAGGCACTAATCCTCTGAATCCAGAGCCTGGAAGCAACTTCAGGGGAAGGCCTTGGCCCAGGCTTGCCATTCCCTCAGGGGGAGTGGGGGTTTGCCAGCTTTAGGGCCACCCAATCCGTCGGCCTAGATCCAGCCCCCAGCCCCAAAGTGCTGGGATCGCACCAACAGGCCTGGTGCGATGACATCACTGGGAGGTGACATCATCATACTGGGCATGCTGCCAGGGGGATTCTCTAGCACTCTGGCCGAATGCTAGAGCGTCCCCCTGGCAACATGCCTAGCATGATGATGTCACTTCCAGAAGATCCCAAAGAGGGAGCTCTGTCCCCCGGCCCTGCCGTCAGCAGGCAAGAACCTGGCGACCCTACCTCGGCCTCTCTGCCCCGTTGTCGGTCCTCCAGAGGAACTGGTTGGCCCCTGTGTGAGACGGGAGGCTGGACTAGATGGACCCTCCCTGGTCTGATCCAGCAGGGCTCTTCTGAGGTTCTTCTCACAGGAAGGCCTCAGCCTCTCTGCCCTGTTGTTGGCTCTCCAGAGGAACTGGTTGGCCCCTGTGTGAGATGGGAGGCTGGACTGGATGGACCCTCACTGGTCTGGTCCAGCAGGGCTCTTCTGCTGTTCTTATCGAGGGAAGGCCTTGACCTCTCTGCCCTGTTGCTGGCCCTCCAGAGGAACTGGCTGGCCACTGTGTGAGGCGGGAGGCTGGACTAGATGGACCCTCCCTGGTCTGATCCAGCAGGGCTCTTCTGAGGTTCTTCTCAGGGGAAGGCCTCAGCCTCTCTGCCCTGTTGATGGCCCTCCAGAGGAACTGGTTGGCCACTGTGTGAGACAGAAGGCTGGACTAGAAGGATCCTCCCTGGTCTGATCCAGCAGGGCTCTTCTGAGGTTCTTCTCAGGGGAAAGGCCTCAGCCTCTATACCCTGTTGTTGGCTCTCCAGAGGAACTGGTTGGCCACTGGGTGAGATGGTAGGCTGGACTAGATGGACCCTCCCTGGTCTGATCCAGCAGGGCTCTTCTGAGGTTCTTCTCAGGGGAAGGCCTTGGCCTCTCTGCCCTGTTGTTGGCTCTCCAGAGGAACTGGCTGGCCACTGGGTGCGACAGTAGGCTGGACTAGATGGACCCTCCCTGGTCTGATCCAGCAGGGCACTTCTGGTGTTCCTATCAGGGGAAGGCCTCGGCCTCTCTGCCCTGTTGTTGGCTCTCCAGAGGAACTGGTTGGCCACTGTGTGAGACAGGAGGCTGGACTAGATGGACCCTCCCTGGTCTGATCCAGCAGGGCACTTCTGGTGTTCCTATCAGGGGAAGGCCTCGGCCTCTCTGCCCTGTTGTTGGCTCTCCAGAGGAACTGGCTGGCCACTGTGTGAGACAGGAGGCTGGACTAGACGGACCCTCCCTGGTCTGATCCAGCAGGGCTCTTCTGGTGTTCTTATCAGGGGAAGGCCTTGGCCTCTCTGCCCTGCTGTTTGCCCTCCAGAGGAACTGGTTGGCCACTGGGTGAGATGGGAGGCTGGACTGGACGGACCCTCCCTGGTCTGATCCAGCAGGGCTCTTCTGGTGTTCTTATTAGGGGAAGGCCTCGGCCTCTGTGCCCTGTTCTTGGCCCTCCAGAGGAACTGGCTGGCCCCTGGGTGAGACGGGACTGCTGGACTGGACGGACCCTCCCTGGTCTGACCCAGCAGGGCTCTTCTGGTGTCCTTATGTTCATATACTCTCAGGCCATGGGAACTTTGGATTTTAAGGGCAGCTGTTATTGACAAATGTTTTATCCGGCAGCACTGAGGAGCTGTGACTTCACCACTGACAGAAACCTGGACAGAAGAACTATTGGATTAGGCAGTGAAGGAAAGAACAGCTTTCAACGGGATGCAGGCTTGAACTATAATGGTATTTAGCTGGATTTTTCAGCACTTTATGAAGCATGAGAATTTTGTTCGATCTGTTTAAACAAGGTTAACCCCCCCACATACACAGACAACATTTTTTCCTTCTTTTCTGTTCTTTTTTTTTGTTGATTTTCTCTCTTTCCTTTTTTTACCCCCCCCACTCCCTCCCCCCTCTTTTTAGGGCTCTGGAAGAGGGTGGGGGTCTATGAGAAGGCTCTTTGATAGCAAAGGTGGCACCCTAGCTGTTTTTTAAAAAACTTTAAAAAGAGCCATTCTAAGAGGCAAACGTATAGTTGCCAGCCTCCAGGTGGGGGCTGGAGATCTCCCGGGATTACGACGGATCTCCAGACTGCAGAAATGAGCTCCCCCAGGAGGAAACGGCTGCTGTGGAGGGTGGGCTCCGTGGCATCCTAGCCCACCGAGGTCCCTCCACTTCCCTACGTCTGCCCTTCCCTGGCTCCACCCCCAAATCTTCAGGAATTTCCCAACTGGAGTTGGCAGCACTTGGCAAATTGCGGGAAAGCTTTCCAGGGGGACTATCCATGAAGGGTTGACTCACCTCTGGGCAAGCATCATTGTAGACCTTGGGAAGCAGCCGCAGCATGACCCCGAGAGCTCCCGGGTGCACAATCAGCTCTTCCCCACAGGCTGACCTGCAGAGACAGACAAGAGGAGACCTCTGGCAGTCAGGAAGATGAGAAGAGCTCTGCTGGAGCAACAGCCACATGTCCTTTCCAGCACCGGCAGCCAGATGCCCCTGGAAACCCGGGAGCAGAGCGGAGAGGCCTTCTGCTCCTTAAGGTGAGGAAGCACACGGCCTCTCTCCACACGGAGACGCTCGCTAGCGGTTCCTAGTTTCTGCCCTGACCTGGACAACCCAGCCTAGTCCAGTCTCCTCAGATCTCAGAAGCTAAGCAGGGCCGGCCCCCGTCAAGACTCGGATGGGAGGCCGGTAAGGAAGTCCAGGGTTGCGAGGCAGAGGCAGGCAACGGCACACCGCCTCTTTGCCTTGAAACACACCAGAGGGCCAACTTGAGGGCAGTTTCCACCCCCACTGCAGTTCCTAGACTGCCGGAGAATGCGACCACCAGAGTGGAAGGGCCAGTCCTGTGAGGAAAGACCAGTGCAAACTGCATGCAGAGGGCAAAGGGCATGCATGCGTGGCTTGCATCCAGCCTTGGGGCAGGGATGTGGGGGGTTAATTCTTCACACACACACCCCTCTCAGTTTCACTAATTCCACTCTAGCTATTCAAAGAGTCTCTACGAAGCACTGCCACTATGAAAAAGGTGAGGTTCAAATTCCCAAGAACAAAAGACTTCGCATTTTTAAAAAATAAAAGGAAAGAGACACTTTAAAAAAAAAGTAGCATGGATTAAAATCCATGGGGACTTCAAGGCAGTCTTCTGGCTTCCTTCCTGGTTCTTCCAAGGATGAGGCAAAGGCATTGGCTTGAATTTTTGGCCCTACTCAGATTTACTGACCCCAATAAGTGACACGGCTCATGCTTTCAGCTGATGCATGGTCTCACCACTTGAAACCGGTCTCTCACCCCTTGCTACTATTAGCTGTTTAAAGGGGGGGAGGGCAATCAGGCCCTAAAATAATGCCTTTTCCCCTCTGTAAGTGCTAACGACAATGCAGAGAAACGAACGATGCAGGGGCTGAAGGGTTAAGCCCCCCCACTCCCCTTCGCTTGCAATTTGCCCTTTACAGCCAGAGTCCCGGAGCACCTTAAAGACTTAACAAAATTTGTGGCCGGGTAGGAGCTTCCGTGAGTCACCGGCTCACTTTGGACTCGGGCTCTTTTCTACTTCTGCACACAGACCAACACCGCGACCCATCTTGATCTTCCTCCTGCTTTGTTTCTTGCTTTTTTGGAACCCGCCTGTTAAGTCAGTCAGAACGACCCAGGAACTCAATGGAAGCCCCAGGGGGCCCTTCCACAGAGACCCCGGATGGACACACGTGCAGGCCTCCTTCCAGAAACGAGTCCCACAGAGGACAACCTGTTGAGCAGACCCGGTTTCCCATTTCATTTGCTGCAAGATCTTGGGGGGGGGTGTTTCTGTGAGCACATGTTGTGTCCTTCTCATGCTCATGTTGTGCAATCTTGTGCATTGGTAAAGCACCATGCAAGCTCACATCCAGACTGCGCTCCCTGCCCAAGTGTTTTGTCAATGCACAAAGGCACTGATAAGACAGCACGGCAGTGCACAGAGGGAACAGAAGACCCCAATGAACCGAAAACCGTAGCGAATTGGGCATGCAGTGCTCTGTATAAAAGCTGGGTTGTTTTTTTTAAAAAAATGGAACAATACGGGCTTCATTATTGCATTCATTCCACTGAGGCAGGGTAATTCAGAATTTCAAAAGCTGGGGGCACATTCAAGTGGGAAGAATTAGGGGGGGGGGATTTCAGCTTCTTGAAATGGCACGGGGGGGAGGAAGCCCCCCCACGGCTGCAGTGCCAAGCCAGAAGGGCTCCCTCTGACCTTTCAAGTGATGCTCCCCGCGGCCTCTGTGCCGCTGACAGGGAAGTGAGCTGGGTGGGCAGAAGAGCCCAGGCCCCATGCACCCAGAAAAACAGACACAGTAGTGCCAGGCTGCCAGAGAGGGCTGCCAACCTCCGGGCAGAGGCTGAAGATCTGGAATTACAACTGGCCTCCAGACTACATCGATCAGTTACTGATTACTTATTTATCCAAAACATTTAGTCCACTTCTCCTGCAGAAAACGGCTGCTCTGGAAGGCGGACCGCATGGCAGTACTGTGGGCAGAGTCCAGGGAATAGTCCAATCCACGCTTTAGGGGCCGGCTCTCTCTGGAGTTACTGCAACAGGATTTTGCAGAGAGACCGTAACTGAGGGCGGGCCGTGAATGGAGCAGAGAAGAGCACAGAGCACAAGCCCCGACACAGACCAGCACCCAGCCAAGAGAGAAAACAACATGGGGCAGGCTGAGCCACAAGAGGAAAACATCCCATCAACCCTAAACACTAGAGGATGCTCCACAGCGCCCCCTGGGGCACAAGCGGACTAAACTGCCCCTTCAGCAACATTCACAGGGCTCAGACTCCTAGCAGGCCATCACTTCCCCAACAAGGACACCCTACGAAGTCCCCTCCTTTCCCTACACTCCGCCCCTCCCAGGCCCCATCCTCAAATCTCCAGGACAAGTTGACGTTCCTATTGCCAGGTACCCCCAGCTTAGCGGGAGCCCTCCCCCCGCCCCACTTCTGCTCAGCTGGGCAGCAGGAAATAATTTCTGGGAGAAATGCAGGGCGTGGGGGGCTGACATCCCTGGCATGAGGGTGTTGCATCAGGTGATGTTCTAACATTTGCCCCAAACTCTATAGTTAAATCACAGAGTTTGGTGTGAATGCTAGAGAATACACACACAGAGGTGATTTTAACTACCCACACATTGATTGGGTCAATATGTGTTCAAGTCAGGAAAAAGAGATTGAGTTTTTAGACACTCTCAATGACTGTGCTATGGAACAGATGGTCACAGATCCTACCAAGGGAGAGGCGATCCTGGATTTGGCCCTAAGTAACGCCCAAGACCTGGTGAGAGATGTAAAAGTGATTGCACCGCTTGGGAACAGTGACCATAATGTTATTGAGTTTAACATTTGTATAAATAGGGAGTTGCCCAAAAAGACCAGCGCAACCACTTTTAACTTTAAAAGGGGTAACTTCTCTGGTATGAGGGGACATGTAAGGAAGAAATTGAAAGGAAAAGTGGAAAAGGTCAAAACCATTGGGGAAGCTTGGAGACTATTTAAAAATACAATCTTAGAAGCTCAGAAAAAATATGGACCGCAGGTTAGGAAAGGTACAAATAGGTATAGAAAAAAGCCTGCATGGTTAACAAACAAAGTAATGGAAGCTGTAAAAGGTAAGAAGGATTCCTTTAAGCGGTGGAAAGCTAGTCTCAGTGAGGTTGAAAAAAGGGAATACAGGCTGTGGCAAAAAGAATGCAAGTCTGTGATCAGGCAGCCAAAAAGGGAATATGAGGAGCATATTGCAAAAAACATAAAGGCCAACAATAAAACTTTATTCAAATACATTAGAAGCAGGAAACCAGCCAGGGAGGCAGTGGGGCCCTTGGATGACCAAAGGGTAAAAGGAGTACTAAAGGATGATAGGGAAATGGCTGAGAAGCTGAATGCATTTTTTGCCTCTGTCTTCACTGTGGAAGATGAAAAGTGCTCGCCCACTCCAGAACTGCTGATTTCGGGAGGGGTGTTGAAAGACCTGAGTCAGATTGAGGCGATGAGAAGGGAGGCCCTACGACTGATAGACAACTTTAAAACTGATAAATCACCATGCCCAGATGGCATTCATCCGAGAGTTATGAAAGAACTCAAATGTGAACTTGTAGATCTCCTGACAGAAATATGTAATCTTTCTTTAAAATCTGCCTCCATTCCGGAGAACTGGAAGGTAGCTAA